>CM026324.1:12507500-13707500 GCA_014843725.1 Amphicarpaea edgeworthii
AACAATTGGCCGATCTGGATTTGAGAATTCTTATTGATTCTTCGTTCATAGAATGGAAAGAATTGGGGGAAGAGGGATCCCCGGACAATGAAAACGAATGGGAAGATCGAAAAGTTGGAAGAAGAAAGAATTTTTTGGTTCGACGCATAGAATTAGCTAAACATTTTCTCCGAACAAATATAGAACCAGAATGGATGGTTTTATGTCTCTTACCTGTTCTTCCTCCCGAATTGAGACCAATTATTCAAATCGATGGGGGTAAACTAATGAGCTCGGATATTAATGAACTATATAGAAGAGTTATCTATCGGAATAATACTCTTATCGATTTATTAACAACAAGTAGATCTACTCCAGGAGAATTAGTAATGTGTCAGGAGAAATTGGTACAAGAAGCCGTGGATACACTTCTTGATAATGGAATCCGCGGACAACCGATGAGGGACGGTCATAATAAGGTTTACAAATCATTTTCTGATATAATTGAGGGCAAGGAGGGAAGATTTCGCGAGACTCTACTTGGGAAACGGGTTGATTATTCGGGTCGTTCTGTCATTGTCGTAGGTCCATCACTTTCATTACATAGATGTGGATTGCCCCGCGAAATAGCAATAGAACTTTTCCAGACATTTCTAATTCGTGGTCTAATTCGAAAACATTTTGCGTCGAACATAGGAATAGCTAAGAGTAAAATTCGGGAAAAAGAACCGATTGTATGGGAAATACTTCAAGAAGTTATGCAGGGACATCCCGTATTGCTGAATAGAGCGCCTACTCTGCATAGATTAGGTATACAGGCATTCCAACCCATTTTAGTAGAGGGGCGTGCTATTTGTTTGCATCCATTAGTTTGTAAGGGATTCAATGCAGACTTTGATGGGGATCAAATGGCTGTTCATGTGCCTTTATCTTTAGAAGCTCAAGCAGAAGCTCGTTTACTTATGTTTTCTCATACGAACCTCTTGTCTCCGGCTATTGGGGATCCAATTTCTGTACCAACTCAAGATATGCTTATTGGACTTTACATATTAACGAGCGGGAATCGTCGAGGTATTTATTCAAATAGGTATAATCCACGGAATTGCAGAAATTTTAAAAATGAAAGAATTCGAGATACTAACTATAAATATACGAAAAAAAAGAACCTTTTTTTTGTAATTCCTATGATGCAATTGGAGCTTATCAACAGAAAAGAATAAACTTCGATAGTCCTTTGTGGCTCCGGTGGCGACTAGATCAACGTATTATTTCGTCAAGAGAAGTTCCTATCGAAGTTCACTATGAATCTTTAGGTACCTATCATGAAATTTACGAGCATTATAATAAAATAACTAATAGCTTATAAGGTGGTTTGAACAGTTTTTACATTTAACAATTTTTTTATTTTAAAGAAAATGTAAAAAAAAAACATATAATTTTATTTTGTATTGATAAAATTAAATATTATAATATATTAAATTTAATTTTATATACCAATTATGATAGTTTTAGATGAAGTTTAATTTTTAATATTATAAATACGTACATGTTATTTTTTGTTTAATATTAAATAATATATTATAATAAAAAATTAAAAATATTATTTTATTAAAATTGATTCAATTGGTTTAAGCATCTGATTTATATACTAAACCTTAAATGAGTACATTCATTGATTTTGTGAACATTCCGATTCTAAAATCACTGTGAGTGACATTGTTTCCTGTGATTTTGAATTTACTTGAAAACCTCATTCCAATTCTTTTCTCTTCTTTGAGCATGACTACCATTTCTATTTGTAAAAATAACTACACTTAAATTTAATGATTCAGGCTTCTTTTCAAAGTTGGATTTCAAGTTGTTACAATCATTGAATTTTTATTTGTCAAAATAACTACACATTTCATGTTTTCAACACTGAATTCAATTCTCGTGTTGTATTACAACACCACTGCAACACCAAAATTTTGCTAAAGCCAAATCTACAAATCTATAATGCTTAGCATGAAATTTGCATTTGTGAAAAAAAAAAACATGAAATTTGCATTAGTGGTAAAGTTTTTTTTTTTTTTTTCACGAAGGTATTATTGATACGAAGTATTCATCGGTTTCATCAAAGACTAATCTCCGTAAAAAAAATATGTATGACTATTTTTAGTGGGGTTCTCCCCTCTCAACCATGTTTTTTTCATTTACAAAATTCGAAATCAAGATCTTATTTAAAGGGACTGAATCCATTACCACTCTGACCAACGACTTATTAGTTGATAAAATTAGGTTTGGTTCTTTGCCGAATTGTCTAAAATAGAAAAACTACTTCTTTATTACTTTTGGTTAAAATATATTTTTTATAGTCTATAAAATTATATAAGTTTGGTTTTTATTTTTTGTATATTTTCAGCCCTCTTAAATATAAAATGTCATAACATAAAATTAGTCGGTCAGGGGTGTGCTATTAGCAGGGTTTTAAAAATTGAATTGGTGATCAAATCGGTTGAAACATTAGGTCAATGAGTCAATAGTTAAACCAGTGGATCACTAGTCGAATCGCATAATTTAATCTTTAATAAAAAAATTTAAAAATTTCATACTTTATCTTTAAAAAATAAAAAAAAAATACATCACAAATTAATATAGTTCCACAAATTTATTATTTAAATTTAAACTCAATGATATAATAAAATTTAAATTAAAAATTATATAAAAATTATTTAAAAAACCAAAATAAAATTCAAAAAATTTAAAATAACCTACTCTATCTCTTTTTCTTCTATTTTTTTAACTTACCAAACAAAATCTTAAAAATTTAAAATAATTCCCCCTCCCTCTTCTTTTTCTCGATAACCTAACCCCCATCCACCTATCTCGTAAACCCACCCCACTCTTTCTCTTTCCCTTTTTCAATTTTTTTCTCTCTTTCTTTCTTTCTTCTTCTTCTTTTCGTCTATTCTTCCTCTTCTTCTTCTTCTCTTCTTCTTTTTCTTCTTCACACCAACCTAGTCCTGAGATTTAAATCATCGAACAAGTTTGTTCCTTCTTCTTCTTCTTTTTAACTCTTTTCCTTCAACACTATTTCTTATTTCGACATTTCATCGCGCTGTTGGAGAACAACCATGCATCCTTCAATGGCTCGCATTTCATCTACCACAAACCCTCCATTTTCGTCTCGCTCTACCTGTCGTCCTCTTCCTCTGTGCAATTTTTTTTTAAAGTGACCCAAACCAGATCAACGGGTTAGCGGTTTAACCATAAACCTGGCCAGGTCACACTAGGGTGAAACCGATTCAATTGCATGACCGATCTAACGTTGGAATTGACCTGAATCAAGCACTGGATCTCGGTCCAACCAGTCTGACCGGCCGATCGGTTCGATTTTTAAAACACTGCTATCAAGTGGTCTTTTCAAGGTTTGTGGTGCACCGGATGAAATTTATAAATTTATTATAGACTAATTCATGTAAGTCAATTATTTACAATTTGTTGAATTAATGATTCAGTATTTTGATCGAATTGATTATCTATCTGATTTAACAACGATGCTGGTAATTATCTTGAACGAATCTCAAGTATTCTAAAAGTTGAAAAAAATGTGTGGTTAAAATAATATTATTAATAATAAAATGAAAAAATATATAATTAAATTTAAAAGTTTACATGACATTTCATGAGTTTATTTAACGTTATAAAAAAAAAACACGCGCCACAGTACTTACACATCGTTTGGTTAAATAGAAAAGGAGAGAAGAAGCAAAGATTTGTGATGATTTCGAGAGACGTGCCGATGTTTAGAGAATGAAGGAATTTTTCAAAAAAATTGGTGGATGTTACTGTTAAAATTATCTTCAAAAAACTGGGATGATTGACATAAAAAAAAACGTAGAAGTTAGCATCTTGTCAGCTATCTGTGCTTTTGTACTTTGACACCTATCAACATTCAGCCAGCAGTCTCATTTAAGTGTTTTGAAATATTATAATATTATAACAATAAAAATAAATAAATAACATTATTAGATTAATTTAATTCAAATATTTCTGTGATATTATCCTCTATTTCTTTTTAACCAAATCATCACCATTTTCACTCTATTTCTTACCTATTTTTCTTATTTTCTATTTTATTCCATTATTTCATTTTCTCTCTTCACAGACAAACATTATTAACCGTTATAAATTCACTTACTTATAAAGTAACTTTGGCCTGAAATATAAGGGAAAAAAAAACTAAAACACACCCATTAAACAAAAGCAGTTAGCAACATTTAATTTTGATAATTTTAATTAAAAGTATATTTTCTTTCTTAAACTACCCTTTGTATTTAATGTTAGATGAGAGAAGAATAGAACACCTTTTGGAATTCAAGAAGCACAGTTAAAGTTTTGTCTCCCTATGAAAAGTTTAAATTTTTTAGAATTTGGACAAAAGAAAATCATTCCCCCCAAGTTTTTGATAAAACATGCTGCCGCCCCTTGCATATTTACGGTTGGATATATCAATTGATCTATAACTTTCTTTTTTCCTGTGCCTTTGTACGAGTAACTATTGAACTTGAAGAGCACCGAACAACCCACATGATACATTAAAGAAACCATTGGAGGATGGAGGTTCAAGTGAAGGTTGGCAAGTACATCCCTTCAAATTTTACTAACCATTAGTAAAAAAAATAATTGATAAAAATTATAAATAATTTTATAATTTTATATTTATTTTATTTAATTTTATGTATTTACACTTATTAAATTTAAATTTTATAATTTACATCTATTGACATGATATGACAGAGGATCTTAAATACGTCACTGAAATAAACAATTAAGTTCATCTCCATATGTGTATTAGAAATTTGTTTTGGGAGTAATAATAATTGATGGAAAAATACTGTAAAACATAAATTAAATGAAGAGTATTTTTGGTACAATATTATTAAGTGAGAAAAGTTAGCTAAAATTTTCTTATATTCTAATCAATCTAGATTGATTTTTATTGTCTTATATTTCGGTCAGGGGGAAAGTAACTCTATTCGAATTAATTAGAAGAATGGGAGTTTTGCGTGTCGTATCGTATTCGAAATAAAACACCAACAGGGTGTTGGGCGGTGAATGAAGCATCAAGCATATAATATGTGACAGCCTAAATAGTTAAAGGGCAAATGATTCATACTTTCCTTTATTGAAAGCTATTGGAGCTAATTTGTGGACTTAAGGGTAGGGAGGGACTCTTTTGACGTGAAGCGTCAATTGTTACGCACAACATCAATGGATATTTTGCGCTTTAATTTGATCAATGTTCAAATTCATCTATGAGCTTTAATTTGATCATTCAAATAAGAAACTAATATAATTAGTTTCCTTTCATAAATATTTCATCTTATTATTTGTATTAAATAAAAAAATTAATTTGTGGATAAAATACATCACTAACTAAACCATAAATTTTATAAATATATTTTTATGTATTTTTAATATATTTTATAAATTATATTATATAAAATTTATTAAATAGATATATTCATTCAAAAAATATATAAAAATTACATAAAAAAATATAAGACAAAATATGTTTTGGGTCTGTGAAGTATTGAATATTTTTATTTATAATTTATAATGTTTCATATGACTAATCTTAACCCCTAAAGTATTTTTTCTTTTATTTTTTGGTCCATCTGTCATCGAGTTTCGTTAGTGAATGATATGACTTTAATAAATATCACGTATTTCATTAATTTACTTATACGCGTTTTTTAAATTTATTATTTATTTATTTTTAACTTTTTTTTAATTTCTTATAAAATAATTAAAAAAAAATATACGTCAACAATATGACACGTGTTTCAACTTAATAAGCTATTGAGTAAACTTGACTAACTAAAATGATCTTTAATGGTCTTTTATTTTTTTGTGCTTCCTAAAAATTTCTCATTGGAAGCATTTGTATTAATTGCTTCAAGAAGCACCTTGCTTCATCGCATTGGTGCTTCAATTTTTTAATTTAAAAAAAAAAGTAACTAATAAAGTAATTAATAATATATTTTTAAAATTTGAAAAGTTAACTTTTTTGTGGGATTTAGTGGAAACAATTTTAAAGAGTTGCTTACCATCGGATGAATTTGATGATTAAAATTGATTGCATGAAAAAATGTAAAAATAAATTATGTGTAATGGAGGGTCCCATTCAAAGCAACAAAAAATGGAACAACCATTGTGGATGCTCTAATGGAGCTAACTGTGAAGGAGGGACAAAAAAACAAACGAAAAAATATTTTAGAAATCACAATCAATTAAATGGAACATTAAGAACTATAAAATATAAATAAAAATGTTTAATACTTTAGAGATCAAAAACATATTTTATCCAAAACATGGACGGATTTAAGGGAGGCAAGCAGGTCTTGAGACCCCCTCCTCCCTTCCATTATTATTATTATTATTATTATTATTATTATTATTATATATATATAATTAAAATATTAATAAAGAAAAAATTATTAAAAAAATAGATTTTTAAGTTAGTATTTATTTAATTTTCTTTCATTAATAGATCATATCTTAGTTTAATACCTATAATTAGTAATAAATATTTGGTTTAATTATATTTTTGTTTCATTTTTTCTTTATTTTTGACAAATTTTACTCTTAATAAATTAATTTGACACTTTTTATCTTCAATTTTTTAAAATCTTGCAAATTTTACTCTATCATTTTATCCATACATCACATGATTGCTGGTTTTGCTTTCAATTTTTTTTAAAAATTGACAAATTTTGTACCCATTATTTTATGTTATTTTTTTTTTGTATAAATTTTACATTAAATATATATTTTTTTTAAATTTTATCTTTAATTTTTTGTAAAAAAATTCTAGTCCCCTTTACCTAAATTTCTAGATATGTCACTAGTCCAAAATTATATTTATAAATTATATTATATAAAATATATTGAAAAACATATTAAATATATTAATAAAATTTGATTCATTATTAATATAATTATTGAAATTGTTTAACAATAAACTATATATTTTTTAAACAATCTATTTAATATATTTGTATATATATTTTAAATACATTTTTATTTGTATTTTGTAAATTATATTATATAAAATATATTAAATAGATTATTTAAATAAATTAGTATTTATATAATTTAAAATATATTTATTATAAAATACATATAAAATATCATTTATCATTTACATTATATAAAACATATTAATAAAATTTTATTCGTTATTAATAAATTATTGCATTACAAAAAAAATGGCATTTTGTGGCGGCTAAAAACATTTGTGACAGCTAAAATAGTTGTCTCAACTACACAAGTCACAAACTAATTTTGACTGCTTTAAAATAGCTGCCGATATTGACACAAATAAACCATCAGAAATGTCTTAATATTTTCTGATGGCTAGAAAACCGCCAGAAAATGCACTTTGTAATCACCAGGAAGTACATCTACTACATTTTAAGAAAAATGCAATTAATTTGTATCACCATATAATTTATTCAATTTTTGTAATGTTTTATATTTTTTTTGTCTTTCACCATTAGCAGCAATCACCAATCAAAGCTAATTGTTGTCTCATTCAAAAACTATCCAACCTTAAATTGTAGAACCTCCTTCCACGAAAAAAAATAGAACTAATTAAATAAAAGGTACATTAGAGACAAGCAAAAATAAAATCTCAGCAACCAAAGAATTCTCCAACAACTAAGCTAAGCTTTTTGAAGACTTATATTATCATCTCAACAGCAACAATTGAAGACACACTAGAGAAGCTATAGTCATTGCTTTAGTCCATCAGAGGTAGCTTCAAGATTTCAATCAGAGTTACACTTCTTCACTACAGAGTTCAAGAAAAATCAATGTTGTAGATTTACATAATCAAGTGTAGGAGACTAGCCTAAGGGAAAAAATAGCAATACAATTCATGAAGTCAAGACATGATGATCTTGCTATCTAACAAATGTTATGTTAGAACAAAACATGTTATCTTAAGCTCATCTAAGGTGTAGGGACAATGAAATTTTGTATGCAAGTTTAAAGAAAAATGGCCACTGACCTCATCAAATGCATGGAGTTCCAACCATTGACCAATCAAAGATTAAGAAGAAATAAAGTTTTTTAATAATCAAGTGAATTACAGGTATAGAAACATCTAACATCTCAATGGAATGGAAACCAAACATAAATTAAGTGCATCCAAAATTTAGAGAGAAACCATGAAAAAAAAAATCTTGTTTTAGAAAAACAAAGGTCAGACACAAACTCATAAATTTCAAAGAATGAAAGATGAGCTAAAGACCCTTTGCAGACTAGCTCTTGCTTTGGGGGTATGATGAACCACAACTGTTAATTGTATATTGATATTGTCTGCATGAGATGAGATGACAGTGTTAGAAGTTAAGTAGTTGGGTTCTAAGGAGAAGAAAAAAAAAATTAAAATGGAACTGAGATGGAAGAAAAAATTGTAAGAAAACATGATATCTCACAAAAGTTGGTTGAATATTATCTCACTTCAGTAGAATTATTTGCTTTCATAGGCATAAATCTGCTATCTGTACAAATTCTCATCTTTTGTTTTTAGTCAAAATTTCAAGTGTGAATATACAATTTAGAGTACGATGCTTACATATATCTTAGACTCCTTGCACTTATAACTCTTGGAATTTGCCTAATAAGGTTTGCAAGCTGATTAGACTCCCAAGCTCAATTGGAATAACATCAGAAAATTGGTTTGCTTCAAGCATCCTAATTGGAATTTTGAAACATTTTATTCCTTTAAATATAAAATAGTGATAGTGCTTCACCTCTATAGTAAGAATTTCCTCCACTTCTGCATTTTCAGATTTGTATTCTTGAAGGTGAGATGACAATCCAGCACAAGCCTGAGCATCATTTAAAAATATCAATCAAGAAGAAATTCTTTTTGAGGTTCCAAAAATAATCTTATAGAGACCTTAGCTAATCAAAATATTGGTTTAACCAACAATTTAAAAGAAACCAAAAAAAATCCTGAATAGAAAATTATTTATTGAATAACAAAAAAAAGCAACCAAGAATTTTTTACTAGATACTCTCAACCTTTACATTTATTTGGAGGGCCACTTTTTCAAGATATTGCATGTTCATTTATGCAACTGTAGTCAGAGTGCTTAATGGCACAAACAAAATCATCGGGGAGGACATTGTTGGGCACTAATTCCTAGTTCATATTAGCAGATGCTATAAATTAATGCCAAGTGTAGGAGGTGTCAAAGAATTTAGAATTTGTAGTTAGTTTGAGAATTTATCATGAAAGTTTTATATGGAGATGCATTAGACAAAACAGCTGAAGAATGCACTTCAGCACCATTAGCCAAAGTCACCTATATGTAAGCCATATCTACAAAATTTAATTGCTAAGATTCACCTTTAAAAATCCAATTGACAATGCTAGACTTTTCAATCATCAACCGAGACACCTATAAGAATACAAAATATCACATCTGATTAGATAGAGACTAGATGGAATAAAAATAAAGATAGGGAGGGGTGCGGCATTTAGAAAAGAAACATTTATTTTCCTATCTCTTTTTTCTCAATGAAACTAAAATTATTTGTTATATGATATCACAAGTTAATCAATTTTATTTGGGTCAGAAGATGGTCTTTTCAACAATCAGTAGACATAGATTAAAATAAAAGGGAGGGACAAAATGCACTTGCTTCCATTAAGGAATTTGAACTTTGAAAAGTTCATTAGAGCTAATATTGAAAACTACAAGATAAGACCAGTGCACATCAACAATCATGCCTTAGAAAGTTAAAAAAAAAAATTGAATCCAAGCTTGTATTCAATGGAAAGATTTTGATCACAAAAAAGGAGGACACAAGCCTATCAGAATCTGCTTAGTATGTGACAATTGATGCACTGTTGACTATGCAGGAAGTCAATTTGGAAGTTAATAGAGATTCTTGATGGCATACCTAGCATTGGTTACAATATGTGCTCCAGCCTCAATAGCAGCATTACCAATAGCCTTGGATATTGAGCCCATTCCACCTTCAACATATCTACATGGAAAAAAAAACTCATTAAGAGGATATCCTCACTAAAAAACAAGGGGTAGAATCCCTTCAACCCCAACAACATCAACAAGATTCTAATATGTCTATACTCTATTAGATTATATTAAAACTAAATATAGAGAGCTAAAGCAAAATATGGATTAAACCACAATTGAACTAATCACATTACAAATCGAAGTAATTAAACATATCCATGATTTGAATATATAATATAGAAGGTTAAACTGCTTTGAAACAATTTTTTATTCTAAAATAAAAATTTAAAATAAAGCAGGGAACTAAAATACAACTAAGATACTTCATTGAACATTTTGGTGAAATATTACTAACTTTATTGGGAATCTCTTTCAAGCATCTCCCTGTATCGTGATCTTCAAAGCATATCATCATATCCTCTTCAAAAATGAAAACACCACGTTAGTTAATTTATAAAAATAAGCAAATTCTTTCAATGGATCACTGCATTATAAAAATGAAAATGCTACAATGAAGAGGAATTTCATGCTACAATGAAGAATCACAGAAGACCTCTTTACTTAAATAAATAGAAAACAAAAGCATGAAATTCCTCTTCACTGATGCATTTTCACAAACACCTTGTGGGAAGCTAAAAAGAACATAATAAAAAATAGTGAATACCAATTTCAAGACTTATTAATAACTTACAACATCAGAGACTTCAACATCAGCCAACTTTTTTCCTTAGCATAATAGATCTACAAGAATAACGTGTTTAGACTTCAAATCCAAACACATACACAGAACCATGAAAGATATAAATCGAAGATCATACCTCCAAGAAACACTCGTAAACCTAATTTGCAATGCAGTGATTAAGTCATGCAACAACGGCTTTGCTTGTCACTTCACCAAGTTTGGAAACCTAGGAACCTTAAAACCCCAATATCTTCAATCAAAACAGTAAGCAATTAGTGAAACCAACAAACCTTAAGAAATTGAATGAATTGCTTAGGGTTGAGAAAGGGAGACAGAGGAAGTGAGAGCATGAACCACAAAATAGAAAAACAAAAGGTAAAAGTTTGTGCACGAGAGTGAGAAAGAGAAAGAGAAAGACGCAGGAGAAAGAGAAAGAAAAAGAAAAAAAAGGGGGGAATACAATTAAAAAACAAGGGAATAGTTTTAAAAAAATACTGTTATTAATATTAAAACATTGTGAATTATGCAATGCCATATAATTTCCTTGTTTAAAGGAATCAAATTAAAGTTAATACATAAAAGAAGATATTTATGTGTTACTTATGTGTCTATGTAGGTATTTCTCAATAAACATTACATGTGTGTTTTTGTTTTTTGTTGCATTGAATGTTATATTAATGGCTTTTGATGGAGGCGTTTAGCGATACATAGTTAAGTGTATGTTCTGTAAAACTAACTTTTTAAGTTAGTTGAAACCTTACAAGCTAGAAATTAAAAAGTTAGAGATAGCTGAAAGCTTATAAGTTAATTAATATAATTGAAATTGTTTGGTAAGAATAACTAATAAACTAATAAATAAATGTAAAATGATATATTTAATATTTTTAACGTTTGAATTTATTTTTAATAACTTATCATTTTAAGATGACTAATAACTTTTCAAATTTTGTATTATAAAAAATGGTAAAACATTTAATGATTTTACTTATATTGGTTAAAATTATTTTTTTATTTGAAAATTATAATTAAATTAAATTAAATTTATTAGAATTATATTGTTTAAAATAATTTTTTGAATATTTAAATACATTATTAATAATATTATTTAAAAAAAGTCTTTAATTTTTTTCTAAATCATTCTATTTTCTATTTTTTTAAAAATAAACTTTTATGCTACATGTGTCATGTACATTACTACGAAACATGATGTAAATAAGATTTTCTAACTATGTTGGGCAAAATTTAACTATTTTTGTTGGGATTTCGTTGCTGTAAAATAGAGTATGTATAATTTTCATTTTTTTTATGAATTTTATTTTGCAACCAAATATTTTAAATATAAATAAAGATAAATAATACAATAATTCATTAAAATAAATAGTTTAACGTTAAACAAAATAATAAAAAAAAGTAGAATTTTAAATTTCACACTAACAAAAGAAAGTAATATGCACATCTAGTATCTAGTTTCCCATATTAAATTAGTAATATTGTTCTAGATAATATCATATTGTTTTACCATATAATCAAACATTACACAAAACACACCACGAAATCACATAAAACACTTTTTTCATGGACCAAAGCAAAATTCCTGAATGGAAAAACAAAAAAATACAATTGCTTAGATTTCGCGTCATTCAAGTACACATAATCGATTCATTAGTAGCAAGGTTATTTGATATGTGTAGGGTTTCATTAAAAAAATGGATTTTTCATAATTGAATAAAAATAAAATCACGTAAATAATCAAATTATATTAGATAATTTAAAAAACAAAAATAATTCAAGAAGTCATTGTAAAGTTAATATGATAATTTCTAACTTTTTAAAAACGTGTAGTTATGACAATTGACGACTTCCTTTTCGTGTAAGAATATTATCGGTGTATGTAAGAATGTTAAATTAGAGGAAGAGTTTTTTAAAGGAAATAAAAGGATAAAATAGAATTATAATTAAAATAATAAAGATAAAATAAAAAATAAAAAAGAGATAGTAATTTCAAGTAGCTTATTTTTCATAGTCTCCTTCAAGTAGCTTATAAATAAGCTACTGAATATCTTATAAAAAAAATAAATTACCAAAATAAGTGTAGGGTTAGTACCAAACAAACTTATTTTGATCAAATGAGCTTATAGGTTGGTCAAAGGAGCTTATAAGCTCCTCTATGACTTACCAAACACACTCAAAATGTATTTCTTTTTATTGGAGAGTAGAAACAATATTATTTGAGTCGAGTAGTAGCATTATGCATGGCAAAGAAAGAGTTAGTCAGTTTTTTATTCTAGACCAAAATATATTTTTCACTAGTGTCGAGAAAGTTCTATTTGAGTAGAGGAAGCCTATTACAAACGGTAATACTATTTTGTTAAGTAATTAACGCAGTTGAGTATATGTATATCCGGACTCGAACTCTAACTACTTGTTAAGTTAGAACAATTTAACACCAATTATTCCATGGGTTTGGTGGTTAATTAGGTATTTTTACTCGCACAATTTTATCAAATAGAGGCAAATTGAGAAAATTATGTCTTTCTAGTAATTTTTTTTCCTTTTATAAGTTGACAGCAAAGCTGAGAATGGCTAAGGAATCCTAACTAGGTTGCCACCCCAAAGGAACCCACCCTACGGCCAAATATCGAATAAGATTAATAAAAACAAAAAAGAGATGTACAAAATGGGGGATACAAGGGCAAAACCAATATGAGGAGTGCTAGCATCAAATTATATCTTCCTATTAATTTAAATATGGTTCTTCTTGTATTTTTTTTTTTTGATTTAAGTATTTTTTTAACCCTTCGCATATGGGCAGTATTTTTTTATCCTTCCAATGAAAAGTTATTTTTTATATTCTTTCTAAATAGGAAAATGTTTTGTTTTTATAATCTTTCTCATAAAAGATATCAAACATAGAATAAGATATTTACAATCTGTGATCATTTTTTAATTGTCACAATTTGATTTGTGGTAGTTAAAAGTCGTTATAAATTATAAATTTTTTATTCATTATTTAGTATTTATTGTGAAAAAGATTAAAATAAGCATTTTTTAATTTTGAGAAACTAAAAAAATGACTTGTTATTTGGATAACTAAAAAAAATATGACCTATATTTGACGAACTAACAACATATTTAATTCTTTTTTTTATTGCAAAATCATTAAGAGAAATGCTAATGATATTTTCTTTAAGGATTCCACGAATTATGTAAGGATTCTCTTTCATAAAATTGTTTTTTCCATTAAATTTCAACTAACTATGTGGCATTTGTTTCATGGACTATTTTCTTAGTCCCGGGTATAAGAGGCAGGAAAAAATTTTCGTATGTTATTACACAGTAATAAATAATTAGTACCGGGTATATTTTATTCTTGGAAAGATAATAATTTCGCTTTTAACCGATATTTAATAACGGTGGGAATGACAATGGGTAGGGTATGGATAGGGTACTATAATACCCGTCCCCATATCCGTGTTTGAAAAAAGTATCTATTCCCGGCCCCATTCTCATGCGAGTAGCAATTTCAATCTCTATCCTCATTTCCTCTGGGTACCTATATACCCATACCCGCACCCGCGACCTGCACTTTTCATATATATAAAATTGAAAATCATAAAAAAAACCTTATATAATATTAAAATAAAACAAATATTGATTTATATAAATAAATAACATTACAAAAATAATCATTTAATATAAATCTAAACAAAAATTCTAATTAAATGGGAAAAACTAATATATTTTTAAAACTAATTAGTTTATAATTATATATTAAAAATTAAAAATAAAATACAAATAGATATAATATTTTAACTTCATCATCCGAATTAATTTCGTCATATTTTGTAAATGTTTATTTCCATAGTTTTCTATATTACTTTAAACTACTAATATAAATATAAATTAAAACATAATAAAATATCAAAATTAGCATATAAAAAGAATAATTAAAAAAACAAATAGATAATTAAATAATTTTAATTGAATAATTTAAATAATAAAATTATAATTATATTAATTAATATGTATATATACAAGGTGCGGGTGGGACGGGATGGGTATTATAGTACTCGTACCCGCACCTATCCCCGTGAGATTTTGCAGGTAAATACCCATCCCATCCCCATATTCAAATATGTAGGTTATTACCCTACCTGCATATGGGTATTTTTGTAGGTGCCTTTAAGATTTAGGTCCATATTGTCATCCCTATGAGAAAGGTAAGCAATATTTATTTTCATGGGACAGTAATTATTTAGACGAGTAAAAATATGTATATATCCTCTTAATCCTCTCTTAAGTCTTAATTATTCCCACCAATTTTGTTCCATATTTTTTTCCCATTAAAGTTAATATATTTGTAAAAAAGGAAAGATTCTACTACAATTCAATGTTGATTTGTTTTTAGTTTGTATAATCAGGAGAATAATTTATTCCCTGTGAGTTTTATTTACCGTCTATAATATTTTATTTTTACTCAAATACTACTCTTTTAATAGATCACTTTTTCTCATCCCTCAACACATGCAAATAGCTGAATAGAGGAGTATATTTAATTTAATTTTGTATATTTATGTTAATTGACGAGTATTTTAGGAAGAAGTTCCTACCAAAATATTTGGGTTAATTAGTAAAATATTTGAATTTTTATATTTTTTAACAAACTTTAATAATAAGATTATTTTAGTAATTATCATATATATTCTCAGGATAAAAAGTGTTAAACAAATACATGTTTTGGTTAATCTTGAACATATAAAAAAAATTTCTAATGTTACCGAACATATTTTTATAATATACATGGAAATAATATTCTCATGATTTAATCCACGATTAATATTTTTAGACTAAAAAAATAAAAATAATCCGTGAAATAAACACTCCTAATATTTAGTGTAACATGGGTTGTCAGCACTCCTCAAATCATCAATAATTATTTCATCAATATATGTAAGAAATCATTTTCAAAACATAGATATTTAATCATTTCTGATGGTGAATGTTAATGATGGAACGAAGATAAATGATAATGGACCTTCAAACATAAGTAAATTTGCGTCACTGGTTTCGATGAATAACCGAAAAACAAAGGTCTAATTTGCACATCTCCTTTCACTATCTAACAATATCTATTTAAGGATTATATACTCTTCATCATTGCACATCTCTCTAGAAGCAGACCCTACAATAAACAATCTTCACAATCCCAAATGGAGTTTGTTCTAAATTACCTAAACACCACTGTCATTGGACTTCTTTCTCCAATACTCCTTTGTATGTTTTTGTATAACCCCTTCAAACTTGCTAAAGGTAAACAGGCTCCCATGGTAGCGGGTGCATGGCCAATACTTGGTCACCTCCCACTGTTGAGTGGTTCGAAAACACCCCATACAGTTTTGGGTGCTTTGGCTGACAAGTATGGCCCCATATTCACAATCAAGCTTGGTGTCAACAAGGCTTTGGTAATCAACAACTGGGAAACAGCTATAGAATGGTTCACCACAAACGACATGGCGGTTTCCTCTCGCCCCAAGCTTGTTGCCGTTTAAATCATGGGCTATAACCAAGCCATGTTTGGGTTCGCACCCTGCGGTTCCTATTGGCACGAGATAAGAAAGATCGCAAGCCTAGAAATCCTCTCCAACCGCCGAGTGGCGCAACAACACCATGTCCGTGTCTCGGAAGTTCAAAGTTCGGTCAAAGAACTATTCGATGTTTGGCGTAGCGAAAAGAACGAGTCTGGCTATGCGTTGGTGGACCTGAAGCGATGGTTTTCTCATTTGACGTTCAACATGATTGTCCGAACGATCGTTGGAAAGCGTCTCTACGGCGCTAAAACCGTGGGCAATGAGAAGGCGCGAAGATGTGTTAGTGCTGCGGAGGAGTTCATCCGTCTGATGGGGGTGTTCATGGTGGCGGATGCTATTCCTTATTTGAGATGGTTTGATTTTGGTGGCTATGAGAAGGCCATGAAAGAAACGGCTAAGGATTTGGACAAGATTTTAAGTGAGTGGTTAGAGGAGCACAAACAAAACAAGGCTTTGAGTGAGAACGTTGATGGATTCAAAACTTCATGGACGTGATGCTTTCTTTGTTTGATGGAAAAACATTTGATGGGATAAATGCGGATACCATCATCAAATCCACTTTAATGGTATGTATATTGGACCTACTATATTGTTATAAGATTGTTAGTTAATTAGCACATGTGACTTCAATTGCGAGTAAAGAAAATCTTCAATCTTAATCATCGATGTTGTAAGAGTATGCTTTGATTTTTTAACAGTACAGATTAAAGAAGAAAAAATTCTCTTAAACTTACTAGTATTTTTATCATTACATAGGATCGGGTATGAAATATAAATATAGTAATCGAAAAAAAAGGATAATTTACTAGTTTTAAAATAGTGTTAATCTAGAGAAACTTTTCATTTATAAGATAATATTTTATAAAAAATTTAAATATGTCTTTAGTTCTTTAAATATGAGTTTTTTTTTTTTATCCTAAAAATAAAAAAGTCATTCTTAGTAATTCAAAATCAAAAAATATTTTTTTAGTTAATATCACAAAAGATATTAAATAAAAAATAAGAAATTTATAATTTGTGACAGTTTTTTAGTCGTCATAATTTGATTTGTGACATTTTTTAATATTTGTGACGGCTAAAAAGCTATCACAAATTATATATCTTTTATTCATTATTTGATATCTTTTGTAAAAACGACTAAAAATACATTTTTGAATTTTGAAGGACTAAAAAGACTAAAATAAATATGATTCATTTAAAAGTTTAAAATCATATTTAAGCCTTTATAAAAGTTAGTTATGATTGACTTATCGTGTAAAACTATTTTATATTGACAAGCCATGAACATTAAAATCTATAGTAAAAGAGGTTTAAGTTTGGAAAATGTTTCTTAAACACTTATATGTTATTTTACACCCAATGAGAGAATGAAAAGAAAAAAAAATTATAAGTATGATAGATGATGATACCATAAGAAAAGAAAGATAGAGACTATTATGAGGTGTTGGTGGGTGAGATGTCAAAGTGGACATTTCACCAACTAACATACTTCACTAAGAGATGAGTGAAAACCCAAACAAAAAAATATATTAGGGATGAAAACTTGTCAAACTAAATTTTAGAGACTAAATCTGAATACATATTTTACACAACTTGAAAAGTATTTCCCACGACATATTTTAGCCATTTATTTATGATAAATTGGAAATATATTTTGAGTGAGAGATATTTTTCAAATTTATGTACAGACATTCAAAAGATACGAAACTACAACAAAATCTTAAGCATGCAAATATAATTTCCATTAGCTTTGACTTTTTAAACTCTCAAGACACATGACATTCTTCTTTTGTTTTACATTTGTTTTTTTTACTTGCAGTCAATAATTTTAGGGGGAACCGACACAAATAGTACACCTCTTACATGGGCAATATGTTTAATATTTGAGAAATCCTATTGTATTTGAAATAGTTAAAGCAGAACTTGACATCCAAGTTGGGGAAGAGAGATGCATAAGTGAATATGATATAAGCAAGTTAACATACCTTCAAGCTGTAGTCAAAGAAGTTTTAAGATTGTGCCCACCAGGTCCTCTCAGCACCTCGTGAATTCACAGAGGATTGCACTTTAGGTGGCTACAATGTCAAGAAAGGAACTCGTCTAATTACAAATATTTGGAAGATCCAAACAGATCCTAGTGTTTGGTCAAATCCATTAGAGTTCAAACCAGAAAGGTTTCTTAGCACTCACAAAGACGTTGACGTTAGGGGTGCCGTTTGGAGGAGGCAGAAGGGGGTGTCCTGGAATATCCTTTAGCCTTCAAATGCTTCATTTGGCTCTTGCGAGTCTTTTGCATTCCTTTGAAATCTTGAATCCATCAAATGAACCAATTGAAATGACTGAAGCCTTTGGATTAACCAACACTAAAGCCACTGCACTTTCACTCGAGGTTCTTATTAAACCAAGATTATCTCCCGGTTGATATATACAAAAGCATATGATTATTTTATGTTAAGTATAATAAGTTTCACTAAAAAATACAATTTTTTTAGTTTTAATCTCTGAATTTTTTGTTGGTTGTTGAGTGCTAAAAAAAGTTTTATTTTTGTTTTGAATTTCTAATCATCTCAATCACTTATTATGTTAAGATGATGTCATTTTAAAACAAAATTAAAATTTTTTTTGAAACTCATAACAAATGCAAATTTTTTTTTTTAAGGAGTCAAACTAAAAAATAGATATTTTTTAAGAATGCAAAACTTATTTAAACTTTTTACCTTCGTACTTAAATTAGGTTTGCCAATCATACGACCCTTATACTACAAGCTACTAGTCTCTAATAAAGATAGCAAACAAGATGGATAAGCATATTCATCTATATGTATTTACTTTCTCAAATTCCAGCACTTATAGTCCTTACAGCAATATAAACATATAAATAAAAGGATAATTCTTTACCTTTGCTTTATTCTGTTATAACTAACTCTACCCTTATTCTATTATATTCATACATGCTAAAAGGTCAGCAACAAATATCTTCATACGTAGAGATGAGTGAGCCTATTGGTGGTTCTCTTGGGTTTGTTGGTATGGGCTCTCATAAGTTATGTCAAAACTATGTATGATTGCTCTTTCATTTAATTCAACCATTGTGAAGGAGTAGTATAATCTCAAGATTAAAAGTTGATAAACTTACTCCTTTTGCATCTTCTCCTTTTAA
This sequence comes from Amphicarpaea edgeworthii, assembly GCA_014843725.1. Taxonomy (NCBI): domain Eukaryota; kingdom Viridiplantae; phylum Streptophyta; class Magnoliopsida; order Fabales; family Fabaceae; genus Amphicarpaea; species Amphicarpaea edgeworthii. Next base: position 12,526,950 of record CM026324.1, read on the forward strand.
AATTAAAAGGAGATGTCCTGTTTGATTATCTTTTAATCTTGATCGTGAAATTTGTTTTAATAAAAAGTAACATATGAGATCTTAAACATGACTTCTCCTTTTTAATTTTAAAAGGAGAGGACCTGATTCCCTTTTTATATCAATTAGTCTTTTAAAAGATTAAATTTATCAATATTTCATTTCTTTAAAAGCACCTTAACTTTAGCACAAGTCAAGTGTGCAAGGAATGGTAACAAAATAATGTATTGATCAAGTATCGTTTTAACAAAATTTGTTATTTGTCCCATAAAATAAAAACTCAAACGGAATAAAACAAGTTGAACAAAATTTATTAAGTACCTAAAACAATATTTTTTTAAATTTATCAAGGACGACTAAAACAAAATATTAAGGATAAAAACAAATATTTTGATATATTAAGGATCAAAGTAAAGAAATTTTTTATTAGACACCTAAAATAAAATTAAATTCACTGATTTATAAATTACATATATATAACATATTTTATCCTTCAAATAAACCACTATAATTCTTGCATACCATCAGGGACGAAGCTAGGGTTCACATTATGGGGGTCATTATGTATGTGGTTAACAAATTTAATTTTTTTTTCTAATAATTTTTTTTTTAAATTAAAAATAAAAATAATGAATAAATAACAACATAAATAAAAATAAACACTATCTCTAATGGACCTAATATGCAAAGTAACTGGTAAAAAAATAGTATTTTTTTCAAGTTAAGGATTAAACAAAATTGGCAAAACAAATTAAAAAAAATTATTTCAAAATCCTTTAGTCCATTTAAATACAATTCAACAAAAAATACATATTTGAGGAGGTTTTTATTTTTTATTTTTTTTTATTGAAACTAATTAATTAAGTTTTTTTTTTTTAGATTTATTAACGAGGCTTACAAAAAGTTAAAAGAAAAAATCTATTTTGTTTTGACTTTCAAATTTGTTATATATGTTTAAGAATTTATGTATACATAATTAGCACAAATTACATTTATAATTTAACATAATTAAAAGGGACATAAACAATAATAATTTTCTAATTTTAATACTGATATGAATTAAAAGAGAAATTTATATATAATACCTATAAAATGATTAATTCACCTAGCAAGCCTCAAATCCAAATCCTTTCTACTTTCTTTCTTCTCTTATGAAATTAAAAGTTAAGATCTTCTTTCATACCTAAATCTCTCTCTTATATACATAGTTATTAGAATTGAGTTTCAATTTCTAAAATCGTATAGAATTGCGTTTTTACAAGGCATTTCCAAGTCGAATCGCATGTAGAATCGTTTTTGGGGTAGACTCAGTGGAATCGTGCAGAATCGGGTAGACTCGTGCAGAATTAGGTAGTCCCTTCTCCTTCTGTCCACAAATTAAATTCTGCTCATCTCCTAATGTGTGCCATCGACATCAATGTTTGGGTCCTTCCTTGATTGAGATGGTGTCCATCATCAATATAGAGATTCAAAGCAAAATTATCAGGGACTCAAAATAAATACAAAAAATTATGAAGTAGACAAAATAAAATTCAAGTATATATGCAAAAATACAACAACACTAGTGGTGCTCATTACAAAGTTACTACATCCCACTCATTAGAAGCAATATTTTGCCATCACTACAATGTATCTTTAACTATACCCCACACAGTAAACACATATTTAAAGATACACAAGTAATTGAACTACATCCAAAAAGAAGTCCTACACCCACTACATCAAACAAATTCCTATGATTTCATATCTCAGCATCCACCACATTAGGGACAAAAGTTATGTAGTATTTAAATTGTGAATAAACAGGGCCCAGGGTTAGCACAACATTGAACAAAGGAGTATTCAAAATCCTTCACAAATCCTTTCAACCAAGACCAGGCTAAGAATATTATATTTTGAATCAGTTTGCCTTGATCCAGTTGTAGACCCCTAAAAATGTGATCATTCCTCCACTTCTAGATGTTGAATGTAATTGCTCACTATACAACACACCACCTAGATTCCTTTTTAGTATTTCAACCAATGAAGTTATGTTGAAAAAAATTAGCCATCGCTTCTTCAGGCAAGGCCCTGATCGATCCCCCTAACTATAGCAGATATCCTATACTTCTCTCTCACCTTCTCACATCCAAAGAGTGAGTGTGCAATAGATTCTAGGGCCACCAAGCAAAAATGACACTTTGGATCCTGACCCTCCCAAAAGACATTTCGACTTCTAAGATTATTAATTGTTGGAAATCGGTCCAAGAGTAATCTCCATACAAAGAATTTAACTTTAGGCGATACCTTCGCACTCCACACTTGTGAAAGACCATCATTCTGTTGTGTACCCCACACCTCCTTCACAATCACTGCATATGCCGACCTTACCGAATATATTCCATTATTCTCACCAAGCCACCACCAGCCATCATGTCTCCCTCTATGTACATCCACCTCCATTAGTTTTGAATTAAGTTCATTAGCCACATTATGTCCCACAAAAACCATTCTTTACACCATTTTAGGTCCCATATCCAAGTCTCACCCTCCCATCGTCCCATCCCACTCAAAAAATCTAGTTTTTGTACAAAATTTAGAAATAGTCTCAGCAATTTACTAGTAAGTGCAACCCCTTCACACCACTCGTCATGCCAGAATTTGAACTTACTACTGCACCCTACCTTCAATTCAACTGGCTTTTGAAATCACTTATAAGAACCTCCCTGCCCACATACTATGCATAAGTCTCTCTACCACAAGGAAGAATTATTTCCCCTAGTCTCGCCACTACCCATCTCTCTCCACCCCCCATACTTTGACACAAGTAACCTCTTCCATAAACTATCCTGATTATGGAATAAGTCCCATCTCCATTTACCCAACAAAGCTTGGTTAACCATCCTAATATTCTTTACACCTAACCCCCCCCCAATTTCTTTGGCTTACATATAATGTCCAATCTCACCAAACTCATTTTTTTTTTTAATCTCTAACCCTCCACCCCACATAAAATTTCTTTGCAAACACACTAGTTTCTTCACCCAAGTAAAAGAGTGGAAGGGCAAAAAGGATAGAGTTAAGGAGGCATAACATTCACCAAAGGATAGGATTTTATGTTTCCACTTTGAGAGTTTTGCAGTCACTTTATCAATCACCGGTTTCCTCGTGCACTCCCTTTTAGGATTGGTCCTAATTGGTAAATTGAGGTATGTGAAGGGTAACCTCATGATTTTATAATTGAGTAGATTTTCCATCTCTCCACTGTACTCTCCTCAACCCCGATTGCCCCAAATGAGCTCTTCGAAAAGTTTACCTTCAAACCCAATACTAGTTCAAAGCAGTGCAACTTGCACTTGATAGATAAGACATTTTGAGTATCATCAGCATACTGCAGAAGATCCACCATCACATTATCATTTACCGAGAATCCAATGAACATTCCACTGTTAATCACTTGCCCTATCAAGCCCACTAGCCCCTCCACTACACATGTAAATAGGAATGGTGCCATTGGGTCCCCCTGCCTTAGACCCCGAAACACATTAAGTTTTCGTTAATCAACACCAAAACATAATTGGACAAGAGACATCCACCTACCCATGCCCTCCACTTCCCACCAAATCCAAACCTTTTCAGCATGTATATGAAGAAGCTCCATGCAACAGAGTCGTACACCTTCTCGTAGTCGACCTTAAACATGATGCAACTTCACTTACTTCTACGTGCCTCATCCACAACTTCATTCACAATCATTGCACTATGTATCAAGTATCTGCCCCCCCCCCCCCCCCCCCCCAAGAATGAGCTTTGACGTTGATCAATTACCCCATTCAACACTATTTTCATTCCATTTGCCAATACTTTGGCCACAATTTTGTACATACATCCCACCAATGATATAGGGCGAAAGTCATCAAGCCCCTGAGGATCCTCCCTTTTTGGTATTAGAGCAATGAAAGAAGCATTGCTCCCTTTAGGGAAAGCCCCAAAGGCATGGAATTCTGTCATAAATCTCATAACATCGGCCTTGATTGTCTCCCAAAATAATTTGATGAATTTGAAGTTGATGCCATTCAGATCCAGACTCTTAGATTCACCACACTCCCAAATCGTGTCCTTCACCTCTTCCTCCCCAAATGGTGCTTCCAAATTCACCGCCTCCACGGATGAAATCTATGGAAAGCTAATTCCATCTAGTATCGGTCTAAAAGCCTTTGGCTTTACAAATTTGGTATAAAAAGGACATGACCTCCACTTTGACTCTGATCAAGTCCTCCATCCAAGCCTTATCGATATTGAGTCCCCCAAGCATACACTTACGCCTCCAATTGACCATAGAATGGAAGAACTTGGAATTGCAATTGCCTTCTATCAACCACTTGACTCTGAATTTCTGTTTTAATAACAATTCACTACATCTTAGAACTTTCCAAAATTCCTCTTGTAACTCAGATCTCATTATGATTTTTGCATCTGACAGACCCCATCATCTCTTCTTTCCTATCCATCTCATTCATTTTCATAGAATCATCCTTCCATTTATTTTTCAAGCATCCAAACTTATTCTAATTCCACCATCTCAACCTCCCCTTGATAGACTTTAGCTTTTCCTTTAACACATATGCACCCCAGCCACAAGTATCCAATATTCCCCACTCTTGCTCGATAAAGGGTCTGAAATCAGATTGAAGGAACCATGCATCTAGTACTCGAAAAGGCTTTGGACCCTAATCAATAATTGTGTCTTTAATCACAATGGGACAATGGTTCAACACATTACAGTCAATGATATATGTTAGAACCAAGACATTTGATGATGTCTAACCCCTAATACCTTGATAGGTTTGATGATAACAAATGTAATAATATTTGATCAATTGATACTTTGAGACTAAGTGATTTCAAGAAATCAAAGTAAGAACAGACAATGGTATAATCTCTCAACTCAAATCCTATGCTCTAACTGTCTGAGAAATTATAATGGTTAAATTTAGCACTGAAATTGGCTATAAACAGATTTAAATAAGTTCTTAACTGGCCAAACGATGTCTGATGTAAGGCCAGACGATGTCTGATGCCAAGCGCCAAACGATGTCTAATGCCTAGTGCTAGACGATGTCTAAGGCTAGAACAGGCCATGTCTTTTAATTAAGAATGTGTTTGTTAAGCCAGACGATGTCTAAGGCTAGAACAGACCATGTCTTTTCAATAAGAATGTGTTTGTTAAAGCCAGACGCTGTCTGTGCACGAATAGACCATACTTAATCAAGACCAGACTATGTTTGCTAAGCTAGACTTTGTCTATGCTAGAACAGAACATAATCTGTCATATGTGCTGAGGAATACGTGCTTTATAATTAATTCTTTACTCAAATAAAGGCATTGCTACAACAGAAACAAAGGGAGATACCCTTTGACATTACTTTCTTCGATTCCTCGTATTACTTGCATGTCTCGTACTATGTAAAGTGTGTAGGGTACAACCAAAAGAACCAATCAGCATTGGGATGCACACTTTTAGCTAAAAGACAAACTATAACAGAGATAGAGATCTGCTCTTGTCACATCAAGCACAGTCAAAGTTACTTTAACACTCTATTGTGTGAGACAATGGAAAAAATGTCTTCTCCAACATTCAAAATCATGAAGCTCACTTTATAAGGAAGCCTCTATGAAAAAGAAGAAGAGCTAAAAAAAGAGATGAACGATTGAATGTGAACTGAATAACGAAATAAATCTAGACAGCAAGAGAAAGCATTCTGAGAGCAAGTCTTGAATGTGAGCTGAGAGAAACAGAAAACCCATCCTCTACAAGCTCACGCAGATTCAACATTTGATTATATCCTTTCCTTGAGAGTTATCTGAATCTTATACATTTTTGTATAGAAAGCCAGAAGTGGCTTAATGATAAAAGAATACTTGGGAAGTATAATCCTCAGGGGGAGATTCATACTTGTAACCAGAAGTAGTTTAGAATACTTCTAGCCAGTAGTGGCATAGAGAATACTTGTAGCTAGAAGTGGCAGTGAAGAATACTTGTTTTTTAATTAGTTGATTATAGTGGAACCCTTTAATAATTATTAAAGGAGAACTGAACGTAGCTCAGGTTGAGTGAACTAGTATAAAAACAAGCTCTTATCTGCTATCTTGTGTTTACAAATATCTATCTTGCTCACTGTGCTCTTTTGAAAATATTTTCTAAGCTTTGCTTTGCAAGGATATATTTGCTGTTTTAAACTAACATATATCCAAGAGGGCAATTTGTGAACTAACAATATTTCTAAAAAGTTTTAAACCCACTATTCAACCCCCCCTTCTAGTGTATTCTTGTGTATTTTAGTTGGTATCAGAGCTCATTCTCTGATAACTATCTTCACAGATACAGAGCTAAAGATCCTACACAAGGATGGAGAAGGGTTTACACAAACCTCCAATCTTCAAGGGTGAAAACTTCACATATTGGAGACAAAGAATGGAGACATACTTTGAATCATGTCATATAAATATGCTAGATGTCGTAGAAAATGGAGATTATATTCTAGTTGATGATAATGAAGCTGAGATCCCAAAAGAACAATGGAGATTATACATGCATGCATCTCAGAAACTGAGCACAGGAAGATAAGCTAGTTCAAATCTATCAAAGACATATGGGACACATTCATAATAACCTATGAAGGGTCCTCATAGGTAAAAAGAAACAAGGTAAGTGTTCTTACCAGAGAATATGAACTCTTTGCTATGGAAGAAGACGAAACCATAGCCAATATGTTGTCTAGATTCCAAACTATTTTAAATGAGCTTTGAAACCTTGGTAAAAGTTTCAAAATTTTTGAGCATGTTGACAAAATTCTTTGCAGCTTGCCCAGACAATGGAGACCTCAGGTCACAACCATTAGAGCTTCCAAAGATCTAGATTATATGCCTCTCGAAGAGCTAGTGGGAATTCTAATGCTGCATGAGCAAGAACTGCAAGGAGATGCCAAAATGAAAAAGGGCAAGTCTTTGGCTCTGAAAGCTCACAAGCCAAATTAGACAACACCCAATGAGTCATCTTCATCAAAAAATTAGTCCTCTAGACCATCCAAAAGACACATCACCAAGGCTTTAAAGGCAGAAGAGTCAGAAGTAGAGTCCACTTCCTCAAATGAAGAAGAATTAGAAGATGATGATGAGCTATCCTTCATCTCAAGAAAAATCCACAAGATGTGGAAAAAGAAAGGTGGATCGAGATGGAAAAACTATAATAAGAAATACTCAACAGATCGTGAGAAGAAAGAGAAAAGTCCCATCGTCTGCTACGAGTGCAAGAAGCTTGGACACTTCAAGTCAAAATGTCCTAAGCTCAGAAAGGGAAAAGAAAAGGTCAACAAAAGATTTTCCAACAAAAAGAAAGGACTAATGTCCACATGCGAAGATCTAGATGACTCAATAGATGAAGAAAATTCTGAAACATCAGATGAAGAAGCCAATCTTTGTCTGATGGCAAACGCAACCTCCACATCGTCTGCGTCTGTTGATGAGAACACACCAGACAACACCCACTTTACGCTCTGTGTCTGAAGCTTCAGATGATGAAGAACAAGAGATGTCCTTAATGGTAGGAAAGAAACACCAATCATGGTACCTGGACAGTGGTTGCTCACATCACATGACAGGCGCAAGGTTTATGTTCCTAGACCTGACACCAATGCATGGTGGTACAATTACTTTTAGAGGTAATTAGAAAGGGAGAATCAGGGATACTGGTAAGATAGGTGTTCCTCCTAGTCTCTCTATTGAGAATGTGTTATTTGTTGAAGGGTTAAAACACAATCTACTGAGCATAAATCAATTTTGCGACAATGGATATGATGTTTCCTTCAACAAGGAATCATGCATAGTCAGAGACGTTAAAAGTTCACATCTCTTCTCTACAAAGAGGCAAGGCGATCTTTATAAGATCAATCTTGGTGAACTAAAGGATCAAAATGTATCATGTTTATTGTTTGTCAAAGAAAGTCACTGGTTATGGCATAAGAAGCTTGGCCATGCAAGTTTGAGATTAATCTCAAAATTACAAAGATATAGCCTCGTAAGAGGATTGCCAACAATGTCATATAAGGATAACTTACTTTGTGAGGCATGTCAGAAAGGGAAACAAGTGAAAACATCTTTTAAAAGTAAAAACATTGTTTCCACTTCCAGACCATTAGAACTGTTACATATTGATCTCTTTGGCCCAACAAGGACAGCCTCTCTTAGAGGGAAGAGATATGGACTAGTAATAGTTGATGACTTACTTTGTGAGGCATGTCAGAAAAGGAAACAGGTGAAAACCTCTTCTAAAAGTAAAAACATTGTTTCCACTTCCAGACCATTATACTTGTTACATATTGATCTCTTTGGTCCAACAAGGAAAGCCTCTCTTAGAGGGAAGAGATATGGGATGGTAATAGTTGATGAGTATTCTAGATGGACATGGGTTATATTCCTCACTCACAAGGATGAGGCTTTTAAGGAATTCTATAAATTCTGCAAACGTGTTCAAAATGAAAAAGGAGTATGTATAACTTCTATCAGAAGTGACCATGGTATGAAAAACTCAATTCATTCTTAATAGAACACAATTTTACAAAAAGATAGATACTACATTGTTCCGTAAAAACTACTCTTCTGATGTTATTATTGTTCAAATCTATGTAGATGATATTATCTTTGGTGCCACTAATGAAAAACTCTGTGAAGAGTTCTCAAAGTTGATGCAGACTGAGTTCAAAATGAGAATGATGGGAGAATTGAAATTCTTCTTAGGATTGCAGATCAAGCAGAACAACAAAGGAATCTTCATACACCAGACCAAGTATGTGAAAGAACTCCTAAAAAAGTTCAAAATGGATGATGCTAAAATTATGAAGACTCTAATGCATCCAACAACATCACTTGGACTTGATGAAGATTCAAAGAAAGTAGATGTCACTTAGTTCAAAGGAATGATTGGGTCACTACTCTACTTGACTGCATCCAGACTAGATATAATGTTCAGTGTCTGCCTCTGCTCCAGATTTCAATCTGACCCAAGGGAAGTGCATCTATCTGTTGTTAAAAAAGAATTTTTAGATATTTAATTTGAACTTCTAATCTTGGTCTTTGGTTGAAAAGACGAAAGAGTATAAGTTGACAGACTATTGTGATGTTGACTATGCTGGAGACAAAATTGAAAGAAAAAGCACTAGTGGAGGCTGCCACTTCATTAGAGGCAACATGGTAGGATGACTCAGCAAGAAGCAATGAACAGTAGCACTATCAACAACAAAAGTAGAATACATCTCAGCTGCAATTTGCTGCTCTCAGATATTGTGGATTAAGAATCAACTTGAAGACTACAACATATTTGAGAGTAACATTCCTATCTTCTGTGATAATACTGTTACTATATCCCGTTCTAAAAATCCTACCATGCACTCTAGAGCCAAGCATGTAGAAATAAAACATTATTTCATAAGAGACCATGTTCAGAAGGGGACCATTAAATTGGAATTTGTCAAGACAGACGATTAGCTTGCTGATATTTTTACAAAACCCCTTACCGAGGATAGATTGATCTTTTTGAGAGAAAAGATTGGGATGGTCTGGGTGAATTAATGTTTTATCACTGTCTACTATTCATTAGTAGAACTAAGGATATATCGTATGGTGTGATACTTAAGTGAGGCATGTGCATGCTACGTGTTTTGCGCTCAAAATATGAGCCAGACCATGTGACTTTTTATAAACCGTTTTGTAAATTAAGTATTCGTTTGATCCTGAGTCATAAAATCCCAAAACGCACATTCAAGACTGTCATAAATGTGTCGTTTCAATCATTCCCTAACCGTACCATCGTATTTAATGCTCACTCATTACCTATTCTAGCCTACTGTTGCCAAACGTGTTCCCCAAGCTTTCGAAACCTCTCATCTCTCTCACCCATTCTCTCTACAGCCAAGAACCTCTAGAAACCTTAAACACAAACCCTCGCCATGGCCAAACATAATCTGATCAAGGGCTCTTCCTCCTCTCAACTACCTGCCTCACCCTCAACCTCTCAAGCTTCTGATAAGCATCCTGCAGACGTAATGCTTGAGTCTACCACTGACACCAACAGTTCGGCGTCCAACATTGACCCCGAGGTCACGAAAGAACGAAGACTCCTTAACGTAGAGAACATTCTAATCAAGCCACGAGGTTCCTACACTGGGAACATTCACGTGGAGTATTACATTGACATACCTTACCTTAAGGAATGTGGTCTTAACATCTCAAGGTACTTCGAGTTCGCAGGGATCAGGGGTTACTTCAATGATTGCCAGAGGATCGCCCTTGGACTCATTAGAGAGTTTTGGACAAATGCTACAATAAAAGGAAATGAGGTTGTCAGCAACGTCTTCGGGTGTGAAGTTACAGTCTCTCCCTCTTCCATTGCTCAAGCAATAGGGTGCGAACTACACTCAAACTACTTCACAGAGGCATGGGACAAAGACCTTGAAAAAGGTACAATAGAAAGGTTCATTCTTGGACCCAACTACGAGGTGGCCAAGGACATCAAGAAGTTGCATCCAGCCAACTTCCCACCTCTGACCAAGTTGATGCTGAACATTGTCAACAAGACCATCTTGCACAAGATAGGGTCAAGAGATCATGTATCAACTCTACACAAGTTCATCCTCTACCACATCATCAGTGGGATTCCATTCAACCTTCCATACACGCTATTCTACAACCTGATTAGTCACATTCAATGCCTATCGACCTACGTTTGCCCCCATTGGACAGACGATCACCCAACAGACTAAACCCACTGTTCAGTCTGAGACACAGTCTGATACCACAACTCAGATTGTTGTACCAACAACATCCCCACAAACTCCACCAGACACTACCATTCCTCCCTACCAATATCCCTCTCCAGTGACAATTTCAGAAATGTCAGACACAGTGGTTTCCTACCACCACATTGAGTCTATAATCATCTCGTCTAGGTCAAATGAAGAGATAGTTGCTCTGTCTCCTGAAGCGTCTGCTGTTCCATCATGGGACAACAGACCATTCAGTCTGGACGACAACACACCTTTGTCCAGATTCAGAGAAGACACTCCTCCTTTTCCTCCCTCCGGCTCCTAGCATTAGAAGATGATCCAAGGGGGTTTTTATTCTACACAAATAAATTCTTAAGGACAGTGTGCCTCCACACGTCTCAGACTGCCACTTTATCTTTTTGGTTCCATTTTGCTATTAACATTTTTTGAATAGGTCGTTGTTGAGTTTGTTTGTACGTGTTGTTGTCTCATTCATTCCAGAAAAACATACTATCTCAACCCATCATCCATATTGAAAAATGTCTTCTCAACAACAAGTTACTACTATTATCTACTATAATGGAGAACGCACTAAAACCGCTGACGGAGTGATATTTCAATCTAGCAATCGTGTTGTGTTGCAGGTTAGGCATGGCATGAGATTTCAAGTCTTATACAAAGTAATTCATCGAAAAATCAAACTTTATCCAACTCAATAGATTCAAGAAGTCATTTATAGATATTCATTGACAGTGGGTGATGGGGTGGTAAGGTACACTACAATAACTCTCCAAGAAGATACTGACATAAAATGCATGTTTAATGTATTAAATCAACATCGATGTCTTTCTAGGTTTGAGTTGTTGGTAAAATATGGTGATGCCATTCCATCCACCCCAGTTGCCCAACCTACAAGTAAGGTTTTAAAAATTGAACCGGTGATTGAATCGGTCGAGGTATTGGGTCATTAGGTCAATGGTCGAACCAGTGGGTCACTGGTTAAACCACATGACTTGATCCTTACTAGAAAAAATTAAAAATTTCATACACTATTATAATATTTAATATTCAAATATAAATAAAGATTATATATTATATATATTATTTGTAATAACAATCAATTAAGCATTGTGCACTATTGTTAAGTAACATTAGTTTCACTTTTCATGTTTGGGTTTGATCCCTGCCTCCATTGATTTCACATTTTTTAATTAAAGTCTAATATTTTCTTGTGTAGCGGGTCAAACTAGTTTGACTAGCCGGGTCAATTGGTCCAACCAGTCGGACCAATCAGCCCAATCGGTCTAACCGGCCGGGTCAACCCAATCACATCAGATTGATTGCATGACCGATCGCATGTGTGACCCAACTCGGGCAGACCACCAATTCGTGGTCGAACCGGTCCGATCTGGCTGAGTCGATCCAGGTTTTAAAACCCTGCCTACAAGTTTTAATACCTACGAATCACCATTATCATTTGAACAACACCCAACCTCAACAAGGTGATTGGGCGACCAACGCTGCCTCATACTATTACACTCCATCAGATACTTACCAACCCACATATGATTTCAACAATCTACTCGAACAAAATGACTGGACTACTAACATTGCATCAGACACACAATTGTTGACCACCCCTTCTTATAGCCAATTTGTGCCATCGACATCAAATTATGAAAATGAACAACTTTTCTCATATGTGTCTACTAGATCCCCAATTGCATCAAGGAGCGCCACAATGGCAAATCCTCTACTAATGCACCAACAATCTCAACCAAATTTCGAAGAGACAGGTGTACCTAATGAAAATATTGATCCATTTAGTGAAGATGAAGAAGAAATTATGTTGAATAATGAAAATGCAAACAACAACGAAGAAGATGATGATGACGAATGCAATAGAGAACATATGAATGATCAACCAACACCAATCCAGCTTGCCTACGATCTGCCTTCACACTTGGATAATGTAGGCAATTGCGAACGTTTGCAAAATCAAGAATTTGGCCACTTGTTGGATCATCTTGAAGAAGCAGTACATCCATCAGGAACAATCTTTGAAGGCATGAGGTGTGCCACCAAAGATGAAGTCCAAATTGCAATTAATTTGTACTATTTGGCAAGGCATGTGTTATGTTGTGAAAAAGTCTACCTCTAAAAGATAGGTAAAAGATGGGTGATTTGTTGTAAAAATGATAGATGTGAATGGAGGTATAAACGTTGTTAACATTGTTTCTTAGATTTTGTTTGATTTTAATTTTTTACAAGTCTAATATGCATTTGTGAATAGGTTGAGAGCATCAACAAGGGTATGTTCTCAAAATTAATGGGAGATCAAAACCCTTAAAGAACCACACACTTGTGCGTCGACGACAATATCACAAGATCACCCTAAGCTAAGGTACAAAGTCATCAAAAGAAACATCATAGCTTTGGTAAAGAACAACGCGACAATGTCCATACATAGTGTACATAAAAAAAGTCCACAATTACACCACAACGTACAGAAAGGCATGGCTAACAAAATAATGGGCCATTGAACAAGTGTATGGAAATTGGGAGAAATCATACAACGACTTACTTGAATTGTTGTTAGCACTACAAGAATTTGTTCTTGGAACCATTGTAGAGAAACAAAAAGTTATTGCAAAGGATGAAAATTGACAATTACTTTTGGAATGTCAAATGTACTGTCGACTTTTTTGGAGCTTTAAGGTATGCATTGATGGCTTTGCTTACTGCAAGCCAATAGTTTTTGTCGATGGAACTTGGCTCTATGGGAAATATAAAGGGACTTTGCTAGTGGTTGTTGGACAAGATGGGGACAATCGTGTAATGTCATTGGCCTTTGCCCTTGTTAAGGGTGAGACTGCACATGCATCACATTTTTTTCTTGCAAAACTTAAAAAAACACGTGACTAAGCAAGACAACTTGTACTTGATCTTAGACATGCATAAGTTAATCATAAGTGCCTACCAACGAGAAGGTAGTGGGTGGATGACAGACAACTCTCTACATGTGTTCTGCATTCGACACATTCATAAAATTTCACTAGACATTTCAGCAAATCATCATTAAAGAAAGATGTTGTTAGCATGGGTATGTATCGCAATAAAATAAGTTATTGTTTTTACTTAATTGAATTATACTGACTACATTAATTCTCATATATTGTGTTGAACACTCATTAGGTTATGTCATGATTGAGCCAAAGTTTGCATATTACTAGAAAAATGTCATGAATGAGAATCTTGAAGCGACAAGGTTGCTTGATTAGATCCTAAGAGATAAATGGACAAATGCATTTTCCTCTGGTCGACGATGGGGACACATAACTACAAATCTTGTCGAGTGCATGAAATCAGTGCTAAAAAATATAAAGGGTCTTTTAATTTTTGTGTTGGTCAATGGTAGGTACGAAAGATGCAACACATATTTTGTTAAAAGGGGGAAGGAATCCATGACAATGTTGGCCTTTGGTAAAGTGTTGACAGACAGTAGTGACAAATTCATTTTTTTAGTCTTTCAAATTTGATAAATATTTTTTGACTGCTAAAATTTGATTTTGATGGTCAAAGATGGTCACAAATTACAAAATTGATATTCTTTATTTGGCACTAATATTAATGTATGTGAAGAAAAGCTAAAAAAATATTTTAAGGATTAAAAGATTAAAAAAATAACTTTTAATATGAAAGACAAAAATAGAAAAAAATTATATTTAAAAGGTTAAAAACTTAAAAGAATCTTACACGATTGCTTAAATAATATATATAAATTGTCACAAACTTCTAAACACCTAAATTTGATTTCTATAAATGATAAAATCATTTGTAAGTAGAGGAATGGGAGAGTGAGATCAATGCTTGTGTGTGTTTGGACGAGCGTCGACAAAATTGATTCTCAATATAATTGATTTTGATTTGAATTTATTTTGAAGTGACATGAGTTATGTTTGGACGATTTTGATTATAATTGATTTTGAAGTAAAATTTAGTGTAGATTTTTGGATCCAACGCAGAAGCTACTATTAGTTGCTTCAGCTCATAATCAATTCTCGCTCCGAAATCAATTCTGAATTCTTCTTCAATGTGAAACCAAACAAGTTAAAAACTATCTAAAATCAATTTAGAACTCATAATCAATTCTCCAATGTCAAACCAAACACATAGTGTGGAATATACCATGTTGGTGTGGGAGATGTGAAGTCTGAAATGAGAAGAGGAGAAGTTTTTGGTGTGATTGATTATAGTGTGCATGCATAAATTCATGATGGATGCACTAGCATATTAGAGAGGAGTATGTTGTAATAAATATTAAATACTAGTACAACATATAGTAGTAAATATCTAATGCAACAATATTTAATAAATACCACTCTTAAATTACATTAACTTAAAAATGAGGGATTAAAATTCAAATGCACACATAAACCAAATTGTAGAAACCATAATTAAACACACTTATTAACGTTTTTTTGAAAAGTGTTATTAAGGGTTGCAAGTTAATGTAATATGAAACCATTCATACAATCAAACTATACCTTCGTTTAATAATCCAAACTTTGATATTTGTGACATGTTATATTGTATCCATTATTGAAAATTATGAATAAATGGCTCTAAGTCGCAACACTTTTGTAATTAAAAAGTTGAATGATGATAGAGCGTGTATATTAGAGATAGAAAGAGAGAGGGAGAGGGGGAGGAGTTGATGATAAAGCACGTATATTAGAGATAGAAAGAGAGGGAGAGGGGGAGGAGTGATCGGGGAGAGTTGACGTAGAGGTGGGATTACTTCTTTCTATGTTTCAAAGTTCCTACCAAGATAGAATGAGGTAGATTTATGGCAGGTATTCCAAAATTAGGGTAAGGTGTGGAGGGTTTTCATATCTAAGAAGAGGGATAAGAGGTAACATAGATACAAATTCATTAGGTTTATTAATGTCTTGGATGTGGTGGCTTTGGAGCAGTGCCGAGATAACATACCAATTGGTAATAGTAAGATTAATGTTAATATCCCTAGATTTGATAGGCTAGGGGTGTATTAGGCCAACTATCACTGTAGCATAGGGAGGATGGTTAGAAGGTGGACAGGGGGCTTGGAAAGGAAGGACTTACGTTTGTGTAGGTTGTGTCTAGGGGTCCTGTCCTAGCGTCTAAGTGGAGAGAAAATCCAAGGGTGTCATAGGGGATAGGGAAGGAGTTTGGAGGGGAAAGGACATGGTGGTCAAGGAGACAAACATGGAGTGGTTGGAAACATGTTGGGTAGGATGGCTAGGAGACATTGCGTTATTTGATAGACTGAAGGATGTCTTCATTTTTGAGAAGGCTAGTAAGGTAAGGCTGAAGCATATGGGGGATGACATGGTGTTTTTGGATGGTATCTTAGAAGATGGGATAATGGAGGAAATGAAGAATGAGAAGGATGGAATCATGTCCATCTTTCACATGGTACAAAAGTAGGATGGTGGTGCACACCCATGAAATAGATTGGTATGGGTTTGGTGTTCAGGCATTCCACTACAAAACTGGGGTGATGAATGCTTTGGGAAGGTGGTTAGTAGTTTTGGAACATACATCTTAGTAGGCGCATTGCATTTCAAAAAAATAGATGTGACTAGGTTACTCATTCATGTTTTGTCGCCCCAACATGTTTTGTTTAGCGAGCAAATAAGGATCAATGGAGCTATATACAATGTCAAGATTATAGAGGAAATTGTAACGTCGTGGTTTTCTAATTTCGTGAAAAAGTGATTGATTTAAAATGCAACAGAAAGTAAATTTAAATTTTTATTTAATGATCTAATAAATAAAATAAAGTGATTTATTGATGTGTGATTAGGTGTTTTGTTAGATGTTTAGTTAGTTCTATGTTTTTGGTATATATGTTTTGGTGGGTTTAGATTATTTTGGGCTAAGAGCCTTATATTTCAGATTGACTATAGAACATGGGGGGTGTAGTTAGAGGTTAAAAAGGGTGCAAAGAGAAAAGTTTGAATTTTTCTTAAACTTATGTGGGAAGTTTCTTTCCTTTCCCTTATCTTCTTCACTTTCCTTCGTTCTTATTCATCCCCTTCTCTCATGGTGAAGAATTGGAACTTTATCATTATCAGCAACTTGATCATCCTTATTCGAAGCTTCGAATTGTTGTGGTGTTGGTAAGCTCGTATCTTTCTTCTTCTTGGTCCATTTGTTCCTTTCTCATCTCCCATCAAGAAGTTTGCAAATGGGTATTTGTTAAAATTTTGAGGGTTAGATGAAATCTTGATGAAAGCTTGTTTTGGTGTTGATCTAGGTTCCCTCTAGCTAGTTTCATAGTAGAGATTGAGTAAGGTCATTCTTGGATCATCAAGTTCCCTCCATAGCTTATTCTTCAAGATTTTGAATCACTTCCTAGGGTAAGGGAAGCTTACCCCTTTTCTTTATTTCAAGATGATTTTGAGTTGTTTGGTTTAAATCTTGGGTTCTTGTGTTAGGGTTTAGGGTTTAGAAACTTAAGAGTTGATTATTGACATGTTTATTGTGAAATTGGATATCTGGGTAGTCATTAATAGGCTTAAAACTTAGTTTTTCGTGAAGAACTCGTGATGCATCTGTTGTTTTAGCTAAGCTAAAAAGTTTAGCTTGAGCTAAATATTTGGCTGAAGTTAAATTTTCTAGCTGAGTTAAATTTCGACAATAATTATATTTGTATAAATTTAGCTGGAGCCACGATTTCTAGCTTAAGCTATATTTTTAGCTAAGGTTAAATTTTCTATCTTAAGCTAAATTAATTCAAATGTTTTATTTTATCCTAAATGCTTTCTCAAGGGTTTTATAATCAATCCCAACTACATATATATAATTGTTTTATGTATTATAAAGGAGAAGTATAGTTTTCTAATAATGTTATGAAATTCATGAGGATTGTTGGTGTAATTATTATGAGAATTCATGGTGTTGAATGTCTCACCATGCTCATAGAACTTCTAGATGGGTTCTTTATGTGTGAAGGTATATGAATGGTGAATTTATAACATGGTGAGCTTGTGGTAGTAAATTTTATAAATGTTTGCATACTTGAAGTGTATTATGTAGTTGGTTATACATACACATGTATACATCATACCTAGATGGCAGTGTGTATGGGTAGGCACCTAAGTTGAGAGTGTCAGGTGGGCTCTCAACCTAGTGCTGGGGGTTTTCGTGGTGGCTAACGAGAATGAGCCTATAGAATAGACAAGTGGGTGAATCCCTATAGATGTATGGTCATGCAAACCTTATAGAGGTAAGCCGATACCAACACTCGTCTATATTCGATAAAACCACAAATCCTCCACAAGGTAGCTCAAAGGACTCCCCGAATGGTCAGAGAGTGAGACCATGGTAGGGAATGGGGCCTATGGGGACCGCCCAAAAGTTGTTGAAATCTCCTTGGAGTTGAATCAGCATGGCATACATGATATAATTATGAATTGAGATTTAAATGTGAATTGAAGACTAAAGTGTGAGTTGAGACAGTTTTGTTTAATAAAGTTACATGACTTATGATCATTAATTTATTCAATTCTCTATTAAATTAAATCTATCTTTAGTTTAAATTTTCATATAATTATGTTTATTTTATATAAATAAGCTTACCCTTGCGCTTTATGTTTGTATTTGTGTTGTTTGACTGCGATGATCATGTGGTTGACATGCGAGCAGACAGTAATGCAGTTGTAGGATCTCAGGCATCTCCCGAATGAAGTGGATTTAGATGATTCGTGCGGGGACAAGATCCCATTTTGTTGTGCTCTTATGTATATGTGTATAGTAGGGGGACTAGCTTAAGACGTGTATGTAATTACTGATGTCGTTGGGGATGCCCTCTAGTAGAGGACCATTTTGGTATTGTATGTACTTATGTACCTAAGTTTTGTAAAGTCACTCTTAAGACCTTTATGTTATGATAACGTATATTATGTGAAGGCTCATACACATTTACACGAGAGAGTGTTAAGTAATTAAATATTTATATAAGCATTTTCATATGCGGATATAGAATAAAAAAATAGTATAATATTTAAGTAACAAAGTTGGGTCGTTACAGAAATGCACAATCAAAGTGTGAGGATGATAAGGTGAATGATCAGTCTATGGGTAGTGAGATTGGTCTTGAGTTATTATCATCTAGCTTAGAGTGTGAAGGAGAAGTGGAGGGCACGACGGCGATGATGGAGGTTTGTGTGGTGGTTTGAATGGTGGAGAGTTTGAGGGGGAAGACCATCAATAGGATGGAAGGGATGACACAATGGGATTTTCAAACTTTTACCTTAAGGATATTACCTAAAGGTTGGGTAGGGAGAACAGACAAATTCCTAACATTTGTACGAAAGGCGTACAAGCCTTAGGGCTACAAAGGAGGGTTGCCATTTGGACTTTGAGGTGAATACTTGTGGTAATAAGATCAGTCCAACACTAGGGGCACTAGATAATGTACTATTTGGTAATAATCATCAGGAAGGAAACTTTGATCATTGTGAAAGGAATTTTGGCGTGGTTGGGATGTTTATGGGGGGGGGGGGGGGGGGTGAGTGAATTGTGAGGCTAAGGATGGGCTTGGCCCATATCAAGTGGATCTAGAAGAGGGTATGAGAGTGGTGAGGTTGACTGGAGTGTAGGTTGGAAGGGGCTATTGAGCTTGTTAACATGTTGGATTAAATTAAATTAAATATGAAAGGAGAACTATTCTTGATTGCAATTTAATTAAATACTACACTTAAAATAGTGTATTTTTGTTTATAAATATTATAAAATTAAATATTACAGTTGAGTACTATTGCAAAATTTATTTTATACTAATTATTCATTTTTATGCAGACTTGATCCATGGCTCTTCCTCTGTATAGGTACCTTTGTGTATTTTTCTTCTTTGATTTTTATATAAAATGGATCACATCTTAATGTTCACTTGTACTTGTTAATGAAGATGGCCTAAAACTGAAATGTATCCATGTTACATATAAGATTTTTGCCAACTCATTGTCATGAAATGACAAGTTTATTAAGTCATTCATATTCTCAGGTACATTTTTTTTATGAATTATGTAGAATATATATATGAGTAAAATGCTCATACATTGTTAGTGTGAAATTATAACTCACTGTTGTAATGACTTTTGAAATAATTTTATAAAAGTCAACTGTTTTACCATAAATGGAGGGTTATGATTGACTGATGGTGTAAAATAATTTTACACCGGCGGTGCATAAGCCTTTTTCTCTCTCTCTATATAGGGGCGACTCATATGAGAACTGGATTTTTATGTAAGAATAAGACAGGACGTTCGCATCAGTTAAATTAAATTAGACGGTTAAGATTAGAGCATTCATTTAAAAATTAACATACACCCACCTCACTTGATCTCTTTGCTTCCCCTCTTCAGTGCACCCAAAATTTTAAAAAAATAATTTAACTAATATTCAAAAATTTATTTTATCACATCTTAAAATATCTAAGACTTATCATCACCGCCACCAAGAGTTGCCCCCATCACCATGACCACCACCGTCAACATGGTCATTGTCGCTAGGCCCATCATAGTCGTTGTCCAATGGCAGTGGTAACCATCTTGGTGGTTGTGACGATAACGGTGGCCCTGACAGTAACAACAGGGACGACAACCATGATGGTGGCCTTGGCAGCGGTAGTAACCATGTTGGTGGTGCTGACGATGGTCATGGTGATGGGGGCAACTCTTGGTGGCGGTGATGATAAGTCTTGGATATTTTAGGATGTGATAAAACAAATCTTTTGAATATTTAGTAAATCTTTTTTTAAAATGTTGGGTGCACTAAAGAGGGGAAGCAAAGAAATAAGTGAGGTAGGTGTATGTTAATTTTTAAATGAGTGCTCTAATTCTAACCGTTTAATTTAATTTAATGGATGAGAATGTTCATTCTCATTCTCACATAAAAATGTATATGTATATGTTGGCATGCCTAAATGTTATAAAGGTTGGAATATTTCCTCACAAGTATCACATTAATGAGAACGAATGTCCATCTTATTCGGTATGTATTGCAAATTATATGTCTCTAAAAGCCTTTGATTTTTTTTTTGCTATGATGATTTAGTATAATTAATGTTTATTCAGTTTAACATAATGTCCTATTTCTTTAATTTTGTATGAGTAGGAGGAAAGGAAGTGCTTCCCCAAAATTCACGTAAGAGGTAAATATTTAGACATCTTCCAGATTTATTATTGTTTTACCATATTACAACATAAACACATTAAATATTCACGTAAAAGGTAAAATGTTCGTGTTCATGTTTATTAGAATTATAATTTTTTTGAAATTGTTTTACCATATTACAACATGAACACATTATAGAACTTGTTTGGTGAATTTAATTGAGAATAAACAAAACTTAATTCCTTCGAGTTTCGACATCTTGGTTGGGTTGAGTGTAGACATGGCAACGGGGTGGGGCGGGGATGGGTTTGTGGTTCCACGTCCCCATCCCCGTCAAGTATGAATTTTTATCTCTATCCCCATCCCCGTCGGGTATCGAGTATACCCGACCCATATCCGTTTATAATTTTAAAAAAAAAAACATAAAAAAACAATTTTAAGTCATAATAAGCTTTAAAAAAATTCAATTTTTATAATTACTTAAAGTCATAACAAGCTAATAATAAGCTAAAAGTCTCACAACAAAAAAAAACTTCTTAACAAACTAATAATATGTTAATAATAACCGTATAATTATTTATATCTAATAAAATTATATAATTTTTGTCTAAACTGTATAAAAAAAATTGAAACAACCTAAAATAATAATTTAGTAAGTATAAATTGTAAATCATAAAACAGATGTAAATGCTTAAAAATTAAGTAAAATATTTAATATAAAATAAAGATAATTTAATAAATATATGTATCAGGTACGGGTACGGGATGGGTATGCACATCCCCATCCCCGTACCCGATTTTTATAATCGGGTATTACCCATACCCGATCAAAGTGAGGATTACTCGTCAATATCGGGGCGAGGGTGCTTTGACCCATTGACTTCATAGCACAAGAGCCAACAAACCAATCCTTGTTCCTGTGAGGAAATAAACATCACACAATAATAGTGTGGTTCAAATTTCATGTCTAGAAATCTAACTATTTTTCAAGTGATGCCAATGACATTTCTACATGATCATCATTCTGAGATGTTGGTGTCCTTAATTTGTTCTTAGATTTCTTACTCCTTATTTTGTCTTCCAAACCCTCATTTGAAAACCCTATATATTGTTCTTCTTTTACATGTTTATATGACCTTAATGACTAGGGATTTTAGTAGCCAACTAGCCATGGATAAAGTGAAAGAAACATTATAGTTGTACTCTTAACCCAAAACGCAATTAGAGGGGAGTGAATTATTAAATTAGAGAGCTACTTACCTGACAATTAGTTAGGATATTATCCAATAAAGAGGGAGTTTTTCCCTCTCTTCCATCAAAACCTGACTTTGAACCAAATACTTTCAAAAAATACACATTGTTTTTGTGAAAGATATTAAGAAACAATCTTCCTAATATCTATGAAAAGAAGATTGTTAAGTGAATTTGGTTTATATAAATTTCTTATTGCATCATGCTTCCGTTATTTTAAATATGTTGTTGTATAAAGAAATAAAAATAACGAAATCAGTAGAAAATAATTGCCTCTACGAATGAATACATTGAAAAAATAATGTTTATTTGTGTTTTTTGTAATATATGTCAATCTAACTAATCTTTTGTTATTGAATTACATAATACATGTGTATATAACTACTACCAATAATGATGGTCACCCTAGCAATATCACTTACGTTGTCTTTGCTTCAAATGGCGCAATGTGAGTTAGCTTTCATCTTTAGAAACTACTTCTTTTAGCTAACAAGAATGATAGACTAAGCTAAATCTCAGCTTAGCTTCAACTATTCATTATATATTTTCTTTTTCTATTCAAATTGGTAGCTTGACTTAGGAATTTCAAAATCAAAGGGGGTTGAGACAAGGTGATCCACTAGCACCATTACTCTTTTTATTGGTTGTGGAAGGATTAGGGGATGATGAGATCGGCAGTGGCAAAGAGCTTGTTTAACGGATGTAAAGTTGGGTAGGGAATTTGAGCATATCCTCTCTACAATTTGTAAATGATGCTCTCTTCTTGGGTTTGCCCTCGATGAAGAATATCCTTACATTGAAAGCTATATTGAGATGGTTGAAGCTCTTGGCAGGACTTAGAGTTAATTTTTATAAAAGCAAGATAGTGGGAATCAATATTATTGGGGAGAGTATTGAGCGGTTTGCAACTATTTTGAACTGCCAAGTAATGATGATCCCCTTCATCTACCTTGACATTCCTATTGGTGCAAACTTTGGGAGGATTAGCCCTTGGAAGCCAATCATTATTAAAATTGAGAAGAGATTGCTATTATGGAGGCATAAACAACTATCTTTTGGAGGTAGGGTCTATTTACTGAAATATGTTCTTTCAGCTCTTCCTCTTTTTTTCTTCTCTTTTCATTTAGCACCAAAAGCAGTTATTGATGATATCAATAAGCTTCAGAGGAAGTTTCTTTGGGGAACTAAAGCGGATGAGAGGAAAGTTTGTTGGGTTAAATGGTCCCAAGTTTGTAAGCCAAAGGCATCTGGTGGTTAGGGAATCAGGGATCTTGAATGCTTTAACAAAGCGTTGATGGCCAAATGGATGTGGCAGTTTGTGAGGAAGGAGGATGTGCTTTGGGTGAGAGTGATTAAAAGTATGGGATCAAATTCAGAGAGAGGATATCTTAACCAATGTATGTCTAACTAGTGGAAGAATGTGCATAAAGCCAGCAATATCGGTCCACATGAGGATTGGTTTTGGAATAAGCTGAAAAAAGGATGTTGGCAATGGTCTTCATACGAATTTTTGGAAAGATTGGTGGGTTGGGATTGACCCGCTATGTATTACCTTCAGCAGGTTATTCTCTATTTCTTCCCAAAGGGACAGCTGCATTTCAGAAATAGGTTCGTGGATAGGCTCGAGGTGGAAATGGAATCTGCAATGGAGAAGAAATTTGTTTGTATGGGAGGAGTCAATGCTGGAGACTTTGATGTCGCTACTAGAGCCTACTATAATGAAAGAAAATGTAAGTGATAAGTGGGAGTGGGTGGGTGGTGATGAGAATAGATACAGTGTGAAAAATGGCTACAAATGGCTCTCTACAGGTGGGGAGGAATTGATATCACCTTTCTTTTTAAGATTATGGGAATCAAAGGCACCTTCTAAAGTTGTGGCTCTAGCCTAGAAGATTAGATTGAACAAGTTGCCAACTAGATTGGAATTGTTTAAGAGGGTGATGGATACTAATAATAACATCTTAACATCTTACGGTGTCCTCTTTGTCTAGAGGAGGATGAGTCCATTTCTCATCTTTTCTTTGAAATACACAAGAACACACTAGAAAGGGGGGTTGAATAGTGGGTTAAAACTTTTTTGTAAATACTATTAGTTCACAAGTTGCCTTCTTGGATATATGTTAGTTTATATCAACAAATATATCCTTGCAAGGCAAAACTTTGAAAGCCTTTCCAAAAGAGCACAGTAGGCAAGATAAATATATGTAATCACAAGACAGCAAATGAGAGCTTGTTTTTATACTGGTTCACTCAACTTGAGCTACGTCCAGTTCTCCTTTAACAACTGTTAAAGGGTTTCACTATAATCAACTGATTTCAAAACAAGTATTCTTCACTGCCACTTTTAGCTACAAGTATTCTCTATGCCACTACTAGCTACAAGTATTCTAAACCACTTCTAGTTATCAATATGAATCTCCCCCTGAGATTATACTTCTCAAGTATTCTTTTATCACTAAGCCACTCTTGGCTTTCTATACAGAAATGTATAAGATTCAGATAACTCTCAAAGAGAGGATATGAACAAGTGTTGAATCTTTATGAGCTTGTAGAGGATGGGTATTCTCTTTTCTCTTAGCTCGTGCTTCTTGGCCTTTTTCTTTTGAGTGCTTTGCCTGTTGTACAAATTTATTTGAATGAGTTTGTTATCGTTCATTAGTCTTCTCATTGCATGGAGGCATCCTTATATAGTGAGCTTCATAGATTTGAACGTTGGAGAAGATGTGTTTCTGTTGTCTCACAAAAGAGTGTTGAAGTAGCCTTGACTGTGCTTGATGTGACTGGAGCAGGTTTATGTCTTTGTCACAGTTGGCTTTTAGCTTCAGGTGTGCATCCCAATGCTTATTAGTCTTTTGGCTGTTCCTACACACTTCACACAATTCGAGACATGCAAGCAATATGGGGAATAGAAGAGAGTAAGATAAGAAAGTATCTCCCTTTCTTTCTGTAACAGCAATGCCTTTATTTGTGTAAAGAATTAATTTTAAAGCACATATTCCTTAGCACATATGTCAAACCATATTTTGTTCTTGCACAGACAACATTTGGCTTAACAGTCATAGTCTGGTCTGACTGACCATGGTCTAGAATGAAGGACATGGTTTGGCCTAGCTTTAGACATCATTTGGCTTAGCTTCAGACATCGTCTGGTTTAACTTTAGACATCATCTCGCTTAGCTTCAGACATCATCTGTCTTAGCTTCAGACATCGTGTAGCTTAGCTTTGCATTCTCTGACTGTGTTCCACACATGGTCTGGTCTAGTACATATGCATAGTTTGGTCCTAGACTCGTGTTGTCTGTCCCAAGACTTCACATAGTCTATCCAAGACTGTTGTATGGTTTGGTCTTAGACTTTGCATGAGTCTTTTCAAGACTTACCATGGTCTGTTCCGTGGCTTATTTTAGCCTGATTAGAAGCAATTATAGTGCTTGATTATTCATTACGAGTTATCAGACAGTTAGGACATAAGTGAGATTTTGAGTGATTTTACCATTGTCTGTTCTCACTTTGATTTCCTAAAATCATTAGTTGATCAAATATTATCACATTTGTTATCATCAAAACCTATCAAAGTATTAGGGGCTAGACATCATTAAATGTCTTGGTTTTAACAATCTCCTTTTTTATGATGACAACATATGTTATAATTTTGATTAATAGACAATAAATCACAGACATTTATATATCAGAGTGTAAATTATTTCATGTCAGATAAATATGTGCAGTTATCAACATGATGAACTCCCCTTGAATCTATCGTGCATATGCATATGACAGTATAACACATGAAATAAACAGAGCGGATAATAACAGACAATAAAAAAATTAGTGAACCAATCACTATTTGTATTGATGAAACATAAGCATAGTCTGTTAAAATTTTATACATCCAAAATTCCTAGTCAAGGTTTGGAAGGTGGGGCTGATTGTTTGGTTGAGGATTCTCTAGCTTCTTGATGGAGCAGTGGTTGTAGGAGGATCTTCTTATGGCAGTGGTGGTGCTTGAGTTGCAGCAGGGTGAGGAAGTAATAGAGTAGCTATAAACGCATTGAAAGCAATGGTCATTTCTTTGGAAATGCTTGCTCTATGTTCTTCCAGTTTGGCATCAATTCTAGCATCAATCTGGGCAATAATACTTGACATTATTTTGGTTTCCAATGCAGCATCATGTACAGTTGGGTTAGTGTGAGACTCTAACTGTGCTGCAACACTGAGTGGAATGGCTGCAATTGGAGTGCTCGACCTTGATTGAGTGGATACCAAATCTGTGCACTTGTGGGCTGGAGTGGATTTTGCAAACTTTTCACCCAAGTCTGCAGCTTGCATAGCAGTAAGTGTAGTAGCTTGAGCTGCCTCAGCCTCTTGCTTCAGGGCCAATTCCCTGAGCCTTTTGTCTTCTTCCTTGGCCTTCTTCTTTTTAGCCAGATCATTAAGTCTTCTATATTCTTCTTGAGCAGCTAACATAGCTCTCAGTCTAGTAGCCTCTTCTAAGATTCTTGCTTCTTCTGCTGCTTTGGTTGCAGCTATCAGTGCTTGAGCAACTTTGTATTCAGTGTAGTACTCAACAAGCATCTTCTCAACTTCAACTTTATCTTCAAGGGTATGAGGAGTTAGCAGAGTGGGAACAACCACTGTGTCTAATACATGAATGAAGCTACTAGAGGAAGAGAAGCCTTTATCAACAATGTCAATCTTCTACTTTTCTTCATTTGAGAGATTGGATGACCTTGTGGTGTGGAGCATGTTCCTCATCACGTTCTGCCAATAGATGCCAACGTCTGATTCTGTGTCTCTAGTGGTAGTACATGCTTTTGTTGAGGCAGTGGCTCAATGTCTGGTATGTGCTGTGGAAGATTGTTTGCTCTTGCAATCTTCTTCCCCTTCAGCTTGTTGGGGTTGATAGTTGGGAGCCTGGGGACTATACGGTTTGGAGCGACACGTATATCAGTTTCTTCAGAAATGTCCAGGCTTGGTGGATACAATTGTTTAAGGGTTGTGCCATGAAACTTCAGATTGCACAGAGCCCTATAGTCAGCACAAGTGGCCTGGAAGGTTGGATGAATGGGGGCAACTCCTTGATGCATGCATGATGTAGTTCCAAGCCACACAAGCTTGGTTTGGATCGTCCAGAAGCAAATCAAAAGAGCTCCATTGAAGCCAAATCAAGAACTCAAACCAAAAGGGAAAAGCGGAAAGAAGAAGAAGATGAATTAGAACGACGCCACGATCCTCACGGAACGATAAGCCGAGGAGAATTCGCCACAAGGAAAGCTTCCTTGATAAGAATCAATTTGGTTCACCCAAGAACCGAGAAGAGACTATGCTCTCAAACTAAGCCAAAGCTTTTCATTCACAAATGAGTTATATGAAGTTGATTGATTACAAATGAGGTTCTCTTCTACTATTTATAGAGCCAGGCCTTAGAAGAGGGTTATGTAACTAATCTCCACTTAAACATAACGTTTTAAGGCCTAATTACACAATTAAGAAACCCCTTACACAAGTAAACAAAGTTTTCAAAAATTCCCGCGCTAGACCTTCGGCTAAGCTCAACCTTGAGCTTAGCGCAAATTGCGCTGAGCTCAACGTTGAGCTGAGCGAGATGCTTGATCGAAGCAAATCTCCGCTAAGCTCAATTGTGCGCTAAGCGAGATGCTTGATCGAGGCAAATCTCCGCTAAGCTCTATCTTGCGCTGAGCGAGATGATTGATCGAGGCAAAACTTCGCTAAGCCCAAGCTTGCACTGAGCGAGCTATCAACAAATTTCCAAGTGCTCCAATTTAGCTCCTTTGGGCTTCTTCCTTCTTGGCCTTTGATGAATAACCCTTCCTTCTTCTGTTAACTCAACTGCCAGTGCTAGTTTCATTGTGAAGTAGTCCAATCCCTCTCTCATACAGTTATACTAGTGTGCAATCTCATGCACTAACTGATGCATCTGAGGGATGGCAGAGACATATTCTTCCTGTTGTAGCCTTCTTTCAAGATTGGCATCATCTTCAACAGTGTCTAGAAGAATGGTGTTGTGCATTGGCCTCTAGAAGGGAATTATCTCTTGATCGATCTACAGAGGTGGAAGCTTCTTCAGTTTTGCTTCCTTGACAATAGCAACCATTGAGTGCTCTACAACGAGCTCCAACTGAGTCTCTTCTCTGTATGCTGCAAACTTAGCATTCTCTCCCACATAGCACAGGGAGAATTGTTGCATCATCTTCTGCTACTAGGAGCCCGATGAGGGAGGAGGAGGAGGAGGAGTGTCTTCTCTAAATCTGGACAGAGGAGTGGTGGCATCCAAACTGAATGGTTCTTTGTCCCATGAAGGAGCAGCAGATGCTTCAAGAGATAAAATGACTATCTCTTCATTAGACCCAGACGAGATGTTGACAGACTCAGTGTGGTGGTAGGAAACCATTGCGTCTGACATCTCAGGGATGGTTATTAGTGAAGGTGATTGGTAGGGAGGAATGGTGGTGTCTGGTGGAGTTTGTGGGGATGTTGTAGATACAACAATCTAAGTTGTAGGTTTAGACTCTGTCTAAGACTGAACAATGGGTTTAGTCTATTGGGTGATCGTTTGTCCATTGGGGGCAAACATAGGTTGATCTTCTGTTTGAAGAGTGGGTTCGAGACAGTGACTCTTGCATAGTCTGTGCAACTACTATTTGGCTAACTATAGTCTATGTAGGTGACACAAACGATAGAGATTCAACAGGCGGAGTGTTTATTGTGGTTTTTGTCTGGGCTAGAACATGTATAGTCTGAGGAATATTCTTCCTTAGATGTTTATGAGTAGAGTGAGGGTGAGTAGGAAGTGTAAAGGTAGGGATGGTGATACCTAGATTGGTGGTAGAGGTGATTGTGGTCTGATAATCAGATCATTTGACTCAGTGGTCTGTTGTGCACTGAGTTGTCTTCTTGGCAGCTGATGGGAACACAGATAGGGACAAAGAAAACAAGGCACTTGGAGGACTTGGGGGACCCATGACAAGGGCAAGAGCTAGGAAAGCGAAGGAAGCTCTTCAACAAGTAGTGACTAATCTATTAGAGGCCCAATAAATATAATGGCTACGGCAGGATTAGAACCCAAGTCTTTTTAGGAGGATTTGTTATTCTTAACTGCTACTACATGTCAGAAACGCTTGTCCTTAAGAATTTTGTTTTTCTCTTTTGTTTGCTTAAGTCTAGTGTATAAACTCTTAAGCTGAAATGTATTAAAACAATTGGAGATTAATCAGAAAGGGAAGGAATCATTTTTTTTTTCAGACTTATTGTGAGAAAAGCTCTCTACTAGGGTTCTTGCTTGAACCTTTGATCTTATCAAGAATTCACATTCTTGTGGTGATCTTTTGGCTTATCAAACCCAGGTTTGTGGCGCCCTAAAACCAGTAACCCTCTTGTTCCTCTTTACTGTTTCATCTCTGAATTCGTGTTTTAATTTCAATTTGGTAATTACTGCTCGAATTTCTTTGGCCCATATCTCACATTTTACATGTCCAATTTTAGTGTTTCTTGAGTCATTTTCATAGTTTAGAACGTGAGTGTTCACCTCAATTTGGAATCGCCGCAATCGGAGTTATGGGCTGCAAGATATGATGTTGTCCAAGCGTAGTCTGATTTTGTGCCCTAAAACAACTTGCTTCAAAATTCCATCAAGGGGTTTCGTATCATTTGGTAATCAGAGCTTGATTCAGAATCAATTTCATATTAACGTTTGGATTCTAGTTTGATTGCGTTAATTCTAGTATGTTGTGCGTCAGTTTCTTGTTTTTGTGCACTTGTTTCCAAATTACTTGTTTTTGTTGTGCCTTGGTTCTACAACTGGTGTTGAATTATTTTGTTTCACTATTGTCAACACCCAATTTTGTCCGCTTAATTACGCTATTATAGTTATTATTATTATTGTTGTTGCTGCTATTATTATCGTTGTTATTATTATTATTATTATTATTATTTGTTTCACAAGTAGTATCTTGCCAAAAAAAAAGAGAAGAGAAGAAAGATTCAAAGAAAACCAATCATTTGTCATTTCTTTCATGTTCCTCTATCACAAGGCTATTACAAATACAAAATTGAAATGAAGTTTCAGAAAAGTTTACAAATCTAAAAATAGTACAAGCCAAATCTGTTTAAGGCAAAAAGAAATAAAGGAAGCAACAAGAGAAAAAAGAAGAAGAAAAAAGGAAAGCAGCTTCATCAATTAGAAAAGAAGCAGCAATACAAAAAAATCAATCAGCAGCTTCATCCCAAGCTGTTCCATCAGCAGCTTCATCATCAATTGGCAACTTGATCTCATGGGCAACTAGGCTCAGCACCTAGGGTGGCTAATTCAGAAATTGCTGCAAGCAACAAATATAAAATTGGATTAAAATGAGGAAACCCTCCTAGGAAGGAAACCTCCTGCCTATATATAGAGGTGATCAGCAGAGAAAGAAAGGAAAAAAAGAAAAGAAAAATACACTGAATACAGAAAGCACTGAGAGATCAACCGAGAACAAGAAGGCAGAAAAGCAGAGAAAAAACACTCAGATTAGAAACAAAAAGAGAATACAGAAAGCACTAAGATCAACAGAGAAAAGGAGCAGGACATCAAAGAAAAAGGGGACAGAACAGCAAGAACAAGAGTAGAGAAGAGAAAACAGAGAACAGCAAGCAAACAACAAACAGGTTTTCTTTCAATCTTCATGTAATCTTCATCAAGTATTAGCCTTTTTATATTTTGATTGTAAACAACATACTATCTTGTAATCTATTTGCTCAGAAGGAATAACGAGATATGAATCTGAGAAGAAAATACCATGTTTAAAATTCAAATTAATCAAACCTATCAAAGATATAAGCCTGGCCTTAGAATCAGAATCATGAGAATCAGAATCAAACGTTTGTGGTAAAAATCCAAAACATAAACAGAGCCAGGAACATAAGCCGAGAGACAAGAACCAAAATCAGGCATAATCAGAGACTTAATGAATACCAAGAACACCAAAACCTTCAATCCCAAACAGAATCCCAACACAAACAGACCCACGAAGCAAAGCATGAGCAAATCAGAGAACCTAACCAATCAGATAAACCAATCAAACAATCAAGTAGAGCAATCAGTTCAAGGCAAAAAGTGAAACAGAGAAAGAAGGAAAAAATAGGGCAAGAGGAACAGAGAAAGGAAAACGCTACCGGAAAATCCTCAGCCACCATGCCACCACAGCTTCCTCCTCCTCGCACCGCCGCGACCTCTTCCCCAGCCTCGCACCCGTTGCCGTGCTCAGCCGCGACCTCCTCCGGCCCCAACAATACCATCACCACCGTGCCCCTCCATTACCGCACCGGAATCAGATTCCGACAGCCTAGTAAACCTCCCTCGATCTCCATCACCCCGCGACCACCACGGCCTCACCCCTCGCGCCGCCACTGCGACCCTCCCCGCGCCATGCGACCTCCCCACCGCCAAACACTGCCACCGCTACCTCCGCGAGCCACCCGCGACCCCCCTCGCGTCGTGACCTCCCTCCGCTACGAACACCGCCATCGCGGCTGCCACACCCCGCTCCCCTTTTCCCTCTCTCGTGAGCCTAGGGTTCCTTTCCCAAGCAGCTGAATGAGAATGAGAACCTTGACCCCTTTTCTTTTACTTTTTTTCGTTTTGGGCCAAGACTACTATTTACACCTCCATTATTACTAAACTACAACACCTTTGTCTTGGGCCAGATTTCTATTTACACCTCCATTTTACTAAATTACATCTTCTCGTTTTGGGGCCATATTTCTGTCTACACCCCCCGTTTACTAAGTTGCACTTTCTTTAATTATCAATAGTTGTTTAAATTAAGATCATTTAAAAAATAATAAAAAAATAATAATAAAGATGAATTGACTTGGGTGTACACCTCTGTCAATTTTTCAAAGTGTCTTTTTAGGATGAATGAGTTGCGACAACTCAAAAGTCCTAAATTAAAAAATAAAAAAGAAATAGTATATCTCCTTCTTTCCTTTAGTAAAATTAATTATTTTGTTTTAGTAATGTTTTGGTGAGATAAATGTCTAAAAATTATAAAAGATTTTCGCTTAATTAATTAAAGGTAACTATCTTTGTGACGGACGTTGTAGGGTGCTAATACATTCCCTACACGTAATGGACTCCCAAACTCAAAATCTGGTTTCAAAGACCATTTTTTTTCTAAAAAAGGTTTTTCTGATGTTTTCCTCAATAAACATTGGTGGCGACTCCTCTGATCCATACATTTCGATTTTTTATCGCCGTCCATCGCGATTCTGGTTGTGACAACTATTTTTTGCATTAACACAAAAAAAAAGAAAAAAAAAATTATGTAACAAGGTTTAAAAAAAAAAAAAGGAAGTGAAGATGGAGTAATTGTGAATTGGTGTTTAGTTTAGTTGAATTGTTGCCTTGTTGAATTCTGGACATAGAGGACTTAAATATCATATAATCAGTTCTAGTTGGTTGAGCCTAATTTATGGGTTTTTTTTTTTTTTTTTGTTATTTTGCTGTCCTAAACTCAAAAGTGTCTTGGTTGTTCTGTTTTCTTCATAGTATCTCTTGTTTTGTCATTCTTGTGAGTGTTAGCGGTAAAATTGTTCTTTACTACTTGTGTTAAAACTCTGTTTGCCTTGGGAAAGTAGTTCTTGAAATAGATTGGTTGGTTCAAGTAAGAACTTTAAGTGAGGGAGAGAGTGGTAAAAGGCAAGAGAGATACATCATAAAAAAAAAAGCCATCAAGAGTGATATACACGAGTGTTCATCTTAAGAGTGTAAACACGTGAGAAGAGTGGTGAGGTCCTATTTTCATATTATCTATTTGTTACTGTTGTTTTGAATATATCAGGAACAGGTGGTGATGGCTCACCTCCTCCTCGTGATGGAGCAAATAGACTGCTAATTGATGCTCTCACTACTCAAATGCAAAGAATGCTGAGAGAGTACTCTGAGGAGATGTATGCAAGAATATAATTGTTGGAGAATCAAGGTCCTCGTAATGAAGGTTGGCCTGTTGGAGATGGAAGGAGAAATTATAGAAGAAGAGATAATGACGGTGAGCAAAGACAAAACAAACTTGAAGGGATCAAGCTGAACATCCCACCTTTCAAAGGAAAAGGAGACCCAGAGGCATATTTGGAGTGGGAGCTAAAGATTGAGCATGTGTTTTCATGTAACAATTACACCGAGGAGTAGAAGGTTAAGATGGCAGTAGCTGAATTTTTTGATTATGCGCTTATTTGGTGGAACAAGTATCAAAGGGAGAGGCTGAAAAATGAAGAACCATTGGTAGACACTTGGGATGAGATGAGGAGCACCATGAGGAAGAGATATGTACCAGCTAGTTACAACAGAGATTTGCAACTGAAACTTCAGAAATTAAATCAAGGCAACAAGAGTATTGAAGAGTATTTCAAAGACATTGAAGTGACTATGATTCGGGCCAAAATTAATGAAGTAACTATGGCTCAGTTTTTGGGCAGATTGAACAATGAAATTAGAGATGTTGTTGAGCTGCAAGAGTATATTGAGTTGGAAGATTTATTTCACAAAGCTGTACTGGTAGAACAACAACTCAAAATAAAAGGGGTCATGAAAAAAAGTTCTTCCAATTTTAACAACAACCATTGGAGGGATAGGTCCAAGAGTGATAAAGGATCTTCTTCATCTAGTCTAGCAATGGCTTCCTCACACAGAAAGTCACCAATGAGGTCTCGTGCATCACCTCCAAAAACCAAGTCTAGAGATGAAACAATGAAGAGGAACAAGAGGGTTACTGGTTTTAAGGCGCCACAAACCTGGGTTTGATAAACCAAAAGAAAGATTGCCACAAGAATGTGAATTCTTGATAAGATCAAAGGTTCAAGCAAGAACCCTAGCAGAGAGCTTTTCTCACAACAAGTCTAAAAAAAACATATGATTCCTTCCCTTTCTTATTAATCTCCAATTGTTTTAATACATTTCAGCTTAAGAGTTTATACACTAGACTTAAGCAAACAAAAGAAAAAAACAAAACTCTTAAGGACAAGTGTTTCTGACATGTAGTAGCGGTTAAGAATAACAAATCCTCCTAAAAAGACTTGGGTTCTAATCTTGCCGTAGCCAATATATTTATTATTTTTTTTATACAGCCACACACTAAAAAGAAAATAACCCCAAAAGAAAATTAAAAGTCTTGTTATTCAGATTGGCTCTTCTCACTCCAAGTGGGCTATGCATGTCAAAACTTTATTATCCAAGTGTTGGGCTTCAGCAGATTGTTGGGCCTCTAATAGATTAGTCACCACTTGTTGAAGAGCTTCCTTTGCTTTCCTAGCTCTTGTCCTTGTCATGGGTCCTCCAAGTGCCTCATTTTCTTTGTCCCTATCTGTGTTCCCATCATCTTTGGGCTAACTAATGCCCCAAGCACTTTTATGAGATTAATGAACCATGTCTTAATGGAATTTTTAGGCAAGTTTGTTGTGGTGTATTTTGATGATATTCTTATTTATAGCACTAATCTTGATTTGCATATTAAACATCTGAGTGTTGTCTTGAATGTGCTTAGGAAAGAAAAATTATTTGCAAATCTTGAAAAATGCATTTTTTGCACTGATCATGTTGTATTTCTGGGATTTGTTGTGAGTGCTAAGGGAGTACAGGTAGATGCGGAAAAGGTTAAGGCCATCCAAGAGTGGCCTACACCAAAAACTGTGAGTGAAGTTAGGAGCTTTCATGGTTTAGCTAGTTTCTATAGGAGGTTTGTTAGGGACTTTAGTACCTTGGCTGCACCTCTTAGTGAAATAGTTAAAAAGCATGTTGGCTTCAAGTGGGGTGAAAAACAAGAACAAGCGTTTGTTGCACTTAAGCATCAATTAACTAATGCCCCTATTCTTGCATTACCAAATTTTGCAAAATCTTTTGAAATTGAGTGTGATGCATCTAATGTGGGTATTGGGGCTGTTTTGATACAAGAGGGGCATCCAATTGCTTATTTTAATGAGAAGTTAAATGGGGCTGCCCTAAACTATTCCACTTATGATAAAGAGTTGTATGCCTTAGTGTGTGCTTTGAGAACTTGGCAGCATTATCTTTTGCCCAAAGAATTTGTCATTCACAGTGATCATGAATCCCTTAAATATTTGAAAGGACAAGGCAAACTGAACAAGAGGCATGCAAAATGGGTTGAGTTCCTAGAACAATTCCCATGTGTCATAAAACATAAAAAGGGGGAAGGGAATATTGTTGCTGATGCATTATCTAGAAGGCATGCATTACTTTCTACTCTTGAAACTAAAATTTTTGGACTTGAACCTTTGAGAGAAATGTATTTGCATGATGCTGAATTTTTTAAGATATATGCTGCTTGTGAAAAAGTGTCTCAAAATGGTTACTATAGGCATAATGATTATCTGTTTAAGGAGAAAAGATTGTGTGTGCCTAAGTGTTCCATAAGGAATTTGTTGGTGAGAGAGGCGCATGAAGGTGGTTTGATGGGGCATTTTGGGGTACAAAAGACTTTAGAAACATTGCATGAGCATTTCTATTGGCCCCATATGAAACGTGATGTGCATAAATATTGTGAGCATTGCATTGTTTGTAAAAAGGCAAAATCAAAGGTGATGCCACATGGTTTATATACTCCTTTGCCTGTTCCTGATTTTCCTTGGATTGATATATCTATGGACTTTGTTTTGGGGTTGCCTAGAACAAAGAATGGCAGAGATTCTATTTTTGTGGTTGTTGACAGGTTCTAAAAAATGGCGCATTTTATACCTTGTAAAAAGGTTGATGATGCTTGCCATGTAGCTGACTTATTTTTCAAGGAAGTGGTGAGACTCTATGGACTGCCTAGAAGCATTGTGAGTGATAGGGACACCAAGTTCCTAAGTCATTTTTGGAAAATGTTGTGGGGTAAGCTTGGTACTAAGTTACTTTTCTCTACTACTTGTCACCCACAAACTGATGGGCAAACTGAGGTAGTGAATAGAACTTTAGGCACTTTGCTGAGAACTATTTTAAAGAAAAATCTTAAATCTTGGGAAGAATGTTTACCTCATGTAGAATTTTCATATAATAGGGCTGTCCATAGTACAATTAATTGTTCACCATTTGAAATTGTGTATGGATTTAATCTTATGACACCACTTGATTTATTGCCTATGCCTAATATTTCTGTTTTTAAGCATAAGGATGCACAAGCTAAGGCTGACTATGTGAGGAAACTGCATGAGCGTGTGCAAATTCAAATTGAAAAGAAAATTGAGAGTTATGCCAAGCAAGTTAATAAGGGAAGACGGAGAGTTATATTCGAAGCTGGTGATTGGGTTTAGGTACACATGAGAAAAGAAAGGTTTCCTGAACAAAGGAAGTCCAAACTCCAACCTAGAGGGGATGGTCCTTTTCAAGTGTTGGAGAGGATAAATGACAATGCTTACAAGATTGATTTTCCTGGTGAGTATAATATAAGTGCCACTTTTAATGTTTCTGATTTGTCTCTTTTTGATGTAGGTGATGAGGCCTTGGATTTGAGGACAAATCCTCTTCAAGAGGGAGGGGATGATGGGAACACAGATAGGGACAAAGAAAATGAGGCACTTGGAGGACTTGGGGGACCCATGACAAGGGCAAGAGCTAGGAAAGTGAAGGAAGCTCTTCAACAAGTGGTGACTAATCTATTAGAGGCCCAACAATCTGCTGAAGCCCAACACTTGGAGAATAAAGTTTTGACATGCATAGCCCACTTGGAGTGAGAAGAGCCCAAGTCTTTTTAGGAGGATTTGTTATTCTTAATCGCTACTACACGTCAGAAACGCTTGTCCTTAAGAGTTTTGTTTTTTTCTTTTGTTTGCTTAAGTCTAGTGTATAAACTCCTAAGCTGAAATGTATTAAAACAATTGGAGATTAATCAGAAAGGGAAGGAATCATATGTATTTTTCAGACTTGTTGTGAGAAAAGCTCTTTACTAGGGTTCTTGCTTGAACCTTTGATCTTATCAAGAATTCACATTCTTGTGGCGATCTTTCTTTTGGCTTATCAAACCCAGGTTTGTGGCACCCTAAAACTAGTAACCCTCTTGTTCCTCTTCACTGTTTCATCTCTGAATTCGCGTTTTAATTTCAATTTGGTAATTACTGCTTGAATTTCTTTGGCCCATATCTCACGTTTTACGTGTCCAATTTTAACATTTCTTGAGTCATTTTCGTAGTTCAAAACGTGAGTGTTCACCTTGATTTGGAATTGCCGCAATCGGAGTTCTGGGCTGCGAGATACGACATTGTCCAAGTGTAGTTTGATTTTGTTCCCTAAAATAGCTTGCTTCAAAATTCCATCAAGGGGTTTCGTATCAACAACACCCTTACCTTTCTGTTGAGCTCTTGTCTTGATCCTCAAAGTGGGTGGTCTAGGTGGTGCTTGTTGGACCATTTGCTTGGTCTTCTTGGCAGGTGTCTCTTCAGCAGACTGTGCTATGGCCTTGCGTGTTGTCCGGATGATTTGCTGGTCTGCAACAACAAGTCTCCTCATCTTGCTTGCATGGGGATGGATGGAAGCAGCCTCATCATAGATCACCAGACTCTTTCCTTTTCCACCCTTCTTCTTCTTGGTCTGCTTGTTCTAACCTTCACCTTCATCATCAGAAAGCCTAGGGAACCTGTCAGGTGATCCCTTGGTGATTTCAAATCCCATGTTCAACTTCACACAGACTAGAGGATGTCAACATCCTCTGATGAACAAATGGGTCTTCTACATTCACATACTCCAGCTCATCCAGATGTCCTGATTGAATTTCTCTATACAGTCTGTTGTAGTAGTGAGCATCCCACAGAATCTTATTTATCAGGGTTGTGTAGTATGTGGCCACAGAGGTTGACAAGTATTGGATGTAGCTGATCAAGTTGTAGAAGAGTGTGTGTGGAAGGTTGAATGGGATCCCTTTGATGACATGGTAGAGGATTAATCTGTGGAGGGCAAACACATGATCCCTAGACCCAATCTTGTGCAAGATAGTCTTGTTGATGATGTTCAGCAGCAACTTGGACAAAGGTGGGAAGTTGGCTGGATGCAACACCTTGACGTTCTTGGCCACCTCGTAGTTAGGTCCAAGAACGAACCTTTCTACTGTCCCTTTAGCAATGTTGGTGTCCCATGCCTTTGTAAAGTAGTTAGAGTGCAGTTTGCACCTTATTGCTTGAGCAATGGAGGAGGCAGAGATAGAGATGTCGTACCTAAAGACTTTGTTAACAATCTCGTTTCCCTTGATCGTAGCATTCATCTAGAACTCTTTGATAAGTCCAAGAGCGATCTTCTGACGATCATTAAAAAAGTCTCTTATCCCAGCAAACTCAAAGTACCTTGAGATGTTAAGACCACATTCCTCAAGGTAGGGAATGTCAATATAGTATTCCACATGAATGTTCCTAGTGTAGGAACCTCGTGGCTTGATCAGGATGTTCTCCACGTCATTGAGTTTGCATTCTCTCCTGACCTCTGGATCAATATTGGATGCTGAACTATTGGTGTTTGTGGTAGACTCTAGCATTACGCCTCCAAGATGCTCATTAGAAGCTCGTGAGGATGAGGATGAGGTAGGTTGTTGGGAGGAGGAAGAACCCTTGGATAGGTTGCCTTTGACCATGGCGAGGGTTTGTGTTTAGGGTTTCTTGAAGTTCTTGGTTGCAAAGAGGAGGTTTGAGAGAGATGAGAGTCTCAAAAGCTTGGGGTATACATTTTACAATAGTAGGCTAGAATAGGTAATGAGTGTGCATTAAATATGATGGTACAGTTAGGGAATGATTGAAACGACACATTTATGACAGACTTGAATATGTGTTTTTGGCTTAAATGACTCAAAATTAATTAAATGCTTAAGTTACAAAAACTTTTTCAAAAATCCACATGGTCTGGCTCATATTTTGAGCGTGAATCACGTGGCATGCACATGCCTCACTTAAGTATAACGCTAAACGGTGTGTCCTTAATTCTACTAGTGAGCAGCAGATAGTAATAAGACATTAAGTCACATAGACCATCTCAATCTTTTCTTTAAAAAAGATCAGTCTGTCCTTAGTAAGGGGTTTGGTAAAAATATTAGCAAGTTGATTGTCTGTCTTGACAAACTCCAAATTAATGGTCCCCTTCTAAACATGGTCTCTTATGAAATGATGTTTTATTTCTATATGCTTGGCTCTAGAGTGCATGGTTGGATTTTTCGAAAGAGATATAGTAGCAGTATTATCACAGAAGATAGGAATGTTACTCTCAAATATGTTGTAGTCTTCAAGTTGATTCTTGATCCACAATATCTGAGAGCAGCAACTTGCAACTGATATGTATTATGCTTCTGCTGTTGATAGTGCTATTGTTCCTTGCTTCTTGTTAAGCCATGACACCATGTTGCTTCCAATGAAGCGGCAACCTCCACTGGTGCTTTTTCTTTCAATTTTATCTCCAGCATAGTCAGCATCACAATAGCCAGCTTATATTCTTTCTGACTTTTAAACCAAAGACCAAGATTAGAAGTTCCAATTGAATATCTAAATATTCTTTTAACAGTTAGACAGATGCACTTCCCTTGGGTTAAACTAAAATCTAGAGCAGAGGCAGATGTTGAACGTTATGTCTAGTCTAGATGCAGTCAAGTAAAGTAGAGACCCAATCATTCCTTTGAATTGAGTGACATCTACTTTCTTTGAATCTTCATCAAGTCCAAGTGATGTTGTTGGATGCATTGGTGTCTCCATAATTTTGGCATCATCCATCTTAAACTTCTTCAAGAGTTCTTTCAAATACTTGGTCTGGTGTATGAAGATTCCTTTGTTGGTCTGCTTGATCTATAATCCTATGAAGAATTTCAGTTCTCCCATCATGCTCATTTCGAACTCAATCTGCATCAATCTTGAGAATTTTTCATAGAGTTTTTCATTAGTGGCACCAAAGATGATATCATCCACATAAATTTGAACAATAATAAAATCAGCGGAGTAGTTTTTGCAAAACAATGTAGTATCTAACTTTCCTCTTATAAAATTGTATTCTATTAAAAATGAATTGAGTTTTTCATACCATGCTTTGGGAGCTTGTTTAAGTCCATACAATGCTTTGTTTAATTTAAATATATGGTCTGGAAAGATAGTATTCTCAAACCCAGGGGGTTGTTTTACATAAACTTCTTCTTTGATTACACCATTGAGGTACATCCATTTGATAAAGTCTCATATTTCTATGAGCAGTAAATGAAAGCAAAATCCTAATTGCCTCAAGTCTAGCTATTGGAGCGTATGTCTTCATATAATCAATATCTTCCTATTGTGAGTAACCCTTGGCAACTAGTCCAGCCTTATTCCTCACAACCTTACCATTCTCATCTAGTTTGTTTCTGAAGACCCACTTAGCACCAACAGTTTCCTTGTTGTCTGGCAGCTTCACACGTTTCCAGACATCATTCTTTTGAAATTGGTCCAGCTCTTCTTGCATTGCTTGGACCCAACTTTCTTCTTCCATGGCATCATCAATGTGTTTGGGTTCTATCTCAAACAATAAAGTTGTTTGTTGGAAGGATGATCTTGTCTTTACTGGTGCTTGAACCTCTCCAATGATCTGAGTAGGAGGATGGTTCTTGATCATCATTCTATTGCTACTTTGTGGTTCTCTGACTTCTTCTTCATCATCTGAGATGATCTGATAGCGAGCAAACGATCTTGGAGTGGACAATGTGGGAGCAAACGATGATGTGCCAGATGTAGAACATGGTGTATCAGACGATGGTCTAGTTTTTATTATTACATCTTCTAATCTGATATCTGCAAATGAGTCTTCTAACTCTGATAGTTTCCTATCAGGTTGGGTGTCATTAAATCTTACATGAATGGCTTCTTCAACATTTTTGGTTCTAGAGTTAAACACTCTATATGCCTTAGATGTTTCAAAATATCCAAGTAAGATGTCTGTATCACACTTTGAATCAAACTTACCCAAATTATCTTTTGTGTTAAGAATGAAACATTAACATCCAAAAGGATAGAAGTATGATATGTTGGGTTTCCTTCCTTTCCACAATTCATATGGAGTCTTTTTTATAATAGGCCTAATATAAATTTTGTTTTGCAAATAACAGGAAGTATTTACAGCTTCTTCCCAGAAGTGCTTAGGAGTTAAGTTATCATTCAACATGGTTCTGGTCATTTCTTGTAATGACCTGTTCTTCCTCTCAACAACACCGTTTTGCTGTGGTGTTCTAGGTGTTGAGAAGTTGTGAAGAATTCCATTCTCTTCACTAAACCTCTAAAAACTTTTGTTTTCGAACTCTCCTCCATGGTTACTTCTGATAGAAGTTATACATACTCCTTTTTTGTTTTGAACACGTTTGTAGAATTTATAGAATTCCTTAAAAGCCTCATCCTTGTGAGTGAGGAATATAACCCATGTCCATCTAGAATACTCATCAACTATTACCATTCCATATCTCTTCCCTCTAAGAGAGGCTTTCCTTGTTGGACCAAAGAGATCAATATGTAACAGGTATAATGGTTTGGAAGTGGAAACAGTGTTTTTACTTTTAAAAGAGGTTTTCACCTGTTTCCCTTTCTGACATGCCTCACAAAGTAAGTCATCTTTATATGACATTGTTGGTAGTCCTCTTACGAGGCTATATCTTTGCAATTTTGAGATTAATTTCAAACTTGCATGGCCAAGCTTCTTATGCCATAACTAGTGACTTTCTTTGACAAATAGTAAACATGATACATTTTGATCCTTTAATTCACCAAGGTTGATCTTATAAAGATTTCCTTGTCTCTTTGTAGAGAAAAGATGTGAACCATTAGAATCTCTGACTATGCATGATTCCTTGTTGAAGGAAACATCATATCCACTGTCGCAAAATTGACTTATGCTCAGTAGATTGTGTTTTAGCCCTTTAACAAATAACACATTCTCAATAGAGAGACTAGGAGGAATACATATCTTACCAATACCCTTGATTCTCCCTTTCTAATTACCTTCGAAAGTGACTATACCACCATGCATTGGTGGCAAGTCTAGGAACATAGACCTTGTGCCCATCATGTGATGTGAGCAGCCACTGTCCAGGTACCATGATTGGTGTTTCTTTCCTGCCATCAAGGACATTTGCAACAGGAATTATTTTGTTCTTAGGTACCCATATTCTTTTGGGTCCTTTGGTGTTAGTCTTAGAAGCAAATGATTTTCTTCTTGTAGGCAATTTCTTACTTTTGGACTTTACATGTCCATTTTCAGAATATGATATACTGGAAGAAGCTTTATTCTTGGTTGCTTCTTTCTTTCCTGTGAATCCAAGGCCAGATTTGTCATTTGAATGTCTATTGTATGAAAGAATTTTCTTTAAATTTTCAGACCCACTGACAAATTTGCTTAGAGTGCTCTTGAGAGATACAACTTCTTTGCATAATTGAGCAATTTCAGCTTCATCTTTGTTCAAGGCTCTCACCTTGTTTAATTCATCAATTTCCTTAATCAATTCATTCAATTGCCTTCTATGTTATTCTTTTTCTATCCAGAGTTCACTTTTTCTATTTATTAAGCATTGGTGATCTATGGTTAGTTTTTGAAAATCATCTGTTAGAGCATTACTAACTATGACCAATGTAGAACATTTGTCAGGTAGCTTAGTGAATGAAGACCCAAGTTCTTCATGCTCTTTTGAGTGTTTTCTTAATTTCTTTTTCATAGATAAATAGGCTTTTAAAAGAATAGATGAATTAGAAATAAGTTCTTGATAAGCTTCTTGAAGAAAGATAAGATCATTGAGGTCTACCTCTTGTTCTTCATCATCTGAAGCCTCAGACGCAGACGCAAAGGAGGTGTTGTCTTATGCATTCTCACCATCAGATGCAGACGATGTAAAGGTTGCGTCTACTATCAGACATAGATTTGCTTCTTCATCTGATGCTTCAAAGTCTTCTTCATCAATTGAATCATCTAGATCTTCCCATGTGGACATCAGTCCTTTCTTTTTCTTGGGGAATCTCCTTTTGACTTTTTCTTTTTCTTTGTTGAGTTTTGGACATTTTGACTTGAAGTGTCCAAGCCTCTTACATTCATAGTAGACAATGGGATTCTTCTCTTTCTTCTCATGGTCTGTTGAGTATTTCTTGTTGTAATTCTTCCATCTCAAACCACCTTTCTTTCTCCACATCTTGTGGATTCTTCTTGAGATGAAGGATAGCTCATCATCTTCTCCTAACTCTTCTTCACTTGAATAAGTGGACTCTACTTTTGATTCTTCTGCTTTTAAAGCTTTGGTAGTCCGTCCTTTGGGTGATCTGGAAGACTGACTTTTTGATGAAGATGACTCTTTTGGTGTTGTCTGATTTGGCTTATGAGCTTTTAGAGCTAGTGACTTGCCCTTTTTCAACTTGGCATCTCCTTGCAACTCTTGCTCATGCAGCATTAGAATTCCCACGAGCTCTTCTAGAGGCATATAGTCTAAGTCTTTGGAAGCTCTAATGGCTGTGACCTAAGGTCTCCATTGTCTGGGCAAGCTACGAAGGATTTTGTCAACATGCTCGAAGTTTTCGAAACTTTTACCAAGGTTTCGAAGCTCATTTAAAATAGTATGAAATCTAGGCATCATACTAGCTATGGTTTCATTTTCTTCCATAGTAAAGAGTTCATATTCTCTGGTAAGAACACTTACCTTGTTCCTTTTTACATGTGAGGACCCTTCATAAGTTATTATGAATGTGTCCCATATGTCTTTGGTGGATTTGAATTGGCTTATCTTTCTGTGCTCAGTTTTTGAGATGCATGCATGTATTGCATTTCTTACTCTGGAATTGAGGACAAATCTATTCTGTTGTGCCTCAGTCCATTGTTCTTTTGGAATCTCATTTCCACTTTCATGAACTAGAATGTAGTCTCCATTTTCTACGACATCCAGCATGTTTATGTGACATGACTCAAAGTATGTCTCCATTCTTTGTCTCCAGTATGTGAAGTTTTCACCTTTGAAGATTGGAGGTTTGTGTAGACCCTTCTCCATCGTTGTGTAGGATCTTTAGATCTGTATCTATGAAGATAGTTATTAGAGACCTAACTCTAATACCAATTCTAATACACAAGAACACACTAGAAGGGGGCGGGGGGGGGGGGGGGGGGGGGGGATGAATAATGGGTTAAAACTTTTTCGTAAATACTATTAGTTCACAAGTTGCCTTCTTGAATATATGTTAGTTTAAATCAGCAAATATATCCTTGCAAGACAAAACTTTGAAAGCCTTTCCAAAAGAGCACAGTAGGCAAGATAAAATATATGTAATCACAAGACAACAAATGAGAGCTTGTTTTTATACTGGTTCACTCAACTTGAGCTACGTCCAGTTCTCCTTTAACAATTGTTAAAGGGTTTCACTATAATCAACTGATTTCAAAACAAGTATTCTTCACTGCCACTTCTGGCTACAAGTATTCTCTATGCCACTACTAGCTACAAGTATTCTAAACCACTTCTAGTTATCAATATGAATCTCCCCCTGAGATTATACTTCTCAAGTATTCTTTTATCACTAAGCCACTCTTGGCTTTCTATACAGAAATGTATAAGATTCAAATAACTC
Source organism: Amphicarpaea edgeworthii (assembly GCA_014843725.1). Lineage (NCBI taxonomy): Eukaryota > Viridiplantae > Streptophyta > Magnoliopsida > Fabales > Fabaceae > Amphicarpaea > Amphicarpaea edgeworthii. The sequence continues at coordinate 12,571,745 of CM026324.1, forward strand.
TCAAAGAGAGGATATGAACAAGTGTTGAATCTTTGTGAGCTTGTAGAGGATGGGTATTCTCTTTTTTCTTAGCTCATGTTTCTTGGCCTTTTTCTTTTAAGTGTTTTGCTTACTGTACAGATTGATTTGAATGAGTTTGTTATCGTTCATTAGTTTTCTCATTGCATGGAGGCATCTTTATATAGTGAGCTTCAGGATTTGAACGTTGGAGAAGATGTGTTTCCGTTATCTCATAGAAGAGTGTTGAAGTAGCCTTGATTGTGCTTGATGTGACTGGAGCAGGTTTATATCTCTATCACAGTTGGCTTTTAGCTTCAAGTGTGCATCCCAATGTTAATTAGTCTTTTGGTTGTTCCTACACACTTCACACAATTCGAGACATGCAAGCAATACGAGGAATAGAAGAGAGTAAGATCAAAAAGCATCTCCCTTTCTTTCTGTAACAGCAGTACCTTTATTTATGTAAAGAATTAATTATAAAGCACATATTCTTCAGCACATATGACAAACCATAAACGTCTGGCTTAACAAACATAGTCTGGTCTAACTAACCATGGTCTGGAATGAAGGACATGGTCTGGCCTAGCTTCAGACATCGTCTGGCTTAGCTTTGTGTTGTCTGACCGTGTTCCATACATGGTCTGGTCCAGTACATATGCATAGTTTGGTCCTAGACTCGTGTTGTCTGTCCGAGATTGTTGTATGGTTTGGTCTTAGACTTTGCATGAGTCTTTTCAAGACTTACCATGGTCTGTTCCGTGGCTTATTTTAGCCTGATTAGAAGCAATTATAGTGCTTGATTATTCATTACGAGTTATCAGACAGTTAAGACGTAAGTGAGAGTTTGAGTGATTTTACCATTGTCTGTTCTCACTTTGATTTCCTGAAATCACTTAGTCCTGAAATCATTAGTTGATCAAATATTATCACATTTGTTATCATCAAAACCTATCAAAGTATTAGGGGTTAGACATCATCAAATGTCTTAGTTCTAACATTCTTCACTTGTAGAATCTCTACGAAACTCTGGTGCAGATGTGCTGACTGGTTTGTGATTCAGTGTGCCACCTGCCATCGGTGGTTTCATCCTTCTGGTATTTTTTAGGTTGGTGTAGGGATAAGATGGTGAGACTATTGTGGGGGAATGTGTGGATAGCTACTCTATGGACAATTTGGCTGGAGAGGAATCAAATAATATTTAATCAAGATCAATTTAATGTGGAAAGAGTTATGGATCTCATTAAACTAAGATCACGGCAATGAAAGTAAGGATATTCAACTCCAATTTACATGGATGGAGTAACAATACCAGGACGGTTCTACAACAATGAATTGGTGGTATTATGCAGGTATTCTTGGTTTAAGATTGTGTCTCCTATCAGTGGACATCACTCCGCATGGTATTAGAATCAAGTCTTATGTTAATATTGTTCAATGTATATGGTTTTTAGTATGCTTTATACCTACTTTATCAATATATTTTTTGCTGATTAAAAAAAAATCTCAACCATTAGTGGCTTCCTAAATAAAATAAAAAAACCAACAAAATAATAAATATTATAATCATTTGATAATTGTAATAATAAATAATGATAACAAAAAAAATCATAAAATAATAACAATTGAATAAATTTGAAAATCAATTTTTATTTAACATGTGTTTGTTATAAGTTTTTGAAAAGTATTTCCGAGTATTATTGATTCGTGTGAATGTTAGAATTTCATAAGACTAGGAAGGGATGCATAAGTCATATTTATATTGTTCAATACAAATGGGTGATATTTAGTCATACTTAAATTTAATATTATTTTTATTTATAAAAAAATGTATTATACAAGTAAATTTTGATTTGAAATTGATTTTTTATTAGATTAAAAAAATAGTTCATTTTCTAAGAATTTATTTATAATTTATTAAATATTAATTTATTAATTTGTTTACATAATCATTTATAGTTAATTTGTGATAATTTGGGTAGGAATTGTTTATGAAGAATTAAATTTGATTTGTAAATCAAAATATTATTCATTTAAGATTTGGTTTCTGAGCATCATAAAAAAAATAAGAGTTTCAATGTTACGAGTTTCTTCTTTAAAATAATTCAATTCATTTTTAGGGGGATGTATTGGATTAGGATTTTAAAGACTTTTTTTTTTTTTGTAAAAATGTCTTAGAGTATCCAATTAGGATTATTAAATAATAATAAAAAAATCAAGATTATCAAGATTTTTTTTAGAGGGCAACGAAATTTTGTGATATTCAATTGAGATTATGAATAACTTAAAAAAAAGTCATCTGTTATTCAAAATTATAAAGATTTTATGAATTTTTTTTTAATTGGGTTTTGATGGATTTTATGGACTTTTTAGTTGATCATATAAATATCAAACTCAGCAAACAATCACATCCAACTACGAGAGACTTTTCTTTTTCATCACAAACTTTTTTATTTCATTTTCTTTGCTTTGGAGACAGTAACATAATCTCCCACCCATATCTGTTTTAAGGTGAGATTTTTCATATGATTCTAATAGTGATGCGTTCATACTACAAATCACTGCGGATCAACTTACAAGCCTATAATGTAATCCATCATCTCATTCCCTTTTAAGTTCATAAATTTATAATGAAATGAAAATTTTCATAAGAGAAGTAGATCTGATGCTAGAGAAAGTTCTAACTCAACCAGGGCAAACAATCAAGTTAAAGTTTTAAAAATCTTTCTAAACTATTGCAGTCAATTTTGAAAAAATACACAACTTAATAGAGAAACAAAAGGCAATCCCAAACATTACTTTTTATGAAAATTTTATGCGTTAAATGAAACATTTTATATTTTTGACTAATATTTTGTTATTATTTTTTGCTATTACTTTATGAAAATTTGTGAAAAAGATATCTCAAAATGCATTAGTAGCTTGTAACTTTGAATTTGGAATTCATGGAATTCATGTACGTTATTATTAGGTGAGAGGGTTCAGCTCATGATGACTTGTGATTAGTTTGTATTCAATTATATTTTCAAACACACTCTTGTTAGCTTGTGTTTAGTAGTTTTGAATGTTTTTTTCTAGAAATTCATAGAATTTTTTCAAATCTTATAAATCCGTGAAGTCTTTTCAAATCCTATATTCTAAATTCATTAAATCTAAACTACAAAATTCTAATCAGAATAGTTTTTTTAAAAAAATCTTAACAATTTGTAGTTTCCTACAAAATCTTTAAAATCTTCAAGACTTTTTTATGTCAAAAAAGTCTTTTAAAATCCTAATCTAATACATCCCCTTAGAGGTCAAAGCATGAGCTATTTGGTTTCCTTCTCTCGCCGTAGAAGCAAGAATAGAAGGAAAGTGATGAGAGATTTACCAAGACTTTAGTCCCCTCCCTAAAAAATACTAATTAATAAATATATAACATATATTATTATTATTGATTATATAAAAAAAAAATCTTAACCCCCTTAATTCGTTGTTTGGATCCATCCCTCTTGTGATTCTCTCCCTCTTCCTCTCACTCTTACTCACTTAGAGTTTTGATTTGGATTAAGGGTATTTATATGAGTTAAGTTGATAAATTACCTGCTGATGAATATCACGATAGATTAATGATAAACTAATTTTTGTATGAGTTTTTACATGGTTTTTTTTATGAGTCTTTACCTGGGTTTTTGTCTCATTTTTATTTTTTTTAACCAACTCATGAGATCTCTATGAAGAAGGGACAACTAGGCAAAAGAGAAAGTATGAAAATCTACCCAAAAGATGATAAAAAGTGGTTAAAAGAAAAAGTTCCATGGAAAAATACAGTGTGATATATTTTGTTTATGATAAGACTCTTAATTTAGATTGAATATAAAAAAAATTATTTTGACTGCTCACAAAATATATATCTTCTTCGCTAAAAAAAAAAAAATATATATATATATATATAAATAAATAAAGGAAGAATAATTTAAATAACTTTTAATAATATTAAATATTAATAAAATAAATTTTTATAAATTTAAAATTTATATATAATAAATATTTTTAATTTTTGTTAATATATGTCAGGTTATGTGATCTAGTAACCCAATGATTCCATTGATAAAAAAAAAAAAATTGTTATAATAGCACATACTAATTTAGGTTTGTATTGTTAATTTGTTATGCATGCAGTGTCAGAAATTTAAGGAATGTGGGGAACTTGAGTTTTCTCGTGGCTGCACAGAGAGAACGAGAGAACGCCAAGTTCATAGCGAATTCAAAGTCTTTCGGCGACTCCATCCATAAACTTTTCTTTTCGTGTTTTTTTTTGTTTTTTTTTGCAATTTTATCCATTCAATTAAGGGAAGATCCACATAACATATATAGTCATACATAAGTCTGAAATTATGATTTTATTTGACAAAGTTTCATTATTTATAAGCTATTAGAGAAATAAAACTTCTTACTTTTCACAATATGTATGTGTGCATGCATTATGCATTAAAGTAATTAAATACATACGTATGCATATATCATTGATCATTAGACAAGAAGATATTATACTTAATCTGAGTAGCCGAATTAATTTATTTATTTTGAAATTGAGCACACTCTAAAATGATGTTCTTCTCAATCGGGCGGCTAGGAGGACTTTCCAAGCAGGTACCGGTGATGCTAGTGTGCCTATGTAAGCCATATCCAAACCGTTTCCAACCGGAGGAACACCGAATTAATTAAGTGCACACCCCTCTCTAGCACCACTTTCCATCTCAACCCGCCACAAATATCCCATGCATTTTTGCATGCAAACACTGTTCCACTTTCCCTTTGACCATCCTCAGAACCCTATTGCACCCTTCCATGTTGCAATCAACAACAAGGAACTCCACCCCCTCAATCGAGACTTGACATTGCTGCCTCCGCATCACCTGCCACAACCACCTCCTTTATGTAGTTCACCCTTGACCCTTCATCGGGGACAATGCAGACGAGTCTTGCAGCTGTGGTGCGAGATGCAATTGCCAGGGCTGCACTCGCCACCATGGAACCACCGGAGGACCATGATTCAACAATGAACTTGGCATTCCATCCGGAAGCCATGGATGACACCAACTCAACTCAGGGACTCCCCATTCCTTGAATTTTTCACACTGCACCAAACAAAACAAAAGGCGAAGATTCATCATTTCCAAATTCATTCAACCCTGCAGAGATCAATTCATTTGGCATGTATCCATCAGTATACCAATCTTTATTCTGTCAAAATATATAAGCTAAAGGTGATGAATTCAGTTGAGGGAGCGATAGAGATATATGTGTACATATTGTGTGTAATATTAATTGTATATATATGAGTTGACGAATGATGCTAGCTAGATAGATTAACATTAGTGAATGTATGTAAGAGTATTAACATATAACTAATGAAATTAGCTATCCCTTGCTAATTAATCAAAATTCGTCTTATCCTTTTCTTTGTTCAATTTTTTTTATTCCGTTTAGCAATATGCATATATTGTGCAGACATGCATATATAGCAATGTATTCAATTAAGTTATATATTATGTTTTAGAGTAGCTTGATTTCTTATGATTTTTTTTTTTAATATTTGTATAGTTTTAATTTTTTCTCAATATATGTTGTTCTACTTAACTGAGGGTAGTACAGGTATGACATGTTTTGTGGGAGGAAATTTATTTTTCACATAACTATGAGTTTGAAATGCTTTATTTTTTTGTTACAAATGTGTTCTTCTCTCAATGAAGAAGAGGTGACAGCTGAGGCCACAACACTGTAAGTGTAACTTCACATGTTTTAATTTCTTCACTTGTTTCTTTAATCTTTGTATTAGGTTTCCATCTCTACACAATGACAGAACAAAATATGAGTCACAAAGTTTTCAACTAGTTGCACTACACCAACTGTGGGGCAGCATCAGAAAGTGCTCAAATTTGGTACAATCACCTTTTAATTAATTATGTGGTTGAGGTTGATGTTGTATAAACGCGCAAATATAACTTTCTTAGCTAGCTTAGTGATCCTATATATGTTTGTTCTATTTATTTATTTGCATTTTTTTTTTTTTCTGAATGCTTGTAGTCAGAGCATCAAAGTTCATTGTTGAGGAAAACTGGATAGTTTTTGTACCATGCCATATTACTTGAACCGAGGGTGCAAATATGACTATCGTTAAATACACTTTTGATGTTTGTTAAGTTCACCTCCCGTTCTTTCATTAATTTATTATTACCAATTATACCCTGCTACTACATCTATACGATTGTATTATTCCTCTAAACTCTTTTACACCTTATTTCTATTATTGTTAGAACCCTAATTTTGAATCCCGTTAAACCCTCTCAATGTAATTGCGCACCAACCATATTCATAAAATTGTGTATCTTCTTCCTATGACACGCACTCATTTCAAGGTATGTTCATGATTGATTATAGAGTGTATATAACATCTTATTTTTTTGGCTTCAATTACTATTACTTGGAATGGGAAAAAAAAATGAAAACTATAAAAATAATATAATCTGTCCCGAGAAAGTACCTGATTTTACTTCAATTTCAGCTTTCTTCATCTCTTTCTCCTCAACCCGATTCCAACATTGTTTTTTTTATAAGCACCGATTCCACAGTTGTTGCTTGCCCATTTTTAGAACTTCCATCTGCCGAATCTTCAATTCCACTTTAAGGTATTAAGTTAAGGGTCGATATATAGGGTTTAAATAACAATAATAAATATAGGATGTAAAAGAGTTTAAGAGCTTGTTTGGGAAACCATAATCAAAGTTGTTTTTGGATTAAAAGCTGTTTGTAAAATAATTTTTAATGTTTGGCACAATAGCTTAAATTTGAAAGAAGATTATTTTTTGGAAAAATAAATTGTTTTGATCAAGGTGAATATTTATAGCTAATGATTATTTTTCAACAACTAATAAATTGTTTTAACACTCTTTTACCATGTAAAAGTTATTTTTTGGTTGCATTCAAATGAAATTAATTATCTTTAAAGCACTTTTCAACAAACTTACTAAAATAAAAATTGATTCAGATTATAATTAATTATTGAAATAATCTAAATTTTTTAATTTTTTCAAACACACTTAAATGAATATTATGGAATGTAGTAACGATGTAATTAATAATAATTAATTTAATGAGAGAAAATGAATGCGAACTTAACCAATATCATGGTGCATTTAACGAGATCCACAAATATTTATCAATTACAATAAGCATTTTCTTTGAAATTCTTAGAAAAAGGCTTCTTTTTTTTCACAATCCAATCGTGTCAAAACCATTAGTGGACCGGATTTGAATCATTTTGACGATTCTATATATACCCATAAAAAAGTGATAATAACGATATAATTATCAATATAGGGTTAATAGTGTCATAAAATTATCGACTATCTCGTAAATATGATTAAATTTGTTTTACCATTGATTAATACTATCATGAGATTAGTGACCACAACATGTGATTAACTATATATATACTAGAGTGTGTATCTGTACGTCGTAGGTTACGTTTTTTTTTATTTTTTTTATTGTATAAATATTGACAACATAATATATAATATATTTTTATTTTAAATATTTTTAAAAAAACATTGATTCTTTTCCTTAGATCATATAAAAATGAAATAAAGAATGATTTACTCAAAAAGAATTATAGACATTAATTTTTTTTTTATATAAAAGTTATAATTTATTATTATTATTCTTATAGCAATGGGTTAAAAAAAGTATTTTTGCCCTAATAAGTTAGATGTCAATGTGACTTGAAGTAAATTATTATTTCATGTGAGTTGAGTATAATTTTTTCTACTTATATTTGACAAAACGTGTTATTCTTTGTGAATTTTATTTGCATATAATTTCTAAAAATCACAAAGGGTGTTTATGTAATTTACTTATTATTTTAGCTCATGTAAAAAGGAAATGAATAATGATTTACTTATAAATTGAATATAGACATTAATTTATTATTATAAAAAATTATTCATATTATTATAGCAATGAGTTTTAAAATTTATTTTCACCCTAATAGTTTCATTAAATGAGTGTAAGGGGGGTTGTATTGAATTAAGATTGTTTAGGATTTTAATGACTTTTTTTTTTTGTAAAAATGTCTGAGGTATTCAATCAAGATTGTTAAATAATAAAAAAACAATTTGATAGTATTCAATTAAGATTATCAAGATTTTTTTTAGAGGGCAACGAAATCTTGTGGTATTTGATTGAAATTTTGAATAACTTAAAAAAAAATCTGTTATTTAAAATCATAGAGATTTTATGGACTTTTTTTTTAATTGGATTTTGATGGATTTTATAGACTCTTTAGTTGATCATATAAATACTTAATCCAGCAAACAATCACATCCAACTATGAGAGACTTTTCTTTCTCATCACAGACTTTTTTTTATTTCATTCTCTCTATTTTAGAGGCAGTGACATAATCTCCCACCCACATCTGTTTCAAGGTGAAACTTTTCATATGATCCTAATACTAATTTGTTTATACCCAAATCACTATGAATTAACTTACAAGTCTGCATGTAGTCCACTACTAATTGGTTCATAAATTTCTAAAGAAATGAAAATCTTCATAGGAGAAGTAGATCTGAACTTGGAAGAAGTTCTAACTCAATTGAGGCAAACAATCAAGTTAAAGTTTTAAGAGATCTTTCTAAACTATTGCAATTAATTTTGAAAAAATATATAACTTAATAGAGAGAACAGAAAACAATGTTTGGGTTGCTATAAAAAGAAATCCCAAATCTATTCATATGTAACTAGAAGAATGTTTATTTTGTATATTCTTCAAGTTAGGCAAATGATTAATGTTTTGATCATTATCTCAAAATGCATTATATCTTTTTTGGAATTCATGTACGTTATTGGCAGGTGAAAAGGTTCAACTTATGATAACTTGTAATTAGTTTGTATTCAATGATATTTTCAAGCACACTCTTGTTGTTAGTAGTTTTGAATTTTTTTTTTCTAGAAATCTATAAAGTATTTTCAAATCTTATAAATATGTGAAATCCTTTCAAATCCTATATTTTAAATCCATTGAACCCAAATTATAAAATCCTAATCACAAGAGTCTTTTTAAAAAAATCTTAAAAGTTTTTAGTTTCTTACGAAATCTTAAAAATCTTCAAGACTTTTTTATGCCAAAAAAGTCTTTTAAAATCCTAATCCAATACACCCCCCTAAATTTTCCTACTTGATTTTGCAAAAATACGTTATTCCCCAAGAATTTATTTTTCATATAGTTTCAAGATATAACAAAGGATGCTCATGTAATTCATTTTTTTTTATATATGGGAAAAATAAATGAACAATGATGTATTTTAAAATTTATTATAAATAATAATTTTATTATATAAAAATATATAAAAAAAATATATTATCATATTATAGCAATGAGTTAAAAAAAATATTTTCACCCCAACTAATAATTTATATGTTAATATGATTTCAAGTAAATTATTTTTTCTCGTGAGTTAAGTGTAAATTTTCCTACATTTGTGTAAAAAAAATTATTCTCTATGAATTTTATTTTTATATAATTGCAAAAAATAACATATGGTATTTGTGTAATTTACTTATTCTTTGATGTCATGTGAAACAAAAATGAACAATGATTTACTTAAAATTGATTATAAACATTAATTTTATTCATATAAAAAATTATTTCATTATAACAATGATATAAAATTATAGAACTTCCATTACTGGTTGAATCCTAAATAAGTTTTTTGAACTTGTACTAAAAAGAGAAGATGTGGGTAAGTCATGAATTACTTGAAGTGCATTTCTAATTGTCTATATAATCAAATGTCTCTCAAAGAATATTGGAGACAACATATTCTGTTTTCTATTACCCACGGCATTGGTTCTCCTTTGGTTGCTGATGAGGCTACGGCCTCTAGAACGTTTGGACATTTTGCTAGGGTCATTGTTGACGTGGACTTGAAGAAACTGTTGAGAGACAAGATCATGGTGGAGAGAAACGATTTTTCTTTTTATGTTGATTTGATTGTTGACGTGGACTCTTTGACAAGTTGTAGGCACACTAAACCCTTGGCCAATGGTAGGGAGGAACGACCGTAGCCAGCACCTAGGGCAAAGTCGTAGTTTGTGCCTAAACTAACACAACCTCAGGTGCACCACGATCATGCTAAAGCAAAACACGACCATGTTGAGGCAGAGCATGACCATGTTAAGGCAAAGCACGACCATGTTGTGATAGAGCACGTTGAAACAGGGCACCACAGCCATGTTGAAAAAGAGCACGCTCGTGTTAAAGTAGGGCACGACCATGCTGAAGCGGAACACGCCCATGGTGATGCAGAGCATGGTTGTTTTGATGGTGAAGAGGAATTTGTCCCCAACTCCCTTGTTTTGGATGCGGAGGTGGAGCATTCGGATTCCTCTGCCTTTGGCTACAGGATTCAATGCCATGAGGCATGGGCAGACATGGTTAAGGATTCTGAACAACATTCACCAAGAAAAGAGAAACCATTCCAGCTAGTGGTTTCCAAATTCACAAAGAAAAATAACTCCAAGAAGTACCATGATATGGTAGGTAACACAGAGGAAGAGATACCATATAACCTCTGCGGAGATGAGAGCCCTCAAGATGAGGGTGAGGATACCATAGCTAATGAGGGCGGGAATGAGGATCAGGGAAATCAAGCAACAGAGGATGTTGTTCATGAAGCGGAAGATTCTACGCAGATTAGTTTAAAGACACCAATTTTAAATGCTAATGATATTTTTTCAGAGGTTCTAGCTGTTGCCTCTCAGAATCCCAGCCCTAGCACTAGACAGGTAAGAAATTGGGTAGAGGAATTATATGAAGAGGGGGCTAGATTTCCTAAGCTACACCCTCAGGTTCAAGCAGACATGAGGTTTATCTCGCATTTCCTTAACAAGGAGGATGATACTGACCAGGAATTCCCCTCCATGAGCATGATAGGAATGGATGATCAACCTCAGAAAAAGAAGAAGAAAAAAGGAGTGAAAGTCCGTAGATAGCACTACATCACAAGCTCAATAAGTTGCTTTGTTAACATTGGTTTTGGCCTAGTCCCCCCATGTTGTTTAATGTTTTCTTTTTGTGGTCTTGGCCTAGTCCCCCTCACCTTTATCTTGTTTCTTTTTTCTTTCTTTTCAATAAAATACAACTGCCTTTGTCCATGTTGGGGAGTCATGAGGTTTCCAACTCTATTGGGTTCTCCATGCCCCTTATTCTGAGACTTTGGTGAATTGCAACTTATATTAAAAAAAAAAAAATATCTCTCAAAGTCATAGGTCTTTACTCTTTAATATACAAGATAAGATTTTAATATTTTATTTTTAAAATTTATCACAAAATATTATTTAAATGATTTTAGATTAACTTAAAAGTATGTTGTGACATGATCTTGATAAATTTTTTCAACGTGATATATATAAATTTTATTTATTTATTTATAAGATATAAAATTTATTTATATATTTTGTTAGCTTAAAATACTTATTTGTATTAGAATTCGAAAAAAAATGTGTTAAACTATAATTAGATATATTACAATAAAGAATTCACCAAATTAAAAGTTACATTCAATCATTTTCTAGAAACTTTTTATTTCGGGTAATTAATTTTTATAATAATAAAAATGTTATTCTATAAATTTAAAAATGATTAAATGATTTTAGATTAACTTAAAAGTATGTTGTGGCATGATTTTGATAAATTTTTTCAACGTGATATATATAAATTTTATTTATTTATTTATAAAATATAAAATTTATTTATATATTTTGTTAGCTTAAAATACTTATTTGTATTAGAATTCGAAAAAAAATGTGTTAAACTATAATTAGATATATTACAATAAAGAATTCACCAAATTAAAAGTTACATTCAATCATTTTCTAGAAACTTTCTATTTCGGGTAATTAATTTTTATAATAATAAAAATGTTATTCTATAAATTTAAAAATGATTATATATATATATATATATTAAAATATTTTATTTTAAATAATTTAATATTTTAATAAATAATATTATTAATAATTAAAACAACTCGTCCGTGTTAAGCATGGATCACTACACTGAAGATTAAAATTGCAGATTTGTAAAAATAAGGAACCAAAACTGCAATTAAACTTTTATTACTTGGTCTTATAAATGATAATTTATGATGGAAAAATTACATAAATACAATAATATATTCTTTTAATTAAGTACACAATAATTTTAAAAATGCATAAAAACTCATCAACATGACTCGTAAATCACATGTATTATAGATCTATAGTAGTAGTTTATTTAAGTATAAATCTGAACGAATGCAAGTGATGTTACCATTTTCCTTAAATGTGACTGATACGTTTAACAAAATTAATGCGTAATTTCAAACACGCACCTAAAGGGACAAATCCATTTTGTTTAAATACAGGCCCTTAAATACCAAAATACCAATTAATCTTGGATGATAAAATCTAGAAAGATGATAGTTGATTGTTAAATGGACAATAAAGTCTTGATTTAAGTTTAATCCAAAAGTACCAGTAACATTTAAAAAACATTATTGGATATTTTGATTAACTAAATGAACACAAGATCACATTACGTCATTTATTAGATAAGGGTTTTTAGGAATATTTGACTTTATAAAATAATTCTGATTGAAACGTAGCGGAAGTTTTATTAATCAAGAACTATTGGTTCAATCCCCAACCAAATCTCTGCTCCTTATGGGATTTTCGTTTTCTCTTCAAAAGGGAAAAGAAGAAAATCGTTTCTAATTTAGTATATTGGAGACCATAACCGTGCTTTACGTTTTTAATCCATTAGAGTTCCATTATGTCCCAATAGGTAAAACTAATAATCCACTAATTAATTCCATATTATTTTCTATTGGCAGTATAAGGGCTCTTTAAATTAGATCACTTAAATTGAGTCCCTCTAAATGTAAATAACTAATATAAATGTTATAAATTAATATTTAATCCTTATTAATTAATTAGGAATAAATAAATTCCTAATAATCTCCCACCTAGACTTCATATTAACCTTAAACATTTATACTACAAAGTTCTTTAGGCGCATTCACTTTTAAACTCCCCTTTAACAATCTGGTCATCTTATATAACAATAAGGAACTACTGTGATTTTTGTCACACACTTAACGTGACTAAGCCACAATGATCATCATTGTTACTTATACTTGATGGCATAGATCAAATATATATAAGTGGTATGAAAATAACATGTCATATAATCTAAATCATATTTATTTTTAATTACTCCAAACTTTATTCTTTATAGAGATCAATCCAAATGTAACAAAAAAAAAGAAGAAAATAGCATATAAAACATAACACAATTTCATAATAATGATAAATCAGATAGCTTCTATCTGAGTTAATATGCCATATTACTTTTCCTATTCCTTTCTTGTGGTAATTTCTTCGCGTGTAGCAATGTTGATGCCCTCAAATTATTGGGGCAGGAAATGGAAGCAACGAAGCAAAAGCAAGGTGTAGGTGGTTAACCCAGTGCCTCTGTCTCACCACTATGTGATAACAATTCTGCCAACAGGTTGTATGGTGGCAGATCATATGGTGTTTCACGACGTGGCGTCCGTGGTAATTTTGTTCCCCCTATTAAATCCAATGGGAACAATACTGGAAATATGAGTGCACGCATAGCTGGAAAATGTGATGATTCTTTAGATGACTCTACAAAGAAATGGTTAGTAGTACAACCATCATATTACTCTGTTCAAGTTCTTACTTCTTCCTCTCCATCTGCAATAACTCTCAAATTCATTCTCTTTACATAGTACATTCCAAAGTCCAAATGACAATATTCTTTCAATTTTGTTCTTTTGTAGACATTGTCTCAAAAAGTCTTTGGATCTTTCAATCTGCTGATCTAATGGTGTTCTCCCAATATGCTACTCTAGTCTTTAGGTCTTTTAATTTTATCTACAAATTAAATGTGATGTTTTCCTTCATTCCTCATGCAAATATTAACAGAATGCTTTTTTCTTTTATCTATACTTTTTAATTATAGATATTAGATAATATGAGACTAGTGTTTTGGACTTTCCCCACTTTAAATCCTTTCTTCTCTTCCCAATAAGTCATCGATCTTAATCTTGATTGATGGTTGGATGGTATATGCTTTCACTTCCTAATATGCTTCATATGCTTGTAGTCTGGAAATCCTGTGTGGTCCTGATGGCGAGCTTCCTGAGAAATTGAGGAATTTGGAACCTCGCCTCATTGAACATGTTAGTAACGAGATTATGGATAGAGATCCCAATGTCCAGTGGGATGATATTGGTAATATTAAAAGCTGTTCATCTTTCTGCTTAGTTCACCAAATTGACAGTTTGCATACATATGAAACTAAGTATATGTTGTTTAATGACAATGTAGCTGGATTGGAGCATGTCAAGAAATGTGTCAATGAGATGGTCGTATATCCTCTGCAACGTCCTGACATATTCCAGGGCTGTCGTTCCCCTGGGAGGGGTCTTCTTCTGTTTGGTCCCCCAGTAAGTACAAATTCCTCTTATAATGATATAAATTGCAAAGACTCTGGTCTTAAATCTCTCTTATCCTTTAAATGCTAGGGAACTGGTAAAACAATGATAGGAAAAGCCATAGCAGGGGAGGCGAAGGCAACCTTCTTTTATATATCCGCAAGTTCGTTGACTAGCAAGTGGGTAAGTTTGATATGCTTATGATTTAGCTGTCCATTTTGATGGTTTGCTGATATATTTTTGTTAAAGTTAAATATATTGTGAATGTGAAGCTAATCAAAACATAGATTTTCTAGATTTGCTGCAGTTTTAGTTAGGTTGTGTAACTAAATCCCAAAAACTATTACAATGTTTTGTACTTCTATCAAATGGTTCGTTCCCCTCTCTGCTATGATAATTATAGGTTGGTGAAGGCGAAAAGCTAGTAAGAGCCCTTTTCGGAGTTGCCAGTTGTCGTCAGCCAGCAGTAATTTTTGTTGATGGAATAGATTCGCTCCTGTCTCAGGTATGCTATGGTATAGCCAATAAAGGCACATAAATTTATTGTAGGTTCTGACATTTTGAGCCATAGCATTATCATCTACTAGGAAGTTCATAATATGCAATTTAATAATTGAAATTCTTTTGCAACTACGCAATTAATTTGTATTTTTCTAATGCAAATAACTTTTGCAGCGTAAATCAGATGGTGAGCATGAATCAAGTAGACGGCTAAAGACGCAGTTTCTCATCAAAATGGAAGACTTTGACAGTGGTAGCGAGCAAATTCTGCTTATAGGTTATTATCTCACTGGTTCAAATTCCTTTTTTATTATCTTTGGCAATTGAAATGTGTTTTAGTAAACTTAAGACATGTTGATTTGACCTGCATGAAGATAGTTTATATCAACTATCAAGGACAATGAATCACAAAGCATAAGCCTATAATATGATCATTGTCATACTTTCTCAAGTCCTTAATGTTTCTCAGTATTTATTTAAAAGGAACGAAAATTTAGGGCCTATTTGGTTTGAGAAAATGTTTCTGTTTTCATGTCCTCTTTTCACAAATTTCAAGTGGATTTTTTGTAATTATTTGTGAAAATAAAAAAATGAAAATAGAAAATGTCTTCTCAAAGCCCGTAGCTAGCCTATTTTTGTTTTCAATTGCTTTTGTATTATGCAAGATGATTGATTAAGGACCACTCCTACACATTCTGCTAGTAATAATGGCATTGGCATCATCCCTGAACATAATCTAGTCCATTTGCATGTTTATAAAAATATATATTAAAGGTGTCTGTTGGTTCTACTCTCAGTACTCTGAGGTACAATACTTCATTTTATGAACATGAGTCAAGTTTGATCTTGTTATAAATTTGTTCTGGTATCATATGTTAGTAGATCGTGGTAATTGTGATCCAAGTAACTTGAGTTTTTTAGGCCAAGCTTTTCTTTCCTAGCGTTTCAATTTGATAGTACTAAGCCTTTCTCACATAAACTAGTGCTGTCATACTATTTGTTATAGAATTTGGGTAAAATTTATACATTACAGGGGCAACAAATCGTCCCCAAGAGCTTGATGAAGCAGCACGAAGGAGCTTACTAAAAGACTTTATATTCCCCTACCTTGCTCAGGTGCTAATCACGAGTCTACATCTTTTTAAACAGACTCTTATTATTGCACTAGGTGATTAACATTTTTGTATTGGACATAAAGAGGCAAGAGCTTGGATTACATGTAACCTTCTAGAGAGATGGATTATTCAAGCTATCAAGCGAGGAAATTGATATCGTATGCAAATTAACAGAAGGTGTGAACTTCTATTTTTTTCAAGTTAATTACAGTATCTTCTCTTATAGCAGTTGACTATTAGTTTAAATATAGGGGTGTGAAAAAAAAAGAAAGAACCAAACCATTCATAAACCAAATTGAACATATAAAAAAACCCGAAGTGTTTTAAAAACCAAACCATAAATGAGTGCGGAATGGATAACCGAACTGAATCAAACTGAACAATAGAAAAGTAGAAAACCAAATCATTTTGACAAAAAAACTAACTGAACCACTTTATGAAGAGTTTGGTTCAAACCGAACCTGTTTTTCCTTTTTTATAGTGGCTCGGTTCAGTTCACTTATAAAATGGTTTACTCACTTTGTGTAGGACTTCAAGAATTCCCTACAAGAGGTGCGGCCATCTGTTTCCCCAAATGAACTTGGAACTTATGAACAATGGAACAAGCAATTTGGAAGCCTATCACTATAGTGACGACATGTGTTATCACAGATGGTAGCAACTAGCAATAACATCAACCTTAATGGCTACAGTGTGGTAATCTTTATGTTTAAATCAACTCATATTGCACCTTGCACAACCCATTGCATATTATAAAATTCAATTGGTGCAACCAAGTGGAATATGATGTACCAGCATTTTAAGAAATTTAGGTCTCAAGAACAAAGCATGTTGTTGTGTAGACAGTATTTTCTCTGTGATGTTGATTACGAATATGTTCAATCATCAGGATTAGCTAGCTAAAACATTTGCAAAAAACTAATTCTTTTCTTTATTTAGGTTATTCAACATTTTTTGAACTTTCGACTTTGATATTGATGTCAGCAATAAAAGGAAAACCAATAGATCTAGGTGTACTATTAGGTGTATCATATCTTTTTTTAGAATTTGCAACAATTGTGTAACAACCACTTTGCAATAACATTTATGTAATGAACCTATATATACCATTGTTTTCAGCATATAACCATAAAAGAGGTTAGAAACAAAAAAAAAAAAGGCAAAAGCGGGAGAAATACGAACTAAGACAGGTTCAAAAATGGCCCATAACATCTCCTCCTTAGTCTTAGTGCTCCTTTTATTTGTTGCATCTTCTTATGTGATCCAAGGTGCGGAACTGGATGCCATTTGCAAGCAAACTGAAAATCCCACATTTTGTTTTAATCTTCTCAATTCAAAGCCAGGTGGAGCAGCTGGTGCAGACCTTGTTGAGCTTGCCCAATATGCCCTTGATGTCACACGTGACAACATCACCACCACAACCAAACTAATCAAGAGGTTGATTAGGAGAAATCCTAATGACCTTGAGGCAAGAGACCATTACACATTATGTTTGAACCAAATTCATAAGGGTGCCCTCGGTGCACTTGAGTCCACTCAAGAGATACTAAAATCAAGAGATTTTAGTGCCTTGAATACGGTTGCCTCTGGAATCCGAACACACATTTATCTATGTATTGATGGAGAGTCACCAGAGGATACTCCTTATAATGATATCTCCTTACTGCCAACGTATGCTAGTGTTATCTCGCAAGTTGTTGAAATTATTGTTATCATATCCAATCTTTTGCATGTATAAGTACTCATGAGACAAATGTAAGAACTTATTAATGGTATAAAAGTTACTCAAAGTTTCTCTTATTTATTTCGATAAGCTTCAAAAATATTTAAACCTTTGAAAAAATAACCTTTTTTTTTTTTTATCTATTTTAATAATTAAATCTATTTGAGGTTATGGATATAAAGTCTTACATTTTAAGGATTTATCCAAGAAATAATTATTTAAATTTTTTTAATCCGTATATGTAAGACTCAATTTAGTTTTAACACTTTCATTTTTTTTGTTAAATTTAGTGTAAATAGCCAATGTTGTCCTTGAAACTAGTATGGGCTAGCAGATTTACTATTAAAAGATATAAATTAAAATTTAGTTCTTGAACGCTCCCTTGGCTCCTTTGGCTTGGTCCTCCGCCTCATCCTCTTCGTCACCACACTCTCCACCCACAACATCATGATGTGCCATCCCCATCTCCTCTTCCATCGACGTTGGCCAATATGTGGGGCCCATCCTTGGCAGCGCAGATATGGGGAAGGATTGGACGGAGAATGTTGTGGCCATGTATTGCATCCGGTCGACATCAATCTGGCTGGCGGAGATGAAATCATGATCCCAACTTGGTTGTGGGAGTAGATGAGCTGGTGGGAGTTGTGGTGGTGGGAGGATGCAGGATTACAAGTTTTGGGATTTCTAGAGGTTCAACTTACAGGTTTAGGGATTTCTAGAGGTTAAGGAAAAAGTTGTGTTTATATTTTTTTATTTTTGTTTCAAATGGCCAAAAATCATATTTTAAAATTTAAATTAAAAATTTACAAGACCCTATTTGCTATTTGGAACATGTTAAAGTTTTATGGAAAAATGACTAGTAATAGTATTTTCAAAGTTTGAACGACTAAAAACAAATTTTAAATTCGAAGGACTAAATAAAAGAGTGATATTTGATGGAATAAAAAATTTAATTTAATATAATATATAGCATATTTAATATATACTTATAAAGTCGTGTAATAATTAATTTGTAAATATATTAGAATAAAAAAATTATATCTTATATTAAACAGTATTTATTAGACATGCATATTTGTTAAAAAAATATTATCATATTATATAAAACTAAAATTTATTTAATCTTTAATTATTTAATGATTAAGACAATCTAAATATATACTTATTCTAAATATTTTTAATTTGTCAATATTATTAAACATAATGATAATATATTTTTAAGAATTAAACACAATAATATATTTCATACAATTAATGTATTATTAGATTATTTTACTTATTTAATTTGATTTAATACAGAAATATATATTTTTTATAGTGAATGATATTTTTTTTAACTTCACAACTAATTAATTTTTGTTTATGCACTATAATTTGTTTACTATACTTTGATACAAATGAAATTGATTGAACAGAACTTTTTTCTTTATTTTTATGTGAAATTCCTCTTTTAGTATAGTTAAATTATGTAGAAATAACATAATATTAACATGCAAATATTTAATTCTTTTTAAAAGCAGATCCAACCTTCTACAAAAATTTCGTAACAACCTAAGTTGTGTAACAACAAATATAATTATAGCTAACTATACAAAAATGCTTATAAAATTCAAATAAATCTTCATTGACCTATTGCTCAACGTGAATAATATGCTTCCAACCTTCTTAAAAGCCCCCTTGTACCTTCTTGATGTCATGATGCTACTTTTTTCATCTCAAATTTAGTTAGTAAGACAAAAAAATTCAATCAAGGGGAATAAGAAAGTAGAAACATACATTTCTTGAAAGACAAATTCTGAATGAGGAATTCTAGATGATGCTTTTTTCCAGGTAGGAAGGAGAAACACAATCAAGAAGATGGCAACCGTTATATAAAGAACTTTGATATTGCATCCAACCAATTCTGGACCAAGAGTTTCTACACATCCTTCATAGCCAGATGAAACCAACACTATAATAAAACTTATTGATAGTAACAAATCAATTTACATATAATTTTTTTAAAATCGTTACTAAAACATCAACAATAGGAGTATTAGTAACAAAAATTGTCATTACTGACAAAATCTGTCACAAAGATGCTATTTAAGCTTACCAGAAGCCAAAGATATTATACTACAAATCCAAATAATAATGTAACTTTGAGGTGGTTGCTTCATTCCTTAACTTGGTTAGAGCTTTTTTCTCTATCTTCCTTATCCTCTCTTTGCTAACTTTGAAAAGCGTCCCTATATCCTGAAGAGACCTAGGCTGGTTATCATTAAGGCCAAAGCGTAGGGTTAATATTTGCCTTTCCCTTGAGCTCAAGCCTTTCAGGAGATCATGTATGTCTTTTCTCATATGTTGCTTCATTACAGCATCTTCAGGACTCTCAATTGTTGCATCGGGCAAAAGTTCCTGCAGCATTCATGCCACAAAACAGTTTATACTTGATGATAAGATTGTAAGATAATTGTTCATGAATATATAGTGTTCCTATATTGGTTGAAGTCACAAAATCAAATAACTGGTTTCATATTAAGGACTTGTTTGGGAACATTGCTCTAGAAGGGCTTTCAGAAGAAACAAATATAAAGAAAAAATGAAATTAACTTCATTAGAAGTTAAAATTGACTTCTCTAATAGTTAATTTGTAGAAGTTCTCTCATATAACTTCTCAAAAGATGTGGTACTTCTACATATTAGTTATGCAATAAGTCAATTTTAACTTATGAAAAAGTTAATTTCATTTTTTTTCATATTTTTTTCTCCTAAAAATTCTTCTAGAGACATTTACCTATGAGATAAAAACTGATAAGTAGTGGGTAAGACAGGCAAAGACTGAGTGAACTGAAACATAGTCTTACCATATATTCTACACCAAGGTAATTCCCCACCTTCTGATCAATTGAAGCAACTATTCTCAGACAACTGCTAGCTGATTTGATTTTATCCAGTGAAAGACCTGTCATCTTTGCAATTTCATAATCATCTGGGCATTTCTTCTGCATACTTTTCATGGCTTTTCGAGCTTTCTGGATCTGATTTATTGCCCTGTTCAACGACCACTAAAAAGAATAATGAAGATGAAAAGAACACAGGGATCAAATTTTAGGTTGTGTTGGATGAGATGAGACTGGTACTAAAACAATCTCCTAAGCAGAGGAACATACAGGAATTACGATTCCTCGAGCAAATCGCGCCACCACTCTTAAAATTGATTTCCTTATCCAATACTGCACGTAGGTTGAGAATTTGTAGCCCCTTGTACTGTCAAATCTCTCAGCTCCTTGGAGAACACCTACATATCCTGCCTATGAAATGTGAAGAAAATACATATGGGTAAATGAAGAAGTAATTGAAATAGGATTCATGTAGGTGTTAATAATTACATTCGATCAGTGAGATGCTAAATGAAATAGGATTCATGCATGTATTGATAGTTACATTTCAATTCTACATTTCTACTTTTAATCAACTTAATGAAAACATTGACCAAAGTATCAATGATGGTATGGAAGCATGCAACAACTTCCAATTTTGCTTTCATGTTATCATATATTCACAAAATGTTCAATGACAAATCATAAAACTACAATGAAAAAGCATATGTGACATTGACCCTAAGGCATTAAACTAAAAGCCAAAAAAATTATTAAATTCATCATATGCAGCATGACCTTTTAGGTGGAAAGGACTTAAATCCTATGATGTTTTGGGTCTATATCCTATGGCTTAGCTTTTCATGTTTATCTCTTTCTGATACTATGCAGACATATATATTTCCCCCCCTCCAAGAAAAAAAAAAGAAAGTAGAAGAAAACAACAGTCCCATGTTTCAAGACCCCTTGTACTCCCTGAATCCTTGAAGATTCCAGAAACACTAAAAATTAATATTTTAGTAAAAACTAAGGTTGATCACTTTCTTGAAGAAGAAGTCATTTTCCATGCCCATGATCACTTTCTTCACTAAAAATTCAGTCTTAGTGCCTTTTTTTTTTAAAAGGCTAATAATTTTCTATTTGCAGTTTATCCACAGAACACAATCTTTCCCATGGGTATGTTTTATCTGGTTAACAATATAATTTCAATTCACCATGGTAAGAAGATCTGAGTGATTTATTATGAAGGGAAAAAATAATAAAAGTCCACATGTAAATAATTGTTTTTAAAGTTAGAGAGCCTAAATTGTGAGTGCACTGGAATTGATTTGGATGAAAACATCATGAAGGGAAAAGTGTAATTTATTCTATGCCTCTCTACTTGCCCTTTGTTTCATTGAACTGATTCAATCAACTCAATATCCATCCCACCCTCGCATACACAGTGCACACATGCATGTATCTTGAATTATTTACCATGATTCTAACTCTCACAAGGAGCATGTTTGGATACAAGGCTAAAACTAAGAGTGTTTTTAATAGTTTCTTTACTAAAAATATTATATATTTCCAATAGAGAAGCTCTTAAAAACACTTATAACTTGTGTTCAAATAGGCTCAAGTTATTCATTGTTAGCTCAATGAAATATTGACTCCTCATCAGGAAACTCGGGTTCTTGAGATATAATTTACAACTATGTATGATGAGTGCACAAATAGGTCAAAGACAAACAGAAACTTGTCCTCATAAAAAACAATGACAAATTACATACAAAATGACATTTTAGAACAAACCTGAAGTAAATCATCCAAAGCTATTCCCATACCCCTGTATTTTCTGGCAATGTATAGAACTAAGGAACGAGTACTTCGTATGAGCTCATCCCGACAATAATAGCCATGATGCAATAGCTGCTGTAGCACCTTCTCATCAACTCCAGATGCCTCTGCCCAGGTACTCAAGCTTGCTACACGATTGGTATCCTCTTCTATAGCTGTCCTAATTTTTTCTAACTCTGCTAGCACCTAGCGTAGTACAGAATTTCATTGTTAATGTAATTTACAACAATGTTAACGTAATGAATTTAACGGTGATGCACTTATACCTGTAAAATAGTTTTATACTGTCAATTAATCATAATCCATCATTATAAAACTATCTTAAAAGTCATGTAAATGGAGGGTTGTGATTGACTTACAATGTAAAACAATTTTACATTGCCAGTATATCACTACTAAACTCTTTTTAGATAATACACTAACCTTTACGCCTTTTGACATCTCTGCCTCCCTTTTAGCAACCACTATTCTTTTATTTTTAGTATTCGATGCTCTTTTCACAACTGAAGCAGAGAAACCTAATATATCTTCCTGAGTAGCTTTTAGAGTCAATAATGACTGGGATGAAACTGCTGTGGCAACAAATTCTCTCTTTCTTCTTGTTTTATTTTCCTTTTTCTTGCTAGACTGAACAACAACTTTTCCCTTGTAGTCATCCACTTTATTGGTGTAGTCTAACACAAGTGAGGTTCCAAGTGATCTTGATAGACAAACATTGAACAACTCGAGAGCACCAAGCTTTTCTAGTTGCAACATAATAGCCTTTTCCAACCTCAGTGCTTCAGAATCAACAAAAGTCTCTTCTAAAACACCTAGATTATCCACTAACAAACGAAAATGTGTTGCCCTGAATGACTCAAACTTTGTAGAATCAGTAGATACCTCTCCAAAAGGCATTTGGGTGTTATCAATCATTTTATGTACACCACTCAGTGACCTCTTTCCTTTGTTTACCTGTGAAATTAACACCTTGTAAGACCTTTATTAATTTTAACTATCAATATAGAGTTTATTATCTTGGATGAACTTCTTCATTAGTACTGAGAAGAAAACAAAAAAGAAAATAGAGCTACTATAAATTAACTTATGCATAAGCTAGTTTTAACTTGTGAGAGAAACATAAACTTCTTAGTTTCTTCTTCATAAGTACTAATTGATAAAATTATCCTTCCAGGAAGATAATGTATTCGACTCTTCTAAAATGAAAAGGCAAGGATACATTCACAGTTAATAATTTAAACTGAGCTAAAGTTATCAAATACTTTAGTTTAAATCAAGAATAAAAATACACACCCTTACTTTCTCACTAAGACAAGTCAATTCCCAACGTAAGAATGCCACATGAATTGTTACTTTCAAATAGGAAAATCATAAGGCTTGTTGCTATAAGGGATATTATGTTGAACCTGGGTTTCTTCTCTTCCTAATGAATCATTTTGCAAGGTTTCCAAGGCTGATGACGAAAATGCGAAAACCCTTCCAAAATCCTTCTGCAAAGCCTCTCCTCCTTCCTCATAAAATGTTGAGGGCAAAGATAACCTCGTGGAGGAGTTGAAACAAGTTTCCCTGACTCCAGCAGCTACACCATATTAAATTTACCCAAAATTCAAAACAATGGAAAGTAGATAGAAACACAATACTGAGGTAAGGCAAGGGAAAATAGATAGAAACACAATTTATGAATTTATCGGAACTGTTGATAAATGATAAGGGCATGGTTAGGTAACCGTTCCCTTGCTGTACACGAATTTTAAGATAAAATACAACAACTCATCGGAAAATGATTGCAAAACATACACTCAGGGTATGATTGATGAGTCTCTCTTTTTTTAAGTTTAATTTCTATGCAGAGATGACTTATGTATGACTGATGATAGTTTTTTTTTTTTTTATGGCAATGATTGATGATAGTTTAAAAAACTCTTCCATCAGATTGTTTGTAAAGAATAAATTGGGCCAATGTGGAGATTCAAGTTGTTCCGATGGTGAAGGCAAGAAAAAAAAAAGTAATGATGGGTTCAATTCCCACAGCAAACAAAACTAACCATTAGATAAAAATAAATAACTAAATTAACTGCGCCAATAATAATAATAATATTATGATGAATGATACTAATGTTGGTGTAAAAGGAGAGAAGAGAAGTGACCGGAAGATGAAGATGGAGAAACGCAGAGAGGTGAATTAGTGAAGGAATGAGGAGTGTGAAGAGGCACACAATAATATCTCAATCTGGGATTTAGCCAGAATCCGAGACCCATAGTGTTGTTGTTTTGTTGCTGCGTTGTTGTTGAGTGAGGGACAGAGAAAGAGAGTCCATGAAATGAAACGTTGAAATTCAGAAGAAGAGAATGAATGAATTAGAAATTGGAATGTATAGTGTTGTTTGTGGATATCATATCAAAAATATCATATGGCATTGCTGTCTGTCTCTCCCACCACCAGTTCTTCATCTCCCTCGCAATGGCTGGTATATTTTCCTTCTTTTTTTATTTTTTATTTTTTAAAAAATGGATCTTAGGGCCTGGATTATTAGGCCTTCTCTATTTTTTATGAATTTATTCTATTGGAGGTTGCTACTGATACCCCATATTTACTCCTAACACCCCCAACCCCTTAGGAAATTACTAATTACTCCTACCTTCCTTGTAAACACTCATGACAGTGTTTTGAAATTCGGCTAGGACCGGGTGGTCTAACCAGTCCGAGGGTGACTCAAAGACACAATCAGTTTAAATTAAGTTTTATATCAATTATGTTATTGACTTAGTTATTTATTTTTATCAACACATGTTAGTTTTTGTTAATGGTTGAGAGTTGAACTGTTACCTCTCTCCCTTAACTTTATAACTCCGTTATTGACTCACTACTAAAGTCATCAAATTGGTCAAAAATCCAATTTAATTGGTATAAATCGACTCTGAGGAAGACCAAATTTTTTCTTGTTTTATGAAGAGTAGTCCTAGGATGGTTTTTTGAAATTTTAAGTCTGTAATAACCTATCTCCACTTCATTTTCAAGTCCCATGCATTCTTGTTGCAACTTTCTTTTATGACTCTCGCGCTGGGTGCAGCTGATACTGCAACTCTCATGGGCCAAGAACATTTTCTCTCATTTTCTTTTGTATCTTATTCTTGTAATGATAAAATCAATTTCATTTGTATCATATGTAAACTTAGACAATTGTATTCAGTTTTTCTGGATTATATGTTGAGTTATTGATGTTTTCATTATTTTTTTTTCTTTGTTAGATTTGACTATTTTCCTATCTAGTCTGGTTGCTAATTTTTTTTTTTTTAAATCAATAGTGTTTACTAAAAAAGCGCTATATATGAACTATGTATATATAACTAAAAAAACGTTTAGGGGTGAAAATAAGCTAAGCCGAGTTATGTTTAAGCCTGAACTTAGTTAAAAGTAAAGTTTCGTATGACTTTCAAACCTATTTAGAGCCTATTTTGTGATAATTATTAAGATAGAGGTGAAAACATATATATATTAGACTTTACAAACATATTTTTGAGGTTTAATATAATATTCTTAGAGCAAATTACAACAACACCTCTTGAGGTTTGCTTCAATTACACATGCACTCTCTCCTTTTTTACCATTGCTTTGACATCGCTGCTTTAACGGTGTTAAGTTGTTGTTAGCTTTTTAAATGAATTTATACTTAATTTTAATTGATTTATTTAAAATTTTGTATATCCTTATACTTAAGTGACTAAAAAAGAGAACATCTTCCTCTTTCTTTGTTTCATTATACTTTTCTTCCAAATGGGAGAGAACTGTTCCTCTTCCTTTGTTTTGTGCTATTCTTCTAAATTTCATGCTACTGTTCTTTCAAAGGTGAGAGAATTGTTCATCTCCCTCTGTTTTGTGCTATTGTTCTTCCAAAAGGGAAAGAATTATTCCTCTTCCTCTATTTCGTGCTACTTTTAAATGAGGGATATTTTTCTTATATGCGAGTTCTCTATTTCATACTCGACGACCATATCTACCATCGTGACTTTTGACCTTGACGACCCCGTTCGCAGCGATTTTCAACCCCATCGATACCCTGTCCGTGACAATGATGACCCCATATATCCCCCAACCTTTTAAATTCATCACTCATGTATCCCCTGACCTTTTAAACTCATCACGCATATATCCCTTAAATTTTAACACATGTACCCCTAAACTTTTTAATACATTACACACGCACCCCTATGTTTAAAAAAAGAAGATAAGGACATTTTTGAAAAAAAAAATATTATAAAAGTCATGTGTCAATCACATGATATAAAAAGTTAACGGAGTTAACTTTGTTTTTAGTGAAGGGGGTGCAAGTGTAATGGGATACCAAAAGTTAGGAGGTTTTATGTAAAGATAAAAAAAGGAGGGGGTGCATGTGTAATTGAAGCAAACCTCAGGGGGTGTTGCTGTAATTTGCTCATATTCCTATTAACTTATGAGTTGAATGCTTATGCACTAACTAACGGTGTAAAATAAAATAATTTTACACTGTTAGTCAATTATAACCCAATATTTGAATGACTTTTGAAATAATTTTATACAAGTCAACTTACTTATCATAAATGGAGGGTTATGATTGATTGATGGTGTAAAACTATTTTACACCCGCCACTGCATCACCCTTTTTTCTCATAACTTATTTAAACACATATTTTGTAGGAAAATGAGACATAAATTTTAGTTTTATCTTGACTTTTTATATAAATCTAACATGTTTCATATTTAAAAAAAAACCAACCATGTAAAATTTAATGGAATACAATTTTTTTTAATATAATAATATTGTTAATAATAATAATAAGTATTTATTTATTTTAAATAGGCCTAATAGGCCCTAATTAAAGTTTTGACCATTTTATTTTCTGATAAAGCCTAGTAAGGCTTGGGCCTAAGGTAGATTAGGTCATAGGCCACTATCGAATAGTCTAACCTATTTTCACCCCTAAGCGTTACCGATAAATAGATATTGGTGGAATAGTCATTTTAAGAAAACGCTGTCTACTATGTAAAATAAGCATTATCTAAGGAAGTTTTTGGCATAGTCAAACTATTTTTTATATAGTTTAGTGAACTACATTCTACATTTTTGAAATGAACTCTTGTTTTTTTTTTTTGATGTAAATAAGAGGAGATAGTTTAATATAAACTAATTTTATTCGTTTATTCAATTACAAATTAACATGCATAATTAGTTTGTTTTAACTACTTAAAAGTCATGCGACATTATTTATGATTAGACAATAGTATATAAAATTTTACAATGACAATACATAGTCATTAAACTCAATAATTAATGGTAAGGTGATAGCTTAATAAGAGCAACTCCAATGTCATTTCTTAGTTGCGCTGCTTAAACTCCATCATAGGTGCTTAACTGAAACTACCATTGAACCAATCCACCTAGTGTTGCTTATACAAGCAACGTTGTTGCTTAACCGAATCTCATCAAAGTTTCAATGTAGTTACGGGGCAAAATTATCGAAAACGGAAAGAATGAAAAAAACAAATCATTGTTCAATCGGTACAAATCATTTTAGGACTATCATTACTCTTTGAAAAAATAACAAAGACAATACAAAATCAGTTCAAGACACAAAACCATGAAATTAAAGAATTTTTTTTTTTAAATAAATAAAAATCACAAAAATATTGTTTTCAGACTAATGTTTCCAATCCGAAAATAAACAACTTTGTAGACATTACAGAGACCAAAGAGTGATTGTTTTGGAACTTACATTTTGATCTGATAAAATGTAGGACAAAGAAAATCATAACTCTACAGAAACAAAGAGGGAAAATCATCTTGACGGAATAGATCTGCACTGATGGAGAGGTTCATGGTTTGATCTTCACCAGGAGAGAAGAGGAGGAGATTTGCATCGGTGGAGAAATAGAAAGTAGAGGAGTAGCAGAGGAGTAGATTTGCATAGTTGGATAGGTGTAGGGGTCAATCTTTACTGGAGAAGAGGTGGAGATATGCATGTGGGGAGAAACGAAGGAAATGAAGGAGTGATGGTGGTGAGGATTTGCTTCAACGAAAAAAAAAAGCACCGGGAGGAGACCGTATGGAAGCATTCCTTTTTTTTCTTTTTATGCCTATAAAAGAATCCACAATGGAAAACTCACATATGAGTTCTTAAGTTACTTTTCGTGGGTCCTACGTCGCCACATCACACTTAAGAATTCTACACACTTTTTACTCCAACAATGATCTTACTAAAAACTTCAATTAGGTCCCACAAGTTACTTCACATTATAATTGATATCATGCACAATTCACACATAAACATATTACATGAAACATTTTACCAATTAAAGCTAACATAATTATCTTTAAAAAAAGGTATAATTGGTTCAAAAATGACTTCTCTATCATCCCTTATAAATTTCTTAAATATTGTCATGTTTCAGCTCTCTGAAAATAGGGCTTTGTTTCTCTGTTTCATAAAAATTTGCATTTTTAAATTATCAATTAAACTCTGAAAATTTATTGTGATACATGGTTAGAAATCTTGTTTTCTCTATTTTAAGGAATTACAATTACACTTTTAATGTAATTAACACACAAGTACAAAATTAGGCAAAACCCAACTCTATTAGTCCTAATTCTCAAAATCAAGGTAGTTACATTCTAGCTCACGGATGAACTAGAAAATGAATTTATCTAACAAATTTCGCAACAAATAAAATGTTACACTTGAAACATATTTTAATTCAAGACCAATTTCATATACAACCAATGATTAGATCTTTTGAAAATCTTATTACACTATGATAGATTTCTAGAGGTTGAATTTGCCAACATGCCCTCTTAGGGTTTGGGCTCGGTTTTCACAATTTTCATCAAAAAAATTCTAGGAAAAATTGGATAGAGTCCCCTTTGTATTTATAGTATTTTCCATTTTCAAAATCAATTCAAAATCAACATGCAACACCATTTTTTAGCCCAAAAACAACCACATTTTCAAGTAATTCAAACACAAAATAGAAATTATAATCCAACCCCACAATTGCATGTGTGATTTTCAGCACACAAGGAACAATCATGCATGCTCATGGTTGAGTCTCCCTTAACTTAACCATGATTTGAGTCCACAAGGAAACCCTAGAAGCTTGCTCCTTCTTGTGGTGGAACTCTCGACCTTGAACAAGATGAGAGGGAAATGAGGGTTTTTGATCTAGAGCTAGCTTGTATGAAGATGATGAAGTGAAATGGATCTGATTTAGTGCTTGGAGGTGGTTGGGATGGTGGTTGGAGCTTGCTACCGAAAAAGAGGAGAAGAGAAGGGGTGAGAGAAGAGAGAAGGAATTGTGTTGTGGTTGTTGTGACTGGTTGGGCATAGGAGAAGGAGAAGTGATGTTGTAGTGGAGAGAAGAAAATTTTAATGAGTGTAGAGGGAGTGAGGTGACCTTGAATTAGGGAGAAGAAAAGAGAGAGAAAATTATGCCCTCTAATAGAAGAGGATAGTGTATTTGTTTTGTAAAGTAAATTTCTCACAAAGACAATTTTAATTAAATAATTGTGAACAATTAAGGCCTC
Organism: Amphicarpaea edgeworthii; assembly: GCA_014843725.1. Lineage (NCBI taxonomy): Eukaryota > Viridiplantae > Streptophyta > Magnoliopsida > Fabales > Fabaceae > Amphicarpaea > Amphicarpaea edgeworthii. Next base: position 12,601,878 of record CM026324.1, read on the forward strand.
GTTTAGGGTGGTTTATTGTTTTTAATTTTGAAATTTTAAAAATCGAAATCAGTTTTAGTTTTGAGTTTTGAGTTTCAATTTATTATTGTTTTGAATTTTTTAAAAGTTGTTGCAAAATGGAGATGAATAGAATTTACAAAAACAATAAATTAAAGACAATTAAAATACATTTAAAGGAAGATGGTAACGTTGGCAGTGGTTGAATAGTGGTGGCAAAGACAACAACAATGAATGTGGTGGTGACGACAATAATGTGGTGATAGTGGCGGCGACGACAACGGAGTGTGGTGGCGACAACGACGATGACGTTGGCGGTGGAATGATGGTTATGATGGCAACGATGGTTGAAAGGTGGTGGCAAAGACACCCATGGTAGTGGTGGCAATAGTGTGGTGGTAGTGGTGGCAATAGTTGTGGTGGAATGGTGGTTGCAAAGGTAATGACAATGGTATGGTGGTGGCGGTAGTGGTGCAATGGTAGTGATGGTGGCAATGATGGTGGTGTTGGTGGCAACAACGGTGTGGTGGTGGCGACAACGATAGTATGGTGGTGGTGGCGGCGTTGGCGTTGGCGACAACGGTGGTGGTGTCATTGGTGGTGATGACAGTAGTAATGGTGTGATGGTGGTGGTGGAATAATGGTTGCAAAAATAATGACGATGATAATGATGGTGGTGGCAGTGGTGTGGTGGTAGTGGTAATGGTGGTAGTGGCAATGGAATGACGGTGAGGTGGTGGTGGTGGCGGCGAGGATAATGGTGGTGGTAGCAACAATGGGGTAAGAGTGGTAATGGTGATGAAAATATATTTTTTAAAATTAAAAACTAAATTCACAAAACTTTTTTTATTGTTTTGAAAATAATATCAAACTGTTTTGAAATCAAGTTAAAAACCAACTCAACTCAACTTTTTGTCGAACGTGTTTTGTTTTGAAATTGTAATTCAAAACCATAAACCAAAAACTGACAACCACCTCGAATAGGGCTTAACATAACTAGTAATGTCTAAGAAGAAGAACATTAATAAACAACAAAGAAATTTAAAATTTGAAGGTGAAAAGAGAAAAGTGGAAGGTGCAATAAGCAAAGTCGAAGTGCAAGAACTAAAGAGGAGGCGTTGAAAGAAAAGAAAAGAAAACACAAAAAGAGATCTAGCGATTGAAAACAGTTCGGTTGCTAAAACAATATTAATGCTATAGCTATCAGTGACCGAAAAAGAATTGGTCGCTATTTCTAAAATTAGTTGTGAAATCAAATTTGGTGGCTATAAAACAATTTTTCGGTCACACATTTGGTCGCTAGATATTTCAAAAAGTAAATTAATCATTCATTTAGCGACTGAATTATTCGCCATTAAATATGTCAATTGCAATTGTGGTCATTGAAGTATAAAAAAATAAGGGTAAAGTATGAAATTGGTCCCTCAACTTTTTCAAATTTTTGGTTTTGGTCCCTAAACTTTTTAAAGATCGGTCTTGGCCCCTCAACTTTCATTTCATTTGTGGAATTGGTCATTCTATCCATATGATTTGTTAAATGTATATTTTTGGATTTTTTTTAATTTTTGGGTATAGTATGTTTTTGGTACCTAAACTTTTGTAAATTTTTACTTTTGATCCCTACACTTTTTGAAGACTGGTCTTAGTCCTCAAAAATACAACACACGAGATTTTTGTTTGAGATTTTTTTCCAACACTGAGAAAGGTGTTTTGACATTGTCATAAAAGAGAGTCGTTGTGCTTGGATTTTGCCATCATTGGCTTCCTTCAAAGTTGCCAATGGTTGCGGTGGTGTCGCTGCCGTTAGCACTCATGTGGTAGTGATGTTGTGTAGTTGGTTGTGGGTGAAATGGAGGAGAGGGAAAGGCACAAAAAAAGGGTAAATTAGAAAAAAATATAAAAAAATGAAAAAAGTGGAAAAAAGAATCAACCATTGATTAAAAAACTAAAATATCCAACAGTTATATTTGTGTACTCATTATAAAATACAGTGCACACTTGCAAGAAAAAGGAAATTAAAAAGTTATGAATTAAAAAAATTGTACACGTGGCAAGCAAAATAATTAAAACGTGCAAGAAACAAAGGTAGTTAACAGAGCACACACAAACAAAGAGTACTAAAAACAGTAATGAAATAAAATTTTGAGGACTAAGACCGGTTTTCAAAAAGTGTAGGGACCAAAAACAAAAGTTTATGGACCAAAAACATTACCCAAATATTAAAAAAAATAAAAATAAATATACACTTAATAGAACATATGGATAGAATGACCAATTCCACAAACAGAATGAAAATTAAGGGACCAAGATTAGTCATTAAAAAGTCGAGGGACCAATTTTATACTTTACCCAAAAAATAAAATTATTTTTGGTGACTAATTCAGTCACTGTTTGCCACTCATCAATCAGTCGCTAATATCAATCATTATTTGCCACCAGTAAAACCGGTCGCTAAATCACAATTTTCTGGTAGTATGGTTCCTTAGTTTGTTTAATTTGTTGGATGATTCTATTGGCTATATGACTAATTGTTGAATTTCCTTGGATTCAATTATTTTTATAATAGTAAGCTAGTACATGATATAAGAATGAGATGTCTAAACACTTTTCGCAGATCGGGTTCTCTTTATTGATGGACTTGTTACTATCAGTTAGTAATCTTTTTGTATAATCTAAAGAACAAGATGCCCAAACACTTGTTGATGCCTAGTGGTGGTGGTGGTGCTATTGATTTGGCTGAATTAGTCCCTCTGACTCATGGTTATCTTGGCATTTTGAAGGGTTGTATATGTGTTTTTTACGGTTACAGGTGCACTTGTTTTGTTGTATGGCTAATGAGGGAGTTTGGAATTGAAAAATATTGGACGCAGTTGCTGAATGTAAGTTACGAGTGGCTTCAAATCCCACACTTTCCAACTTGTAATTTCATGCCATTGTGCATGTTTGAGAATGAAGATGTCCCATCGTCGGTGGACTATAGAGGTGCAAAATTTATTGCCAATAATAAGAAAGATAATAGAATCGATGATACTCATGTTTTCATGGACTACATATGCATGCTTTTCTATTACGATTATTTTCAAAGCTTAGTTTTACTCTACTGAAATTAAGTTACATGCATTTGCATAAATGAATTTAAGTTAAATTATGGAAGTGGTTTCATAACCTTGCCATCATTCATTATATTAACTTAGTTTGTTTAATGGGCAAAATATGTTTTTTGTCCCTGAAGTACTGATGATTTTGCTTTATAGTCCCTAAAGTTTGAAATGAGCAGTCTTCATCCTAATGTTTCCTTCCGTTTGTTTTTTTACCCCTACGGTTAGAGTGCTCAGTTAGTTAGTGATTTGTCTCTTGATGGGGCCATGTGGCTCGTTAACTAACTAACATGTGACAATATTTATTATATTTGTTTTTTTATTTTGGAATTTCTTTTATTAATTTTTTTATTAATTTTTAAAAATTACTTCCAATTTTTTTAAAAAATAAAAAAAGATAATTCCAAAATAAAAAAAATCCAAAATTTAGAAAAATAATAATAAATATTGGTACATATCAGTTAATGAGTCATGGACACCCACCAAATGGAGAAATTACTAACTAATGGAGTACTCTAACTGTAGGGGTAAAAAAATAAATGGAATGGAACATATTATATTGAAAACTGCAGCAAGATTTCATAAATTATTCAAAAATGAAAAAAGGAATTTTTAAAAAGGAATTAACTATGCACTTTAATCATTTAAATAACATTATTTTAGAGTTTCTAATAATAATGATGATCTAATTATTTTTGCTATTGTAATTAATGTAATTAATTATGACATATAATTGCATTCACTAAAATTCCTTTAAATAAAATTCATTCTATTTTTTAATTCTATTGAACTAAATATTCATGACTTTTGTTTGAGCTAAGATCGATATTAGTAACCAAACTACCTCCAAAGTTTTCCATTGAGTGGTGATCGATATTAGTAACCAAATTTTGGAGGTATGAAATTTTATTAGTATATTCCTATATTAAATTTTGATTAATTTTGTTCTACTTTTGATGGTAGTTTAAAATTTTCTAGTAGTATTTTCTATATTTTTTTTGAATCAACAACAATTAACTAAATAAAAATCTATTATGTATTATTTATTCTAATTGCACGTACGACTTAAAATTGATTAAAATAATTTACTGTAATCGTATTAGAGGTTCAATGCCTAAAAAATATAATTACGTAATATTTCATTTTATAATCTTAAATAACAATTGCCACTAATTTTAATTTATAGTATCTTATTAAGAGTTATGTTAAATTTATTAAAAGTCTTTTATTCATGTCTCTTAATTAATTTTTCTCACCACTTATTTTAGTTTTTTTAAGAGTTTTGTCTTTTTTATTGTTGCTTTGAAATTAATTGACTATAGCGATTTAAATTTTGTGATTGTTTATAATATGCAAAAAATTAATAATTTATTTTTTATTTTACTTTATTATAAATCATGTTAAAAATGTTACAAACCTTAATTAATTTTAATAAAAGACTTTTCTTATAGAATTTTTTTTATTGAATTATATGAATTTAAAGATAAAAATGAGGGTGTGATAAAACATGCACATCTTTCTATGGTGGTAAATCTATTACTATTTAGTGGTATTTTAGATGGGTGAATTTTGCTTTAGTGGATTTGAGTTGTAAGAATAGTCATACCTAAAAAAACAATTACAAGATAAAATAATACATTAAAGAACTTATCTAATGAAATAATAAATATGCATCCACATGTTTAAATTACATTTTTTTAAAATATTGATTCACCACTCACTTTTGTTTGTGGCATAATTTTTTTTAAAAGGTTGAAATAGTTTATTGTTAGTGTGTAGTGTATTACTCATAAAAGTAGGTAATTTATTCTTTTAAAGTTATATCAATTTAGATTAACTTTATAGATAACATGAAAAAAAAAAAAGGAAAATTGGTGCCAAAAGATTTGTTTTGAATAATAGCAAATTGATACATCAATTACCAAAGAGAAATGAGAACATGTCTCATGTTGTCCATCAAAACTTTGTGGCTGTACCACAAATGATGTATGAGAATACCACTACTTTTTTCCTTTATTCATGGAAACATTGAATGGAATGCCACAAACTCCACTTCCATGGGAGGTAAGTCAAATTTTATTCATTTGTCTTTTATGATTTATTATATTTGATTTTATATAATATAGTGATCTTTTACTTCATTTTTTAGATGAAAATTCAGGAAAATTGCTTTATAAGAAGAGTAATGTTGTGCTATGAAATACATCTCATAGTCAATGAAAAAGAATGTCAATGAATGACATCACCAATAGTAACATATTTATGTTTGTTTATAAGTTTTTATAAACAACTTTGAATTTGTGCCTAATTCTTTGTTGTTATAATATTATAATCTATGATAGGAATTTTAATTATTGTCAAGTTAAATAAAAAATTTCCTTTTTTCACATATACTATAGGGAATATTAAACAAAGAAAGATTGGAGTTGGAATATTTAATAATATGTCCCATGATACAACTATTGGTTTGACGTTGGATAACTCAACTCAAATGAATGTAGTCAAATACTTTGCCTACTCAAACTAATACAACTGAAGTATTTGATGAGTATAATTAGAATGTCAATCAATAAAACTTGGATCCTCTCATTATTGAATCGTTAACTGGTACCTATTTATAATTTTTTTTGTCATGTATAAATGCTTACAAAGTAGACTAAAATAAATTTCTTATTAAAATGATCTAGATATAAATGACAATGTTCCTATGCAAAATTCAGACACTCCTGTTTCTATATCCACTAATGGTATTTATTTAATCTTCACTTTTTTATATATATTTTCTATCTATATATATATATATATTCTATTTTTAATGTTCTTTTAGTTATATACTAAATTATGGATAACAATTTATTTATATTTTTAAATATTTAATTTAATTCATTATCAAATTTCAGAAAATATTGAAGGACATACACTATTTATCAATTTGATGTTCAAGAAGAGCTATTAAGAAATAATACATATGATTAGACAAATGAAAGTGGTAAATTTCTATCATGACAAACTTTATACTTTTTTTCAAGTAATTTTTTTAAAAATATTTTCAAAATTATTAAAATTTAATTTGATGGAAAATGTGTTTCAATTGTTTTTAGAAAACAATACGTACCCTGAAGTTGTTGACAATCATATTAATGACACAAATGATGAACACTCCCATGATGTTGTGTGAAGATTTGTATTATTTGTATTATTTTTACTCCTTCACAAAAAATATTATTAGTTAATGTTATAACACTACAAAAAATAGTTAATTAAATTTCAGCTTTCTAATTCTTATATACATATTTTTCCAGATTATTTGGACATATGTGATCCAACATATGTTTGTTAAGAATGTGATGAGCTACTACATTAGACTCTCCCCTAAAAAAATAAATTTAATATCGTATGGGCCAATGACCTACATATCAGATATTAAACTAATAAGAATAGATACTACACTTGATCTTAGCCAAAAGGCCGAGAAAGGTATGAGTTTAACTTTGCTGATACATGCATTTTATAATAAAATTTAATGATTAGTGGAACAAATTTGTAATTTTAGTTTTGTATGTTTATGACATTTTGCTTGCTCCTAATGATGTTGATATGTTATATGATGTAAAGAAGTATCTCTCTAATAACTTTGAACTAAAAGATATGGGTGAGGCATCCTATGTGATAGGAATATAAATATTCTGTGATAGGTCACAGGATTGTTTGGATTGTCCTCCTCTCACTAATCATCATTCTCGCTCCCTCTCCTATCAAATCAAGCTCAACTAAAGCAACTTCAACACTTTTCTGTGAGACAATGAAAACCTCTCTTCTCCAACGTTCAAATCCATGAAGCTTTACTATATAAAGATGCTTCCATGGAACGAGAAGACTAACGATTCCAAGCTAATCTAATTTGAACAATCTAAGCACAAGCAAGAAAAACACTCTAACAAAAAGCTAGTATCAAGTGAGAAACAAGAGGTGAGAGAAAAGAAAAACTCCATCTTTTACGAAGCTCATTCAAATTCAATATATTTTCATATCCTTTCTTTGAGAGCTATTTGAATCTTATTCATATTTGAATAGAAAGCTAAGAGTCACTTAGTGATCAAAGAATACTTGGGAAGTATAATCTCAGGGGGAGATTCATAGTTGTAACCAATAGTGGTTTAGAATATTAGTTGCCAATAGTGGCATAGAGAATACTTGTAGCCAGGAGTGACAGTGAAGAATACTTGTTTTGTAATCAGTTGATTATAGTGGAACCCTTTAACAGTTGTTAAAGGAAAACTGGACGTAGCTCAATTTGAGTGAACTAATATAAAACAAGCATTCTACTTCTGCTGACTCGTGTTTGCATTTGTTCATCTAACACGTTGTGCACTTTCAAAAGGTTTCTAAAAGCTTTGCCTTGAAAGGATATATTTTCTTGTTTAAACCTTCATATATCTCTAAAGGCATCTTACGAACTAATATTCTTTGCAAAACATTTTCTAACCCACTTTTCAACCCCCCCCCCCCCCCCCCCCCCTTCTAGTGTGTTCTTGTGTATTTCATTCTTCCCAAAGCTTGGTTATCCCATATTGAAATTAAGCTCCCTTGCATTTGACTTTAATAATTTATCTTAAATTTTGTAAGTTGTTTTAAAACCATGCCATTTAATGAAAGTGACACTACTAGAAAAATGTGTTTTAGCAATTGACATTTTCGGTTGATATTTTAGACAAATTGATCACTATTGTTGTCATCGACCGATTAAAGTTAGTCGCAAAATCCCAAGTCACTAAGCCTGCTCAACATCCTTTCTAGTTGATTCTTGTCGTTGGGAAAATAACTACCTCTTATCTCCTAACGACATTGGGATAGTTTTGACAAACATAGCCCACTAAGGATATAATCTATCTATTAGATAGTACCCATATTATATTGGGTTCCATTCACTGTATATTGCACCGTTGGAGCTTCTCCTTGCAAAATGTCATTAACACATATTAGACTTGTTTAAGACTATTAGAATGATGTATTTTACTGAATGTGTGTCTTAGAAAACCACACATCATCTCCATTTATATTGAGGAAACCCTTAGTAATTGATTACACCATATAAAGATAAAGATAAATAATAACTAATAAGATAATATAAAGATAAAAACTACTAAGATAATATAAAGATAATATATATTTTAACAAAGACGTTAATGTCATTATTTGCACCTACAACACCAAAAAATGCACGCCAAATCAACAAGTCCTGTGATGCAACTGCTTTGAGCATAATTGTGGTTTACCATGATCACCATGAGTAAATTGATCGTGCCAAGCTACATGACAATTTTTCCATACCCAATGCATATAATCAATTGAACCTAACATACTTGGAAAGCCACATGCCTCCCCCATTCGTAGTAGGTATTGAATGTCATTGTTGTTAGGTCTTCTTAACTACTCAATCTCGAATATTTGGTTGACACCTCTTACAAATCTTTCTAGCATTCTGTTGCATTAGTTTCACCAATATGAACATAGTCATCTACACTATCGACAGGTGATCCATATGCCAAAATATGAGCAGTAGAAGTGCATTTTTGCAATGGTGAGAGACCCATTTTGCCAACTGCGTCAAACCTTGTTTGAAAGTACTCATCATGATTTCCTAAGGCATCTACAATTCGAAGAAACAAATGCCTTCGCATTTGAAACCTTCGTCGAAATTGAACGTCTGTGTAGACTGGATTTTTAGCAAAATAGTCAACAAACAATCGATGGTGTCCTTCTTCACGACCTTGATCTATCACTGTTCTTCTACACCTTTTCTCTATTAGAGTTTCTAGCTTCTTGTTGTCTACGTCTTTAAATTATTTTCCTCATGTATTCTTCTTCGCCGTTGTTCATAATTTCTTCTTTCATGAGTTGCCATTCCATCATATTGTAGTACTTGGGATTGCTTGGATCCATTAGATGTTTATAACAATTTGGTAAGAAGAGAATATTGCAAATGGAGTTAGATGGAAATTTGCTTGTATGTTCAAAGTATAGGGTATATGTAACACATAACTTAATGTCTAGTTTAAAAATGCTAGTTGGAAAAATGACTATTTTTAATAATTGCTAGTTTAAAAACGGCTAGTTTGAATAATGACTACTTTGAATAACGACTAGTTTGAACAACATAACATTTATTGAATTTAAGGCAACTATTACAACATAAAAGAAGTACAAGATAACTGATGGTAAAATATAAAACAAACCCATGTTATATTTTTCCCTAATCATGTTACTTAAAATTTCATGAACTTTGATTTGTCATCCTTGATGTGGTCATCAAGAGGATCTTCATCTCCTCCAACTTATTTTGTTCATTTCTAACATTGACCAACTCATCCATCTTACCCATTCTTTACTTATGTTGTTCTTGCAATGCAATGAATTAAGCATCCTCAATAGAAGCGTTAGCAACTTTTGCTTTATTATTCCTTTTTGCCATTTTTTTTCCTGATTTGACAGATTGGTGGTGTTGTTGAATCATATTCATAACTTGTTGGCGTGCTTGGGTTGGAAGATGATGAGTATGCCCCTGAGGAAGAAATCTTTTATCTTTTTTATGAACCTTCATTAAGTAGCTCTATCCATTTTGGTTCCCCTTTCAAAACACACCATGCATGCTCATACTTAAATGCGTCATGAGTATCTTGCTCATAAATAGCATATGCTTTAGTTATGACATTCTCATCCAAGCTTTTGCTTTTCCTCCTTTAAACGACATGTGTGTGACACCCAACAAACTTCCCAACAGCAATATGAATGCAATTATTGTTGTGTGAGCTCCCTTGGTTGTAATTATTGTTCCTCGCGATTATTGTTGTAATATTTTTCAATTATTAACCAAAATCCTTGTTCTTTTTGGTCCATGCTTATTGTTAGAACCAAGACATTGTATGATAACAAATATTTGATCAACTAATGATTTGAAATTAAGTAATTTTACGGAACCAAAAATCATCACAGACGAATGGTAACATTTCTACATTCTCATTGTATTATTGGTTGTCTGAAAATAATTTTCATAATAAATCAAGCATCCAAAGTGCTTTAATCAGACAACTGGTTCACTATGTGACTAGATGATAGAGAGATCTATCACCAGATAAAATACTCTTCCTATGCAAGGAAACTCCTCTAAGGAACAAACAATCTATACCAGACGATGGAGCATCCTACACACAGCGAACAATGTCTGGTCTTAATAGACAGACATAGTCTACTAGTCATACGGTACCAAGTTGGCACCAAACAACATGCTTAATAATTAATGGCTTGTCTTTATGAACGTTGTGTCCAAAACAAAAAGAGAGGTAGATCTTATATATTCTTCGTATATCTGTTTGTTTGTCTTGTGAATGGTGAAGTCAAGTAGGTGCATCTAAAAAGGCTATTCCGCTTTGAGAATGTTAAAGTTGCTGAACTTTTATGATGTCTTTTTATGTTTATTTTATTTTATGCTTATTGCAGTAGCTAATGTATGTGCAAGCTAAGAATGATTACTTGTGCTCTTTTGAGTGTGTTTTAAGTCTTGTTCTTTAGATGACCAATTGATTCAGTAACTTGTTTTAGTAGTAGAAGTAATTACTGTTTTATTTTATGTGAACTATATGTATCAAAAACATGCTTCTTTGCTGTAATTGAATGAAAGCATTTTACGTTTCTGAAATTTTAAGAACCTCTTGTGCCAACAATTGGTATCTAGAGCTTTCATGATCTTGAGGGACCTGTGAGAGAACCAAATAGAAGAGAGAAACTAGAAATAGAGTAGGAGAGAAACCCAACCTTTTTGCAGAGTACCAAACCTTCTAAATGGCTTCCAACAATGTGACACTACCAACACCTCTTGTATTTACAGGAAAGAACTACGAAATATGGGTTATGAAGATGAGAGCTCAGTTGAAAGCTTATGATCTTTGGGATGCAGTGAGGACAACTAAACCACTAGCTCTTGAAGAAAATCCTATTGTTGCTCAGATGTGATTTCATAGTGAGCAAGTTGCCAAAAGAGCAAAGGCTCTTACCATTTTGCACTCAGCTATGGATGATGATGTTTTTATGAGAATTTCAAACTTGGATATAGCAAAGGAAGTGTGGGATAAGCTTGAAGAGGAGTTTTTTTTGGAAATGAAAGGACCAAGCAAATGTAGGTTCTCAACCTCAAAAGAGAGTTTGAAGCCTTGAAGATGAATGAGGCTGGAAACATCAAAGATTTCATGCCAAATTGATGAAGGTTGTGAATCAAATAAGATTAATGGAAGAGAAATTTCCAGATAGTAGAGTAGTTGAGAAAGTCTTGGTTGCCTTACCCGAAAGGTTTGAATCCAAGATTTCTTCACTAGAAGAGTTAAAGGATCTCTCCAAAATAAGCTTGATAGAGCTTATAAATGCTCTTCAAGCTCAAGAATAGAGGAGGCTTCTAAGATAGGAGGAGACAACTGAATCTGTTCTATAAGTCAAACAGAAAGGGAGGGCTGTAGCAGCAAAAGGAGAGAAGAAATATGTTGGAAAGTACTTTGGAAATGATTCAAAGAAAAGAGAAAATTTTCCAAAGTGTGGAATTTGCAAGAGATTCAGTCACAAGGAGAGTGATTGTTGGTACAAAGGGAAAACACCACCACCCATTCAATGTCGATATTGCAAGCAAAATGGTCACATAGAAAAGTTTTGTAGGCTGAAACAACAGCAACAAGATTAGCAAAATCAGCACACTTAAAAAGAAAATATCACTGAAGCTAAAAATGATGAAGATCTTTTGTTTATGGCCAAGACTACAATGTGTTTGGAGGATGAAAACACTTGGTTTATTGACAGTGGCTACACTCAACACATAACAATCAAATCAGAATTTTTTTTCAAAGCTGAAATTGGTTGGAGGATCAGTGAAGATTGGAAATGGAGAAAAACTTGCTATCACCAGTAAAAGAGTTGTGGGAATTCATACTGCAATAGGTATTAAACAAATTCTTGATGTTCTCTTAGTGCCTGAACTTGATCAAAACTTGTTAAGTATGGGTCAAATAATGCAAAGTGGTTATTGTTTGTTGTTTAAAGAAAAAATTGTGTAGTTACTGATGTTGATGGTCATGAATTGTGTGAAGTAGAGATGAGGAAAAAAGTTTTCCTATTAATTGGAATTTAATTTTTGAACATGAGTGCAATGTGAGTAGGACTAAACTTGATTCTAAGTTATGGCATAAGAGGTTTGGTCACTCTAATTTGAGATCCATCCAATTTTCTCAAAAGCATGAGTTAATCAAAGATTTGCCCAATATTCAAGTTTTTTCAGATGTGAGAAGCTTGAGTTAGTGCACTTAAATGTTTGTGGACCTATGAAAATTACTTCACTTAATGACAGCAAGTACTTTATATTATTTATGGATGATTTTACAAGAATGACTTGGGTTTACTTTCTTAAATAGAAATCTAAAGTTTTTTCTATTTTAAAGAAATTTAAAGCCCTTGTTGAAGCTAAAAGTGGTTGTATTTTGAAGAAACTCATAACCGACAATGGGAAGGAGTATACCTCTACTGAATTTAATACATTTTGTGAAGATTTGGGTGTTGAGCATCAACTTATTGTGAGTTACTCACCCGAAAAAAATGGAGTGACAAAGAGGAAAAATAGATCAATCATTGAAGTTGTGAACACAACTGTCTACCATCAAAATAGACTTCCTACAAGAGCAGTAGAAGGGAAGACACCTATTGAAGCTTGGGGAGGAATTAAACCTTCCATTAGACATTTAAAAGTGTTTGGTTCATCTTGTTAGAACCACGTGTCAGTTGTGAAAAGAAGCATATTGGATGAGAAGGCTGAAAAATGAAATCTAATAGGTTATAGCTTGAAGTCTAAAGGCTATAAAGTTTATGGAATTGATTTAGGCAAAGTCCTTGTTAGTAGAGATATGAAGGTGGATGAAGATGCATATTGGAATTGGGAGACTCCTCAAATTGAAAGGCATTTAGTTTTTCCTTCTTTTGAGAACACTAATGAAGATCAAGAAGAAGAGGTTGATGATGATTTTGCAGTAAGAGGCACTCGACCTATTTCAGACATTTATCATAGATACAATGTTGCTATAGTTGAACCTACTAGCTTTGAAGAAGCTAGTAAGGTTGAAGAATGGAACATTGCTATGAAGGAGGAGATGACTACCATTGAAGACAACAAGACATGGCAGCTGGTTGACAAATCCAACGACAAAAATATTGTTGGAGTTAAATGGGTCTATAAGGTGAAGATGAATCCTAATGGATCAATTAACAAATAGAAGGTCAGGCTTGTTGTTAAAGGCTATGCTCAATAGCCAAGAATTGATTATGCAGAAACATTTTCTCTAGTTGCAAGAATGGACACTATTCGCATTCTTGTAGCTTTGGCAGCTCAAATGAAATGGAAAATTTGGCATTTAGATGTCAAATATGCATTCTTGAATGGAAACTTGATTGAAGAAATTTATGTAGCTCAACTTGAAGGTTTTGTTGTGAATGGAGGTGAAGACAAGGTGTATAAGCTTCATAAAGCTTTGTATGGGCTGAAACAAGCTCTTAAAGCTTGGTATAGTAGAATTGATGGTTATTTTTGCAGTCAAGGTTTAAGGAGTGAAAGTGATGCAACTCTTTATGTGAAAAGGTTGTTGGATCTAGATAGTGGCTCTTTAATTATTTCTTTGTATATTGATGATTTGCTAGCAATAATAAGCAAGAAGTGCAACATCTTATGGCGAAAATGTAGAATCAATTTCAGATGTCTAGCTCAGGAGAAATGAATTATTTTTTAGGCTTAGAAGTGCATCAAGCTGAGGATGGAATTTTTTTGAATCAAGAGAAGTATGCCCATGAAGTTTTGAGAAGTTTAGAATGGAAAGTTGCAAATCTGTCCCTACTCCTTTGGTGCAAAATTTGAAACTATCAAAGGATGATGGAGTTGAAAAAATGGATGCTTCTCTTTATCGAAGTTTGATTGGAAGTTTGCTTTATCTTGCTTCATCTAAACTTGATCTAATGTATGCAACTATCTTACTCGCAAGATTTATGAAAAGTCCAAGTTTGATGCATTTTGCAGCAGCCAAGAGAGTGCTTAGGTACTTGAGGGCATTACTCAACTTGGAATTTGGCATAGCCTACTACAAGTGGAAATTTGTTTGGCTATGTTGACAGTGATTGGACTGGAAACCTTGATGAGATGAAGAGCACTACTGGTTATGTGTTTTCCTTAGGCTTAAGCATGTTCTCTTGGAATTCAAAGAAGCAAGACATTGTAGCTCAATTGATTGCTGAAGCAGAGTATGTTGTAATAGTTGTAGTAACAAACCAAGCTATTTGGTTGAAGAAAATTATGGTTGATTTGGGAGCAGAACAGTTGGAAGCTATCAAGATTTATTGTGACAGCAAATTAGCAATTGCCATTGCTAAAAATCTGGCTCAGCATGGAAAGACCAAGCACATTCAAGTGAAATATCATGTTATTCATGAGGCTGTCAAGAAGTGTGAGATCAAGCTTATTCATTGTTGTTTTGATGATCAAGTTGTTGATATACTTACTAAAGCTCTTCCAAGAGCAATATTTGAAAGACTTAGAGACTTGTTTGGAGTATCCATCAAAAAATTCAAGGAGGAGTGTTAAAGTTGTTGAACTTTTATGATGTCTTTTTATATTTATTTTATTTTATGCTTGTTGTAGTAGCTAATGTATGTGCAAGCTAAGAATGATTACATGTTCTCTTTTAAGTGTGTTTTAAGTCTTGTACTTTAGATGACCAATTGATTCAGTAACTTGTTTTAGTAGTAGAAGTAATTACTGTTCTATTTTTTGTGAACTATATGTATCAAAAACATGCTTCTTTGCTGTAATTGAATGAAAGCATTTTACGTTTATGAAATTTTAAGAACCTCTTGTGCCAACAGAAAAGCACCCCTACAAAAAGCTAAAGCAGAGTCGTGACAAGATAAGAGATTGCTCTTCTCTAATCTGCCCAAACTAAATCAACTTCAACACTCAATTGTGAGACAACAGATCAAATATTATTCAACATTCAAATCCATGAAGCTTTACTATAAATAGATACTTCCATGCAAAAAAGAAGACTAACAAAAATTGACAAAATCCAAGTTGTCAAAAGCAAAGAAAGCAAACAACGAAAAATCTTGCAAAGCCCTAATGAGAAAGAGAGCTAAGAGAAAAAGAAACACCATTCTAAGTTCATAGAGATTCATTCTATTTGTAAATCCTCTCTACGAGAGTTACTTGAATCTTATTCATTCATTAGAATAGAAAGCCAAGAGTGGCTTAGTGATCAAACAATACTTGGGTAGTATAATCTCAAGGAGAGTTTTATACTTGTAACTAGTAGTGACATAGAGAATACTTGTAACCAGAAGTGACAGTTTAGAATACTTGTTTTGTAATCAGGTTAATTATAGTGGAATCCTTTAACAGTTGTTCAAGGAAAACTAAATGTAGCTCAAAGTTGAGTGAACTAGTATAAAAACAAGTATTTTACTCTCGTTGTCTTTTGCTTATAAATATTCATCTTTGCACTCTTTGTGCACCTTGAAAAGACTTTCGAAACCTTTGTCTTGAAGGGATATATTAGCTTGTCTTTAAATCTTCATATATCTCAACATTTTAATTGCTAATTACATATTTGCTTAGGCTTGTTTAGTTCGCTTTTAAGTGGGTTTTGGCATTATGTCCCCCCATTGTACACATACTATTCAACTTTTTGTTCACATTTTATTTTTAATACAATTTAGCTGGGTGAGGGTGTTTTGTTAAGGGGTGCCAACATAGTTGAGATGTTCTAACTTCTCATCCTCTCTTGGACTTCATTTCTTGAAAAGAAAAAAAAAACTACTACCTATTGTGAAAATATTTATAGTTTATCTAACTCACTATTCAACCCCCTTCTAGTGTGTTCTTGTGTATTTCACCTACAGTTGAATCCTTTGAGACATTGAGCCATGCTCCAATAAGTAGCTTCATTGCTTTTTCTTCTTAATACCCCCTCCTTGCTCAAGCGTGATATTTTCTTGGCCAATTTGGGTAGAAAATTATGGATATTGAGTTGACATAGACTCAATTGGTGATTGATGTAACCCCCTAAATTTCTAAACTCCTAAACTTTGTATTTTATTCTTCAAAAATATGGATTTAATTAAAAAATTGATCAATTAACGTATTATCAAAATATGAAATGTATTTTTTTCCTTGCCTCGAAACTTATTACAAGAATTTCAACGAAACTCACTTTCAATACACCTATCATTCTCTTAAAAATAAGTATTCATTAACAATTATCATTTACAAGAAACCTCTTACTTTTTATAAAATGCTTGATTCCAAATGATACTAAAACACCGATAAACAGGAAATAATACCAAAATCTGCCTTAAAACAATTCCATAAAAAGAAACATGATTACACCCAACCTTCACTAAGAACTTGAAAAGTAACCTCCCAACCCTCACTAAGAACTTAAAAAGTAACCTTGGAGGCCTTCTATTCCCGAACAAGTCTTTCCACATCATCAATGTTGGTCATAGTCATTCCATTCCATCTTGGTCGATTACATGCAACATTCGTCCCCATCTGTAAACAAAGTGTATGGAGTGAATTTTTCCGCTCCTCCTAAAAACCAACAATCAAATGGCCTCCCGGTCACATACACAAACAACATCCACACAGTAGTGGCACACTCACGATCTCATTGAAAACCTATGCACTTCTACACTTGTACAACTTTTCCAAAAACTCGGGCTCGCTGCCACTAGAACTTCACGAACACAGTGGTCTTACACTTTAGATAAATGACTATTAGGAGTACACCCCTCTCGTCATTGGTTGACAGGGCTCTCACCAATTGAAAATGCATCGTGCTTAGTCGAGGTCGCTGAGCCAATTATGTGACCCAAAGCCACGACCCAGTGCCATACCCCCTAGGACACTATGCTTGCAACCATTTCTCAAATACCACTTTGTGGTCATTAACACTCTAAGAATTGATTCCTCAACAACGTTTCCCTCAGCAGGGATTAGGTTTCCAATGGGTTATGCACTTTCTATTGCTGCAAACACCAAACAATGGTCCACTAAGTGCTTCGTGAACTTCTCATCCACAGCACCAACATGTCTACCTCACTACACTAAGTGAGTACTTGTCGTCGCCTCGTTTGTCACCAAACATGTAATTGGAAATATTAATGCCTTTCACTTGGTTCCTCTGACCACCTTTCACCAAGAATGCCTTTCTTGTAAAATGTGCCATCAACATCGTAATCACATCCAAACACGTTAGTTTCACTTGTACCGATGTTGAAGGAAATCCTTTCCTTTCGCATCTCACCAAACACACCAAACAAAGTAATGCGTGCATTAAGCATCGCACGCCTGTCATGAACATCGTTCATGATCCCACCCATCAATTTTTATTAAATCTTATGTAATTTTCACACACACTCAAGTATTATGCTTCAATTAAATATGCTACTCCAATCCATTGCAAGGGTCCTACTTTTAAGTCTAAGTCCAATGATTTATTTACTCATATCTCATTACATTAACTTGTTATTAAATTCTCACTCTTATAATTAATTTATTCATTAATTTCTTAATGAACTCCTTTATTAATTAAGACTACGTCTTAATCTCACAAATGCACTCCATCGGAGTCCATTTGCTCCCCACAAGGACTCACCATCCTTGTTTCCTCAAAACAAACAATTAAATCACAAAATCTAGTCAACTAGTCAACCAATCACATAGATACAACCAACCCCAGCAGTTGGTACCCAGAGGTCACACTCCCCAAGTCTTAGATGCCAGTTATAAAAATGCATGGTTCACAAAGGATATTTAATCACATATCAACATCACATAATACACATTAACCATAGGGATTCTCCTTCTAAGGTAGAACATCCCCTCATACTTGCATTTTCAACAATTCATGTCATATTTATCAAGTAATACAAGTTGAAAACACTAGTACAAGAATTATTTGACATACTTACAAAACTCATAATATCATGAAAATTGGTACACATACTATCCATCACTCTTATTTTGATTCATAAATTTTTCAATTGAAAATTATAAGTATAAAGATTTTATTTAATTTAAAAAGTGTTTTTGGACCAACTTAAGAATTAACGGTTTACTATTTATTTACTTAAGTAAACATAGTCCGTTTTACAAATCCTTTCACGGAGAGATTACCTTAGGTCTCACTTAACACATACATATTTCTCAGAATTTTAAAACAACCATAAGGCTCCATTTTGAATTAACTATTGTAAATTTATCAAAATTTAACATGTAGAAAATATAATTTTACTCATTCAAAAACCCTACTGAGTGACTAAACTTAGTTTTACTAATTATACCTTGTAAAAAAACCTAGAGGTTTTCTAAAATCCCAAAGAAAATCATGGACGTTACCAATCATTTATGAAACAACATAGTGTTTCCAGATTTTTTCAAAAGTGCTTCTAAATAATTTCCAAGAACAAAACAGTCCCAAACTCTACCATTTTCTAAATCAAAGATTGGCCTGTTAAAAGTAGTTCCTTAACTCCAAAAATTCCAAAATTTCTACCATAGCATCCAGAGTTGTCCTAGAGTACCCAGATGATCTCTCAATCTTATAACACAACACGAAATAATTTTGAAAATTAAAAACACAATTTTAGCGCAATATACAATAATGACCATTTTTCATTCAAAACAAGTATTTCAAAGCATATTCACCACCAAATCAGTTCAATAAGCTTAATGAAATAGTAAAACTCAACAAAAAAAACATGGTTTAAGGTTAGAATGAAACAACTCCTCCATACCTTAATTTTCAAAGTTTCAAATGCACAAAAGAGAGCTTAAATTGAAACTCGTGTTCTCTCTTATAACATAGTAGAATTTAATCGGTGCAAACTTGCTAATCAACTCAAAAATTTAGAGAGAAGTTGGAGGATTTTAGAGAGAAGGTAGAGAGCTTCATGAACAAAGAAACCAAGGGGGAAATGTTTTTTTAAACCAAATGTTCACTTTTTCTCTCTCCCTCCATATAAGGTAAACTTCCTCACTAAGCCACTCCATTGCCTTTTCTAGGTCCGGCTAGGCACAAAAGGGACATGCTGCCCCATACATATTAAAGTTAGGTTGGGCCAATTAAAGCCCCATTAGGTTTAAGGTTGGGTTTTGGACCCAGGTCGAGCTTTTTCGCAATTTTCATCATCTGGGTTCTGAACATTTTCGAAACTAATATTTCACTTAAAAAAGATCCTTATTAAAATTTCTATGCTCTAAACTCATTAAAAAGATCATTTGCAAATGAAAAACGATAAAAATTGCATTGCGGGCCATTTTCACAAAAATTGCAAAAACTGTTTGACAAAACCGAAATTCAATTTTTATTACACAAATAAAGCATACAATCAACATTAGAATTGTAATTACCATTCTCCAGGAACATTAAAATAATAATTATGCACAAAGATGAATAAAAATTACTAAATGCACCCCCTCTTACAATTAGCAAGTGTAATTTTTACGAGTGTTACAATTAAAGGTTTTCATTAGTTGGTTCTACACCACTAGAACCCATTGTATGCCTATAAAATGGTGGCAGAAACATTGGAATAAATGGAGGATTTGGAGAATTTTTGATTAAAGGAGGTGAATAATTTTGCATAAAATTGAATATGGGGTTGTTTGATGGTGGTTGAAACATAGGTAAAAATGGATGATTTTGAGAATTTTCAGTAGGAGGGGATTGATAATTTGACATATAATTGAAGAAGGGATTAAATTGATTTGGATCCATTTCAAGCAAATATGTTGTGCAACTTAAGAGCAATGAAACACAATTTATAGTTTTTTTTTCAATGATTGTAATGGTAAAAAATTATAGCTTCTGACATCTACTATATAGTAAACATTTAAATTACAACTATAGAAGTGATAGAAAAAAAATATCTCTTTTATTTTGAGACTCACATAGTAACTCTCAGTGTAGGCCCATCATTATCCATTTTTATTATTCATTTTAATTTAAATCACTCTCACAAATTAACTCTCTACAACCTACTCAATCTCACTTTTATTACTCATTCTCACCTTCATTCATTGAGTCTCAAATCACTCTCACAAATTACCACCGTGGCACAGAACAACAAAAAGAACACAACGCCACTAATTGAAAAAGATACAAAGAGAAAATGGATTGTCACCAAAGCACACAACAACACAAGAGAAAAGGGATCGCCACCAAAGCACACAACACCATCAATTGATTTTGGGTTTTGATTCTAGGTTTGCTTTGTTGATTTTCAATTAAGTGATTCTAAGATTTTGGTTGTGATTATTTGATTCTGTGTTTATTTTCAGATTTTTAATTAATAATTGATTTACTTGGTTGAGATTAATTGATTATGAGTTTACTGATTATGGATTTAATTTGTTCTTTGTTCTTCATCTCTCAGATTGATATAAGTTTTTTTTCTTCAGATCTAAAATCAACCGTTACTCTCCCTCTTTAATATTAAAAAAAAAGAAAAGAATATACATATTTTATTCAACAATCCCCATTCATCATGAAGCCGATCGTCCATGCTGGTAATCCTGTGACGCACTCCAATGAACGAATTGTGGAAGGATGGTTCGTGCGTTGTAAGAACGGTGTGAAGAACCTCCTCTATGGATGGTCTAAAGTAAGAAATGGAGCATTCCTAGAAGAGACAAAGCTCTTGGTTCTAGAAAACATTCTATTTCTTACGGTAAAGAGTAAAGTCTACATTAAAAGCAGAAGAGTCTTTTTAGAAACTCTTTTCTTTTTTTAAAAGTATAATTTAAAGTAAAATAAAAATAACTTTAATGGCTTAATATAAGTATTCAATTTGATTTTTTTTGTTGAAACTTTTAAATTTTAAAAATATTACCATTAACTTTTCAATTTGAAATATTATCATTTAAAAAAAAACATTGTTGGATTCAAAGTATAAGTTATGTGAGTCTCAAAATTTTCTATAAATTGATTAAATAATATCATATGCAAATTTTACATATTATTTTTAATTATGATGCAAATAAAATAATAGTTTAAGGTAAAATAAATAAAAATATAAAATGTATTAATATGTGAGGTCAATTATGGACCCACACAATTATGGTAAGCATTCCCTTAAGCAACCTTTGCATTGGAGTAATTTTTTTTTTTTACTAAAATGCTTAAATTTATGTGGCATTAAAGACCCTGTAGTATTATGCTAAGCAATTCACTTAAACACATTTGCATTGGAGATGCTCTAACAAATATATATATATATATATATATATATATATAAAGACTGCTTGTTTACATTCAGTCCAACGACATTAGTTTATGGACAATACTAAAGACATGCTCAAGCTTAAATTAAGAAATATTCGCTAACTAGTCTAGATCAACAATGACTAAGAGAGCGAATTTTGCATTTTTGACGAGTACAGTGGGTGACACGAGCATGGGTCAGGAACCTCTGGACGACAGGGGTGGCCCTCAACAACCAAAGATATCATTCAGAGATAAGTCTTACAAAATAAGGAGAGGCCTCCTTTGAGGTAAAAGGTCGACCTTTACAAAGAAAAGTTGGCACATATAGTCTATGAAGAAGGGAACCCCTTGAAGCCGATTGGTGATCATTGATGAATCGGTCTTTGAAGGACTATGTGCACCATGGCAAGACGCCCTAGTTGTTAAGTTATTGAGAAAGAGAATTGGCTACATCATGATGAAGGATAGGCTTACCAAGCTTTGGAAGCTTATGGCAAACTTTGACTTGATGGACCTTTGTAATGATTTCTTCATGGTCAAGTTTGACATTGAAGAGGACAAAAGAAAAGTTATGGAGGAAGGACCTTGGATGATCTTCGACCATTACCTAACGGTATAAACTTGGTCCCTTGATTTTGTTTCCCCGAAGGCCACCATTGACAAAACCATGGTATGGATCCGTTTCTTTGGCCTGAATTTATTTTTCTATGATGAAAGCGTCCTTTTGGCATTGGCTTCTATAATAGGCCACCTTGTGAAGGTCGACACAAACACTCTTGACATTAGATGAGGACATTTTGCCTAAGTCTGCGTGGAGATTGAGTTGTATAAACCTATTGTAGGGAGAGTATGGTTGAGAGATCATTGGTATAAGTGGAATATGAAGGTCTCCATCACATCGGTTCAACATGTGGTTGCTATGGCCATTTGCCTAGCGAGTGTAAGGAACAACATTCAAGACATGATGTTACCAAATTGAGCACTAATGGAGCATTTACGGTGATGCCACCTAACCAGGAGGAGTCACCGCCCATTAGAGAAACCCCTGACAATATTCCAACATTTAATTCACCATGACTACGCCAACACCAACGGATAATCAATCAATGCATAATAATGGTAATATTGCACCTACAATAGAAGAAAGAACAAGAAAATTAATGAGCCGTATAAACAGAAAGGAGGAAATAAAACTCCTAACCAATCAACACTCAAAGCTAAAAAAGGAAAAAGCCATGCATAGGCTACGTTAAACAGCTTGTAGACCAAGGTTGGCCCAACAAGTAATCCAAACATGGCCTCCACATTAAAATATTCCTCAAAAAATAAAAGGGTCCACACTGAAAAGGATGTTTCCATTTGCCGAATGCTACAAATTGCTTCTAAGAGCATTAATGCAAAAGGTGGGTTCCAAAAGCCCACTAGTGTTACCAAGTCGGGGCCACCTAAAGTTATGCATACTCCACTCATTGACACATCTAAGGGCACTACTCACAAGTCAAGGGAAACAAAGTGAGTCCAATCAAGTGGTCAAATTTTTTGAAACAAATGGTAAAGTCAACTATGCCTATCTCGTAGCTATTTGGTGTTCAATTTTGACTCGTAGAACAGGAAGAGGAACACAATGGCATTGATACTATGGAAGTTGTTATTAGCAATGTCCTTGTCATTCCCCATGTCCAGATAAATAATGCCAATACGACCTCCTAAGGGTCTCTTGGGGCAACTTATGCCCTTTTTATTCATATTTGTTATGAATTTTTTCAATGATTTCTCAATCATCTCATGGAATATTAGGGGAGCAACCAATAACAGTACATGACTCCACCTAAGAGACATTATGAAATGGCATCATCCCTTGAAATTCACAAGAACACACTAGAAGGGGGGGGGGGGGGGTTGAATAGTGGGTTAGAAAACTTTTGCTATTAGTTCACAAGTTGCCTTCTTAGATATATGTATGTTTAAACCATCAAATATATCCTTGCAAGGAAAAGCTTTGAAAACTTTTTCAAAAGAGCACACTATGCAAGATGAATAGATGTAATCACAAGACAACAAATAAAAGCTTGTTTTTATACTGGTTCACTCAATTTAAGCTACGTCCAGTTCTCCTTTAACAACTGTTAAAGGGTTCCACTATAATCAACTGATTATAAAATAAGTATTCTCACTGTCACTTCTGGCTACATGTATTCTTTATGCTACTACTGGCTACAAGTCCTCTAAACCACTACTATTTACAAGTATGAATCTCCCTTTGAGATTATACTTCCCAAGTATTCTTTAATCACTAAGCCACTCCTAGCTTTCTATTCAAATATGAATAAGATTCAAATAACTCTCAGAGAGAGGATAAGACTATGTATTGAATCTGTATGAGCTTGTAGAAGGTGGGTATTCTCTTTTCTCTTAGCTCGTGTTTCACACTAGGCTTTAGCTTTTTCTCAAGGTGCTTTGCTTGCTATTCAGATTGCTTTGAATGGTTTTTCATTTCAGTTTATTAGTCTTCTCGTTGCATGGAAGTATCTTTATATAGTGAGCTTCATGGATTTGAACGTTGGAGAAGATAAGTTTCCGTTGTCTCACAAAAGAGTGTTGAAGTTGCTTTAGTTGAGCTTGATGTGATAGGAGCAGGTTCTTGTCTTTGTCACAACATGCTTTTAGCTTTAGGTGTGCATCTCAATGTTGATTAGCCTTTTGGCTATACCTACGCACTTCACACAATTCGAGACATGCAAACAATATGAGGAATAGAAGAAAGTAACTTCAGAGAGTATCTCCCTTTCTTTCTGTAACCAATAGTGCCTCTTTTAGTGTAAAAATTTTATTATAAAGCACATATCCCTCAACACGTGTAATAGATCATATTCTGTTCCAACACAGACAACGTTTGGCTTAACAAACATAGTCTGGTCTTGCTCAAACATCGTCTGACTTGACTATGCATGGTCTAGAATGACAAACATGGTCTGGCCTAACTTTAGACATCGTCTGGCTTAGCTTAGTCATGGTTTGATTCAATACTTATACATAGTCAGGTCCTAGACTTTGCATGAGTCTTTCCAAGACTTAGCATGGTCTGTTCCAAGATGTGTTCTTGTCTGACCTCATGAACTTCTCATGGTCTGTTCTAAAGCTTATCTTAGTCTGATTATAAGCATTTTGGATGCTTGATAATTTATTAAGTGTTATGAGACAATTAAGATAAAAAGTGAGATGGAGAGATTATACCATTGTCTATGATCATTTTTTATTCCCTAAAATTACTCAATTTCAAATCATTAGTTGATCAAATATTATAACATTTGTTATCATCAAAACCCAATGTCTTGGTTCTAACACACGTTAGTTGACTTGAATCCGCAAATGATTACATTTCAAGTCACAAGAAGGGATTGCTCGTGGTGTTGCTCAGCTATGTATGCCTCTATACTCAACACGCACACTACATTTTGGTCCCATCTAGCTCAGTTTGGTTCCTCTATTATTGTCCCCTGGATTGTCATGGGTGACTTTAATGAGGTTTTATTTTCAAAGGAAACCTCAAGCTCTTCTTTCTGCATTTATAGAGCCTTCAAATTTGATCAATGCTTGAACACTTGTAGCTTGATGGATATTGACACAGAAGGGGGGCTCTTTACTTAGCGAAGCATGTTATGAATGGCCAACATATCCGCAAGAAGCTTAATTGTGCCCTAGCCAAGGTGGATCGGAGGATACTCTTCCCTCATGCATTGGGCGAGCTTCTTCCACCCCACGGCTCAAATCACAATCCTATATTGGTGTCCTTTTAGAAAAATGAGAGCAAGAAGAATAAAGATTTTCATTATCAAGATGCATGGAATAACCATCCTAATTATGTTACACTAACCTTTAACACATGGCACCATACCACAAGTAACGCTTTTCATAAATTGGGAGTTATGAGAGAGGAATCTATCAAATTCAACTCTGAAATGTTTGGTAACATTTTCAAATGTAAACAACATATCGAGGCTAGGCTCAAAGGAGTTCACAAAATACTAGATCATGGTTATTTTTTGGATGTGGCTATGCTAGAAAAAAAAAGCTTTAAGGACAATATGATGAGGTGCTTGCTCAAGAAGAGATTTTGTGGTTTCAGAAATCTAAGGAATAATGGGTCGAGCTAGGAAATAAAAACACAAAATTCTTCCATGCTTAGACTATCATTAGAAGAAGGAGAAACAATATATTTGGGATCTTGATTGACAATTGTAGGTGTGATGATGAACAGGTTCTAAAATGGGAGGCCCTTCTCTTTTTAAAGAAGTTGTTTTAGGACAATTATGCATGCTCTCCTTCGATCATTGAGAATATCAACCCTTCATGAATTGAGTAGCACCTATTTGAGAATTTAGTCAAGATAATGTCTATGAAGGAGGTTTGTGATGCATTTTTTTTCTATGAATCCTTATAAGGGCCTAGGACTTGATGGGTTTCAACCTATCTTCTTCCAATCCTTTTAGCATATAATTGGTAGTGATGTTTGGGTAATGGTGGCCCAAGCTTTTGCTATTGGAGTCATAAATCCCTCCTTGGCGAACACGCTAGTAGTTCCAATCTCAAAAGTAGATAGCCCTAGCACATTGAAAGACTTCTTCCCTTTATGAACTAATGTCTTGCTTAAGGCTATTTCCAAGGTTTTGTTGCTCTGTATTAGGCCCTTTATGAACTCAATGATCGGACCATATTAGAGCAACTTCATCCCAGGTAAAGGAACTTGTGACAATGCGTTAGGATCAGCCGGTTGCATCAAGAGGGGGGGGGGGGGGGGGTGAATTGATGTTTCATAAGATTTTAAATTCTTTTTCACCAATAAAAAGTTTTCACCACCTCTGTTGAATTTTTTAACAAAGGATTTTTCAAATATATGTTGTTGAAGGAAAATTACAATAGAAACTCAACGAAAACAGATTTTTGTTAGAACGATTTCAACCAATGAATAAGTTTAAGACTATAATAAAGAGATGAAAGGAAAGAGAATATAGCCTGAAGATTATACTGGTTTGATCATACCACGATCTACATCCAGTTCTTCCTCACACCGAGGAGTTCCACTATGAATTGAATTACAAACACAATGCACACACAAATCACAAAAATCTTGATTCAAAACCTGAACAAGAACCTAAATGAGAATGTGAAACACCATCACCATTCACATACTACCTCTAGGAAACATTCATCCTAGAATCAAATGTTTAGGAAACCCTTTCCCTAACACAGTACAACACTTAGGAAACCCTTTCCTACAATGCCAAAAATCAAAATCAACAAGAAAAGATATAGCTTGTGTAGAGAGAATGAGTTTTTTGTAACAAAGTGGATCTCAAAAGTTGCAGAACCAAAAATTTGTTCTGAGAAATTATATAATCTGGAAAAATCAAATCAAAGATTTGGATATCACTTATAGAGGAATATGAGAAAAGATATTGAGAATAAGGTCTCTCTCTACACTAAATGACTTGAGTTTAGAATATAAAGATTGGGTCAAAAAGATTCGAGGGTTGTTAGATAAAGATCAGTTCTTGGAAATCTTTCAAATTGATTGTTATACCAAAAGTAATCGATTATCCCATGTATCAGAAGATGATTTTTACTAATTTTCATCCATTATAATCGATTGCAGGTAAATGGTAATCGATTGCAATTGAGACAACAAATTTTGAGTATCAAAAATTGAATTGTAATCAATTGCAGAAGAATGGTAATCGATTGCAATTGAAATAGAGAAATTTATGAGATTTGAAAACAACATTGTAATCGATTGGCACTTATGGTAATCAATTAATACGATGTTAGAGATGGTTCTGAAAAGTGTTTGGCTATCTAGTAATCGATTCCAAGTTTGTGTAATCAACTGCAAAACTCATAATATATTCTTAAGATAGCAAATCATCTTTTGATGTTAGAGATAGAAGATATAAAAAGATTGCAAGCATCCTAACATATATGTCTAACTCAGTCTAAAACACACAATACAAAGCCATCATCCATATATGTTATGACTTAAGAAAAGAATAGACTAAGACAAACAAACGGAAAAGAGTTAAGGTATGAAAATACCAAAAATCTAGATGAAGAGGCGTTAATCTTCAAATGCCCTTATTGCATAAGAGATTGTACACAGCATGCACAAAAAGAAAGGAAAGTCAAGATTTATCACGTTCAAAATTGACTTTGAAAAAGAGTATGATAGAGTAGATTGGGACTTTCTACGCTTTACCTTGTCTCAAATGGGGTTTCCATCAGCAACTATTAATCTCATCATGAACTGCATCTCAACCACTTCTCTATCTATGGAATGGAACAATGAGGTCCTTGAGAGCTTTCTACCGATAAGGGGTCTAAGACAAGGGGACCCATTGTCCCCTTATCTATTTGTCTTTTGTATGGAGAATCTCACTTGCCTTATACAAGAACTAGTAAAAGATAGATCATGGCACCCGATTAAAATCACAAAGAACGAGCCATCATTCTCACACCTACTCTTTGTCAATGATTGTCTTGTATTCTCTTCAGCAAATGTGTTGCAAGTACAGGTTGTTAAACGAGTTCTAGACACCTTCTGTCAAGCTTCTAGACTTTGTATCAACCTTCAAAAGTCACGGTTTATTGTCTCAAAATATATCAACAATAGGAAGGCTAAAAAATTTGCTAGCAATCCTAGCTTCAACCAAACCCATGACATTGGCAAATATCTTGGCTTCCCCTTGATCATAGGGAGAGTGAAGAGGTGTCACTTCAACTTCCTACTTGACAAAGTTAACTCAAGGCTAGCGAGTTGGAAAACAAAGCAATTTAATCGATCTGGTCGTGTTACCTTATGCAACTCAATTTTGAACTCAGTCCCTTCTTACATCATATAGAATTTATAGTTGCCATAGGGGATTTGTGATAAGATGGATGTGGCCTCGTGATGTTGCATATGGGGCACATCTTCAGCGCATTGGGTCGATTGGAATACAATCTCTCATCCCAAGAAGAATGGAGGCCTTAGAGTGAGACCTACAAGGGATGCTAACATTGCCATGTTAGGGAAGCACATTTGGTCGATTATGCATAAGCTGACAAAGCCTTGGGTGCAAGTTGTCAGTGACAAATATTTGCATGGGTAATCCATTCTCCACAAACGTGAGTTTCCTAAGGCTTCCTACACTTGGGCCTCTTTAACTAAAGCAACCGTAGTACTTGAGCAGGGTTTCAAATTTAGAGTGGGTCGTGGCGCTTTGTTTCTTTAGTATGATAAATGGTCTTCGAGGGGAATTATTTGTATGTGCAAATTGATCTACATGATGTTAGCTTGAGCATCAAGGACCTTTGGGTTAATGGCCATTAGTGTTGGGATACTATGACTACTACAATCCCAGTCTAGTTGAAAGACGAAGTGTAGAGCATTTTTCTAAATCCTAACATTGACGATGTGATCAGTTGGGGTCAATCTTTTAATGGTGCTTATTTTGCAACTTCCGCTTACCGTTGGTTATGCATGCTCGTCAATCCACTACTAACTCAATGAGAAGGGGTTCATGAGTGTGGGCATTAAAATTACCTGGGAGCATTAAACACTTCATGTGGTTGACTGATCACCAAAGTCTACCCACAAACCATTTTCGTACTAACAAACATATTACTATTGACTATTCTTGTTGCAAGTGTGGTGGAGCTAAAGAAACAATCTTTCATCTTCTCAAAGATTGCCCTAAGGCGATAGAACTATGGTCCTTGCTACAACTGGACATGGCACTCCAAACCAATAATGAAGACACTTCAACTTGGCTGCGGCGACTAGTGACATCAGATCATAGTGACCTCTTTGCTGTATCGCGTTGGCACATTTAGAAAGCAAGAAACAATGAAGTCTTCCTAGACAGGGTGCTACGCGACTCAACATTGATTCATCAAATTCAAAGCATACACACAATTTGTCTCAAGGTTCTACAATGTAACCAGATTGATAAACCTCAACAACAAGTGTGATGGTTCGCACCAACAAATGGAACATACAAGCTAAATGTGGATGGCAATGTGTATGGCAACCCAGGAAAAGTTGGTTTTGGTGGCCTAATGCGAGACTCAAATGGGCAATGGAGTGTGGTATTTTATGGCTCATGTGGCTATACTACCAATACTAATGCCGAACTGCAAGCAATCTTTCATGGAATTAGCCTGGCTTGGCTTGAAGGGATCATGCATCTTACTTGTGACTTGGATTCAACAACCGCTCTTCAATTTATTGAGAAAGGAGTGTCTTAGTCTCACCTGTTCTACCCATTGGTTCACAAGATAAGAAATTTCAAGTCTTTGGAGTGGCATCTAAGCTTTCAACATACACTCCAAGAGGCCAATAGTTGTGCAAATTGGCTTGTAAAAAAAGGAGCCCTTGAAGAAAATCAATTGTTAATTTTATATCTTTGTCCTACTAGTCTTTCCCCTAAGATCTTAGCTGACACTTTGGGGGTTTGCTTAACTAGGAACTAACAATCCCTTAGGACTTCTCTTTGTCTTTTATTTCTTATGAATAAAAAAAAAAAAAACTTTCAACGAAAATGCCATGATCCATAAGTTATTATTTCCATGGAAAATGCATACAACCCAAAACAATATTCGTCATATTGTTCACAGTAACAACCTGAATTGTCCTTTCTTCATAATTCATATTGTATAAGAGAAAGAAAAGATGGCATGCCTTTAGGGACTATTTGGACACTATTATAGAAGAACTTCTAGGAGGAGAAAATATGAAGAAAAAAATGAAATTAACTTCTCTAGAAGTTAAAATTGTCTTATCTAATTGCTAATTTGTAGAAGTCACACATCTTTTAGAATAGGTGTATGTGAGAGCTTCTAGAAAAACTAATTTTTTTTTTCATATTTTATTCTCCTAGAAGTCATTCCAAAGTAGTATGCCCAAACTTTCCCTTAGGCATAAACACTGAAAACTTTATATGACATACCCTTCAAATAGTCGTCCCACTAACCTTTTTTGCATTAAGCGGCATATTTCTCTTGACCCTTTTTGTTTTAGGTGTGACTTGGAAGAGGAAGGCATTGTTCACTTGCTTAGAGATTGTGTCTGTGCTAGAAGAGTGTGGGAAACTCTTTGTATTAATGGTCCGTGTGACTTTTACACCATGGATCACACTACCTGGTTTTAGAAGCAATTGCGACAAAGTAACAACTCTCTGTTTACTTGTGCTTACTGGTTTATATGGAGAGATCAAGGAATGTAGAGATCTTTTAAGACATAATCTGAACAACGTGGCTCACTCTTAGTAAAATAAGGACGATCCATGATTTTTTATGCCTCATTCTTTCCTTATCTAGTATGTCTTCTCAAAGATACATTTCATGGATTTTTCCTTATGATGATTTTATCAAAATCAACATTGACGGGAGTAGTTTGGGAAATCTAGGTAATTCCAATTTTGGGGGCCTTATATTTGATTCAAGTGGTAGATAGTTATTGGGTTTTTCTCGAAATCATGGGTTAACAACAATTATGAAGGCCGAATTTTTGGGTATTGTGCATGACTTGCTAGTGGCTTGGAATGCTGGCTACAAAAAAGTTGTTTGTGAGACTACTTCGTTAGTGGCTTACAAGCTCATCTCGATGGTTGTTCTTATTGACACCCTCATGCGTCCGTCATCAACAGGTTCAAAGGTTTTACATCTACATTTTAGTTTCTTTCGTTTGCTCATACGTTGAAAGAAAGAAATCAATGCACTGATTGGTTAGCTAAATATGATTCATCTTCAAATAGGTTGTTTGTAACGTGGGAGGAATGTCCCCCACAACTTAGTTTTTCTCTTTTGGCTGACATCTTATTTGTCGTTTTTGTCAAAGGTTAGTTATTACTTTTATTTTTCGAAATGATAAAAAAACATTGAAAATTTAATAAAAGAAGGATACATTACAAAATTCTATGATAATCGAGATAAATCATAGCATGATATACTTTCCTTAATGTTATCAAATCAAAATTCAAATCATGAACCGTTGAGTTGATTTTATATGGTGAATTATAATTTGTATCAAATCATAAAATTCAAAGAAAATAAAGAAAAAAATGATTTAATATATTTTTAATTATTTGAATATGATTTTTGTCATTTTTTGTATACCTAACAACTATAACTTATCACAAATTCTGAATTCATTATTCCTTGTTTTGGACTTACTATGAGAGGGAGTAAAAAGGTATTTTCCAAATTTGAAGAACTAAAAAATCAACTTTTCAGTTGAAGGACAAAAAAAATATAGAAAAAAATATAGCCTATATTTGAGGAATTAAAAATATTTAAACCCTAAAAATATTACTTCAAATATACATATAGATGATACATAATGTTCAATGTAAAGATTTTAATACTAGAAATAGATGAAAGAGCTTAACCAAAAGTCTTATAAAACAATATTATTAATTATATGTGTTTCTGAAGCTTTTAATTAAAAAAAATGAAAATGAAACAACTAAATAGTTAAATATATAGTACATGAATTGAATGAGTGAGTGACATAAAGTAGTGAAATAATCAAAAGGACAAGTTCAAACGTGTTCCTTCAATTCCTTTTTATTTAACAATTTTTTCATGAGTTAGTGAAATAAAAAAAAAATGGATAACAAAACGAATCGGTGTATCCAAAATTACAGTGATTCATTCATGTATAGTAAGATACAAAGTCATTTAAGATTCATCTTATGATAAGAATCGATAGGTAACTTAATTGTTTCGAATTGTAAGATTATAATAACTATGTTGTTCCTCAACTTCAACTTGTGCAAGAAAATAAATGAGGAAAAAATAATTAATCAGGGGTAACGTAATAGCTTAAACCCCAATGCTATAGAATTTGAATGAAATGCTTATTGCAGCCTTTTGCTTCTCAGAATGCATACCGGTAGATGGCATCTGCTGCACCATCTTCATCATTGCTTAAACCAATTATGTTAGCCACGGCTTTGGTCTTCTCTGATCCATTACTAAGTGCCATGCTAAGAGAAGCCAGCTCAAGCATCTCCAAATCATTTTCCCCATCACCAATAGCCATTATCTGCCGCACTTAAGAAAATTAGAATAAATAAGAGCAAATTATAGTAACACTGCCTGAGATTTCATGTGATTACACAAGCATCTCTTGCTTTTAAAATCATTACTTTCGCCTCCTTTGAGGGGTGTTAGTGTAATGCTTTAAGGGGTATCAGTGTAATATTTTGAAACATACAGGGATGTTAGTGTAATGATTTCAAACTTAAAGGAGTTTTAGTGTATGAAAATAAAAAAAGATGGAACTATGTGTAATTTGATAAAATCACATACATACACTAATAAATTATAAGATTGACACCTCAAATCAACAACATGCTATAAACATCTCTGTTCTGTACTCTCAACCCAATGGGTGATTCATAAAATTCAACAGATATATGCCACTCAATGCCGAATGCAATCATGAAATCATGGTTAGAATCTAAGGAGGCGTTTTCTTTCACAGATAACTTTTTTAGTCCCGGGAATACAGGAGGGGGAAAACTTATCCCATGTTGTTTGATACAAAAATAGTAAAATAAATAGTTCTGGACATATTTTATTCCTGGGAAAACCATAATCCCACTTTCACGGAGAATGTGCAATGTGAGGTTCACCTGAATTTATGATTTTCAATAAATTTAGACAAATTACAGAGAGTGCAAAAGAGAGTCTTTAAGAGACTCATCTTAGCATTCCTCCTAAGATAATTAGTGCCCTTTGCATCGCCAGGGAACTCCATTTATGTGAGTGAATAATGTTACTGTCATAGACTGGGAAAAACAGGTAATGCAATCAATGTCAAGTGAACTGGTATTTTTGGTACCTCCTTAGCAGTAACCCCCAAATGATCTAGCAGCACTTTCACTCCATTCCCTTTCGATGTTCCCAAGGGTACAATTTCCAGCATGTCTAACACAGCTTGAACAACATTGGCACGACCTTTTGTTGCATCAGACCAGTATGGTCGCAAGGTATTAGCTACCCTCTGGTTAGTGTCTAAGAAAATCATTTTCTATAGAATCGAAATGTAAAGTGTCAGCAATATCTACATCTGAAAAGTGAATGAAAAACAGAAACAACAACAACAACCGAGCCATTTCTTACTACGCAGAATTGGCTACAAGGATCAAAATGATGCCATAAATCTTGTCTACAGACAATCTATGGACCTCTAAGTCCTTCTTAATAGTTTTGCCTATACTTTTTCCTAGTCTCCCTATGCCTCTAGTGGATTGGACTATCCTCCATTTACTAAGACTTCTACAAGTTTTCTCCACACATGCCCATACCAACTAACACGAGTTTCTACCATCTATTATAGCCTTTACCCCAACTTTTTCTCTAATGCATTCATTCTTTATTCTACCTTGTCTAGTATGTCTACTCATCCAATGCAACATTCTTATGTCTGCTTCATTAAGTTTATTATCTTGTTCGCTTTTACCTGTCTGCACAGTTGTATATAAAGAAAATTTTCCACTACTGTAGTAGTGCAGTTAAGAACCTAATTAAATTATCATTATGCTTGTCTGTTATGTTTTTGCTGAAGTTTGAAGTGACATGCAATCATAATACTACCCCCATCTCTAAATATGAGACTCTTTTTAAAAATTTTTTTATTGTTTTTTAATTTTATAAGACTTTTTCAAGTTGTCCCTTACATTAATTAATTGTTTTTTACCAAAATACCCTTAAATACTTTAGGATAAATGCTATAAATTTATTTGCAAGGTATATTCATTATCTCTTATGAGTATTGGAGAAGATGATTAGCATATAGAAAGTAATTAAATGGAAAGAAGATGATGAGTTCCAATAATATTAAGGGTAATTTTGAAAAGATATAATTAAATGGAAAGAAGACGATTAGTTCCAATAATATTAAGGGTAATTTTGGAAAGATATACAAATTATTAAAAAATTTAATGTTGCTAACCAATTTAACCAACTTTCTTAAAGGGTGTCTTATATTTAGGGGCGAATGTAGTAATAGATTTAGTTATGCTCATAAGCAGTTCTATTTGAGGTGCAATCAAACACAATTTCATGCAATATTTACTTGATGCAATAAAACTATATATGGGCACCTTCTAAGGAAAAAAAATATATATATGTACTTCCAAGGTTAAAAGTCAAACTACAAATTATAAGTCATTCCTCCTTTGATGGCATGGAAGACCTTTGGTGTGTGTGCAGGGAATAGCTACCTATAATGAATTGTTAAAAATGCTATCATTCATCATCCGTGCATACAGCAATAAAAAACTGAAACTAGAGAGCAAGGATTTGTCCTAGTGAATACCTGTTTGTCAGCAACAGCCAATAGATGTTCAACAGAAGGCATGACCTCAGCCTGTTAAAGTATAGCTGGCTAAGACACAGTAAATAGCAAAATAAAATGAAAGGAAGCATATGGAATTCCAAAAATGAGGTACCTTTGGTTCATGGTATACTCTATGCAGTGAATCAACTAGCGGATCATTAAATAAGGTTAAGCAGCGCCCTTCACAAAATGCAATAAGTGGAACCTTATTCTCCAAAGAGTAAAGACATGCCTGCATGTTACAGAAACACAGTTCTTTCATTCATACAACAACAAGAAGAATGAAAGTCCTGAATAAGTAATCATATATTTAGATTTGAAAGTTGAAATCCTCAATCTTTTTGTTATGTAGAAAACTGGCATAAGAAAGTAATTCCACTGATCCCTGAAAGTGTGCTGGATCAAAATGTTTTCCTTTTCTCATTTGAGTAAAAATAAAACAAGACTTGAAAAATTTATGGTCGGAGAAATTTAAGCTTCTCACTGAGAGTTACATATGCAATTAGGGGATACAGTGATAAACAGTAAAAAAAGTCAGATGATAACATGCTAAAATCCAATAAAGTAATTGTTGTTTCTTTTGCAGGAAATGAATAAGGAGAGTTAAAAAAGTTACCTCTCTACAGACATTTGGATCTAAGTTGCTCCTAAATATTTCCTGACCTTGTCTGCCATAAACAAGCAATCCCTGGAATAATGTGGTATGGAATATAAGGCACGAGATGATAAAAGCAACTTGTAACAAATAAACTATGAAAGACCAAAAGTTATATGGAAAATTAAAGTCAGACGCTTCATGGTGTTGGTTATTCTATTAAACAATAGAGTGTTATATTCATCCATTTATTGTTGTTGAAAATCATAATTAATATTCTGATTCTATTCATAATTGTAATTTATAGGAACATAATCTCTGATTTAGAGGAAACAAAGGGCCAGTTTGTTTAAATTTATTTGGTGAAATAATCACTTATTATCTATGTTTTTAGTATGTTTATCTAAATTGCTTCTGATTAAAATAAGTTGTTTTCTGCTTATTTAAAGAAGCAAATCCTATTTGTTTATGAAATAATCAATTATCTGATAATCACTTATTTTATAAACACTTATTATAATTTTAAACAAACTGAGCCAAAATATCCTCTATTTATATACCATTAATGTAATTAACCTATATAAACATGCACCCCGCTGTGTACTCTAACATAGTTTACACTCAATTATCCCTCTATTTCTCCTATTTTACAATTTTTTTTTTATCAATTTAGGCCATGTACCCTTTGAATTTCTAGGGTGCTTTAAAATTCACTGATGATATAGTTTTAGTGAACAAATATTAACCTTCCATCAAAGAAGCATTATACAGTTTAGTAGAATATCCATGCCAAGGTCAAACTGCCAGAAGAACCTGCATATACACTACTTAGTGCATGTTTGTTTCAACGTTTCAATGGGGTTTCACGCTTTCCATGACAACACTATGTGAGGGAAGCTTTCGTGGAAATGTTGGTTGGGATTTTTTCTAACGTATACAAACATAGCTTTACTCTGGTTGTTCTGATGACTATAAGAGTTAGCATTGGTATGTTTTTCTCTTCCAAATATCCTTTTGTTGCAATTGAAAGGAAGTTGGCCTCATTTGATGTGTATCTGGAATGTTAAAAACAAGGATATGATTTGGTTTATAAATCAAATCTTTCACTTAAAATATTAGCAAGCAGGAAATTATTTGATTTTACAAATTTCATGGATTTCAATAACACAAGAGAAACTCAATGAAAACAGTCTTGTTAGAATAATTCAATTAATTAATAAAGCACAAGACAGTAATAAGGAGATGAGGGAAGAGAGAATTAGCCCAATGATTTATACTGGTTTGACCACAACCCAGTTTACATCTAGTTCTTCCTCACACCAAGGAGTTCCGCTATGACTGAGTTACAAACACCATGCACACACAAATCACAACACCCCTTGTTCATAACCCGAACAAGTACCTATGCGAGAGTGTGAAACACCATCACCATTCAAGCACTACATCTAGGAAACCCATCCTAGAAAAACAAGTGTTTAGGAAACCCTATCCTCAAACACTCAGCACTTAGGAAACCCTATCCTTCAATGCCAAAACCAAAACCAAAAGAAGAAGAGAAGTTTAAGAACAAAAGCACCTTGTGCAAATTTAGCTAGTATAATGATCAAACTAAAAGCACCTAGAATATGCAAATATAGCTGGAAAAGGCTCAATGCTCAAGCACCTAAATGTGCGGATATAGATGAAGAAAGAGCTTTTTCTATAAAGAGATTTAGCTATGTTTAAAGCATAATAGAATGCAACTCAGAAGAATATAGTTGTAAGGAAAGGAATGAATTCTCTAGTAATTGAATAGATGCATAATGCAGACCAAAGAGGTCTCTGTTATAGTGTTTAACAAATCTTATCTTTTGGAAAAACAAATCTAAGATTTTGATATGATTTGGAGTAAGTATATGAGATAAGATTTGAGGGATAAAAGTCACGCTATCAAATATATGATATGGATTTGAAAGATAGAGATTGGGTCAAAAAGATCAGAGAAAGATTTGTTAAAGATCAGTTTTGGAAATCTTTTAGAATGACAATTATACCAAATGTAATCGATTGGCACAAGGTCTAATCGATTATCCCGTATATTAGAAGATGATTTTTGCTTGCTATTATCTATGGTAATCGATTGCAACTTTCTGGTAATTGATTACAATAGAGACAAAGCCAATTCTGAGATTGAAAAAGTGCATTGTAATCAATTGGCATTTCTTGTAATCAATTAACCCGATGGTAGAGATAATTCCAAATTGGATTTGGCCCTTTGGTAATTGATTTCAAGAAGGTGCAATGAATTGCAAAGCTCAGAATTTGTTTTCTAAGTTTACAAATCATATTTAGATGCTTGGATAAAAGTTTTGCAAAAAGGTTTTAGCAAGCATCCTATAAAGCACATCTAAACATAAAAGACTTAGTCTAAAACAAGCAATACAAAGCCAACATCCATTCATGTTTTGGCTTAAAATAAAATAGACTAGTCTAAGGAAGATAGATGAGATGAAGGAATATAAAAATACCAAAAACTAAGTGAAGTCTTCAATCTTCTATAAAA
The DNA here is from genome assembly GCA_014843725.1 of Amphicarpaea edgeworthii. Classification (NCBI taxonomy): domain Eukaryota; kingdom Viridiplantae; phylum Streptophyta; class Magnoliopsida; order Fabales; family Fabaceae; genus Amphicarpaea; species Amphicarpaea edgeworthii. Next base: position 12,639,829 of record CM026324.1, read on the forward strand.
AGCTTATACTTAAACTAATAAATTTTGAGTATAGTTTAAATAATAAGTACCTTCTAACTCTACAACAATCAAATTGTTTTGAAGTGTTTGCACAAAGACTAACTATATTGTCTTACTAACAAATACAATATTAAGCTTAGTCTATTCTCTCAAGATGTACAAAGTGTTTTGAAAGTTGAGGTAATGCTTTTTTAGAGAAATTTTTACACATAATGACCACACTAGTTGACCTCAAATCACCAAGCATCAAAGACCTATATACAGATAAAGGCATGGCATTTATGGAGGCACCAAAATCCAGCATGGGACAATGAAAGTGCCATGAACTCTTTGCACTTATGTGGCATGGTGGGCTAAATAATGGCAAAAACATTAGTTCTCTTTAGATTTCAATTGTATGTGCACAAATCCTTGAAAAACTTTGCATATTTCAAAAATATGTTTGATGGAATCAAAGAGAGGAATGTTGATTTCAACCTTTCTGAAGGTCTCCATCAACTCACTATCTAGCTCTAATATCTTTGGTGATGCTACTCTTAATGGAAATGGTAGAGTCTTCAAGATAATTACATCTGTACTTGTCTTTTATGGTTCAAAGGCAACACTATTTTTTTTAGGCTTAGAATCAACTTCATGCGTGTTCAGCTCCTTGTACCCCGCAAAGTCATAACACTAACATTCCATTTGGGAGGAGGAATTGCTTGGGAAGGAAGTTGGCCAAGTGGTTCATAGTGGTAGCTGACTGGCCAAACCCAAGTCTGCAAATCCTAAATGTTTGTTGACACATTTGTTGGAGCTGAATGTTCCTCATGACTATTTGCTTCACCAACTCTTCTAATGAAGGTTCTACAGTATTATGTACAAGTTGTTGTGTGAATTAAGGTGTTTGGTATCTATTTCTTGAACCAAGTTGTTGGAACCTCTATTGTTGTTGTCATGCATACTGTTGCTTCTACATATTACCTTGCACATGACCATATCACAGGTTAGGATGATCTCTCCACTCCAACCTTGGTTATATGTAGGAAAAAATGGATCATATTTCTCTTACTGCTAGGTGGTCTAAATTGTTGGTCAGTATTGATTTCAACAACATTTAGAGGTTGTTCAATTTCTTAGAGGGCAAGACATTCATCTGCAAGGTGTTTTGTAGAATTGCAAATGCCACATCCTTGGTGATTTGGCTTCTTGAACTTGTTGGTATTGACCAATTGCTAGTTGTTTGACCAAGGTAGTAAGCTATGAGACTAATGAGCGCACGTTGAACACGTCATAAAAAACAACTAAGTTTCCTAATAAATTTTGCAACGTAAGGTTAATTCATGTCATTTTCTCAAAGATATAATTCATCAAACACCTTGCAGTCAATTCAAAACAGGAAGATTTTGTATGATTTTCAAAAAATTAAACAAACAAAGCAACTTAAATAAATAAACGAAAACAAAATCAAAGAGATACAACTTAAGAATCTATGCTTGTGGAGAAATAATCACAGTTCTAGCAAGGATAAGTCAAATTCATGCTCATGAAAATACGAAATTTAAGGCAATCACCTCACATTTATTCAAAAAAATTCAGATTACTATTGCATTCCTAATTTTCTCAAATTCACACACGTTTCGTATTAAATCACAATCAATCGATTGCAATTGACCCAAACTCAAATTTCAATTCCCTAATCTAATCATTATCATACATTAAACAAGGAAATTTGAAAATCAGAAAAAGGGGAAAAGGGAGTTCATGAGCATAATTCAAATTTGAGAATAGAGTAACTCATTTACCCACAAGCACATGATCCTTGGGTTGCAAACGGATTTAGCCCTCCATGAAGATCTTCATGGGCACTCCAATGGGGTTGCACGAAAATAAAGAAGAAAGGGGAGAAGAGAGAAGAGAGAGAAGATAACACTTTGAATTCTAAAGTTGAAAATTTCTCAAACAAAGTAGTGTGTCCTCTTTTACAAAGGGGAAAAACTATGTATATGATGGACTAAAAACGTGGGCCTCCAAAGGAGGTCTGAAACCCACTAAATAAAATGTTACCATAACTAATTAAAATTACAAAAATGTCCCTAATTACAAACTAAAATGCAGAATTATACAAGTGTAGAACCAAAACATTGAATCCCTTATTTGACCCCTGAAACATCCGAATTGGCCAATCATTATGAGACACAAAATTACAAATCTCCTCCTTAGCTTTCAAACAACATAAAAATAATCAAAATCGAAGACCTGTGTCAAAATTTATGGGTTGCACAAGGGAAAGTGTTAAAAGCATCAATAAAATGTGACAAGTAACAATATTAGACACTTGAACCCAAAACGATCCAATCTCACAAAACTCAGCTACAAGGGTCAAAATGAGATATAAAAAACATGTCTAGATATGCCAAATGCAACTCTAGACTATGCTAAAATACACTTTATCAAAACCTTGTTTTCGAGCCTATGAGAAGCGTCAACAACAATGGGTACATCATGAACTCCTTTAGTTGGTGAGGCTTTAGTGTTGAACTACTTGGAATTATCTACCATGTTGGGGAATAATTGTTTGGAAAAGATGGGGTCTTGTTTACCAAATCTCCACCCTAAGCAACATCAACCATGCCTATTTCCATTTGTAGCAACCCTTCATAAATATATTAGATGAGAAGTTATTCAATGATGCAATGATTAGGACAATTTGCACATAGTTTGTTGAACCTCTCTCAGTACTCATACAATGTCTCTCTAGAGAGTTGTCTAATGACACTAATGTCTTTTCTAATTGTGCCTATTCTAGAGGCAAGGAAGAATTTCTCCAAAAACTGTCTCTTCAAGTCGAGCACTTACCTTAACCAAGTCATACAGTTACTAAGATTCTCCTCATTTTAAAAAAACTAAATTGAAATCTGATATTTGAAGATCTGGTCGGGCTATAAATGGGGTGTGGTTAGAATCACCAAGAGAATTTATTTGTCCCGTGTTTTGTCTATGCTAATTTTCTCTTTCAATTGTATGTGCATCTGTTGATAATTTCCATAAACCCATTCTCCCCCTTACTAGAGTTGCATTCTGATCTTTCACTTAGTTGCTTAGTCATGTTTATTTGTATAATTTCAATGTAGTGTGGTTTTTTCTATTTAATTACTGTGTCAATTTTCTAAAATAAGATTTGATCTCTAAATGGCCTATGCAAATAATTTTCTTTATATCAAGTAGAGTATGAATTAACATCTGTACACATAATTGTTTATTGTTGATAATTGTGACCAAATTCCCCCTAGCTCAACTCCAAGTAAAGAATTACAAAACTCATTTAAGGATTGCATTTTTTTTTAATGTGAATCAAAATTTAAGTTATAAAATTTTATTTTATTGCTATTTTACTTGAATTGGAAGTATTTGGAAGAGTTTGGACTTGGATTATTGCTGATAATCTCAATGCAATCGTCAATTTCTCAAACTTCATCTTTCTTCTTCCTCTAATGTTTCTAGCTATATACCTCATTTCTTTTCCCCATGTTTTCTTTCTTCAAATTAAAAATTTGTAAATTCATATAAGGTTGCAATAAATCTATTTGTGGTGTGTTATTTACTAAGGTTCAATCAATAGTACAATTTGTTCCACAAAGGTTCTTTTAATTTCTTTGTATTATGTGGTTTGCTAGAGTGCAGCCATAATGGTTTTCTCACTGCTAAAACAATTCATAGTCCAAGACATATGCCTTGTTAAAATGATTCTCATTGATCCTAAGATAACTCTTTGGTAGATTGAAGCTTTGTTTTATCATTTCACTTTAGTAAGGATCATTTGTTAGAAGTTAGGCAAGCAATAAAGAATGTTAAAATGTATACTTCACACTTTACCACATGCTATTATTTTCATCTCTACAATAGCTTTGATGAAAATCAAGGAGTAAGTAATTTTAACATAAAATATTGTGTAATTGGGTCTAATGGAGATATGAAAATTATATGACTATGATCTGTATTGTAAGATAATACACATATAAAAGTTGCATGATATGTTATTTGCCCATAACTTCAAATTTATTGATCTTGTTTATCCTTGATTTATTTTTCAAATTCTTTGCTTTGATCACTCACAAAGGTTCTTTTGATTTTTTTATTTTTTTTGTATTATGTGGTTTGCTAGAGTGCAACCATAATGGTTTTCTCACTACTAAAACAAATCATAGTCCAAGACATATATCTTGTTAATTTGATTCTCATTGATTCTAAGATAACTCCTTGGTAGATTGAAGTTAGGCTAGCAATAAAGAATGTTAAAATGTATACTTCACACACTGCCACATGCTATTATTTTCATCTCTTCAATAGCTTTGATGAAAATCAGGGAGTGAGTAATTTTAACATAATATATTGTCTAATTGGGTCTGATGGAGATAGGAAAATTATATGATTCGAAACTTATAATAGAAAACATCCTTTTCTTACATACTTTTTTTTCTACAAACATTCAATGGTTGCATTACATGAATATTTATGTATATAGGTAGATTTTTTACAATCTTCGCACTATAGCATGAACTCAATGAACTTATGATTTTTTACAATCTTCACACTATAGTCATGAACTGAATTCCCACTATTTGATATTTGTTGTTGCATTGCTGTCAGCTTCTTATTTCTTTTTTCTCTTTCTAATTTTATAAAATAATTGAACTCTTCAAAAATTTGTCCACACTAACTCAATTGGCATGACACATAGTCACTTTTATACACAAAAATGGTAACCAACATTTCGTTAGTTACAAATAGAGAAATCATGAAACACTAATTGGAGATGGTTGGAAGGGGGTGAAAAAATTATTCAAACTTAACTCTAACCATGGTGCCTACTTTAGATATGTTGGAAAACCTATTTTTAGAATTGTTGACAAAATTTAAGAAAACATAAAGGAAAACTTATACTTACCACGAGATTGTTGTTTATATTGTTTTTTTTAGAAGACATGAATATGAATAAAAAATTATGATCAAAATTGAAAACTCATTCTTCTATGTAAAAGGATTGTTGTTTATACTACTTAAACTCATTTTTTGGGTGTTAGTAATAGTATTTGATGTCTAAGTTTTCAGGAGTTACTGAACTTTTGGTTTTTATTTTTTGGAATTTTTAATTATTATTTTTCTAAGCAGAATAACATTCTAATACGATTGAAATAAGGTTTTGCACAAGAACAAATATGCATATTTTGGGGGAAAAATATGGATATTTGTCGATTGAGTTAAAATGAGAACAAATATTGGGATTCAAAATATGCATTTAAAACCTTAATTCTTTGTTGGCTAATTTAAAAGTTTTTGTGTGCATTAACAATAATGTAAACGAATATGTTTTCCATCAAATCTATAATACTAACAATTGAAAACCATTTGTTGGCAAAAAACACACATGTCATCCTATTAGCAAAAGTTGGAAAAATGGCTTCTTTCAAAACATAGCTAAAAAGGGAAAATTTTGGCGCAAACCCACCCAAATGCTTCTTCAACCAACATAAAACACACCATTTTGTAGAGAGAGCACTCTTCAAAACAAAGCAAAGTGTTTTAGAGAGAGCACTCCTTCACGGACTAGATCGAGCTATTGTTGGATATTTTGATTAAACCAAATAAAATATTGAATAAATAAAAGAGCACATTACATCAGATTATGAGAGAAGGGTTCTTAGGAATACTTGGATCCATAGAGCAGTTTTGATTGACACGTAGTGGAATCTGTAGTGATCAAGAATTGTTGGTTCAGTGATTTTCCTCAACCAAATCACCTTACTCCTTATGGGACCTTCATTCTCTCTTCACATGGCGAGAAGAGAAAATTGTTTCTCATTTAGTGTGTTGGGTGTTAGGAATTTTATTTATTCCTAATTAACTAATATGGACTAAATATTAATTTATAACATTTATATTAGTTATTTACATTTAGAGGAGTTTAATTTAAGTGATCTAATTTAGAGAGCCCCTAGACTACCAATAGAAAAATAATATGGATTTAATGAGTGGGTTACCACTTTTACCCATTATGGCATAATGGGAACTCTGATGGATTAAAAATGTAAAGCACGGTTATGGTCCCCAACACACCAAATCAGAAAACAATTTTCTCATCTCCCCATCTGAAGAGAAAACGAAGGTCCCATAAGGAGCAACGTGATTTGGTTGAGGAAGATCACTAAACCAACAATTACTGATCATTAAAGTTTCCGTTGCGTGTCAATCAATACTGCTCTATGGAATCAAGTATTCCTAAGAATCCCCTTCTCTAATAATCTAATGTAATGTGCTCTTATCTGTTCATTTGGTTATTTTATTTGGTTAATCAAAATATCCAACAAGTGGTATTAGAGTCTCCATTACTGTTAGATTATTGGGATTAAAGTATAGATTGTATTTATGCCTTAAGCCCTCTTTTAATTTTATAAACCCTAATTTAATTTTTTGGGAGAAAACTTATAACATGTTTTTTTATTGAAATATTATTTCAACATCACTTTATGCAACTCGTAGACTTCTTTGCATATGAATTGATGTTGTTTTTTGTTTCTTCTACACTTCACATTTCTTCACATTTGGCTTCTTGTCACGTATCATGTTGCGTACCCTTTTTTTTGGTTTGTGCATTTTGTGATTTTGCTTTAAAGTGCATACTTGTATTTCTTTTTGCACACTATGCATACAATTCTTGTTCATATTTGTTTTGCATTTGGAATTTCATCTTTTGTGCACGTATTGCTTTTTTTTTTTTGTGCTTTTTTGCAATTGTGTATCCAATTGCACCCTATGCATTTTTTGCTTTAGCAATTGTAGTGTGCATGTGCAATGCTCACATTTGTTCCTTTGTTTGGAATTTTTTTTTTGTATAGTGATTAGAATTGATTCTTTTCTTGTTCATGAATTTGTCATGCGCACTGTTTATTCGGTTATCGTGCAGCGTATGAAATGATTCATGTATTTTTTATTCACTGTTCATGAATTAGTGATGATTATTTTCATATCATTGTTGCTATTAGTTTTAGTGCAAATTTTATGGACTCTTATATTTATTGTATGTTTGGTAATTTTAATTGAGTTGGTTGAAACAATATATTGCCAAAGTAATCCCTATTGTGTAAATTGATTTGATTAAAATTACATAGATGTTTGTATGAGATTATTTATGCGAATTGTGTTCGACCCAAAGGAAGACACAATTTGGCCAAATAATAGCATACCTATGATGATAAATATGTGACAATCATAAAATAATTTTCATGGGAATAATAGTCGGTCCAAAGAAATGTTATTATTTGGCAAAGCTAATTGTTAATATTTGATCATTGCTTAGATAGTACCATTTACAAATTAATTTTTCTGTCCAAAGATTAGGAAATAATGTTATGTTGGGTATCTTGTTATGAGTCCATTATGTGAAATATTTTCATGTTTTGCTATATATAATTTGGTGATTTGTAAACCTGTTATTAATTTAATTTTTTGTTCTCTATTTAGTTGCCATTGTTGTGAATGTTTCTACTCAAGTGAATTCTATCTTAATACAGAATGGGATGAATTTTAAGGTCTGGAAGGAAACTATAAAAATTATTATTGGTTGTATGGATTTGGATCTAACACTGAGGGAGGAACCACCATTTTCACTCTAGAAGTCTCTAATGAGGCAAAAATTGAGAAATGGGAATGGTCCAATTGAATGTGTCTTATGATCATGAAATGCTCTATACTAGAGGTGTTTTGGGGCTTTATTGTTGAGGGTCAAAGTGTAAAGAATTTTCTTGCAGAAATTGAACAATACTTTGCCTATAATGAAAAGGCAGAAACGAGCAACCTTTTGGCTCAACTCATCTCCATGAGGTATAATTGCAAAGGAAATGTTAGAGAGTACATTATAGAAATGTCCAATCTTGCATCAAAACTTAAGGCACTAAAGTTAGAGCTTGGTGAAGACCTACTTGTGCACTTGGTTTTGATCTCACTTCCTACACACTTTGGGCAATTCAAAGTGAGTTATAACACTTAAAATGACAAATGGTCCCTCAATGAGCTTATATCTTAATGTGGGCAAGAGGAAGAGAGGTTGTAAAGGGATAGGACTGAAAGTGCTCATTTGACTTTGACCTCTCAGAATAAAAAGAGGAAAAATACTAAGGATGTTGTAGAAGGTCTTCTTAGCAAAAGAAACCAAAGTTGAAGAATTTACCTATTACTTCTGCAAGAAGTCAGGACACACAAAGAAAGAGTGTCCCAAGTATGCCACTTGGTGTGTAAAGAAAGGTAAATTTTTACTTTTGTTTTTTCTAAAATTAATTTGGCTTTTATACCTATGGATACTTGGTGGGTGGATTTTGGTGCTACTACTCACATAAGTACAACTATGCAGGGTTGTCCGTGGAGTCGACCGCCAAGTGATGATGAAAGATTCATCTTTGTGGATGATGGACAAAAGGTTGCAATAGAGGCTATTGGAACTTTTACATTATAGTTAAAAAAATAGATTTTATTTGGATTTGTTTGAGACATTTGTTGTACCGTCTTTTAGGTAGAATTTGATTTCTATTTCTAGTTTGGACAAATTTAGGTTTTCTTGTTCATTTGAAAATAATAAAGTTAGTCTTTACCAAAATTCAAATATTGTTGATTCTAGTTCTTTAATTCATAATATTTACATGTTTGACGTTGTTAGTTCCTATAATGAAATACTATAAACAACATGTGGTACAAAACGAAAATTAATTGAGAATTCAGCCACTTTATGGCACAAGCGTTTAGGCCATATCTCTAAACATAGAATTCAGAGACTTGTGTTGGATGAGATTCTTGATCAATTGGATTTATCAAACTTTAATGTCTGTGTTGAATACATAAAGGGAAAACAAACAAACATAAGGAAATTAGGTGCTGAAAGAGCTAAGGACATCTTAGAACTAATACATAAGGATATTTATGGTCCATTCCCTTTGGCTTCTTGGAATGGACAACAATATTTTATTACGTTCATAGATGAATTTTCTAGATACAGTTATCTATATTTGATACATGAGAAGTTTCAATCCCTAGACGTTTTTAAGGCTTTCAAAGCTGAAGTTAAACTTTAACTTGGAAAAAATAATTAAAGTTGTCAAATTTGACTATGGTGGTGAATACTATGGCAAATATGATGGATTAGGAGAACAACATTCAGAACCTTTTTCACTTTTTCTCAAAGAGTGTGGAATTGTTCCGCAATACACTATGCCAAGAAAACCTAGCATGAATGGTGTAGGAGAACAAAGAAACCAAACTTTTAAAGATATGGTGAGGAGTATAATTAGTCATTCATCTTTGCAAGAGTCACTTTGGGGAGAAGCCTTAAAGACTATAGTTTACATCCTTAATAAGGTGTCAAGTAAAGCAGTTAACAAAACCCCTTATAAACTTTGGATTGACAAAAAGCCAAGCAACGGGCACTTGCACATTTAGGGTTGTCCAGCTAAGGCACGACCTTATAGGTCACATGAAAGAAAGATGGATGCAAGAATGGTTAGTTGTTATTTTGTTGGCTATGCTGAATGCTCTCGGAGCTATAAGTTTTACAATCCCACTTCAAGATCATTCTTCAAAATGGAAAATGCGAGATTTCTTGAGGAAGTTGAGTTTGGGAAGGAAGGGAACATAAGGAACGTTGTCTTTGAGGAAGAACTTGTTGTTGACAATGATCAAGTCCTCATACCTATTACTGTTCAAGACACAACTCTAGTAATAGAACACAATATTCAAACTATTGTTGATAACATTGTTCTAGAACAAGACAACAAAGAGGTTCTCCCTCCAATACCTATAGAGCAACCTCAACAACCTTAAGAAGTGTCATTAAGGAGATTCATTAGAGAGAGGAGAAGTGCAATTTCAAATGAATATATTATCTTTCTTCAAGAACATGAGGATGGCATTGATTTAACAGAGGATGATCCAATCAACTTCTATCAAGCTATATGTAGTTCTAACTCTAAAAAATGGATTGATGTCATGAAGGATGAGATGAAGTCTATGCAAGACAATAACATTTAGGATCTTGTCGAATTACCTAAAGGTGTGAAACCTATTGGTTGTAAATGGATATTTAAAACCAAGAAGGATTCAAAGGGTAATATCGAGAGACATAAGGCCCGTATAATCGCTAAAGGCTTTACTCAAAAGGAAGTCTTGACTATAAAGAAACCTTTTCTCCGGTACCTTTAAAGGATTCTTTTAGAATAATAATGGCACTAGTAGCTCATTTTGATCTAGAGCTACATCAGATGGATGTCAAGACAGTGATCCTAAATGGTAACATAGAAAAAACAATTTATATGGTCCAACCAAAAAACTATGTCAAGTGACCAAAAGTCTATGGTGTGCAAACTAAAGAAATCCATCTATAGTCTCAAACAGGCTTCCTGTCAATGGTATTACAAGTTCCATCAAGTCATTACCTCATATAGTTTTGAGGCGAATGTGGTTGATGATTGTATATATCATAAGTTTAGTGGTAGTAAATACATATTCTTAGTATTATATGTTGATGATATAATGCTTGCTAACAACGATATAGGCTTTTTACATGAGACTAGGAGATTTCTAACGAAAATTTTGAAATGAAAGATCTTATGGAAGCCTCTTTTGTGTTAGGCATCAAGATACTAAGAGATTGCTCTCAAGGTATCCTAAAGCTGTCACAAGAGAGTTATATTGATAAGGTTCTAGATAGATTCGACATGAAAGATAGTAATCCAGGAGATACCCCTATAGTTAAAGGAGACAAACTCAGTCTCAAACAATGCCCCAGTAATGACCTTGAAAGAATTGAGATGCAAAAATTCCCTACTCATCAGCTATGGGAAGTCTGATGTACGCTCAAGCTTGTACTCGTCCTGACATAGCATTTGTCGTGGGATTCTTGGGTGATACTTAAGTAATCTTGGAATACAACACTGGAAAGAAGCAAAATGTGTGATGTGTTATTTAAAGAGAACAAAAGGTTACATGCTTACCTATCAAAAGTCTAATCATCTATAGATCATTGGATACTCAAATTTTGATTTTGTTAGATGTCAAGATAGAAAACACTCCACATCTGGATACATATTTATGTTGGTTGGAGGAGCCATCTCTTGGAAGTCTGTTAAATAAACTTTGGTAACTTCTTCGACCATGGTTGTAGAGTTTGTTGCTTGTTTTGAGGCATCCAACCACGGATTATGACTGTAAAATTTTGTCACTAATCTACGAGTGATCGATCACATTGAAAGACCATTGAAAATTTATTGTGACAATAACTCAATAGTTCATTACTCCAATAGCAATAGGAGTGTAACTGATAGACTATTTTGGCAAGCGTACCAAATATCGCACAAGTAGTTTAAAAGGGAAGATCCCAGTATCGAATCCACAGGGAATTGTCCGTATTTGACTATCAGTAAAGTAATCAATTCCTAAACATTAGTTTGGTTTTTATAGTTGGTTGTTCTTGAAACATCAATAATAATAGAAATTTAACTAAACACTATAGTTAACACTAACTATAAACAATATAAACGACAATGTTGATTCAGGACCATGATCGAACAGTTGGCGTGCTTGAGTTTTAGAATGGAATAATGGATATGTTGAGGATTTGGTTCAACCGGTTTGCTTCCCATGTAAACATATAAGATATATTCTCCATTCACATTAATAGTTCAGATTAACTTAGATCTAAAAGTGCTCAAAACGTGATCTCTCATCAAATCAAGCCTAAACTGCTCAACCTCACTTCCGATGTCTCGGTAAGTTCGGTTGAGTGGTTTGATGAAGCTTAGAGATCTTTGTGAAGCTAATGGAGTCTATCCTATGTCTAGAAATACACTCCATTAGAGTTCAAACTCAGTTCCAAGTTCAACAAAGATCTGTCAATGGCGGGTAAACTCTAAAACATGCATATATAACTGATCCAATCATATAACAAGAATAAAGATAGAGAAATGAACATTAAACTGAATATTTCAATGAATAGATATGAAGAATAGCGTTTACATGATCAGCACCTAGTTCCAAGTCCTCAACACTAATAGATTAGCCTCTCATTGTCATGAGAAGCCTTAAAAAGTTACAAAAGTGGAGGAAAGAGAACAAAGGAAACAGGGGAAAAAACAGAGGAAGTAGCTCAATCAGTTCTACCAAGTCTGAATGCTTCAAAATTCTTCAAGTGCAACTTATATAGTCGAAGCCTCGCTTAGCGAAAACTTCCGCTAAGCGCAAAACACTGCATAATGCATCTCAGAACAGGTGTTTCGCTAAGCGCAATCTTCCGCTCAACGCATATTTAGTTCGAAAGCAACTTCCGCTAAGCGAGATGTCCCGCTAAGCGAGTCTTCTGTTCGAATGAAAACTTCGCTTAGCGCAATGTGGCGATCAGCGCGTCATAGGTCGCCTAGCTCGCGTAGCTTGTTGTTGCGCTCAGCGAAGGAAGTGTTGAGCGAGATGTGTCGCTTAGCGAGTAATGTCTTCTTCTTGCATTCTCCCTTTACTGTTGAATCTAGGCCTGCACACATAAATTAGAGTATATTTCTCACAAAATAACTTCCTAGGGTTAGAATTATCAAACTATACAAATCTATATTAAATGATTTCAAACTAAGCTAAAATTCCTGAGAAAGTTGGATAATCACTACAAAATCTGATGCAATATTTACGTATATAAAGCGATTATCAAACTCCCCCAAATTAAAGCTTTGTTTGTCCTCAAGCAAAAGAATATCTACATTACAACAAGGTGGATGTAGAGGAACAATTGGCAGGATTAGAATCAAGTTTTAGACCAATGACACTTGCAAAAAGTGTTCTCAATTGAGATTAAACGCATTAAAGTCACCACGAGAGTTTTCAACATGCACACAAATTCAGCAAACCAACAAAGGAGCATTCAGCAATTTGAAGTTCAAGTGAACACTATGATTCTCATAAGGCCAGTGTTTCACTCAGCACTTAGTGTATAAAGTATAAGATGGTTAAAACATTCCAATTGAAATTGTGCACTTAACTTTTGAATTTCTTCTCAATTTATTGCAGATGTACAAACAATGTAGATCATTAAGGTCTTACTCAGGGTTGAATCACGGTTGGGCTATAAAGAACCTTGGTTTTTCTTGAATTACAATTCCTAAGGATTGAAGAAAACATATCTTTATCTCCCTTCTTGATTATCAATTTCCTCGATATGCCTCAATACTTTCCACAGTTGGACAACAACTACTTCCTGCTTGAATCACAATTGATTGAATTTTCAATTATTCAATTTTTTTTTTCATCAGAGGCTTTGCCTCTTGGATTCATATTGTAGCAGTTGTGTTGCTATCATTTCTTCTTTTTAATGTGGACCTTCACCTGACTCCCCAAAATTTGGAACAATTTTGTCTCAAACCATAAAAGATATGCTTTCCTATTCCCTAAGGCACGATAGGCAATTCTTGTTTAGGTTCTAGGTTCACAAGACAAAATAGTTGTCTATTTGGCTCAATGGTTTAGCAGAGGATTCTCTCAACCTTACTGGATTGACTTTTTGGCTCTGGGAATCACTCTAAGCAAACAAGGCCTTAATCATTTCCACATTAATTATCCACACAGCAATTCAAAGAATCATTCAAAAATTAGTGGAACAACTCAATTGTTCTCTCACAGTATAATTCTCACACTTATCGGTTAATTTTCACAATGTTCACACGTCCTTCAAAAGTCAAATGCTCACAGTTATTAATCCCCCAAACTCACATGCATGCATCGTCCTCAAAACTAAGCAACCTAACAACACGTTCTCACCCAGTTCGAAAACAATTATGCCATGGGTTCAAAACCAACAATAATTCAAACATAGACTGAACCAAATGTTCATAAAACATCTAACTTTGCACAAAAAATTTAATTACCACAGAAATGCTAAACTACATAAAACTGTTAAATATGTAAAGTGAAATAAACAGAAACAATAAAATAGTTCAGATGACAAAACATTTAAAACACTTGGCCTCTTATATACGGCCATGATTCACATCTGCTAATCTTCCTCCAGGTCGGCCTCCATGTTGTCATCTCCTATGGCCTCTATGTTGTCTCCTCCTTCAGTATCCTTGGTTCCCTTCTTCAGTATACTCTTGGTTCCCTTCTTCAGTATACTCCTGGTTCCCTTCTTCCTCAGCTACTTCGTCACCACCACCATCACCCCCTTGAGAAAAGGAAGGTCTGTCCGCAGGCCATTGCATTTGGGCCTGGAAGGCCTCCAAACACATGACTGGCTGTTGGAGGGAGAGGTAGTGCAAATTGTCAATGATTGTACATTGACCCCGGTATAGTGCATTGGTTTGTTCTTCTATCTGCTGACTAAGTGACAGTTGCAGACCATTGAGAGCGATTTGTAGCATGTCTTCAGTGACAATTGCAGTGGTAGATGAAGAACTCCCAGAAACTATCTTCGTGCGAGGTTGCTTCCGAGTGTTGGGAGGGAGCTCAGGTCTGTTAGGATCGGCCTCATTGTAGCAGAAGGTGCATATATACTTGAAAGTGATTGGAGGGCTCAGCTTAAGCAAGACTGGAGTGTTGGAACTAGCCCCTTTTGCATTGCACAATGCCGAAATGAGAGCTGGAAAACCCAATCGGCTGACGCTGGAGTGAGCCATGACAGAAATCTGATTGGATATGAAACTACCCACATTCATATCCATCTTCATAATAAGAGCATATATCCATTCGGCTCTCTCCACTGTAACGTCAGAGGTGTGCGAGGTGGACGCCAATGTGTAGTAGGAGAAAGCGGACCATGCTTGAGTCAGGGTGGTCATATCTGGTCGCACAATCTTCGTAATGGCTCCCTCTTTGTTCTTGACATATCCCTTGCCTGGTATGCACAACAGCGCTGTGATAACCTTGGGGTCTTTGTATTGGCTGAGGAAAATGTCAAATTGAGTTTTCCCAGTGTTGCCCACGAGGATCGGAGGGGTTTGCAGAAGGCGGTTGATAGCTACACCATCCCAGCGAATGGTCTTCCCCTGAACCTTGCATTGCCGGTTGGCCACCTTGTATTCTCCCTCCAGTTCATAAATGTTGGCGTAGAATTCCTTGACCAGAGGCTCATCAATGGACTTATCTAGCAGGCAGCATAACTTTTTGAGTCAGCCACGGCGATTCAGCTCATTGAGGAAGATATCATAGTCACCTGGAGCAATCTTTACAGGTCGCTCTGCAATGAGTCCCCGACCCATGAGTTCATTCTCAAATCTCTCTTGGGCTTCAAAGGAAGAGAAGCGATCGGCATCATAGGGATAGATAACCCTTTCATGCGTGGCAGTAGGTGCAGGAGATGTAGGTGGCACAGGTGGTGTAGGTGGTGTTCTAGAAGAAGACGCGCCGCGGTTGTTGTGAAATTTAGGAGCCATCTGTACTCAAAATGAAAATTACAACAACAAAGCAAATCAATTAGAACAAAGGTGTTTGCTAAGCGCTGTGTCGCACTCAGTAAACACCACTACATGGAAATTGAAAGAAAAAAGGAGAACATACATAATAATACAGAGCATAGGTGAAAAGGAAAACAGAGTAAAAACAGAGCAAAAATTTTGAAAGGAAAATAGAGCAAAACAGGGCTCAGGCGCTAAGCGCAATCTTGCGCTTAGCGAGCCTTCAGTTCGAGGCAAAATTTCGCTAAGCGCACGTTTGCGCTTAGCGAGCCTTTAGTTCGAGGCAAATTTTCGCTAAGCGCAATTGTGCGCTTAGCGAGCCTCCTAGATGCTTCAGTTCAAAGCAAATGGTCGCGCAGCGAGACTTCCCGCTAAGCGAATTAACAAAACAATAGTCGCGCTTAGCGATGATACTCGCTTAGCGGCGCATGAATCTGGAAAATTCCCAGATCCATGAACACAGAAACAGCAGGATGAACATCCAATGAATTTTCGCTGAGCGCTAGTTAGCGCTAAGTGCGTATCAAGCAACTGAAGAACAAAAACCGAGGATGCATGTTCTCGCTTAGCGCACAGACGCGCTTAGCGAAAAAATCAAAAATCCCAATAGGGAAACCTCAAAAATGCTAGACCCATAGCGCAAATCAAGCGAAGAGAAAACGAAAACGAAACCTAATTTACTCAGCACACAACCCAGACTCAATAACACTAAAGACACAACAATGTTATAATTAAAACAGAAAAACAAATTTAAAAGGGAGTTGGAGTGCTTACCCTGGCGTGGAGAGTGAAGAAAAATGAGATCCAAGAAGATGCAGATGCAGTGTGTGAGTGAGTGAATGAAAGTGGGAAGTGAGAGTGCAAAAAATAGAAGGGGACGGCATGAGAGAGGAAGGGAATTAGGTTTGAGTGAGAGAGAAAATTTAATTTGGGAAAGAGGGAGAGTGGGCGGTTTCAAAACTGCCCAGCAGTTACGAACCTCGCGCTTAGCGCATGTTTGCGCTTAGCGCAATATCTCGTGCCCCTTCATTTCATTTTTTTTTTTTTAACTTCCGCTGAGCGACGATATGCGCTTAGCGCGATCTGCATAATTATGCAGATACCGCTTAGCGCGAACTTACGCTCAGCGAGTAATGTGTTCAAACCAAATAACCGCTGAGCGCCGTCCTACGCTTAGCGACATTTTAAGTCGAACCAAAACTGCGCTGTGCGGCAGAGTGCGCTTAGCGAGAATTTCATTCGAACTAAACGTGCGTTAAGCTGCATGTCGCACTTAGCGAAGGTTTACTTCGAACTAAACTTGCGCTAAGCTGCACAGAGCGCTTAGCGAAACTTTACTTCGAACTAAACCTGCACTAAGCTGCATAGAGCGCTTAGCGAAACTTTACTTCGAACTAAACCTGCGCTAAGCGTGAACATGAGCTTAGCGCAAAAACAGTTCGAGCCAAAGTTGCGCGCAGCGAAGAGAAGCGCTAAGCGAACTATGCAGAGATTTATTATTGATGCCAAAAATTGAAAAAAATGCAGTGACAAACCTGGGTTGCCTCCCAGCTAGCGCTTCTTTAACGTCAATAGCTTGACGGTTGACAAGATCAAGGATCTTGTAGATGTATGATTGTTGTAAGCCTCTCAATTTCTCCACCATGATAGCCTTTGAGTCTTTGGCCATTCACCACCCAGCTTGTTTGTGGGTCTTTTGATGATGGATCCATGATCTCAATTGCTCCGTAAGATTTGACATCTTTGATGGTGAAGGGACCGGACCACTTGGACTTCAATTTCCCAGGGAAAAGCCAAAGTCTTGAGTTGAATAGGAGCACTCACTGCCCTATATGAAATTCCCTCCTCAATAGCTTCTTATCATGATATCTCTTGGTTTTCTCTTTGTAGAGCTTTGAGGATTCAAAGGCTTGATTTCTCATTTCCTCTAGTTCTAATAACTGCAGCTTTCTCTTGTCGACCGCCAATGTTGGATCAAAATTTAGCAATTTAATTTCCCACCAAGCTTTGTGAGCCATTTCCACTGGAAGGTGACAGGCCTTGCCATATACCATCTGAAATGGTGTGAGACCAATTGGAGTCTTTAATGCAGTCCTATAGGCCCAGAGGGAATCATCCAGCTTATGTGCCCAATCCTTCCTTGATGTTGCCACTGTCTTTTCCAGGATTTTCTTGATTTCTCTATTGGAAACTTCTGCTTGGTCATTGGTTTGCGGATGATAAGGCGATGCTACCTTGTGTCGTACTTCATAATGTTGGAAGACTTTTGAAAGAGCTTCATTGCAGAAATGTGTTCCTCCATCACTTATCAAGACGCGAGGTACTCCAAACCTTGTGAAAATTTGCCGCTTTAGGAATTTGATGACAGTCTTGACATCACTTTTCTGACATGCCATAGCCTCAACCCACTTGCTCACACAATCTACGGCTACCAATATGTATTCATTTGAAAATGAAGGAGGGAGAGGGCCAACGAAGTCAATGCCCCAACAATCAAAAACCTCTACTTCCAGGATATTTTGGAGAGGCATTTCATGCCTCTTTGATATGCTCCCTGTCCTTTGGCATTTATCACACACTTGAGCATGTTCGAAAGCATCCTTGAACAAGGTTGGCCAGTAAAAGCTTGATTGAAGTACCTTGGCAGTTGTACGTCCACCATTATAGTGACCTCCATAAGGTGAATTATGGCAATGCCATACAATATTCTTGGCCTCTTCTTGTGGGACACATCGCCTTAGAAGTTGATCGGCTCCGATCCTAAACAGGAAGGGATCATCCCAAACATAGTAAGTGCAGTCCCTCAAGAATTTCTTCTTTTGATGCCAATTCATTCCTTCTGGCATCACATGGGCAGCTCTATAATTGGCGATGTCTGCAAACCAAGGTCTCTCCTGCAACATCATGAGGAATTCATCAGGAAACTTCTCTCTGATCTCCAGCTCTTTGTTGGTGACTTCTTCATTTATTAGGCGAGATAGATGGTCTGCAATTGAATTTTCACTCCCCTTCTTGTCTTTGATCTCAATATCAAATTCTTGAAGAAGTAGCACCCATCGAATCAATCTAGGTTTGGAGTCTGGCTTGGTAAGGAGATATTTTATGGCTGCATGGTCAATATAAATAATCACCTTAGATCCTACCAAATAGGATCTAAACTTTTCCAGAGCGTATACTATGGCCAACAGCTCTTTTTCTGTGGTAGCGTAGTTGAGTTGAGCGTCATTGAGCACCTTGGAAGCGTAGTGGATGGAGTGAAAGACTTTGTTCCTCCGTTGCCCTAGAACAGCTCCTACTGCATAATCACTGGCGTCGCACATCAGCTTAAAATCTTGACTCCAATCAGCAGCAATTATCACTGGTGCAGAGATAAGCTTGTCCTTCAAGGCGTAAAAGGCGATTAAGCATTCTGTGCTCATGCTGAATTTGACTTCTTTTGCTAACAAGGAGCTAAGTGGTCTGGCTATCTTGGAGAATTCCTTAATGAATCTTTTGTAGAAGCCAGGATGACCAAGAAAACTCCTCACCCCCTTCACATTCGCTGGTGGTGGTAGCTTGGAAATCACATCAATCTTTGCCTTGTCCACTTTGATTCCTCTTATTGAAATTTTGTGCCTAAGCACAATTCCCTCCTGAACCATGAAGTGACATTTCTCCCAATTCAACACCAAGTTACTCTCCTTACATTTTTTTAATACCAACTCCAGGTTAGAGAGACACAGGCCAAACGAAGCTCCAAAGATAGAAAAGTCGTCCATGAATACTTCAATGCATTTCTCTACCAAGTCGGCAAAGATAGCAAGCATGCAGCGCTGGAACGTGGCCGGAGCATTACATAATCCGAATGGCATTCTCCGATAAGCAAAAACTCTGAAAGGGCAAGTGAAAGCAGTCTTCTCTTGGTCCTCCGGGTCTACTACTATTTGGTTATATCCAGAGTAGCCATCAAGAAAACAATAGTAAGCTTGCCCAGCTAACCTTTCTAGCATTTGGTCCATGAAAGGCAGGGGAAAATGGTCTTTTCTTGTGGCATCATTCAGCTTCCTGTAGTCTATACACATTCTCCAGCCTGTGACAGTCCGAGTGGGTATCAACTCATTTTTATCATTGCGGATCACTTGTCATTCCGCCTTTCTTTGGCACTACTTGCCATTGGACTCACCCTAGCCCACTGTCGGAGATGAGGTAAATCATCCCAGCCTCCAAAAGCTTCAGCACTTCCTTCCTCACCTCTTCCTTCATGGTGGGGTTGAGTCGCCTCTGAGGTTGTCGCACTGGCTTGTAGTCGGCTTCCATCATGATTTTGTGCATACAATAAGATGGACTAATTCCCTTGAGATCAGAGATGTGCCAACCTACAGCTTCTTGATAACGCTTGAGAAGTTCCAATAGCTGCGTTTCTTCCTCAGAAGACAGAGAATTGCTGATGATTATTGGTTTGCCTTCCTCCTCATCCAAAAAAATGTATTTAAGATGAGAAGGTAAGGTCTTCAACTCAAGCTTGGGCCTCTCTGCCTTGTCATTCTTCAACTTTTCATAGATATTATCATTTGAAGGAATTTCTTTTAGCTTTTCCAAATGATGTTTGTACTCTTGGACTTCATTTTCCTCCTCTATAGTAAGGCAGTCCATGGAATTAACCAGGACTCACTCTAGAGGAGAGTGTAAAGTCAGTTGTTGAGTAGCTTCCACCACTTCCTCTTCATAAGCATCAATGCGGAGGCAATCCTTGGTGTCATTCTGGTGGTGCATGGCTTCAAAGATGTTGAAGGTGACCTTTTGATTGGCCACGCTTAGCTGGAGATGTCCTTTTCCCATACCTACCACCACGTTAGCCGTCATCATAAAGGGTCTTCCTAGGATTAAGGGCACCTCCTTATCCTCCTCCATGTCCATGATGACAAAATCAACAGGGAAGGTGAATTCTCCTACCTTAACTATGACATCCTCAATGACACCATGAGGATATTTGATGGAGCGATCTGCAAGTTGGAGAGTCATCCGAGTTGGTTTCAATTCCAAGTCTCCAATCCTCCGAAGCACTGAGAGTGGCATTAAATTGATGCTTGCACCTAAGTCAATTAGGGCTTTCCCTATGGAAATCTCTCCAATGGTGCAAGGAATTGTGAAACTACCCGGATCTTTGAACTTTGGTGGAAGGGTCCGTTGGATGATGGCACTACAATTGCCCTGAACGTTAATGGTCTCCTCTTCAATGTACTTCCTCTTCTTAGTAACCAGATCCTTCATGAACTTGGCATATAAAGGCATCTGTTGTAGCGCTTCACTGAAGGGAATGGTGATCTCCAATTTCTTGAAGACTTCTAGAAATCTAGTGAAATACCTCTCCTTGTCTTTCCTTGACGGAATTAGAGGATAAGGTAGATTCTTGGTGACCTCTTGTTCTGGAGCTTCTTTTTCCTTCTTCGCCAATTGGTGCTTGGACTTGTGCATTGGTAATGCCTCTTCAGTCACAATTCCACCATTTTTGCTTGTGCCATCTTCCTGGTCAGCTGCTATCCCTTCTTCCTGACCTTTATCAGCCTCTTCCTCACTTAACACATCTTCTGTGATTCCACTGGGGGCATTAGCTTCTGCTGCTGGCAGTTCTGGTGTGTCAAGGGCAGCGTCTTCTATGCATTTGCTTCTAGTCATAACAGCATTGCATTGTTCCTTTGGGTTCACCTCCGTGTTGGCAATGAATTTTCCATTGAATTTTTCAGCCACTTGATTGGCCAGCTGCCCCAATTGGACTTCTAAGTTCTTAATGAAGGCTTGAGTGCTCTTGTGGTTGGAAGCAGTCACATCTAAGAATTGTGCGAAAGAGTCTTCCAGCTTGTTCTTGCCTCTCATACACAGAGGGTCCTTGATGCTGAGGTCTATTTGACGGGCCTCCTGAGTCCTTGTTATAGTTGTTACCGGGATGTGATTGCCATTCCCGGTTGTAGCTTCCACCTTGGTTTCCCCCTTGACCTTGATTGTACCCACTGTAATTACTTCCACGATTGTTGTTGTTGCTGGCCATGTAGTTCATTTCTTCATGTGGCCCTTCTGAGGTCATACAAACACCGTTTTCATGGTTTCCTCCACATACTTGACAGCAGAAATTCCTTGGAGGAGGGTGTTGGTTGTGAAGACTCTTCAGTTGTTGTGGAAGGCTACTCAGTTGCTTTGTAAGAGCCTCAATTTGCGGGTTAGGATTTTGTTTTGAGCAAAGACGGCATCTTGAGAATGCAACTCCAAAATGCCCTTCCTTGGAGGAATATGAGTCCTATCATGAGTGATAGAATGATCGCCTACGGCCATATTTTCAATTAGTGCTATGGCATCCTCCACGGTCTTCATCTTGACCTTCCCTCCGGCTGAAGCATCCAACAGTTGCTTGGTATGGTTCTTCAACCCATCAATGAACATAATAATTTGTATTGGTTCCTCAAAGCCATGGGTTGGTGTCTTCCTTAGCAATCCTCTAAAGCGATCCCACGCTTCACCTAGAGATTCCTCGGCCCTTTGAGTGAAAGAGGAAATCTCTGTCTTCCCTTTGTGCAGTCTTGGACTCCGAAAAATATTTGTTGAGGAATTTAGCAACAATTTCATCCCAAGTTGGAATGTGTTACCCTTGAAGGAATGGAGCCACTGCTTGGCATTTCCTGCCAGAGAGAATGAGAATAAATTGAGACGGATGGCATGATCAAGAACTCCTGCTAGTTTAACCGTGTTGCAAATTTCCATATAGGTGGACAGATGAGCATAGGGGTCTTCATTAGGCAAGCCATGGAACACATTGGCTTGTATGAGCTGGATGAGAGAAGATGGATATGAGACACTTGCGGCTTGTACCTCTGGTCTCATGATACTTGTGAAGTGAGCTGGAATAGCAGGAACCACATAGTCTTCCAGAGTGCATTTTTGTTAATTGTCTTCCATGATTGGCTCTTCGGCACTGGAAGGAATCTCAATGTGTGGTTGTACGGAGGAAGAAGCTTTCTGAGCCGCTTGTCTTTCTCTTTTTCTTCTTGCGGCCTTGATCTTCCGATAGGTATTTTCTATTTCCGAATCCAATGGGATTAGATCAGCTTCTGAACTCCTACCTCGCATACACTTCAAGTACTCAAAAGTGGGTTAGCAACACTCAAGAATGACAATTATGCAGAATTTTCTGCATGAAAATTATGCAGCAACTCCAATTATGCAGCAGAGCACATGCAGCAATGTATTTCTAGATTATGCAGTAATTGAAAGCAAGTTCTACCAATCAGTATTCCAAATTTATGCAGAATTTTCTGCTGCAATTATGCAGCAATTCCTATTATGCAGCAGAGCACAAGCAGAACAAAGGCAGAGGCAGATTTCTTTGAAATAACAAACTATAAACAAAGCATACAATGAATATAAACTAAGTACAATTATACAATAGACAAAATTGAACTAATGATTAAAATTGACATAAATACTAATCGCCGAATACCATGAACAATTCCCCGGCAACGGCGCCAAATAACTTGATAGACTATTTTGGCAAGTGTACCAAATATCGCACAAGTAGTTTAAAAGGGAAGATCCCAGTATCGAATCCACAGGGAATTGTCCGTATTTGACTATCAGTAAAGTAATCAATTCCTAAACATTAGTTTGGTTTTTATAGTTGGTTGTTCTTGAAACATCAATAATAACAGAAATTTAACTAAACATTATAGTTAACACTAACTATAAACAATATAAACGACAATGTTGATTCAGGACCATGATCGAACAGTTGGCGTGCTTGAGTTTTAGAATGGAATAATGGATATGTTGAGGATTTGGTTCAACCGATTTGCTTCCCATGTAAACATATAAGATATATTCTCCATTCACATTAATAGTTCAGATTAACTTAGATCTAAAAGTGCTCAAAACGTGATCTCTCATCAAATCAAGCCTAAACTGCTCAACCTCACTTCCGATGTCTCGGTAAGTTCAGTTGAGTGGTTTGATGAAGCTTAGAGATCTTTGTGAAGCTAATGGAGTCTATCCTATGTCTAGAAATACACTCCATTAGAGTTCAAACTCAGTTCCAAGTTCAACAGCATCTGTCAATGGCAGGTAAACTCTAAAACATGCATATATAACTGATCCAATCATATAACAAGAATAAAGATAGAGAAATGAACATTAAACTGAATATTTCAATGAATAGATATGAAGAATAGCATTTACATGATCAGCACCTAGTTCCAAGTCCTCAACACTAATAGATTAGCCTCTCATTGTCATGAGAAGCCTTAAAAAGTTACAAAAGTGGAGGAAAGAGAACAGAGGAAACAAGGGAAAAAACAGAGGAAGTAGCTCAATCAGTTCTACCAAGTCTGAATGCTTCAAAATTCTTCAAGTGCAACTTATATAGTCGAAGCCTCGCTTAGCGGAAACTTCCGCTAAGCGCAAAACACTGCATAATGCATCTCAGAACAGGTGTTCCGCTAAGCGCAATCTTCCGCTCAGCGCATATTCAGTTCGAAAGCAACTTCCGCTAAGCGAGATGTCCCACTAAGCGAGATGTCCCACTAAGCGAGTCTTCTGTTCGAATGAAAACTTCGCTTAGCGCAATGTGGCGATCAGCGCGTCATAGGTCGCCTAGCTCGCGTAGCTTGTTGTTGCGCTCAACGAGGGAAGTGCTGAGCAAGATGTGTCGCTTAGCGAGTAATGTCTTCTTCTTGCATTCTCCCTTTACTGTTGAATCTAGGCCTGCACACATAAATTAGAGTATATTTCTCACAAAATAACTTCCTAGGGTTAGAATTATCAAACTATACAAATATATATTAAATGATTTCAAACTAAGCTAAAATTCCTGAGAAAGTTGGATAATCACTACAAAATCTGATGCAATATTTACGTATATAAAGCGATTATCAGTAACCAAGTCAAAATTCATTGACATCAAGTTTATGGTTGTTAAGGAAAGAGTTCAAAATAAACATATTTGTATAGAACATATAGGGACTCATTCCATGCTAGTTGATCCACTTACTAAAGGTATGGTACCTAAAGTTTTTTATGAGCACATTACTCATATGGGTGTAATTCCTAATAGTACCTTAGTTTAGTGGGAGTCTTGCATATGTTCTATATCTTATGTTTTTCAAACATTTTGTTGTTTGGATTTTCTACAAAAATAAAGTTGATGTTTATCATCTTGTTATGAACTTGTGTCATGTTTTATATGTGATTTTTGTTGCATTTGTATTTATCTCTATAAAGAATAAAGTTTGGATTAATTGAAAATAAACATGATTAAAATCACATCACATGTTATTTTCATACCGCTTATCTATATTTGATCTATGTCATCAAGTAAAAGTAACAATGGTGATCATTGTGGTTTAGTCACGTTGAGTTTGTGACGAAAACCATAGTAGTTCCTTATTATTATATGAGATGGACCAGATTGCTAAAGGGGAAGTCTAAAAGTGAATAACGTACGATTGCATGCCTAAAGAATTTTATGATATAAATGTCTAAGGTTAATATGAAGTTCAAGTGGGAGATTGTTAGAAATTTTATTTATTCCTAATTAATTAATATGGACTAAGTATTAATTTATAACATTTATATTAGTTATTTACATTTAGAGGGGCTCAATTTAAGTGATTTAATTTAGAGAGCCCTTAGACTGTCAGTAGAAAAACAATATGGGCTTAATGAATGGATTACCATTTTTACCCATTGGGGCATAATGAGAACTCTGATGGATTAAAAACGAAAAGTACGATTATGGTCCCTAACATACCAAATCAGAAAACAATTTTCTCCTCTCCTCATCTGAAGAGAAAACAAAGGTCCCATAAGGAGCAAGGCGATTTGGTTGAGGAAGATCATTGAACCAACAGTTACTGATCATTAAAGTTTTCGCTGCATATCAATCAATACTACTCTATGGAATCAGGTGTTCCTAAGAACCCACTTTTCTAAAAATCTAACATAATGTGTTCTTATCTGTTCATTTAGTTATTTTATTTGGTTAATCAAAATATCAAACATTGAGGACCATAACCATGCTTTACGTTTTTAACCCATGAGAGTTTTCATTATGCCCTAATGGGTCAAACTGATATCCACTCATTAAATCCATATTATTTCCTATTGGCAATCTAGGGGCTCTATATTAGATCACTTCAATTGAGTCTCTCTAAATGTAAATAACTAATATAAATGCTATAATATTAATACGTACTTCATATTAATTAATTATGAATAAATAAAATTCATAACAATCTCCCATTTAGACTTCACATTAACCTTAGACATTTATACCACAAAGTTCTTTAGATGCGTAACCGTATGTTATTTACTTTTACACTCCCCTTAAATAATCTGGTCCATCTCATATAACATCAATGAATTATTGTGATTTTCATCACAAACTAAACGTGACTAAGTCAATTATCACCATTATTACTTATACATGATGACATAAATTAAATATGGATAAGCGGTATGAAAATAACATGTGATGTGATCTTAATTATATTTATTTTCAATTAGTCCAAACTTTATTTTTTATAGAGATCAATACAAATGCAACAAAAATCTCATATAAAACATAACACAAGTTCATAATAAAAATGATAAACATCAACTTTATTTCTGTAGAAAATCTAAACAAAATGTTTGAAAAACATAAGATATAGAACATAAACAAGACTCTCACTAAATTAAGGTACTATCAGGAATTACACCCATATGAGCAGTATGCTCATGAAAAACTTTAAGTACCAGACCTTTAGTAAGTGGGTCAGCTAGCATATTCTCTTTTTCTATATGTTTACAATATATGTATTTTTTGAATTCTCTATTTTACAACCAAATACTTTACGACAACAACCTTTGACTTGGTTGAATTCTTTAGATTATAAAACTACTAAGATATTGTCTCAATAAACACCCAATGGCTTCTTAATGTTGGTAACAATAGGCAAGCCAATGACAATAATTTAACGATCATTAATTTTAGTATGATGTCTCATAGTAAAATATTAACTCCACCAACATAGTTAAATGTGGATCCTAATGTGGAGTGATTGCTATTAAGACATCCCGCAGAATCAAAGTCAGAATATTCAATGATCTCTAAATTTCTAGACTTTCAATATGAAAACATGTAGTTTCTTCTTCTTTTCAAATAACGCATTATGCATTTTACTACTTTCTAGTGTTACATACCAAGATTACTCATATATCACCTTAGAACTTTCAATAAAAGCTATTTCAGGACAATAAAAATAAACTTAAGCATACATGATAAATTGTAATATAACTCTTTTGCAACAATAAATTGTACGATGCTAGTAGGATGCCATCAACATATACCAAAATAATAAATTTTCTCCCATTTAATTTTTGGTATACATAATCATTAACCAAATTTACCTCAACACCATAAGAGGTAATCTTGATGAATTTTGTAATACCATAGACATAGACGAGAGACTTGTTTAAGGGCATAAATGGATTACTTTAGTTTGCACATCAAAGACTTTGGATCACCTTAAACAGTTTTTTGGTTACACCATATAAATTGCTTCATAATGTTTCCATTTAGAAATGTAATTTTTATATCCATTTAATGCATATTAATCATAAAAATGGAATACTAGTGTCATTATAGTTCTAAGAGAGTCTTTCTAAGAAACCAGAGAGAAAGTCTCTTTATAATTAATGTCTTACTTCTTGGAAAACTTTTGGCTACAAGACAAACTTTATCTCAATATTACCCTTTGAAACCCTTTTAGCTATAAATGTTCATCTACAACTTATAGATTTCACACTTTCAAGCAATTTGACAATATCCCAAATGTCATTGTCAATCATCAATTTTATTACATCATTTCATGATATCAATCCATTTGAGAGTTAGAACACAACATGACTTCACTAAAGTTGGTTAGATCTTTCTTAGCCAACCTAATGTCATATTCATGTTCTTAAAGAAATATAACATAATCATCTAGAATTGCACTTCTCCTCTCTCTAATGGATATCCTTAATGGAACTTCTTCAGGCTATTGAGTTTGAACTTTAGGTGGTACTTGAGAAGGAATTTCAATGTTGTCTTGTCCTTGAATGATGTTAGAAATAACATCATTATTTAATTACCGAATTTGTTTCTTGAACAATGGTAAGTACAAAGACTCATCTATTGTTAATAGTAGGTTATTCCTTAAAAACAATACTCCTTATGTTTCCTTCCCCTCCAAACTCAATTTCCTTAAGGAATCTTGCATTTTCATCTCAAAGAAAAACCTAATAGTGAGATTGTAAAACATATTCATGCGAGAGCATTAAATTTAACCAAAAAATTAATAACTAATTGTCTTAAAGTCCATCTTACCTTCATGTAGCCTAGAAGGCCTTGCTTCAACTAGACATCCCCAAATATGCATGTGCCTAATGCTGGGATTTCCCTAGTTCACAACTATATGGGTTGTTAATGACTACTTTAATTGGTACCCTATCGAGGATATATACTGCAGTTTTTAATTCCTTTCCCCAAAGTGACTTTGGTAGAGAAGAATCACACTTCTTACCATATCTTTAAAAGTTTAGTTTCATCGTTCTATAACTCTGTTCATGCTAGGTTTGCCTAACATTGTATGTTGTAGAACAATTTCACACTTATTGAAGAAAACGCATGGGGAACTCCAGATGTTGCACCTTATGTCATATCTACCATAGTATTCATGACAATCAGATTTGATTGTCTTAATTTTCTTTCATAGTTGAAGTTCAACTTCAGCTTTGAAAGATGAAATGTCTAAAGGCCAAAACTTCTCATAATTTCAATAAAGAGTAATTGTCTATGAACATAATAAAATACATTTGTACATTCCATGAATCCATTAAGAATAAAACACAAAAATATGTATACATTAGTTTTAAGGCATGCTTAGCTCTTTCGACACCTAAATTACCTTTTGTTTGTTTCTTTTCCCTTTATATACTCAATGTATGCATTAAGGTCCAACCAATGTAAGGGATCAAGAATTTCCTCTAACATAAGCCTCTAAATTCTCTATTAAGAGATATGACTTAAGCGCTTATGCCATAAAGTGATGAAATTATCATTTAATTTCACGTTTTGTACCACCCAAAATTATTTGCAATAAGAACACTCAATATCCATAAAAGAACCCATAACTTGCAACATTTGAATCACAAGAGAGACTAACTTTATTATTTCTAATTTGAATAAGAATAATTGAATTTGTCCAAAATAGAAATAAAATACTGTTTAATAAACAGTTCAATATATGTCTTAACCAAATTCAAATGAAATTGAGTCTTCTGAAGCAACCTAAAAGTTCCTATAGTTTCAACTGCAACTTTATGTCATCGCCCACATAGATGAATCTTTCATCATCACTTAGCAGATGACTCCACAAGTAGCATTGTATAGACATGCTTATGTGAGTAGTACGTAGAACAAAAATCTACCCACCAAGCATCATTTGGTACAAAAACTAAATTAACTTTACAACAAACAAAAGGTGAGAAGTTTACCCTTCTTCACACACTGAATAGTATACTTGGGACATTTTTACTTTATATGTCGCATCTTACAAAAGTAACAAGTAAAATCCTTATCTTGTTCTCTTGTTTCTTCTCTAATTGAGAAAAACTTTATGTAATATCTTGAACTCTCTTCCTATTCTTATTCTTAAAAATACTTGGTTTTACTCATAGTCAAAATGAAGAACAACCTAACTTGATCTAGCATGCATTATGGTAAATAAAGTCCCATTAGAGTTTTCTATAATCAGAACTAATCAATGTGTAATATGTCTAATTACATGCAATTGAGAAAATTCCCAACTGACTCCTTTCAAACTAAATTTTATACATGTAGCTTTGGGATTCCAATAATATGAATAATTAAAATAGGATTAGTAGCAGCAACAACAATTAAAGATGAGAACAATAAATATACAATGTACAATTAATCTTTATGGTAAATTTAAATACCCAAACAAGATACCTAACACGCCATTAATCCTCAATCTTTGGATTGAAAAGACTAACTGCAAGTGGTATTCTCAACGTAATGATCAAACATTGATGATAAGTCCTGTCAAACAAAGGTTGCCTTTAGACACACCATTGCTCACATGGAAAACTTATATGATGATTATTCCCATCAAATAATGATTATTTTTGAACATTTTATTATTCACATGAAAATCAATCAGATGACAACTCCTATCAAATAATGTTTTTCTTTGGACATTTTAGTAACATGGAAAAAAAATACTATTTATAATCACCACACATTTCCCATCGGAAACATGTAATTATTCTACCAAATTGTGTCTTCCTTTGGGCCAAGCATAATTCCATGCAACATCTATGTAAACTCAATCAAACTAACTTACGCAATAGAGGTTACTTTGCCAACATGCATGTTGTTTCAATCAATTTAACAAAAAATACAAGACAACTTAATATAATAAATGGGAGGCCTTAAAATTACACAACTTTCACATATAATCAAGTAAGTTATATAAAAATATATATAACAAAGTGCAAATATTTAACATAATGGATTCATCACAAGATACTCAGCACAACATTAATTCCTAGTCTTTTGAATAGAAAAATTAATTTATAAATGGTACTCTCCACACAATGATCAAATATTAACAATCAGCTCTATCAAATAATAGCCTTTCTTTAGACCGACTATTATTCACAGGAAAATTACTTTATGATTGTCATATATTTATCATCACAAGTATGTTATTATTTGGTCAAATTGTGTTTTCCTTTGGGCCAAGCACAATTTGCATAAATAATCTCATACAAACATCTATGTAATTTTAATCAAATCAATTTACACAATAGGGATTACTTTGGCAATATATTGTTTCAACCAATTTAATTAAAAATTACTAGACATATAAATAGGGAGAATCCATAAAATTTGCACCCAAACTAATAGCAACAATTATATGAAAGGAATCATCACTATAAGTAAATGACTTTATCAAAATTCATATACAGTGCAGGCACAATATTAATCCAACAGATGCTATATGCAAAATAAATTCATTCAAGTAATTAAATTATTTTATAAAATTAGCATGAACAAAATAGAAGCACAAGCAACCTGTGGAAAGCCAAAACCAAATAGTAATAGCAAATACATAAAGCTATAGCGAAAAATACATAGTAATGTACATGATTTGAAATATATAAGTTATGAGCTCCTAAAAGGCAACGCCAATAATACTAAACGCTATACATTTATGAGCTTGCGCTTCTAAAAAGCAACAAGTCACAAATCCAAATTGTACACCACCAATACATGAAGAACAGTTCCAAAGCATTACCAAAGCACAGTAAAAGGCATCATTAATACATGTGCATTGACCAAAAATCGTAATGATTACACACGCAAAAAGTAAGTGACGTTATTTATAATATCCAAAAAGGAAAAAGGATCGAACACTGATTCTTGATAAAAAAAAAAAAATGCATAATCATTTTCCCCCAAAAATTAAATTAGAGCTCATAAAATTAAAAGAGGGATTTAGGTAAATAAAAATTCACATTACTTTAATTCCAATAATCTAACAACAATGGAAGCTCTGATACCACTTGTCGGATATTTTGATTAAACCAAATAAAATATCGAATAAATAGAATAGCACATTATGTCAGATTATAAGAGAAGGGTTCTTAGAAATACCTGGATCCATAGAGCATATTGACACATAGCGAAATTTGTAGTGATCAAGAACTGTTGGTTCAATGATCTTCCTCAATCAAATCGACTTGCTCTTTATGGGACCTTCATTCTCTCTTCACATTGGAAGAGGAAAAAATTGTTTCTGATTTGGTGTTAGGACCATAAGCATGTTTTATGCCCCCAATGAGTCAAACTGGTATCCACTCATTAAATCCATATTATTTTTAGTTGGCAGTTTAAGCGCTCTCTATCTCTATATTAGATCACTTTAATTTAGTCACTCTAAATATAAATAACTAATATAAATATTATAATATTAATATGTGATCCATATTAATTAATTAAGAATAAATAAAATTCCTAACTGCCACAACCAAAACGCTTCCTTTAGGTCACGAGACAGCAAAAACAAAACAACACTTCTTCCTTTTCCGTTTTGGATAGTAAAGTTGGAAAGCCAATTTCAAAAGATAGCATAAAATGGGAAAGTTTCTGAAACCTTTTATTGTTGTTCAAACCCTGTATGGTTGTATCATATCGATGCTATCAAAACCCACTAAAAAAATTAACGTTTCTAAGTTGCAACCTAGGAAGAACCAACAAGACACAAACTGGAGAAAGATAAAGAAGGAAATCTTTGGGAACCATTTTATGGGGATCAAAGTTAAATAATCACCAAGAAGTTATTAACACCCCTGAAAAAGCAAATGGAGGAGAGACTCAAAGGTCTGTTATTTGTGGAGAGCAGAACAAGGGTAAGGTTTTGAATTTGAATTTCAAATTGATAAACCAAAACAGGGTAGCAGGAGTTTCAAATTTCATTTCAATCTGTCTATATTTATATTATATATATATATATATATATATATATATATTCCATCTATTCTCTTTTTCACCTGTACATCTTGTGTTCCTGTTTCAAAATAAAAAAAATCAGAATCAAAAAATTGGAACAACTCGGTCTTGAGAATGGTGGATTCAAAGATTAATATTTTCATTATTATTGACATTTTTAGTTACAATTTCCCTTTCTTATTAGTAATTTTGGAATGTTCTAAATGTCTATTGTGATTCTATACCTCTATGTTTGCTACCATTTTCCTTAGCATTTGTTGATTTATCTCTAGCAACACTACAACTGTGGCTGGAGTTCCCTTCACCAACCACGGTTAACCACAACAACTTTTTCATTTGTTATCCAAGTAAAAAATCACTTTCCCCAATTTGCAGTATTAACAATTTTTTAAATTAATTATTATTAGTTTTTTTCTTTTTTATTTATTTTGCTTTGGTCTGATTGTTCTCTTTTTTTTTTTTTGTCATCAACATTTGAAACATTATTTTATAATTATTATCATCAACTAAAGAGATTTATTTTATTTGTTCTTGTTCTAGATTTATTTGTGGTTGTAAGTTATATGTTAGATCAAATATCTTAATGAACTTTAAAAATCCTTTTAACAACCTTTTTTCATCACTCTAGACTAATTTCTGCATTTCAAAGGAGACTTCTTATATATTATGGATTTTGGCTTATCTTTTATAACAAATGAGCATTATTATTTTCATGTAACCATTTATTTTCAAATGAAGAAAGGCAAGTTCCCAATCTGTTTGGAACAGAGACTCGGGAAGAAGAGAGGTAAGCATTTAAATTTTTCAAATTTCAAATTGATAAATACAAGTTGTCCTTAGCGGGAGTTTCAATTTACAATTCAATATCTGTCTCTATATATGTCTTTCAATACTTATCCTGTTTCAATTTCAGTTTCAACATCCCAATTCAAAAATGGTGAACAAATTTCATGAGGTTACAAATACCTTTTCCACGGAGATATTAACAGTGGATTGAAATGTTATTATTATCACTATTATCCTTTTTCCCCAACAAACTCTCTCATAATTTCACCACTAAAATTATTCTCCTTAATTTCAACTCTGAAATTTCTATTTTGCAGCAACATGCCATTTGATTTCAACACAAATGTGATTTTTCTTCTCAATGACAATAATGGCAACAACAACAGATTCCATTCAGCTTCTTTAAGAGGTAACTGGAAATAGGATTTTATTTAGGAGAGCGAAAACATGATTTTTATTGTTCTCTATTACACCATATCTTCTTCCATCTTCTCTATTGTTTTATTACCATACCTATGCATTGCACAGGATCAATACTAGTTTTGTTACATTTCAAGATTTTCCATTAAGGGTGTTAAAAGGAAATAAAAGAGATGTGGGTGTACATAATAAAACTGGGGCTGTAAATAGTAAGTGCCCTAGGCCTATTTAACCAAAGTCTAGCTCGGCCCGACATTTTCTGACTGCTATGAATGGATCAAATTATCCTAGTATTTGACATATAGAAAGAAAGTAAAAAGTAGAATACATAGAAAACTTAGTCATTTAATCATACACTTAATCCTCCTCGTTTGAACAAATTTATGCTTCATTAAAACACCAAAAAGCCTGCTACCATTTGAAGACATTATTTTACATAGTCCAATCTTTCTGAATGATCAATTTTTGTTAAGAAAAAAATACTGCCCTAGCTATTAGACAGTTGATAGTTTAGTTACACTCTGTATAAGCAGCTTTCATCATTTTCGCTTATAGCCTTATTATTACTATCCTTATAGCTAGAAATGTAAGTGGTATCACCACGAAGGAGAGCAATATCAAATCCAATTCCCACTCTTCTTCGTCCATTATTAGCTGAAGAAGGATAACAACACTCGCGAAGAACTTGCAAAATCTCTTTCATAGAAGGCCTACTTGAGGGTAACCTGCTTGTGCAAACAAGGCCTAATTTCAAGACTGTGGTCATCTCTTCCACATAACTTGTTTCTTTGGTTTCTTCATCCAATGCATCGGTGAGGCACTTCCCTTCCCTATAATTAGAGGTGTTCATGGTTAGGTTTTCTCAATAACCATAATAAATAACTAGATTATTTGTAGTTATTATAACTATAACCATAACTAGGTTTGTATAACTGGTTATAATTTAAAAGTTTAAATACATTTTTAATTTTTCAAATATGAAATTTTTCTATTTTTGTCAATTAAATTAAAAGTTGTCTCTCAATTAGTTTTTTCTCTATCATTTTGCCCAACAGCACAAGCACATAGACAACAAGAGTTGTTCTCATCATCATGATTAACGCCATCATCACCACTAGCATGGTTACCACTGCCATTCTGCCGTCGCCACCACCATCATGGTTGTCGTCCTCGTTGTTGGTGACGGCAACAACGAGGACAACGACCATGATAGTGGCGACGACGCTGGCAAGAACGTGGTGGTAACCATGGTGATGGTGGTGGTGGCAACGGCGATGACAGCGACGGCAGTGGTCATGGTGATGAGGACAACTCTTGCTGCCTCTGTGCTTCTGTGCTTCTGTTGTGTTGTGTGGTCAATAATTGAGCAAAAAGACAGAAAAAAAGCTAATTGAGAGAGAAAGAGAGGGAAAGGATCTCATAGTGATGCACTTAAAATTGAGGTTTTAATCTTGATGCATTTATTATTTTTAATTTTAATCGAAGGGTTATTATTGTTTGTTCTCATTTAAAAGTTGTTTTCACTTGAAACGTCCTCTATATATATATATATATAGAGAGAGAGAGAGAGAGATGTCTATTTTGTCCAACTAAATTTGTGTTCAACCTATTCAAACACTCACATTGCATCTATATTAATGTGAGGGTAATTATAGAACTTCCATTTAACATCAATCAAATAGATTTTCAAATACATCCTAAGCAAAAATTTTGTCAACAAATATTTTGAGCATGTCATAATATGAAAGGCAATGTGTAAGAACCTGATATGCTCCAAGCAAGTGCACGATAATGAAGACATTGGCCAAATCAATTAGCCAAAAAGGCTCTTTAAACCCAGAACTCATTAAGATGCTACCAAGTGTGTCTGAGCCAAATGCAACATAGCCAAAGCATGCACATACCATGAAGAAAATTGTCATTGTGGATATACCTATCTTGTTTGCCATCTTCATCACTTTATTTTATGGTGGTGATGATCTCAAAGAGTCTTATTTTTCATGCCAGATAAGTATAAAATCAAAATCAAATTAAAGTGTAATTCCAAGGAGAAGAAAAAAAAATTGTTTCTAGAAGTCGAGTTAAACTACTTATTAAGTCCTTACTATTATTCTCATTTTATGTTTTAGTCTTCGTATGAGAAAACAGTAGGGTTTAGTTCTATACATACATAAAAGTTAAATTTTAGTTCAACAATAACAAAACCTTATTTCATTAGGTGAAGTTGGCTACATTATTGGAACATTGGATATGTTTAATTTCCTTAGATATATGTAATTTCCTTCTTTACTTTATATACCTGTAATTTTTTTTGTTAGCTCCTCTTGTAATGTGCCTGAGGCCATTTCACCCTTTCCCTCTTTTGGGCTCTTATTGTATATATACAATGCAACTATTTACTTGTAAGCTAGACCTTTCAGTTCTACTAGATACAATTAGATTTTATTCCTTTTCTTTGTTACTATGCTAATATGGTATCAATAACAAATTTACCATAAATCACAACCTATGCACAACCCTAACAATGGTAGAGGTGACACTCACCCTTGACCAAAGCCAAATTCCCAATAGCCTATACAACCTTCATCTTGGAGAAAACCCGAGTGTAATTCTTGTCTCCTCAACCCTCAATGGAGACAATTACCATTCGTGGAACCATGCTATGCAGCACATACACCTTACCAAGAACAAACTCAAATTGTTGACAACACCATCGCGATACCCACCATTGCCATACCCACCACCACCAATCCGCTTTCACAATGCTTGGGAATGATGCAATATGCTCGTGATATCCCGGATCAACCATAATCTCATAACTCACATAACACAAAGCACGATTTACATCGATCATGTGAGGACCCTCTGGCTCGACCTAGAGGATTGCTTCTCCTAAAGGAGTCATTTCTGCATCTCTAACATTCATTCAATTCACCAAGGTGATCTTACTATCTCAACCTTTTTTATCGATTTAAAAAATATAGTGGGAAGAATTGGAATCTTGAGACCCACCCTCTTTGCATTTGCAATTCAAACTATTCTTGTGACCTAAATCCCAAAATCAACAACACAAAGAGAATGAATATGTCATTTGTTTCTTGAAAGGGCTTAATGACAAGTTTAACATTGTCAAAGCCCAAATCATTCTTCTTGATCCCTTTCCTTTTATCAACAAAACCTTTGAAACAATTTCTCAATAAGAATGCAATGTCCTTGACTCTACACCCAATGACTCCACTACCTTCAGTACTGCCAACATTAGTCCCCCTTAGAACCCCACAAATCGCAACCCTAATTTTCAAGGTCACGACCATCACCAATTGACGGAG
This sequence comes from Amphicarpaea edgeworthii, assembly GCA_014843725.1. Taxonomy (NCBI): domain Eukaryota; kingdom Viridiplantae; phylum Streptophyta; class Magnoliopsida; order Fabales; family Fabaceae; genus Amphicarpaea; species Amphicarpaea edgeworthii. Next base: position 12,676,392 of record CM026324.1, read on the forward strand.
TGCATTGAACACGCCGTCAAAAGCAACTAAGTTTCCCAATAAATTTTGCAATATAAGGCTAACTCAGGTCATTTTCTCAAAGATACAATTCATCAACCACCTTGCATTCAATTCAAAATAGGGGGGATTTTGTGTGATTTTCAAAAATTAAAGCAACAGAACAACTTTCTAAACAATAAACGAGAATAAAATCAAAGAGATATAACTCAAGAACCTATGCTTATGGAGAAATAATCACAGTTCCAACAAGGATAAGTCAAATTCATACTCATGAAATTCCCAACAATAAAAAATTTAAGGCAATTACCTTACATTCATTTGGAAAATTCTGGATTACTATCGCATTCCTATTTTTCCCAAACTCAAGCACATATCGTATTAAATCACACTCAATCGATTGTAATTGACCCAAATTCAGATTTCAATTTCCTAATCTAATCATTATCATACATTAAACAAGGAAATTGAGAATTAGAAAAAGGGAGGAAAGGGTTTTATGAGCAAAATTTAAAATTGAGAATAAAGGAACTCATATTTACCCACAAGCACATGATTCTTGGGTTGCAAAGGGGATTTAGCCCTCCATGAAGATCCTCATGGTGGCAGCAAGGGGCTGCACGAAATTTATGAGGGAGAAGGGGAAAAGAAGAGAGAAGAGAGCAAATGTGAGATTTTTATTCAATGAGTAGTGTTGTGTAGTGTAATTGTTGTCTTGCAAAAGGGGAAAAGCTAAAAACAAAAGGCCAAAATAGTGGTCCACCCCCACAAGGTCTAAACCAACTAAATAAAAGCTACCTTGACCAATTACAATTACCAAATGGTCCCCAGCTACAAACTAAAATGCGGAATTATTACAAGTGTAGGACCGCAACATTGAATCTCAAATTTGACCCCTTAAACGTTCGAATTAGCCAATCCTTGTGAGACACAAAATTGTAGATATCCTCCTTAGATTTCAAACAAGAAAGAATCATCAAAATCGGAGACCTGTGTCAAAAGTTATGGGTTACACAAGGGACAGTGTCAAAAGCATTAATAAAACGTGACAAATAGCAACTTTCGACACTTGGGCTCAAAATGACCCAATCTCACAAAACTTAGCTAAAATGGTCAAAATGAAATATAAAACATGTCTAGACTATGTTAAATGCAACTCTAGACTATGCTAAAATACACTCTATCACCAACCATTTGGTGGTAGAGATCGTGGCTGAACTACCAACCCCAAATTGTACTTTTTGTGGTCATTCTTTCCATCCCATTGAAACCTCTTATTTTAAACATGGTTTCCCTCCTAACTATCATACTATGAATTCAAAAACTATTGCCACCACCATAGCCATCTCTAATAAATTCGACACAAACACCATTTCCAGCCCCAATTTTGTTTCTTTCCTACAACTTACCCATATTGATTACCAACACATTCTCACACTTGTACAAGAATCCAAATTTCAAACCTATAGCCTCAATGTCGAATAGAGTAAGTCTGATACCAATGAGGTATTAGCCAAACATAAGATCTCCAATATCACTAAATTAGGTATTGTATCTCCGATTTCTATTAATTAAATTCTTCATCTTGGGTCCACTATTCATGTATCCCCTCACAAATTTTTGTTTTCCACTTATCACTCAATATCCATCAAATTACCTAATGGAAATTTAAGATGTGCCTATAATTCTGGTGCTATTATAATTTTTTTTTTTTATCACATTACTCTTTTTGATGTCTTACATATTCCTAGATTTCATTTCAATTTGATCTTTTACTAATCACATTTCCAATCATTACAATGTACACTAACCTTTTCTACTATTAATTGTGTAATCCAAGAGATCCCATCCAAGAGGATGATTGGAATTTCTAAACTGCACAATGGTCTCTACATTCTTCCTTAACAAATTGCCAATATTAAAGATTTTATTTACTGTAATATTTAAATATGTTTTTAATCCCTCAAATTTGGTGTTTATTTTTAGTTCCTAAAACTAAAGTTTATTTTTTTTAGTCATTCAATTATGACAAATGTTATTTTTAGCCCTTTTTCCCAAATTGACAAAAGCTATATGAATTTTACAATTTATGGTGATTTTTTACTACCACAATTTGACTTTGACAGGAAAAAAATCACCACAAATTGTAAAATTTGTATACCTTGTTTGACTATTTTTGGTAGAAGGACTGAAACCAACATTTATCATATTCGAAGGATTAAAAAAAAACAACTTTTAATTTGAAGGACTAAAACAAACTCTATATTTAAAGGACTAAAAACATATTTAAACTTAATATAAATGATTTTACTCATGACTGTGTTAATTCCATTGATGTTTGGCACTTAAGGTTAGGCCATCCTTCCCATACTATTAGCCAACAAATTTGTATTGAATTTCCTTACATCAAAATGTATAAATTTTTTATCTGTCATTTTTGTCACTTAACTAAACAAATTAAACTGCCTTTCTTATACTAGCACCACCAGCACCACTAAATCCTTTGATTTGATTCATATAGACACGCCTGGATTCACTTCCTTAAATCTAAGGCTAAGGCTGACACTAGAAATTGCATTTTCAGATTTATTAATAATTATGTTTTTAAAAACCATAATTGTACTATCAAATCAATACGTTCTGATATGTCAAGAGTTTAATATGCTTGATTTTTTTTTTTTATGATAATGGTATTTTGCATCAAACTTCATGTGTTTTACCCCAAAACAAAATCCTAAAGTTAAACGTAAATATATAGACATATTCTTAATATCACTCGTGCTCTTCTTTTTCACTCTAAATTACCTAAAATCTTTTGGTCCTTGGTTGTTTGTCATGTTTATATTATAAACCGTTTACCTACTATTGTTCTCATTTGTTGCTTTGATAATATACATGGATCACACAATTTCATTCAATAATATTAAAAATTAATTATTGAGATTGAGATCTCCCATTAAGATATCCTTTAACATCATTTTAGGTCTACCTAATATCAAAAAACCTTTTCTAACAATACAACCACTACAAAAAAAAATTGAAAATGAGAAATTCCCAGAAAAAAAACTATTATGAATTAAGATATACCAAACTTTGAGTCATATGCCACTGAATTGATAACATTCATATGCCACTTAATTGATAATCATATCAGGAGTGCATATAATGATAGGATTATATTTGTAGTAAGAGACACCATCTCTTTGATAACTTGGGTTGAAAATATGGTATGAGAAAAAAGTTAAATTCTATTATTGAAATTAGAAAATGTGGTATTATTCTGTAGACATACCTGAATATCTATGGCAATGCTAGAATAACCACTAGCAAGTGCAATGTTTCCAAGTGCAATTATCATATTCCACAAGTTGTTTATTGGACTGTGTATCTTGCTGCCCCTAATTAAAGAGGTACTCTTTCCTTTCCCTGTTTCAATCCATGTTTTCCCAAATATAAATACTCAAACTATTACAAACACGACAGATTTTAGCACCTAATATAAAGAAGGAGGCGGTGCTTCCTATTAATTAGTTGATTATCACTACAACAAAATTGTGATTTAACGACTGTGAAATACCGGTGGTTCTTAATAACCACCGTCAACTTATGTGGTTCCTGTCGGTTAGTCAACCGATGCTAAGTTTAAAGCTTTGAGGAAGTTCTTGACCCATGGCATAATTATCGAAATTGAACGGATGTCACATACCGACGATTATTATTAACTGTCACTAAGATATGTTAGCCTTCTCCATCCATATACATAAATGAATGAGACTTACATAAATTAAAAAAAGAAGAGAAAACATTATTATAAATTAGTTTTACACTAATATCTAACCATAAATTATTATATATAATAAATTTGTTTATTTTTATAATAATTATTTTACAAAATTATTTAAAATAGTACATGATCATTCAATACTAAAACAAAGTGAATAAGAATAAGAAAAATGAAATTAACCTTGGATTACAGTAGCAAGAGAAAGTCCAGCACCAACGGATGCATAACCAAAAGACATGAACGCAGCTATGATTGAGAGCCAAGACAGCTTGTGAAAACTGGGGATTTGAGACAAAACGATTTCTACAATTTCAAAACCTATCATGTATGGATTAGTAGAAAAATGACATGAAGCTACAGTTCCATTCTGGTGGAAACAATTGATTTTTTGTATTGTCCTGAAATAAAAAAATATATATATGCAATAAATTAAGTTAGTTATGTGATTGTACAGGACGATTTAAATAAATTAATTGATACTTCCTTACTAACAATAGCCCATCATTTAAAAACTTCACATTTAGCTTGGAGTAATTATGAGATGCGTGACCTTTTAGAAAGTTTCCTAGAAAGTGTATGAATGAAAACAAAATACACTGAAAAGTCTCTATAAATGTGTTGGACAGTCATTAATCTTGAAAGTAGTCGGGCGTTACAATACTTACCATTTGTTCATTCGCCCAAGGATCCTAAGTCCATTCTCTATGTCCAAGCACAAATAAAGATTCAATTATGTCAATAGTTATTATTAAGGTTTTTAGTCCACAACCTAAGTATTTTCAAACTTTGTTTAAAGCTTATTTATCGCTTATCATTATAATGCAAATAATACTAGAACGTAGTTCTATTCGTCACAGGCCCTCGCACCTGGGTCCATGTGAAATGACCACAATAATAACAAATATAAACTACCACAACTATATTATACAAGAAAGCAGATGCACCGAGGTTTAAACTTCTCATAGTCTACGATAAAGTTTAATTAATATAAAGGCATCACACGTATCAAATAACATTTGCTCGGTGCAAAAGTCAAGTTTCATTAACTTAACAAAGAATAGAAAAAAAAAATTGCAATGTTTTTTTTATATGGATTCAAAGATCATTAAATATATTTTCTAAAATGGTACCCAATCCCTTAGCATAAAAATCTACAAAAATTCCTAAAAATTTCACAAGGGTAAGAGGTCAGTTTGGTTTCAAAACAACATCGGTTCAAAGATTTTCTATTTTGTGGGCCTTCCTAAATCCAAATTGAGTCATTCTTTTTCCATATTGTAGATAACACGTTTATCTTTCTAGAAAGGTAAAATTGGTCCTCTCATTCTTTTCCTACCATTTCCAATAATATTTCTTGTAAGGTCATTTTCTAAACTTGAGGATAGCTTGGATCGACCACTGCCTCTGTCTTGGAATAACTTTTAAAAATAGTAAATAAAATATAAAATTACCTTAAGATACACCTTTTTTGAAAGCTTATTATGTTTAGTTCAAGGATATGTAAAAACATTTTGATGGAGATCAACACTGTTGGACCGAAAACATAGAGTCATTTTGCATGTCCAAAACAGTCCTTATTTTTAAAGAAAAGTTGTGGGATTTTGTGTTTAGTTTCATTTAGGTTGTGTTTGGTTTAGAGAAGAGAAATAAAGTAGAGAGAAATAAAAATGAGAAAGTGAAAATAGGTGAGAAATAAATTGATAAGTAGGTATATTTGATTCAAGAGAAATAATAAGTGATGAGGAGAGAAATAGAGAAAAGAGTGAAAATATATGATAAAAAATATCAATACGGTGGATCTCACAAAATTTTAAATTATTTAGTACTAATCTCTCTCCTAACAAACCACCCTCCCTTATTTCTCTCTCCCTCATTTTATTTCTCTCTGCTTTAACAAACACAGCCTTAAAGTTGATTTCATCCAATTCTATGGTTAGATTTTGATAAAAACTCGAAGGAGTGGCACATGCTCAGACCAAAATGCATGTACAACCAGTTCTCTTTTGGCCTTGATTTCAAAGTGAAAACTTTGAGGAAAAATTGTAGAGTCTCATTTGCAATTGGATAATCCTCCAAGAATTAAAAATCCAAAAAGATGATGAGAAAGACATGCAAGCACAGAATCACCAAAACAGAACACTCAAATCAACACATTTTTTCCAAAATAAAAAAAAAAAAAGATTTTTAACAAGAAAATGCAATATGCAACAAGATTGAAAAGAGTATGGGCACATACAAGGCCAGCCACGAATTTTACATGGCTAGAACCTCCAAGAAGGAGCAGCTTAAGATTTGAAGGCGAATGTGAAGGCAAATCCACTCATGAAAGATAAAAAGTATAGACAAAACAAAAAGGAAAGATACAAGAACAAAAGGGAAGAAAGTCAAATTTTAACCTATGAATTTCTAATTGGGGTGCCATAGTAAGTAAAGCAAGAAGAGTTTATTTGAAAATGTCTTAGTTACTCAGCTATGGATATGGATGTTACTAAATAATTAATTGTCAGTGGACAGAATCTTCAGGTGATGTTATTGTGATGTTTTAGATTTTAGAGCACTAATTCACTGTTATGGAGTTGGATAATAGTTATGCTTTACCTATATAAAGAGCACTAATATTTTGTAGTCAACGTGCATGCTGATATAAAATAGGTTTAAATATGTTTTTTTTATTTTTTTTAAATATATGATCTTTTGTATTTTAGTCCTCTAATTTAAAAGTTAATTTTTTTTAATCAGATTTGGACATACGATTAAAATAAATATTCATCATATTTAAAGAATGAAAAAAATATATTTTAATTTTGGAGACTAAAAAAATAGACTTCCAATTTAAGGAACTAAAAATATATTTAAGTTACAAAATGCAATGTTCAATTTCTTTGCCTTTTTATATATTTTTAGTTTGTTAGGCTTTAATAATGCAAATTCGAAAGACCAAGGGTGTTCATAAATCGAACTAAACTAAACTAAATCTCAAAACCGTCCAAAAAAATAAAAAATTGATTAAACCGAAAAATCGCATAGACCAAAAATCTCAAAAATCGCATATTTTTTGTGATTTGGTTCAGTTTTTGGATTTTATTATAAAAACCAAACCAAACCGCATACTATAATTATATTGATTTACTTTTAAATGTTTAGTATTGTCTAACCAATAATATTTTAATTTTTTATAATCATAATATGTGATTTATAGTATACTTTTTTTTATAATAAATTTATAATATATGATATATATTTTACTTTCATATCTTACAAAAAGATATATTGATATTATTAAATAATATTAAATATAAAGTGAAACATGATTTATTATTATGTTAAAAAAATGTTGGTAATATTATTTTGTAATAATGCTAAATAGAAGTAAAAATAGTATTTTTTAAACTAAAATATGTAAATCAAAATTAATAAAAAAAATATAACATAATAATTATGTAAGTTTAATTCAAAATAAATAAATTATGATAATAGATTAAAAAATAATTGCTAAACCGAACCGAACTAAACCGTAAAAAATTGGTTTGGTTTGGTTCGGATTTGATGTTATGTTAAAATCAAACTGCAACTTTATTTTAGGTTTGGTTCAGATGACTTTTTGTCTAAAAATCAAACCAAACTGCATTACAAACCCTCCTATGTAAGAGTGTCCCGACACCCTAAAATCAGTTAGTGACTATTGTTTCTACTTAGATACTTATACTAAGATCTAAGAAACAACACATTATAGGACCTTCTTCATTGGAGGGAAAGTACATAATACTTAGAAACATAAACTATAATTACTACTTTCTTTTAAATTATCTCTATACTGTATTATGCTAAATTATTGGTTTTTAACATTACACAAGCCACAAAAATGAAAAATAGAGAACTTACACAACACTTATAGCTGTAGTTATTGTGTAGCCAATTGCTAGTCCAAAAAGGTTGATGTACTGGATGAATGCACATAGCATATGCATTTTACCTCCTTACAATTAGAATTCAGTTTTGGCACAAAGTGAAATGGCATTACAAGCGTTACATCAATTACACCATGACATGAGATTTGACAATAGCATACCTAAGTTGTTTCTCACAGCCTCCATGTAAGCATAGTTCCTCCTACCAGTGATAGGATCTGGTGATCTATAACAATATGTTAAAAGATTTGACGTATAAAGGTTGACAAATGCAAAGATTAAGGTTGAAGCTATGCCAATTATCCATCCCAAGTGAGCCATGGCCCAGGCTAAAGACAGAACTCCAGCACCAATCACTGCTGTTATTATGTGTGCACTGACTGTCCATATTGTCCCTGTTCATGTGCCAAATTATTTAAACTTATTAGATGCCATAAGTACTTATTATAATAAATAAGCATTTTTTTAGTGTATTTATCAAAACTGCTTATATTTAAAATAAATAATTTTCTGTTTATTTTAAAAAAAATCCTATCTAATTATGTCATTCAAACTTAGGGTACTCATCAACATAGAATACTCAACAACCATATTTTTACATGTAAACATTTTATAATTTCCTCTTAAAAGAATAAATTTGACATGATTTTATTTGTATACACATGTGTCTCCAAATATCAACAAACAACATGTTAGTACAAGTGGTAGCAGCTTGTGCTCCTTAACTAAAAGGTGTAGGATTCGAATCTTGATCAATTTGGGTATAGAATAACTATGTTGAGGGGAGAATTATAGAAAGGTTTAAAGAATAATTCTAATGTATTTTATTCAAAGAATAGTGTAGTGTGTATATATATATATATATATATATATATATAGTGGACTTCAAATATCTCAAAATCCTTTCAACAACATCTATATGAAGCTTTTGTGGGTCATGCATAAATTGACTAACAACACTCAAAATTCTATGCTTGCTGAATTTGAGCATTGAAAGAGTTTATGATTTTGTTCAATTGGTGTATCAACTGGTTTACTTCCAAGCAGCCCAGTTTTCGATAGTAAGTCAAGAGTATATTTTCTTTGGCATAGAAAAATACCATGTTTTGATCTAACTACTTCAATACCCAAAAAATATTTGAGGTTTCCAAGTTGTTTCATCTCAAATTCAAATGCAAGGTATTGTTGCAAATTAGAAATCTCATCTTGGTCATTTCCTGTTACAATCACGTCATCTACATATATAATCAAAGCTCTTATTTTTCCTTTTCCTCTCTTCAAAAATAAGGTGTGATCAGAGTTACTTTCTCTATAGCCAAAATCCTTCATAGACTTGGTAAACCTTCCAAACCATGCTCTTGGGGATTGTTTTAATCCATATAGAGCCTTTTTTAATTTGCAAACCTTCATTCCATTTGAATTTGTCATGCCAGGTGGGGAATCCATATAAATTTCTTCTAAAATTTCTCCATGTAGGAAAGCATTTTTCACATCAAATTGTAGAAGAGGCCAATCTTGGTTTGCTGCTAGCGAAAAAAGTATTCTCACAGTGTTGAGCTTGGCTACCGGTGCGAACGTCTCTTGGTAATTTACACCATAAGAATGAGTGTAACCTTTAGCTACAAGTCGTGCTTTATACCTCTCAATAGTTTCATCAGCTTTGTGTTTGATTGTAAATACCCATTTGTAGCCCACAGTTTTCTTCCCTCTTAGTAAGGACACAAGATCCCAAGTGTTGTTTTTTTCTAAAACTGTCATCTCATCAACCATTGCTTTAGTCCATCTAGGATCTGCCAAAGCTTCTTGTATATTACTAGGAATAGAAATTGAAGATAATTAAGATACAAATGATGCATATGACTGGGATAACTTGTGAGATGACACATATTTACTAATGGGATATTTAACTTTGGCTTGGAGGTCTAGTTCATATTTAGCTAGAGGTTGACCACGGTTAGAACGGGGTGGAAGATTATATTGGATAGTAGTAGACTCAGTGTTTGGTGTGCTGGTGGTCTCACACAGACAAGGATCAATTTCATGATCGGTTTCATCTAAATTAGTATTGTCAGAGATAGGATTAGAAGGTACCTCTGAAGAGTCAAGCCGAACTTGTGGAGAAGATTGAGCCAATTGGTTATGATCAGAAGACACTGTATTATCCAAAAAAGAAGTGTCCATCTTTAGGATTGGCTCACTTCCTGCAGAATGATCCTCACACAATAATTTATCTTCACAATATAATTTTATATCTAAGATATCAAACATACTAACATCATGATTATGCACTTCACTTTCATTTCCTCCTTGAAGTGTAGAATCAACATAAAAAAATTTATGCTCATTAAATGTCACATCCATAGAGATATAAAATTTCTTTGATGGTGTCATCAACAAAACTGATAAACTATTTTTTTCCATTATGGGTAGATTGTGGGGCAGGGCCCCAAACATCTGTGTGAATTAATGAAAAAGGAAAATCAGTTTTTTTATTGCTTAAAGGAAACACAGCACAATGGCTTTTTGCCATTACACAAGTTTCACAAAGAAAATAAAAAATATTGCATTTATGAAATAGCGATGGAAATAATTTTTTTAGATAACCAAAAGAGGGATATCCCAATCGTCTATGCCATAGCCAAATTTCCTTTTTGTTTTTATCTTGCATGTGTTCATTCACAAGACAAGCCAATGCTCCTTTATTGGGTTGTTGTGAGATATTTTCCAAATAATATAGTCCTTCACTCTCTACCACTGCCAATCTTCTCCTTGGAATGGATGTTCTGAAAAATACAATGGGTTGGATAAAACAAGGCAACACAAGAATGTGATTTGGTTACTTTGCTGCTAGAGGGAAGATTACAGTTCAATGTAGGAACAAATAAAACATCAAGAATTGATAAGGAGGGTGAGAGGGACACAGTACCTACACCTTCAATAGGAGATGAGACCCCATTGGCATTAATAATCAGTTTTAGAACAATCAGGGGAAAAATTAGTAAATTTATGAGGACCACAAGTCATATGATCAGTAGCACTGGAATCAATTATCCAATCACTACCCCTAGTAACAACAGAAAGATTAAGAGCAGAGTTAGATATACCTGACTTGGTTACAAATCCGACAGTAGTAGAAATATGGCTCTTGGAAGTAGCTTCTACCTTGGTATTGGGAGTAGTTTTGCCTTTTGGATGCCAATTCGGATAGCCATGGAGTTTAAAACATGTCTCCATGACATGATTATCCCTATTGCAGTGGATACACTTGCAGATTCCTTTCTTAGAATACTTCTTAACAGCAAAGGCAGTCCCCATAGTAGACTCACTATCAAGCATAGCCTCTTGGTGGTTTGCCTCGGCACAAACAGTTGCATAAACTGATTGAACATTTGGAAGGGGAGTGGTAGCAAGGATACGACCATGAACTATATCCAAATGTGAATCCAAGCCAGCCAAAAAGACATAAACTCGTTGAGAATTAATCATGTTGTTATACTTCTCAACATCTTTAGGGCATTCCATGGTACAATTCGTGATAGTCTCATACTCGAGCCATAATCTTTGCAATTTACCAAAGTATGTAATAGCAGATCCTTCATTTTGCTGAGTAGAGATTACCTCATGATATAGTTGATATGATCTGGACGCATCCTGGTTGACTGAGTATGTTTGTTGCACAGTGTCCCAGATGTCCTTTGCCATAGCTAAGCGAATAAAGAGGGACCTGATTTCTTTCATCATGGAGTCTAGAAGCCAAGACTTGACTAGGTAGTTTTCATCTTCCCATGCTTCATATTCATTAGATTTCTTGTTTTCTGGTGCAGCCTTTGTTCCAGAGATGTAACCCCAACGTTTTCTGTCTTTGATCTTGTTCTGTGCATTCAACGACCACTCAACATAGTTGGTGCCGTCAAGCCATTCAAGGGTGAGCGCTTCGTGCATATAGGTAATAGGGGAAGTCCCAGAATCATGTTTCTCCAATTGATTTTTATCAGAAAGAACCATAAAAAATATTCAAAGAAATAAAGAAGCACCGATTCCTATGTTGGAGAGGATGTCGGTGTTCAACTCTAATACCATATAAAAATGTTTAAAGAATAATTCTGATGTATTTTATTCAAAGAATAGTGTAGTATATATATATATACAAGGGTCTTATAATTCCTCATCTGTTAAAGGAATGACAGCTGTACAAATTACCTCACAGGTGTAATAATGCCTAAGTTACAGCTAACATAATATTTGATTGCCTAATATTAGCTAATAGAATATTTGACATATCTTAACAAGAATACATACATTTTGTGTTGTCAGGTCTTTGACAAAAATTAGTTTTTTATTTTTAATTGAACTACTTCTTACAAATATCATGATTATCCAAAAATAAGTGTCTCTAAGTACATGCATAATATCTTGAAAAAACATCATATCCGAAAACTGCAATTTTTTTCCATGGTGAGATCAATTTATAACGTTTTCCAGTGTAGAATTTTTCCCAGATCATATAACTACTAGTTTGGCTTAGTGGGAAGGGATCCATCAGAATCCTTTCACCTGAATTTATGAATCAACAAATAATTCTAAATTTAAATTCTCATGTATTTTCTTCTAACATCTTCCTACTTATTTGGTTGAATGCGCTTAAAATATCAACACGGAGACAAAATGCTGCAAGTATATTTTAATTATTATTTAATATATTTTTTAGGTAGTACTATGTAGGAAAATTTGTTAAAAAATAAGTAGAAAGAGATATGCTAGCATGCATTACTTTGTGAACAATTGAGATTTTGAAAGTGTGTCGATGACTCCCAAGTACATGTTCACCTTTTAGCATGTTGAATGTGTAGGTTGGGCTTACCCTTTAGCAAGCCCAACAGAAAAGCCCATGTGTGAGGATCTTATGCCAGTCGAACAAATTGTTAAATTTTAATACTCATTCTTTATTTGAGCTTAGACAGAGATAAATTTTCAAAAAAGTGAGACAAATCAGACAGACAAGGCATTAATGAGTAATAAATGGCCCATGTGTTTTATTGAGGGTGGAAGAATGAAAGATGGGGCCAGTGGATTTTTAAAATGACTTTTTTTTTTTTTTTTAAATTGTCCAAATTCATTGATGTTCTAAGTTTTCAATAAGATGTTTAAACATTTGTTCTAATGTTTCCCTCTAATGAAATGAATGTTGTTTTGAAGGAATTAATAATACATCTATTAAAATAGATTAATTCCTTATAAAATATGGAAATGTATATTTTTAGTCTTTATAAAAAAAATTTATCTATTTTTCATCTTTATACATTTGAAATGTGTTTTTTTTTTTTTTTCCTTCAAACTAGATTTGGCTATCCATATTCTTTTGACAATTCCCACTTTTTTTTTTTTTACACTTTCACTTTAATAAAAATTAATAATTAATAATTATTACAAAAAGTAAAGCAGGATGTGCAATAAACAAGTAGGAGTGTAGGAAATATAGCGTGAGATACTGAAAGAAAAAAAACATCAAACATATAAGTTTGACTATTCAAACCTAACTTCGAGAAAAAAAAATACATTTCAAACTTATAAAATAAAAAATAAATTAAAACTTTTGTAGGAATTGAAAATATATATTATCATATTTATATGAACTATAAACATAGAATAAGAATAATTTAGTAAAATTATCTTCTCGTAAATACTATTTTCTTTCAATAGTTATTTTTCTTAATCTGTGGGAAACAACCTTAAACATCAGTTATTTTGGAACATGGAGATTAACTAGCAATAGTTTGAAAAGAGGGCCGGGGGACATGTGAGAATGAGTGATTTTGAAAAGAACACATGTTTTAAAAACATAAATTGAAAATTTGTTTTTTTATTTGTGATCCTGAAGATCAAGAGAACTAATACTACATGGTGGTGTTCATTTCAGTTTAAAGCTAAAATATGCACATGAAAAATAAATTACATGCAGGAGATTTGGATTAAGAAAGGGAACCTGTTCTTTTGGGTTTGTCATCATCGTCCAGAAGTGAATCTGCAACTTCAATTATTGACACATCCTCTACCGTCATCTCCTCCGGTTTCAAATGTTCATCAAACTCCTTGCAAGTTTGCAACTAATGAGATGGTTACAAAGTGTACAAGCAAAACTCCTTCTACATATACACAGAAAAAAATTAAAACTCAAAAGTCAGAATAATATATAGAAAAAAAAATTAAAACTAAATACTGACTGTTATGCTTGTATTTAAACATTCTTTATTATTTTTCATTTAAATTTATTTTCTTTTCATTATCCGTATAGTTCACTTTTTCTTATGTTTTAATTATGTATTGATAAATATAGCAAAAAGCTGGACCATGACTAATATTTTACTATAGATATTACTTGAAAAATAGAGTTTAATTTTAAATATTGTAAATGTAGTTATATATATATATATATATACTAGTGGGAGAGAGGAGAGAGAGCATTCTCGGACTCTCTATACTTTAAGGAGTGGTTAATTATACAAAAAATAATTATTTGGAGGATATCAATAAAAATATAAATAATTATTATATATTTATATTATTGATGGACGTAAAGTTTTATAAAAAAAAAAAATGGAGATCAAAATAATTTTTTTTAAAGTATTCTTGTATAGATTATTCATAAATTACAAATTATTCCTAGAAGAGGGACCAAGATTTCTCACTTAGTCATTGCAGGTGATCTTATTCTTTTGCGGAAGCATATATGGAGCAGGTGAGTAAAATTCAATACATTTTATATGTATTTTAAACTGGTTTTGGACATAAGATTAGCAAATAAATGCTTTTTTCAAAGAATGTGACTTGGAGAGATAAACAACAACTAATCCAAGTACTTGTTATGTTTTCTTTGCATTAGATTCATATGGTGGCTTGGGACTTGGGAGAATATTTGCAAGTCTAAAAAGTGTGGTGGCCTTAGATTATGGATAACTAAGGACATGGATTTTGTGACTGCCATCAACTGAATAATGTTTGGGAGCTGCTGTTGAAATGATTCTACTGGCTAGTTATATAATAATCTAGTTAAGGTTGATGATGTTTGGAGTGTTCCTCGATTTTTGATATAAATATTGATGACTTAAATTGTAATTTTGGTTTTTTAATTTTAAATTGGTAATTTTTATTCTTCTAGATTTAAAAATCAACAATTTTGGTCTTATGATCAATTATTAATTAATAATAATAATCATTAAGTTAATTATAAATTTATTAAAAATTATTAATTATTTAAAGGGGTTAAAGGTGATTTTTTTAAAAATTTTTACTATTTTTTTAATATTGAAAATAAAATTTTTTATGATTGGTAATTAATAATTTTTTTTAATGTTAAATTTTTTTTTTAATTATTTTTTCTTTGTGTAAAAAATTGTTACAGTTTTTATAATAATTTTAATTAACTCAATAACTTTATTAATTATAATTATTAGTTAATAATCAATATCATTTTTTAATTTTTTTAATTTTAAAGGAAGAAAAATTATCAATTTAAAATTAAAAAAAATTATGGATTAAAAAAAATAGAGGAGAAAAAAATTATAATTAAGTCAATATTGATGCCATGTCTGATAGCCAAAGAGGTTTCAACTCAAAATGATGGAACTGGGCAAAAGGAATACGAGATGCCCAAATAGGAAAGGCCTTAGCGAAACAAGTCATCTTCTGTGTGGACGAAGGATTACGTGCCACGTTGATAAGATCACCACAACCAATAGTTTTTTTTTTTTTTTTTGAAAAAAGAGGCAACCAATAGTTACTTATGGTATTAATACTGACATTTAAATATGTTTTTGGGTATTTCGAATATAAAGTGTTTTTTTTATTATTTTAATCCTTCAAATTAAAAATTATTTTTTTTAGTCATTCAAATATAATAAATATTAGTTTTAGTCCTTTTGTTAAAAATTTGCAAATAAGTATATACATATTTTATAAATTATAGTGGTTTTTATAATTAAAGTTAAATTCTGATGGTCAAAAATTGATCAAAATTATAAAATTTACATATTTTGTTTGAAAATTTAAGTAAAATGATTAAAAATGACATTTATCAAGTTTGAATGACTAAAAAAAATAAATTTTAATTTCAAAGACTAAAACATTAGACACCAAATTTAAAAGACTAAAAACATATTTAAGCCTTAATATTTATTATTTCTTAATATTGTAAAAAACTCAATGCATAAAAATATCACTTTTCTGTTACGAATCATGACACATGTGTGTTTTTCTCTTAGAATAATCTCATCATTCTATATACAAGAGGAAAACTAAATGAAAAATGTAGAAATCATTATTGAGCAAAAAATCAACCTAGCCTTTCTTTCTTTTTTCTTGGAGTTACTCCTACTCGAAAGGAGTTCATTCTGTGTTATTGGTACCATTGGTGCTTTCATCCGGTCTTCATCATGCCCAAAACAGAAAAGCCCAATGGCGACCTACCATACTAATGTCTGACACAAATAAGAGAGATGCAACTACGGAAGGATCACCAATCTCCGACCATAGTGCAGGAGTTGGCCACAATTTGCAACCAAGTTCAACTCTCTACCATGAATTCTTATTTTCATTTTTGTGATATGCCTGTTCAAATAGCCAAATTTAGGCTCATGCCGATTGATGGATCTAGCCCTTTGGAGTGGATTTTCCAGGCAAAAAGTTATTTGGATCTAACCTAGGTTCCTTTTCCTCAATGTTTACCTCATGCTCCCTTCTTCATGCAAGACACAAATCTAGCTTGATTTAAATGACTCCATGCCACCAACAAACTCATGTTGTGGGAGAATTTTACTTGCACACTTTAATCATGGTTTGGTCTCTCTTCGTGTGTAAGTCACCAAACAACTCTATTTACGCTTCTGGAAACAAGAATTGTGACCAAAATCACGTATTTGAAAAACTAGGAGATCAAAATTACAATTTAGCCAAGTTAATATTAAGGCTAAACTTCCTATCTATCAACCCCAATCACGGGGTTGACTCAATTGGTGGAAGATAAGCTTCATGACTCCAAATCAACGATAAACCACACCCTCGTTTTACCTTTCCATGTGGTTGCACCATCTGTTATAGGACACCACCATCCCAAAATCAACACCATCACTATCTGTTTCATCCATTGAAATCCAGGATTGTCGCAATAATGGTTTGTTACAATTGTGATGACAAATGGAGTCATAACCACTACTGCCAAAATAAACAATTTCTTTTGTTATTAGCATAAGATTTACTTGATCTCAAATCGAAGATCCCAGTTGTCAACATCTAATTTTGTCCGTCTAATTATCTTCTCCTTCTTTATTATTATTATTATTTCACAAGTTGTATCTTGTCACATAAAAAAAAAAAAGGGAAAAAACGAAAATATGCACAATAATAATGTTAGGCAAGAAATCCAATTTTTTTTCTCATTTACAAATAAGTTTAAAATTGAAGTGCAGTTTTATAATCAAGTGCCCAAATCAATTCAAAACACAAGAAAAAAGAAGCAGCATAAGAAAAGAAGAAAAAAAAGAACAAGAGAAAACAAGAAAAAGTTAACTAGCATGCAGCTTCATCATCAATTAATAGCTTCATCTTCCTGGGCACTGGCTCCATCATCTTGTAAGCAGCCACTCTATCAAACCTAGGCCTAGCACTAGGTGATGGAAATTCAAACAATGTAGCTACAAGCAAAATAGAAATGATTAAGTAAGGAAAACCTCCTAGGAAGGAAAGCTTAAAAAATTGTTAAAATAGGGAAACTTCCTAGGAAGAAAAGCTTAAAATAGGGAAAACTTCCTAGGAAGGAAACCCCATATATGACTATATATACCAAGCAACAAGGAGAAGAAAGGGGGACAGCAATAGAGTAGTAGAAAAAAAAAGAGAATAGAGGAGAACAAGAGCATACAACAGGAGAGAACACATTAGTGAGAGTATACATAATAGAGAACATACAACAAGTGAAAAATATACAACAGAGCAAAGAAAAAAAAAAGAGAGAAAGAGGAGATAGCAATAGAGCATACAACAGCAATGAGAAGAAGAGAGGAAGAGTAGTAAAGCAAGAAGATACAACAAGGGTAGAATATAGCAAACAAAAAATTCAACAAAAGAGATAGCTTGGCTGGCTCATAACAAGTTTCCTTTCAATTCTTATGAGTATTAGCTTTCTTTGAATCTGTCTGTTTGTAAGATCTTTAATATATGCAATGTAGTATTTTGCATTTTATTTGCTTTTCATCTTTGCACTTGTGCTGCTTGCTTAAAATAGTGATAAGAAGATACTATGTTTAATGAATCAAACTATCCTTAATATGAATCTGTAATAGGTTGTATCCTTAAAAAGATATGAATAACTAATTAATCAAACTATTCTTAAAATGATATGAGCCAGATTATTTTGATAAATCAATTGGCCTTAGAATCAAAATTAGACACATTCAACATGAATACCAAATCCAAAATAATTTTCATATCCATAACATAAACAGAGACAAACAGAGACTGAGACCAAAAACATCAAAAACATAATCATTGAATTCAATCCTTTTAATCCTAAACAAAGACCAAAAATACCAAAAATAGAGTCATTGAGTTCAACCCAAACAGAAACCAAAAACAGAGACACAAACAAAACCAAAATTTCACACTTGACCCAAACCAAAATTACTCATCCTCAAGTCCCAAACACAAACATAGCCACAACCACCACAAAACCAAAAATCAATCACCCTAAAAACCCAAATATGCAATAAAACCCAATGAAAAACCACAAACAACCAAACAGAGAAAGTGAAAGAGAAAACAATACTTAAACATTCCCCCCTCTGCGCCGCCACCATGACCACCACTAGGTCAGCATCACCCACTGCCACCTAAACCGCCGCGACCCCTCCACACCACCAACTACGACCCCTCGTGCTGCCGACCGAAACACCACCAACCACCACCACGCGTTTCCTGCCCTCTGCTACGAACGCCGATAGCGCACCCTCCACCTCCTCTCTCGCGCGTTCTCTGCTGTCGCGGTCACAATTGCACAGCATTGTCGTTGCGGCCACAAATGTCCACGTTCTCCCTCTTTCAATGCTAGGTTAAGGAAAACCCCTTTTCTCCTTTCTGATTTTGTGAGATGAATGAAAGAGAGGACCTTGAAATCTTTTTTTTGTTTTTTTTTTTCCAATGTTGTGCACCTTAGGCCTAGCCTGTGTTTGTTTGTTTAGCTTTTAATAATCCCCTTTCCTTTTTTTTACACGGCCTTCAAATCTTTTTGGTAGTAATTGCTAGATATATTATTAATAAATAATTTAAAAAAGGAAAGTAATAATAAGATATTTTGTGCAAAAAAAAAAAAGATTAATTTAGGATGTTATTCTTAGTTGACGTATTTTTTATAATAATAAAATAATTAGAGCAAATTACAACAACACCCCTTGAGGTTTGCTTCAATTATACATGCACCCCCTCCTTTTTTTACCATTACTTTAGTACCCCTTACTTTAACGATGTTAAGTTGTTGTTAGTTTTTTAAATGTATTTATATTTAATTTTAATTGATTTATTTAAAATCTCGTAATTACCTTTATACTTAAGTGACCCAAAAAAGAGAACGGCTCCTCTTCCTCTGTTTTGTGCTACTGTTCTTCTAAAGGGAAGAGAAGGGTTGCTCTTCCTCTACTACTGTTCTTCTAGGGGAGAGAACTGTTCCTCTTCCTCTATTTTGTGCTACTGTTCTTCCAAAGGGGAGACAATTGCTCTCTTCCTTTGTTTCGTGTTACTGTTCTCCTAAAGAGGAGAGAATGGTTGCTCTTCCTTTGTTTCGTGCTACTGTTCTTCCAAAGGGGAGAAAACTGTTACTCTTCCTCTAATTTGTGCTACTATTCTTCCAAATGAGAGATATTTTTCTTGTATGTGAGTTCTTTGTTTCGTGCTTGATGACCATGTTTGCGGCAACTTCCAACCCAACGACGACTCTGTCTGTGGTGACGATGATCCCATTTGCGTCTTGCAACTCTATGACAACATAAAAAGAAGATAAGGGCATTTTTTAAAAAGAAATATTATAAAAGTCATGTGCTAGTCACATGACATAAAATGTTAACAGAGTTAATTTCGTTTTCAGTGGAGGAGGTGCAAGTGTAATGGGATACTAAAAGTTATGGGGTTTTATGTAAGGGTAAAAAAAGGAAGGGGTGCATATATAATTGAAGCAAACCTCAGGGGGTGTTCATGTAATTTGCTTAAATAATTACTAAAATTATAATACAGTTAAGTAAAATAATCTTTCACAAATAAAAATAATTTTCTTTTAAAGAAAAGATTATTTAGATGTTACATCTCTTTAATCTTGAGATTTTAGGATACAAGTTGCGATAACTTGATAACCTTAAAAAACTTATTTTTTAAGAACAAATCATTTTAAATTAAAATCATTTCAAAAATTAAAATAAAATGGATTGACTTAGGTGTACACCTTTGTCGATCTTTTATGTTTTTAGGATAAATGAGTTGTGACAGCTCAGGAGTCTTAAATTAAAATAGTAATACAAAATAAAAATAAAAATAATATCTCTCCTTCTTTCCTATAATAAAATTGATCTTCATAAAAAATAAATTATTCCTTTCTAGTAATGTTTTGGTGAGATAAATGTCCAAAAATTATAAAAGATTTTGCTTCATTAATTAAAGGTAACCATCTTTGTGATGGATGTTGTAGGGTGCTAATACCTTCCCTATGCGTAATGGACTCCCAAACTCAAATATGGTTTCAAAGACCATTATTTTTTTAAAAAGATTTTTTCGATGTTTTCCTTAATAAACTTTGGTGGTGACTCCTCTGATTTTATTTATCAATATTTTCACTGTCTCGTCATTACCCTGGTTGCGATAGATGGTGACTCCATTGGGGACATTTAGAGAGTCAAGCCTATCTTAATTAATTAAGAAAATATTTGTAATTTTTAGTATACTTTTTCTCACCTTGCTTGTTTTGTTTTCTTTTTTGTCATGCCTTTTATATATGATTTTGGGGGTGTTTTTATTATATGTTGGTTATTTAATGTTTGTAATTTTGTTTACGCATTTTTTTAAACATAGGATAGATAACCTTTGCTATATTATGTGTAAGTTGTTTGTTTTTGTAGATTGGGTAGTTTAAGAATTGCTCCCTTCATACACTTCACTTACACAATCTCCACACACTTATGAGTGAGGTCTATACCTGGGCCTGAGTGCATCTTATGATAAGTAAGAGGTTGAGTAGTAGTATCCTTCAGGATGTACATCCTGCTTGGTTATCATGAAGGCCTCACCTAGAGTTTGACTATTTCAAGGATATTATCACTTCTGATAGTTTACCTATTATTGTGATCAATATTCTGAGATATGGTCCTTGGCTCTAGGAACCCATTTTAGAACCATAGAACTATCTGTCAGTGAGGATCACATGTTATACAGATGTAAAGCTCCAACGATTAAGAATACCTTCATAGGACACAACATGAGCAATACTTTATCTCAACATTGCAAATAACATAACATATATGTAGAAAAGGGTGTAATGCAATTTTGTTTTTATTATTATTATTCTTGTTTCATTATCCATCATTCCATCTCATAATAAACATCATTCCACATTGTCTTTCAAAAAAAAAAAAAAAGAGAGAGAAGAATAGAGAAATTGTGGCATGATAGGAAGCACTTTACACGTATGAAAAAAAAATCATGTATTTTTTTTACCATCTAAAAAAGACAAAACCATCATGGCATTAATTTTCAAGTTGGAAGGAGTCGTAAGTGCATGAAACTTGTTTGAACATTTTTAAGAAACATAGGATCGGACTTAAGGAAGACCTTGCAATGGAAGGTTAAAATACCTAATGTGAAGAGTTTGAAAGACCTTAGCAATACATTAAAAGTCATTCAGCATCGAACTTTTGTTAAGAAATATGGGAACATTCTTGGCTTGTTAGAAGTAAATGTGCAAGAATGGGCTCTCTCTGCCTTGGCACAATTCTATGATCCTCCTTTAAGGTGCTTCACTTTTCAAGATTTCCAATTAGCCCTAGCACTAGAAGAGTTTGGGCAGATACTAGGGCATCCTTTAGAGGGGTGAAGGGCCTTATTTATACATGGGGCATTATCCTTCACTAGAAACAATTGCTATAGCCTTGAAGCTTGATGTGAGGATGTTAGCAAGAAGAAAGAAACAAAAGAGGGCATTGATGGTTTCTCAAGGAAGTTTTTAGAGGAACATGCACAACATTTGGTGAAAAATGATTAGTGGGATGCATTCATGGATATACTCGCTCTCATCATTTACGGGATTGTTCTCTTCCCCAACGTTGAAGATTTTATAGATTTTGCAGTGATCAATGTCTTTTTAGCCTACAAGCATAAAGGTAAAAATCCAGTGTCAGTCGTCTTGGTAGATACATATCATGCTCTTAACCTACGCCACACAAAGGGTGGAACCATCATTTGTTGCTTACATGTGTTGTACATATGGTTCACCAAGCACATGACAGTCGGCTAGGTAGGGATTAGAAACAAACATGATTGGGGCCATGACATTATAAATCTTAGTGGGAGGACAATATCTTGGTGCTTAAAAGGTCTAGAAAGAATTGACATAATCCTTTGTTGTAGGGAATTCCCTAATGTACCACTTATGGGAACCAAAGGTTGCATCAATTACAATCCAATCTTGGCTTTAAGACAATTTGGTTATTCGATAAAAAATCCTTCAATTGAAGGGGTAGTGACTCCTTTTATTGTCTATGAAATAAATCAATATTTGGGAATGCTTCATAAAATTAGGCAGGCTTGGAATCAAGTTGTTTGAAAAGAAGAATGGCTAAGCAATGGAAGTTGGATGACAGACAAAAGCTATAGCCAATGGTTGAAGGAAGGGGTTCAAGAGATCAAGTTACCCTTTAAAGGTTCAGCTCTGATCGTTGAAGACATGCCAGAGGAACCCCTCATGAGTCTGAAGGAAATGGAAAGACTAAAGATAACATTGGAACAATCTAAAGAAGAAAAAGAAAGTTTGAAGAAGGAATTGGCAAGATCCCATCAAGAATGACAGGTGGTGCAAAGGGAGAGTATGCAAGGGATGTAGTCTACTGTACAAGCTAATAAGAGGGCCAAGATAGAAGAAGAGAAGAAACTCAATAAAAAAAGTTGTTTAGAGGTTGCCAACATTGAGCTAGCAATGTGAAGAAGAGAGTGAGATGAAGCCAGGGCTGATGCTTCGCAATGGAGGAGGGCATATGAAGAATCCAAGATAACCGAGAAAGGTACTCGGAGAAAACTTGATGACTTGAAGAAATAGTTGAAAGGGGTGGTAGCTGAGTATGAAAGTAGGTTCCAAAGTGAGAAACAATTGAATGAAGATCTAGTTTCATCACATGAGGTTATGTCAGAAGAGAAAAGGGAGTTGAAAGACCAAGTAGAACAGCTAAATGAAGTCATTGAAGATTACCAAGGGCGAGAAAGAGTTTTGGGCACATAACTTTGTGAGTTGGGCTTTAGAAATTAAAAAAATGCTCGATGATGCCTCATATTACTTACGCAAAGCTGAATGGATGATAAACCCACTTACAACACCAATTGAGATCTATGAATTCATTGAATGTTGTAAAAGAATGATAAGCCAGATAAAGAATATGGCTAGTAGTGATGAATGATGTACCTTGTAAGTCATGCCACTTATGATTTTCTAATAACCTTGCATTTCTAAAATAGGGTAGTTGCATCCTAACTTCAGTCATGTTAATTAGGAACTCATAAAACAATTTTATAGGATGAGAAATAAGAAAGACAAATATTGAAGCAAATAAAGCATCCTTGCGACACCTTTACGGGACACGTGCCAAGACAAAGATCATGGAAGGAATCGTAGATGAACACGAAGAGCTGAAAGAGGAAATGAGTCAAATGAAAGAACAAATGAACAAGATTTTGGTGATGCTAGAATCAATGAAAGGTGCAAATGGGAATTTTGTGGAAGAATCTCAAGGTAATACCTCATATCCTCCAAGATTTACACTACAAGCCAATCCTATTGTTCAAGTACCATTTCCTCCATATGGCCTCCCTATTGGCTACACACCACCATTGGCCACCGATATTCTTGAGGCTAATCACCATGCTTTTGTTACAAACCTTCCATATGTCCTACCTCAAGGTTACACGTTACCCATGACCATTAACCCTGAAATCAATCCTCACACCTCCACCTCAAACGCTTGAAACCAAACACTAAACCAAGATCCAAGCCTTGGAACTAATGACCCGCAAACCTTGCCACAACCCTTCACTTATGCACCTTATGCCAATCCACTCGAAGGCCTACTAAATCACCAAACCACCAATCTGACACCAGCCATTGTTATCCACCCTAAAAAATCTGAAGATACCCAATCCAAAGAAAAGTTGCAGATTTTGGAAGAAAGAATGAGAGCCATTGAAGGATTTGATCATTGTGCCTTCAATACCGCTAACCTATGTTTAGTCTCGAATGTCGTGATCCCTCATAAGTTCAAGGTCCTTGAGTTTGATAAGTATAAACGAGACACTTGCTCGAAGAATCATCTCATAATGTATTGTAGGAAGATGGCCTCGTGTGCTTATGATGACAAGCTCCTTATCCATTTCTTTCAAGAAAGTCTCAAGGGAGCTGCTCTAGGTTGGTACATGAACTTAGAGTGAGGATGCATACATACTTGGAAAGACTTGGCATAAGCTTTCTTGAAGCAGTACAAATACAATGTGGATATGGCTCCAGATAGAACATGATTGCAAAACATGGCAAAAAAGGAGAATGAGACTTTTAAGGAGTATGCTCAAAATTGGAGGGGGGTGGCTGCTCAAGTGCAACCTCCTTTATCTGAAAAGGAAATGGTCACCATGTTCATTGATACACCCCAATCTTCTTTCTATGATAGGATGATTGGAAATGTATCATCGAATTTCTCAGACCTCGTTGTCATTGGAGAGAGGGTCAAAATGGGTGTAAGGAGCGGGAAGATCACTCATATGCCAACAGGATCAACAAGCATGAGAAAACCCCTAACAACCATTGACAAGAAAAAATGAGGTGAAACAAATGTAATAATACCTACACTCATCAAGCCCAGCTATAATCCTATCTTTTTCATTCCTAAATACCAACCTCAACCCATATACAACCCACAAATAGCAACGGCTTCCCAACTTCCATACCACAACCTTACCTACCTAGAATAGCCTACCTACCCCCACCACCACAGGCCCTATCTCCAACAATGCCTCAAACAAACTAGCCAAGAACCCCATACCCTAATACCAGTGATCCTACAAGAAGAGGAAATAATCAACAAAGAACATTCACCTCAATTCCCATGACCAACTCTGAGCTTCTATTGCATTTGGTAACCAATTCTCTCATTGTTCCTTTCGCTTTAAAGCTTGTCCAACCACCTTATCCTAAAAGCTATGATCCAAATGCCAAATGTGATTACCATGTGGGTACAATAGGACATTTTATTGAAAAATGTTGGGTGTTAAAGCATAAAGTGCAAGATTTAATAGAAAAAGGACTACTGAGCTTTAAGAAGAAGGGCCAAATGTCAGGAATAATCCACTTCTTGGCCATGCAAATGCCTTGGTGAACGCCATCGAAGGACAATCTAATCAACCAGTAAGGGATGTTTGGAAAGTCAAAACTTCCATGAGAGTGATCTTTTTAGAGTTATGCAAATTCAGGATGATTAAGGGTCAAGTCCTCGATGTAGAGGTAGGCGGGCTTCATCCGAGAGCTGAACATTCCATTGAGGAGTGCGATGAATTCAAGCAACTTCTGTAGGGTCTAATGGACTCAATATAGTACAGATAGGCCATTCATATATGGAGGGTGATGTGTTCATGTCTCAATCGGAGGAAAAGTAAGGGACACCAAGACCATTGGTGATTCACTTTACCAAGAATGCATCTTCTTCAGCAACTCAGGCTCCTAAGCCCATCGTTGTACAAATTTCAACTTCTTTCCCTTACAAGGATACTAAGGCAGTACCCTAGAAGTATGGTATGGAAGTGCAAGAAAATAAACAACAAACAAATGGATCTCAGTTTGAGAGATTTGTTGTTACAAATGTTGTAGGGCTAGGTGGAATGACACGTAGTGGTAGAGTATATGCTCTTGAGGACTTAAGGAGGGAAGACACGATGATGAACTCTAGGGTAAAAGAAAAGGAGGTTGTTGAAGAGTTTGCAAAAGGTAAGAGGCTTATGGGGGTGGAAGTTGTTGTTGACAAAGAGAAGAAAAAGGAAGTATCGCATGAGGAAGCCTTAGAATTCCTTAAGTTCATTCGGCAAAGTAAGTATAGGCTCATTGATCAATTGAATTGTACCTCGGCAAGGGTGTCCCTTCTGTCTTTATTAATGAATTCAAAGAGCCATAGGAAGTTGTTGATGAAGATTCTGAACGAAGCACATGTGGCTCATGACATCACACTAGACAAGTTTGGGAGTATTATTGGCAACATTGTTGCTAATAATTACCTCACTTTCATATATCATGAAATTCCAGTTGAGGGGATGGGGCATAATAAGGCTCTGCACATTTCAATGAAATGTATGGATCATGTCATAGTCAGAGTGTTAATTGACAATGGATCTTCATTGAATGTGATGCCCAAATCCACTTTGGATTGACTACCTTGTGATGAGACCTATATGAAGCCAAGTTCTATGATTGTAAGGGCTTTTGATGGATCACGTAGAGAAGTTATGGGAGAGATTGATATCCTTGTCCAAATTGGTCCTTTCACTTTTGGGATCACTTTCCAAGTCATGGACATCAAGCCAGCATATAGTTGTTTGTTGGGCAAGTCATGGATCCATTCAATTGGAGTAGTTCCTTCCATGTTGCATCAAAAGTTAAAGTTTGTGTGGATGATAAGCTTGTGATCATTTATGGTGAAGAAGACATGTTGGTGAGTAGCCCAACCCCTGCTTGTTATATTGAAGTGGTCGAGGAAGCCCTTGAGACTTCTTTTCATTCTTTGGAAATAATCAACACTGCTTATGTTGAGCCTCTTCCTATGAATCCACGAATTTTGAATGCAATTATGATGGTGGTGGCAAAAGTCATGTTGAATGGAGGATACCAACCAGGGTTTGGTTTAGGAAAAAACTTAGAGGGAATCACGAAGTTAGTAGAGCTCCTTGAAAATAAGGATCGACGTGGATTGGGGTATAAACCTACCCAAGCTGACAAGAAAAGGTTGGTAGAAGTAAAGAAAGAGATGCGGTTGGCTCGCCTTGAGAATCGGGAGCTGAAGACCGAAAGAATTCCCATTTGTGACCTTTATTGAAGCTTCCATAGTGGAGGACTAGTGTATGCAAATCAAGTGGCTATGGCTAAGGAAGATCAGGATGCAGATGATCATGCCAACCTTGTGTACCCATGTGACCCTCATCAAGAGCTTCACAACTGGAACATCCAAGAATTTCCTATGGCCTTTAATTCTCTTTCAAAGTAATTGTAATGTTAATTCAACAATTATGTCCATGTCTTTAGTATGACCTTTTGTTAAAATGGGCTTGCATGTTAATTTTGATATATCTTATGAATGAAATGCATGTTGCAACTTTCTAGTTATTCCCTTTGTTTCTCATCCTTTCTCTTTCATAAGCTCGACTTCTATTTATTTTCCTTTGTTTCCATGTTAACCCTGAAATTGCAGATCTGAAAATATTCACCTTGAGAATAATAGTGTTAGTATATCATGCTACGTTTTTGACTATCCTGTCCATCAAGCTGATGAGAGCATTGACGACTTAGAGACCTCGTTTAAGTTTGAGAAATTGGTGGAACAAGAGGATAAGATAATTCAGCCCCATGAGGAGGAAATTGAAACACTCAATTTGGGAAATGAAATTGATAAGAAAGAAATTAAAGTCAGTACTGCCATAAAGGGAATGTGCGAGACCAGTTGCTCAAGCTTTTTGAAATTCACAAGAACACACTAGGGGGGGGGGTGTTGAATAGTGGGTTAGAAAAACTTTTTCGCAAACACTATTAGTTTACAAGTTGCCTTCTTAGATATATGTATGTTTAAACCAGCAAATACATCCTTGCAAGGCAAAGCTTTGAAAACCTTTTCAAAAGAGCACAATATGCAAGATGAATATATGCAATCACAAGACAACAAATAAAAGCTTATTTTTATACTAGATCACTCAACCTGAGCTACGTCTAGTTCTCCTTTAACAACTGTTAAAGGGTTCCATTATAATCAACTGAATACAAAACAAGTATTCTTCACTGCCACTTCTGGCTACAAGTATTCTCTATGCCACTACTAGCTACAAGTATTCTAAACCACTACTAGTTATAAGTATGAATCTCCCCTTGAGATTATACTTTTCAAGTATTCTTTGATCACTAAGCCACTCCTGGCTTTCTATACAAATATGTATAAGATTTAGATAACTCTCAAAGAGAGGATAAGATTATGTATTGAATCTATATGAGCTTGTAGAACATGGGTATTCTCTTTTCTCTCAACTCGTGTTTGTCATTAGGTATTAGCTTTTTCTCAAGGTGCTTTGCTTGCTGTTTAGATCGCTTTGAACGGTTTTGTTTCAATTCATCTCTCTTTTTTTCGTTGCATGGAAGCATCTTTATATAGTGAGCTTCATGGATTTTAATGTTGGAGAAGATAGGTTTCCGTTATCTCATAGAAGAGTGTTGAAGTTGCTTTGACTGTGGTTGATGTGACTGGAGTAGGTTCCTTTCTTTGTCACAGCTAACTTTTAACTTAAGGTGTGCATCTCAATGCTGATTAATCTTTTGGCTGTACCTACACACTTCACATAATTCGAGACATGCAAGCAATACAAGGAATAGAAGAAAGTAAGTTCAGAGAGTATCTCCCTTTCTTTGTGTAACCAACATTGCCTCTTTTAGTGTAAAGAATTAATTATAAAGCACATATTCCTCAGCACGTATAACAGATCATGTTTTGTTCTAGCATATACAACATCTAGCTTAACAGACATAGTCTGGTCTAACTATGCATGGTCTGGCCTAACTTCAGACATCGTTTAGCCTAGCTCAATCATGGTCTATCTTGACTACGCGTTGTCTAACTATGTTCCATACATGGTTTGGTCCAGTACTTATGCATAGTCTGGTCCTAAACCTGTATTTTCTATCCTAAGACTTCACATAATCTGTCCTAAGACTATTGTATGGTTTGGTCCTAGACTTTGCATGAGTCTTTCCAAGACGTAGCATGGTCTGTTCCAAGATTGTACTATTTGACCTCATGAACTTTGCATGGTCTGTTCTAAAACTTATTTTAGTCTGATTAAAAGCATTTTGGGTGCTTGATAAATTATTAAGTGTTATCAGACAAATAAGATAGAGAGAGAATGAGAGATTATACCATTTGTTTACGATCATTTTTCATCCCTGATTTCAAATCATTAGTTGATCAAATATTAGAATTAATATTCTAATTCTATTCATAATTATAGTTTATAGGCAACAATATCTCATTTAGAGGAAACAATATATTATGTAATAAATGTAAATAAGCCTATATAAACTATGCTCCATGGTGTATTCAGACACACGCTTTACTACCTATTTCTCTATAATGTTGTCTGTTCTAGTTATTTAACATGGTATCTAGAGCCTGGTTGGGTAGTACCTAAAACCATTCTTTTACGGAGGACCCACTGTCCTCTGACGCAATTTTGTTGTAAACACATTTTCTTATTGGTTTGTAACCCTGCTATTGCTGTCTCCATTTTTTTTTTTCTGAAAACCTTCACCGACCGCTGTGCCGGAAAATTTCCTAGCAACCTCCTTCGGTGAATTTTCCTGCCATCTGAATCGCGCTGGCCCTCGTTGTCCGCCGCCGTTGACGGAATCTCCACCAGCACTCCGACACGCCCACACACGCGTCATCTGTACGTGCCAAACACCATTTTCTGGTGTGCGTCTCTGGCGCGTGACGGCGCATGGAGCTCCCTTCCCGGCGGTGACTTGAACGCCGGCGTCGTCTCTCCTGTGCGAACCTACCCTTCCTTATGCCATCTTCCTCTGACGAGATTTGTTTTCCTCTCTTTCTAGGGTTTCAGTTTTGCACTGTTCCCTTGCCTCATGTGTGCTGAAACTGAAATGCCTAGGCCAGAGCCCCCTCTACTTTCGAACTTTGCCCCTGTTACAAAGAAGTTGGATGGTTCAAACTACTCCACATGGGCTTCCGACATTCTCCTTTGGATTAGTGGTCAAGGGTACAAAGATCACCTTACAACCACTATTGATTCTGTGGGGGCTACTGATTGTCTTAAGTGGGAGAAAATTGATGCGCAGTTGTGTAGCGTCATCAAGTCTACTCTTCATCCTTCTATCAAATCGATTTTTCGACCACATGCCACGTGCGAATCGGTTTGGTCAGAAGCTCAAGCCCTTTACACTAATGATGCTCAACGCCTCTATAGAGTTTGCCAAGAACTGATGACCCTTGTTGCTCCTCGAAAATTTGATGGCCCAATGTCTGCCTACCTTGGAAGAGTTCATGCTGCCCTCCATGATTTCAATGAACTCTTTCCTCCTGCTGCCACCAAACCTGAAGAAGCTAAGAAGGAACTTGCAAACCGCAGTACCTTCTTTATGTCCTTTGCCCTTTATGGCTTGCCTCCGGAGTATTCTGCCACTCGTGACCAGATTTTGGGGTCCCCTATAGTGCCCACTATGACTAGTGCTTCTTCTGCCCTTCTTCGAGTCCCACCTAAGCAGACCAATGTCTCATCTTCTGCTTCAGTGGGTGACTCTTCTGCCTTTGCCTCCCGCAGTAGTGGATCGGGCCGTCCTCGGCATGGAAATTCCAAATCAAAGAATAAGTATACGTGCACTCATTGTCACAAGGATGGCCACACTGTTGATCGTTGCTGGCAAATAATTGGTAGGCCCCCTCATGCTGCTAATGTGACCAATTCCTCACCAGCCACCACTTCTTCAACCACTGATTAGCCCCGACCCACCCTTGCGATGTATGAGGATTTTCTCCAATGGTTTGGAAGTTGTCAAGAACTCGGGTACCACTACTTCGGTAGCACAATCTGGTAATTCTTTTGCCTGTCTCTCACAGTCTCCTTCTATGGGCCCTTGGGTGCTTGACTCTAGTGCCTCCGATCATATCTCTGGTAATCGCTCTCTTTTCTCTTCTCTTTCTACCTCTGGTCTTCTACCTATTATTACCTCTGCCAATGGTTCCCAAACACAGTCACAAGGAATTGGCACCACCCATCCCCTACCCGCTTTAACTGTCGAGTCTGTTTTATTTGTACCCGATTGTCCCTTTAACCTTCTGTCTGTTCACCATTTGACCCAATCACATGATTGTTTGATCACATTCACTAAGGATACTGTTATCTTGTAGGACCGGAGTACGGGAAAGATGATTGGCACTAGATGTGAGTCTCATGGTCTTTATTACCTCTCTGCCCCATCACTAGCATGTTTTGCCGCATCCTCTCCCCTTACCATCCACGCTCAGTTGGGTCATCCTAGCCTTCCAATCCTTCAGAAGTTGGTTCCTAGTTTGTCCAAATTGTCTGTTTTAAATTGTGAGTCGTGTCAGTTAGGAAAACACATGCGTCAATTTTTTCCTTACCGTATGAATAAATGGGCTGCGTCCCCCTTTGCTTTAATCCATTTTGATGTTTGGGGTCTGTCTCAGGTCCTTACCTCTTCTGGTTTTAAATATTTTGTTACATTCATTGATGATTTTAGTCGTTGCACATGGTTATTCTTAATAAAAAATAGACCTAAATTATTTTCCCTATTTGAAAAATTCTATATTGAAATTCAAACTCAATTCGGTGTTCCTATCTGAACCCTTCGTAGTGACAATGCCTGTGAATACCTATCCAACTCGTTCCAACAGTTTATGGCATCGAAAGTTATCCTTCACCAAACTTCTTGTGCTTATACACCTCAGCAAAATGGGGTCGCCGAACGTAAAAATTGGCACCTTGTTGAAACCACTAGGACCCTTCTCCTTCATGGCAATGTCCCTTCTCTCTTTTGGGGCGATGCTGTTCTTACAGCTTGTTATCTTATCAATCGTATGCCATCCTCTGTTCTTAAAGGCCAAACCCCCTACTCAGTTTTGTTTCCCCATACACCACTTCATCCTGTGTCTCCCCGTGTCTTTGGTTCCACATGTTTTGTTCATAACCTTTCGCCAGGGCTTGACAAATTATCAGCTCGATCCATCAAGTGTGTTTTCCTTGGCTACCATTGGTCCTAGAAAGGGTATAGATGTATTTCCCCTACCTTTAAACGTTATTTCATCTCTGCTGATGTGTCTTTCTTTGAGTCTGTGCCCTACTTTGAGTTTGCTTCCTCTCCTTTTGACTCTCATCATTCTCTCCCATTGGAAAGTCCTTCTCTTGCTCCTCTTCCCATTGTTTTAGAGGAATAATCACCGATACATTCTCTCCAACCACAACCTATTCAGACATATCACAGACGACCACGGCCCCCAGTCGCTCAAGTGCTTATCCCTACAGTTGAGGATGAGACCATGATCGATCCACCTCCAGCTCCAATCTCTTTCCCGGATTCAGGTCCTTCGTCTGACCCTGGCCTACCCATTGCTCTTAGGAAAGGTACACGTACAACCCGTAACCCATCCCCTCACTATGTTACGTTGAGTTATCACCATCTTTCTCCCTTACTTTATACTTGTCTTTCGTCTTTGTCTTTTGTGTCTATTCCTAACTCTCCAGGTAAAGCTTTATCCCACCCAGAATGGAGACAGGCAATGATTGACAAGATGTGTGCCCTACAAAGTAGTGGTACTTAGGATCTGGTTCCTCTTCCTCTTGGGAAGTCCGTCATCGAGTGTCGGTGGCTGTACTCCCTTAAAGTTGGACCTACTGGCAAGATTGATCGATTCAAAGCCCGATTAGTGGCAAAGAGCTACACTCAGGTGTTTGGCCAGGACTATACTGACACATTCTCCCCTATGGCAAAAATGACATCTGTCTGGCTATTACTCTCTGCTGCAGCCATTTGCCACTGGCCCCTTTTCCAAATTGATATAAAAAATGTTTTTCTACATGGAGATCTTGAGGAAGTCTACATGGAGCAACCGCCTTGCTTTGTTGCTCAGGGGGAATCATCTACCATGGTTTGTCGACTTCGGAGATCCCTCTATGGACTCAAACAGTCTCCGAGAGCATGGTTTGGCATATTTCGTACTGTTGTACAACAGTTTGGCTTGATTTGCAGTGAAGCTGACCATTCGGTCTTTTATCGCCATTCACCACAGGGATGTATCTACCTCGTTGTGTATGTGGATGACATTGTTATCACTGGAGGAGATGAGCATGGCATAGCCCAACTAAAGCAATACCTCTCTCGCTAGTTCCAAACTAAGGACCTTGGGAAACTTTGATATTTCTTAGGTATTGAAGTGGCCCAATCCAAGGATGGTGTGGTGATCTCTCAAAGGAAGTATGCTCTTGACATCCTTGAGGAAATTGGCCTAATGAATGCTAAGCCAATGGACACTCCTATGGACCCTAGTGTCAAACTGCTACCTAACCAAGGGGTTCCTTTTGCAGACCCAAGAAGATATCGAAGGTTAGTTGGGAAACTAAATTACCTTACTGTCACTCGTCCTAACATTGCTTTCGCAGTTAGTGTAGTTAGTCAGTTCTTGAATTCTCCTTGTCAAGATCATTGGGAGGCAGTTATGCGGATTTTCAAATACATCAAAGGTGCTCTTGGAAAAGGACTTGTCTATAATGACAAAGGACATGTCCAAATTGTTGGATATTCAGATGTAGATTGGGCTGGTTCTCCTAGTGACAGACGATCTACTTCAGGATATTGTATAATGATTGGTGGAAACCTTATATCTTGGAAGAGCAAGAAGCAAAGTGTGGTGGCAAGGTCTAGTGCTGAAGCAGAATATAAAGCTATGGCTGTAGCAACTTGTGAACTTGTCTGGTTAAAGCAACTTATTAAAGAGCTCAAGTTTGAAGAGGATGCCAAAATGACTCTGATTTGTGATAATCAGGCAGCTCTACATATTGCATCTAACCCAGTGTTTCATGAAAGGACCAAACAAATTGAAGTGGACTATCATTTTTGTTAGAGAGAAGATTGAATCAGGAGATATCATCACTAGATTTGTTAACTCTAGTGATCAACTAGCAGATGTGTTCACCAAAGCTTTGAGGGGTCCACGGGTTAACTGTATATGTAACAAGCTTGGTGCATATGATTTA
Source organism: Amphicarpaea edgeworthii (assembly GCA_014843725.1). NCBI lineage: Eukaryota > Viridiplantae > Streptophyta > Magnoliopsida > Fabales > Fabaceae > Amphicarpaea > Amphicarpaea edgeworthii. Next base: position 12,710,388 of record CM026324.1, read on the forward strand.
TATGCTCCAGCTTGAGGGGGAATGTTGAAAATCAGAATTAATATTCTGATTCTATTCATAATTATAGTTTATAGGCAATAATATCTCATTCAGAGGAAACAATATATTATGTAATAAATGCAAATAAGCCTATATAAACTATGCTCCGTGGTGTATTCAGACACACGGTTTACTGCCTATTTCTCTATAATGTTGTCTGTTCTAGTTATTTAACAGTTATCATCAAAACCCATTAATGAATTAGGGGTCAGACATCATCCAATGTCTTGGTTCTAACACTTTTAGCCGATTATGTTTATATCTTTGCATGGACATATCAAGATATGCCTAGACTAGACCCCAATATTGTCAAGCACAGATTTCCATTGAATCTAGAGTGTCCTCCAATAAAGCAAAAGTTGAGACGAATGAAACCAAAGTTGTCGTTAAAAATCAAAGAAGTTAAGAAGCAGTTCGGTGCAAGGTTCCTTGTAGTGGCTAAATACCCTCAATGGGTTGCCAATGTAATGCCCATTCCAAAGAAAGATGGGAAAGTTAGGATGTGCATTGACTATCGAGACTTGAATAGAGCTAGCCCTATGGATGACTTCCCATTGCCTCACATTGATGTACTGGTAGATAACATAACCCAACATTCTTTCTTTTTGTTCATGGATGGCTTCTCTGGGTACAATAAAATCAATATGGCACTGGAAGATATGGAAAAGACCACATTCATCACGTTGTGGGGAACATTCTGCTATAAAGTAATGTCATTCAGATTAAAAAATGTTGGGGCAACGTATCAGAGGGAAATGGTTACTTTGTTCCATGACATGATGCACAAGGAGATCAAAGTGTATGTGGATGATATTATAGTCAAGTCAAACATAGAAGAAGAATATCTTGTCAACCTGCAAAAGTTGTTTGAGTGACTGAGGAAGTACAAACTTCGATTAAACCCTGCTAAATGTACCTTTGGCGTAAAGTCAAGCAAACTACTAGGCTTTATAGTCAACGAAAGAGGTATAGAGGTTGATCTTGACAAGGTGTGAGCAATTGAGGAGATGCCAGTCCTTAGTACAGAGATGGAAGTTTGTAGATTCCTAGGGAGGTTGAACTACATTGCCAGATTCATATGTCAGTTGACTACTACATGCAACCTGATTTTCAAATTGTTGCGTAAGAATCAAACTTTGGTGTGGAATGATGGTTGCCAAAATGCTTTTGAAAAGATCAAGCAATACTTGCGAGAACCTCCATTCTTAGTACCACTAGTAGCTGGAAGACCTCTAACCATTATTTGAGGAGGAGGAATCCACAGATGAAAAATGGAAATTACTGTTTGATGGAGCTTCCAATGCATTGGGATATGGAAGTGTTAATTTCTCCCGAGAATTAATTTATCCCATTCACTGCAAGAATGGGTTTTGATTGTACCAATAATATAGTAAATACAAAGCATGTGCAATGGGGGTTCTAGCAGCCATTGAATTTGGTGCCAAGATTTTGGAGGTATATGGAGACTCAGCACTAATGATTCACCAGCTAAAAGATGAGTGGGAGACTCGAGATGAGAAGCTAATCCCATACAACTCTTACATCAAGGGGTTAATGGAACACTTTGATAAAATTACTTTCTGTCATGTCCCTTGTGAGAATAATCAGTTGGCCAATGCTTTAGCTACTCTATCTTCAATGCTCAAAATAAGTCAAAAGGAAGAAGTGCCACTAACAAGGATTTAGAATTGGGATCAACCGGCTTATTGTTAGGCAATTGAAGAAGAACCAACTAAGAAGCCATGGTTTTATGACATCAAGCGCTACATGAAAAGTAGAGAATATCCTCTTGGCATTTCAGATAATGACAAAAGAACCTTGAGGAGACTCACAATGGGTTTCTTCTTAAATAATAATGTGTTGTATAAGAGAAACCATGACATGGTGTTACTCAGATGTGTTGATGCAATTGGGGACGCAAAGATAATGGAAGAAGTCCACGAAGGTTCATTTGGAACACATGCAAATGGATATGCGATGGCAAGAAAGGTTCTAAGAGTTGGCTATTAGTAGTCAGCCAAGGAAGCTGATTGTTGCAACCATGTGAGGAAGTGCCATAAGTGTCAAACCTATGCTGATAATATCCTTGTGTCGTCGACATCCTTAAATGTCTTGGCCACACAATGGTTGTTTTCAATGTGAGGGATAGATATGATTGGTCCAATTGAACCAAAGGCATCAAATGGACATTGTTTCATCTTGGTCGCCATTGATTACTTCACCAAATGGTTTGAAGTAGCATCATACGCTAGTGTAACAAGACACGTAGTAGTCAAGTTCCTCAAGAGACATAATCTGTCAGTATGGTTTGACAAGCCACATCATTATTAATAATGGGATAAACTTGAACAACAAACTGATGTTAGAGTTCTGCAATGACTTTAAGATTCAACATTGAAATACACAAGAACACATTAGAAGGGGAGAAGGGGGGTGAATAGTAGGTTAGAAAACTTTTTCGTAAACACTATTAGTTCACAAGTTGCCTTCTTAACTATATGTATGTTTAAACCGGCAAATATATCCTTGCAAGGAAAATCTTTGTAAACCTTTTCAAAAGAGCATAGTATGCAAGATGAATAAATGTAATCATAAGACAGCAAATAGAAGCTTGTTTTTATACCAGTTCACTCAACTTGAGCTATGTCCAGTTCTCCTTTAACAATTTTTAAAGGGTTCCACTATAATCAACTGATTACAAAACAAGTATTCTTCACTGCCACTTTTGGTTACAAGTATTCTCTATGCAATTACTAGCTACAAGTATTCTAAACCACTACTAGTTATAAGTATGAATCTCCCCCTAAGATTATACTTCCCAAGTATTCTTTAGTCACTAAGCCACTCCTGGCTTTTTATACAAATATGTATAAGATTTAGATAACTTTCAAAGAGAGGATATGAACTAGTGTTGAATCTGTATGAGCTTGTGGAGGATGGGTATTTTCTTTTCTCTCAGCTCGTGTTTCTTTAACTTTTTCTCAAGAAGCTTTGCTTGCTGTTTAGTTTTCTTTTGGATAGTTTTGTTTTAGTTCATTAGTCTTCTCATTGCATGGAAGCATCTTTATATAGTGAGCTTCATGGATTTGAACGTTGGAGAAGATAGGTTTCTGTTGTCTCATAGGAGAGTGTTAAAGTTGCTTTGACTATGCTTGATGTGACTGGAGTAGGTTCCTATCTCTATCACAATTAGCTTTTAGCTTAAGGTGTGCATCTCAATGCTGATTAGTCTCTTGACTATACCTACATACATCACACAATTCGAGACATGCAAGCAATATGAGGAATAGAAGAAAGTGAGTTCAGAGAGTATCTCCCTTTCTTTTTGTAACCAATAATGCCTCTTTTAGTGTAAAGAATTAATTATAAAGCACATATTCCTCAACACGTATGATAGATCATGTTTTGTTCCAACACAAACAACGTCTAGCTTAACAGACACAGTCTAGTCTGACTAAGCATGGTCTAGAATAACAGACATGGTCTGGCCTAGCTTTAGACATCGTTTGGCCTGGCTCAATCATGGTCTGTCTTGACTATGCATTGTCTAACCATGTTCCATACATGGTCTAGTCCAGTGCTTATGCATAGTCTGGTCTTAGACTTGTATTGTCTATCCCAAGACTTCACATAGTTTGTTCCAAGACTATTGTATGGTTTGATTCTAGACTTTGCATGAGTCTTTCCAAGACTTAGCATGGTCTGTTCCAAGACTGTACCGTTTGACCTCATGAACTTCACATGGTCTGTTCTAGAGCTAATTTTAGTCTAATTAAAAGCATTGGGTGCTTGATAAATTATAACGTGTTATCAGACAGTTAAGATAGAGAGTGATATGGGGAGATTATACCATTTGTTTGTGATCATTTTTCATTTCCTAAAATTACTCAATTTCAAATCATTAGTTGATCAAATATTATCACATTTGCTATCATCAAAACCCATTAAAGGATTAGAGGTCAGTCATCATCCAACGTCTTGGTTCTAACAATCTTCCTATTTTTTATGATGACAACACATGTTATAATTTTGATTAACAGACAATAAATCATAGAGAATAAAGTATCAAAGTGTAGATTATTTCATGTCAGTTAATGATGTATAGTTATTAACTTGATGAACTCCCCCTGAGTCTATCATGCATATGTAAATGACAGTTCAAAGCATGAAATAATTGAAAGCGGATAACGACAGATAGGAATATGAAGAAAAAATTAGTGAACCATTCACCAGTTTTATTGAAAACTTAAGCATTGTTTGTAATAAAATTTCTATACATCCAAAAATCTCTCCCCCATTGTCATTAACAAAAAGAGTAGAGAATGGAGTAGAAAATGCCATCACAGTCATGGTTTAAAAGGTGGGGTTGACTGTTTAGTTGAGGATTCTCCAACTTCTAATGGAGCAGTTGTTGCAGGAGGATCTTTAGTAGGTGGTGGTGGAGTAGGAGGTGCAGTAGTGCGTGGAACAAGGAGAGTAGCAATTGAGGTGTTGGAGGCAATGGTCATTTCCTTGATGATGCTAGCTTTATGCTTGTCTAATTTAGCGTTAAGTTGAGCATCAACCTGGGTAGCAACTTGAGCAAATATTCTTGATCCTAGCTTGGATTGTAGTTTTGATTCTAACGCAGTTTCAAGAGTTGTTGTGTCAGGTTGGCTATCTGATTGTGCGCAGCATTGAGTGGTATGACTGCAATTGGTGTGCTCGATCTTGACTGAGTAGACACCAAATCAATGCATTGTTAGGTTGGACTAGATTCTGTAGACTTTCCAGCCAAGTCTATAGCTTGCTCAACAACAAGTGTAGTAGCTTGAGCTACCTCAGCCTCATGCTTAAGGGTTAATTCCCTTGAGCCTCCTTGCATCTTCATCTTCCTTAGCCTTTTGCTTTTTGGCCAGAGCCTTAAGTCTTCTATCCTCTTCTTGAGCTACTAGTGTGGCTCTCATTCTGGCAGCCTCTTCTAGTATTCTTGCTTCTTCTGTTGTTGCCTTAGCTGCTTCAATTGCTGCAACTATCAGAGCTTGAGCAGCCTTATACTTAGCATAGTTCTTAGCAAGCATTCTCTCGGCTTCAACTTCATCTCTAGGGGTGTCAGGGGTCAGTAGTGTGGGTACAACCACAGTGTCTAACACATGAATGAAGCTGTTGGAGGAAGAGGTGCCTTCACCAACAATGTCAATCTTCTGCTTTTCTTCCTAAAAAATATTGGATGACCCTGTGGTGGGAATCATGCTACTGATCACATTCTGCCAATAGATTCCAGCATCTAATTTAGTATTTTCTTCAGGCAGTGCTCTTGCTGGTTGAGGCAGAGGCTCAATATTCGATATGTGCTGTGGAAGATTGTCTGCTCTTACAATATTCTTCCCCTTCAACTTGTTGGGGTTGACAGTTGGTAGCCTGGGTACTATACGATCTAGAGCAACTCGTATGTCAGTTTCTTCACTGATGTGTAGGCTTGGAGGATAACTGTCTGGGGGTTGTACCTTGAAACTTTAGCTGACACAGAGCCTTATATTCAGCACAATCTGCCTTGAAGGTAGGATGACTTGGAGCTACTCCTCGTGTAATCAGTCGAGGAGATCTAAAAGAGACCCTTGGTCTTGACAAGTGACGCAGAGCATCACGATGCATTGTTCTGACAATGGCTTTCAGCTTCTGCTTTTCTTCTTCTATCAACTCTTCTGGAATGGCTGGTTCCATTGTGAAGTAGTCCATTCCCTCTCGTACACAATTGTACCAATGTGCAATCTCATGCACTAGTTATTTCATGAGAGGAATGGCAGAGGCATACTCTTCTTCTTGTAATCTCCTTGTAAGATCAGCATCATCTTGTGTAGTGTCTAGAAGAGTGGTGTTGCGGATTGGCCTCTGATAGGGAATGATCCCTTGATCTATCTGCAAAGGAGGAAGCTTCAACACCTTAGCTTCCTTGAGAGCACCTTCATTCACATGCTCTACAGATGGCTCCATTTGAGTCTTTTCTCTATATGCAATTGACTCAGCATTCTATCCGACATAATATAGGGAGAATCTTTGCATCATGTTTTGATGCTAAGAGCCTGAGGGAGGAGGAGGAGGAGGAGTGTCTTCTCTGAATCTTGACAGAGGAGTGGTTCCATCAAGGCTGAATGGTCAATTGTCCCAAGATGGAGCAGTAGACTATTCAGGAGATAGTATTACTAACTCCTCATCTGCATCAAACCCTGAGGAGATGTTGACAGACTCAGAGTGGTGGTAAGAGACCATTGCATCTATCATCTCCAAAATAGTGACAGGAGATGGTGATTGGTGAGGAGGAATGGTTGTGTCTGGTAGTGTTGCTGGAGATGTTGTAGGAACAACAGTTTGAGTTGTGGATTCAAACTATGTCTCAAACTGAACAGTGGGTTCAATCTATTGGGTGATCATCTGTCCAATGGGGGTAGACTCAGGTGTATCTTCTATTTGAACAGTGGGTTCAGACAGTGGCTTTTGCATAGTCTATGCTTGGGCATTAAATTGTGTAGCTATCATTTGGTTTACTATGGTCTGTGTAGGTGACACAAACGATAAGGATTCAATAGACAATGTGTCTGTTGTGGTTTTTGTTTGGGCTAGAGATGGTGTGGTCTGAGGAATAGTCTTCCTTAGACGTTTGTGGGTTGAACGAGGGTGAGTAGGAAGTGTAAAGGTAGGGATAGTGATACTTGGATTAATGGAAGAGGGGGTTATGGTCAGTCCAAGTCTATCATCTTCTAGCATGACTTTCCTCTTCACAGTTAGCTTCCTGATCTGTGGTGCTGGGAGGTCTGATGGTGAAATTGTCTGACTTAGTAGTTTGTCCTCCACTGATTGCTGTTTGGTCTCTTGAAGACCAATCCTTCATCTAATCCTTCCTCTTCAACTTCAGCAATTGAGACAGCTGCTTGTCCAATGTCTACTATGTCCTTCAGAGACACTTGTGGTTTAGCAAACATTCTGGCAACACCCTTGCCTTTTTGTTGAGCCCTTGTCTTCACCCTTACAGCAAGAGGTCTAGGTGGTGCTTGTTGGACTATCTGCCTTGTCCTCTTGGCAGGTGACTCCTTAGCTGACTGTGCTATAGCCTTGCGAGTTATCCAGACGATCTATTGGTCCACAACAACAAGTCTCCTCATCTTGCTTGTAAGGGGTTGAATTGAAGCAGCATATGATGACTAGAGCCTTTCCCTTTCCACCTTTCTTCTTCTTAGTCTACTTCTTCTGACCTTCATCTTCATCATCAGAAAGTTTAGGGAACCTGTCAGGTGATCCCTTGGTGATTTCAAATCCCATGTTCAACTTGAGCAGATTGGAGGATGTCAGCATCCTCTAATGAACAAATGGACCTTTTGCATTGACATAATCTAGTTCATCAAGTCTTCCAGATTGAATTTCTCTATACAGTCTGTTGTAGTAGTGAGCATTCCAGAGAATCTTGTTTATCATGGCTATGTAATAGGTGGCCACAGAAGTAGACAGATACTAAATGTGGCTTATCATGTTGTAGAAAAGGGTATATGGAAGGTTGAATGGGATCCCTCTGATGATGTGGTGTAGGATGAGCTTGTGGAGGGTAGACACATGATCCTTAAACCCAATCTTGTGCAAGATGGTCTTGATGATGTTCAGCAGCAGCTTGGACAAAGGTGGGAAGTTGGCTGGATGCAATTTCTTATTGTTCTTGGCCACCTCATAGTTAGCTCCAAGAATGAACCTTTCTACTATCCCTTCAGCAAGCTTGGTGTCCCATCCCTCTACAAAGTAGTTAAAGTGCAACTCACACCCTATCGCTTGAGCAATGGAGGTAGGAAAGATGGAAATATCACATCCAAATACCTTGTTGGCAATCTCGTTCCCTTTGATTTTGGCATTCCTCCAAAACTCTCTGATCATTCCAGGGGCTATCTTCTAGCGATCATTGAAGAAGCCCTTTATCCCAACAAACTCAAAATATCTTAAGATATTGAGTCCTCGTTCCTTAAGATAGGGAATGTCGATGAAGTACTCCACGTGAATGTTCCCAGTGTAGGAACCTTGTGGCTTGATCAGATTGTTCTCCACGTCGTTAAGGTTGCGTTCTCTTCTGACCTTTGGATCAATGTTGAGGCAAAACTACTGGTGTCCATTGTCAACTCTAGAATTGCTTCCTCATGATGCTTATCAAAAGTTTGAGAGGTAAAAGGTGAGAGGGGTTGTTGTGAGGAGGAGCCCTTGATTGGGTTACCTTTGGCCATGGTGAGAGGTGAGTGTTTAGGGTTCTTGGAAATCTTGGTTGCAAAGAAGGCAAAGTGAGAGAGAGTTTCGAAAGCTTGGGGTATACATTTTGCAACTATAGGCTAGAATAAGTAATGAGTGTGCATTAAATATGATGGTACGATTAGGGAATGATTGAAACAACACATTAATGAAAGAATTGAATGTGCGTTTTGGCTTTAATAACTTAGAACCCAATAAATGCTTAAGTTTAAAAAAATGTTTTTAAATACCACATGGTCTGGCTCATATTTTGAGTGCAAAACATGTGGCATGCACATGCACCATTTAAATAAAACACCAGACGGTTTGTCCTTAGTTTTACAAATGAATAATAGACAGTCATAAAACATTAAGTTACATAGACCATCCCAATCTTTTCTCTTAAAAAGATCAGTCTATTTATAAAGTGTATTTTAGCATAGTCTAGAGTTGCATTTAGTATAATCTAGACATGTTTTATACATCATTTTGACCATTTTAGTTGAGTTTTGTGAGATTGGGTTATTTTGGGTCCAAGTGTCTAAAATTGCTATTTGTCACGTTTTATTGATGCTTTTGACACTGTCTCTTGTGAAGCCCATAACTTTTGACACAAGTCTCCTATGCTGATGATTCTTGTCTTGTTTGAAAGATAAGGAGGAGATCTACAATTTCGTATCTGCCAAGGATTGTCTAATTCTAACGTTTCAGGGGTCAAATTTAGAATTCAATGTTATGGTCCTGCACTTGTAATAATTCCGTGTTTTAGTTTGTAACTAAGGCCCATTTGGTAATTGTAATTGGTCAAGGTAGCTTTTATTTAGTGGGTTCAAACCTTTTTTTTGGGGGGGGGGGGGGTGGGGGGTGGAGACCACTATTTTGGCTTTTTGTTTTAAGCTTTTTCCCTTTTGCAAGACAATAATTACACAACACAATACTTCTACATTGAATAAAAATCTCACCTTTGCTCTCTTCTCTCTCTTCTCTTTTCTCTTCTCTTCTTTTCCCTTTCTCCCTCATGGAGGGTTAAATCCCCTTTGCAACCCAAGAATCATGTGCTTGTGGGTAAATATGAGTTCCTCTATTTTCAATTTTGAATTTTGCTCATGAAAATCCTTTTCCCCCTTATTATAATTTTCAATTTCCTTGTTTAATGTATGATAATGATTAGATTAGGGAAATTGAAATTTGAATTTGGGTCAATTACAATCGATTGATTGTGATTTAATACGATATGTGCTTGAATTTGGGAAAACTAGGAATGCGATAGTAATTCGGATTTTTCTAAATGAATGTAAGGTGATTGCTTTAAATTTCATATTGTTGGGAATTTCATGAGTATGAATTTGACTTATCCTTGTTGGAACTGTAATTATTTCTCCATAAGCATAGGTTCTTGAGTTGTATCTCTTTGATTATATTTTCATTTATTGTTTAGAAAGTTATTTTGTTGCTTTAATTTCTAAAAATCACATAAAATCCCCCCTATTTTGAATTGAATGCAAGGTGTTTGATGAATTGTATCTTTGAGAAAATGACCTGAGTTAGCCCTATATTGCAAAATTTATTGGGGAACTTAGTTGTTTTTTACGGCGTGTTCAACGTGCTCCGTCATCTATCTTCAGTAAGTGGTTTTGTAAAAATATCAGCAAGTTGATTGCTTGTCTTGACAAATTCCAAATTAATGGTACCCTTCTGAACATGGTCTCTTATGAAATGATGTTTTATTTGTATATGCTTGGCTCTAGAGTGCATGATTGGATTTTTCAAAAGAGATATAACAGTATTATCACAAAAGATGTAGTCTTCAAGTTGATTCTTGATCCATAAAATCTGAGAGTAGCAACTTGCAGCTAGATGTATTCTGTTTCTGTTGTTGATAATGCTATTGTTCCTTGCTTTTTGCTGAGCCATGGCACCATGTTGCCTCCTATAAAGTGGTAACCTCCACTGGTGCTTTTTCTTTCAATTTTAGCTCCAGCATAGTCAGCATCACAATAGCCTATTAGCTTATACTCTTTCTGCCGTTTGAACCATAGACCAAGATTAGGTGTTCCAAGCAAGTATCTAAATATTCTTTTAATAACAAATAGATGTACTTCCCTTGGATCAGCCTGAAATCTGGAGCAGAGGCAGAAGCTGAACATTATGTCTGGTATGTATGTAGTCAAGTAAAGTAAAGACCCAATCATTCCTTTGAATTGAGTGACATCTACTTTCTTTGGATCTTCATCAGGTCCAAGTGATGTTGTTGGATGCATTGGTGTCTTCATAATTTTGGCATCATCCATCTTGAATTTCTTCAAGAGTTCTTTCACATACTTGGTTTAATGTATGAAGATCCCTTTGTTAGTCTGCTTGATCTGCAATCCTAGGAAGAATTGTAGTTCTCCCATCATGCTCATTTCCAACTTAGTCTACATCAATTTTGAGAACTCTTCACAGAGTTTTTCATTAGTAGCACCAAAGATAATATCATCCACATAAATTTGAACAATAATAAAATCAGAGGAGTAATTTTTGTGGAACAATGTAGTATCTATCTTTCCTCTTGTAAAATTGTGTTCAATTAAAAATGAGCTGAGTTTTTCATACCATGCTCTAGGAGCTTGTTTAAGACCATACATAACTTTATTTAATTTAAATACATGGTTTGGAAAGATTAGTACTCTCAAACCCAAGGGGTTGTTCTACATAAACTTCTTCTTTGATTACACCATTGAGGAATGCACATTTTACATCCATTTGATAAAGTCTCATATTTCTATGAGTAGCAAATGAAAACAAAATCCTAATTGCCTCAAGTCTAGCTATTGGAGTGTATGTCTCCGTATAATCAATACCTTCCTATTGTGAGTAACCTTTGGCCACTAGTCTAGCCTTGTTCCTCACAACCTTACCATTCTCCTCTAGCTTGTTTCTGAAGACCCACTTAGCACCAACAACTTCCTTGTTGTCTAGCAGCTTCACAAGTTTCCAAACATCATTCTTTTGAAATTGGTCCAGCTCTTCTTGCATTGCTTGGACCCAACTTTTGTCTTCCATGACATCATCAATGTGCTTGGGTTCTATTTCAGACAATAAAGTTGTTTGTTGGAAGGATGATCTTGTCTTCACTGGTGCTTGAACCTCTCCAAAATCTAGTAAGGAGGATGGTTCTTGATCATCATTCTATTGCTACTTTGTGGTTCTCTTATCACTTCTTCATCGTCAGAGATGGTCTGGTAGCGAGTAGACGATCTTGGAGCAAACGATGGTGTGCCAGATGCAGAAGATGGTGTGTCAAACGATGGTCTGGTCTTTAACACTGCATCCTCTAGTCTAATTTATGCAAAAGAATCTTCTAACTTTGATAGTTCCTATCAAGTTGAGTGTCATTGAATCTCACATGAATGGCTTCTTCAATATTTTTGGTTATAAAGTTGAACACTCTATATGCCTTAGATGTTTCAGAATATCCAAGTAAAATACTTGTATCACACTTCGAATCAAACTTACCCAAATTATCTTTTGTGTTAAGAATGAAACATTGACATCCAAAAGGATGGAAGTATGATATGTTGGGTTTCCTTCCTCTCCACAGTTCATATGGAGTCTTTTTAATAATAGGCCTAATATAAATTCTGTTTTGCAAATAACAAGAAGTATTTACAACTTTTGCCCAGATTAATCTCAAACTTGCATGGCTAAGCTTCTTATGCCATAACTAATGACTTTCTTTGACAAATAGTAAACATGATACATTTTGATCCTTTAGTTCACCAAGGTTGATCTTATAAAGATTGCCTTGTCTCTTTGCAGAGAAGAGATGTGAACCATTAGAGTTTTTTACTATACATGATTCCTTGTTGAAGGAAATATCATATCCACTGTTGCAAAATTGACTTATGCTTAGTAGATTGTGTTTCAGTCCTTCAACAAAAAACACATTTTCAATAGAGAGATTTGGAGGAATACCTATCTTACCAGTACCCCTTATCTCCCTTTTTGATTACCTCCGAAAGTGACTATACCACCATGCATTGGTGTTAGGTCTAGGAACATAGACCTTGTGCCCGTCATGTGATGTGAGCAGCCACTGTCCAGGTACCATGATTGGTGTTTCTTTCCTGCCATCAAGGACATCTGCAACAAGAATTATTTTGTTTTTAGGTACCCATATTCTTTTAGGTCCTTTGGTGTTAGTCTTAGAAGCATATGTCCATTTCCATAATGTGATCTATTGGAAGAAGCTTTCTTTTCAGTTGCTTCTTTCTTTCCTATGAAACCAAGGCTAGATTTGTCATTTGGATGTCTGTTGTATGAAAGAATTTTCTTTAAATTTTCAGACCCACTAACAAATTTGCTTAGAGTGCTCTTGAGAGATGCAACTTCTTTGCGTAATTGAGTAATTTCAGCTTCATCTTTACTCAAGGCTCTCACCTTGTTTAATTCATCAGTTTCCTTAATCAATTCATTCAATTGCCTTCTATGTTGTTCCTTTTCTATCCAGAGTTCACTTATGTTTTTAATTAAGCATTTGTGATCTATGGTTAGTTTTTGAAAATCATCTGTTAGAGCATTACTAGCTGTAACCAATGTAGAACATTTGTTAGATAGCTCAGTAAATGAAGACCCAAGTACTTCATGCTCTTTTGAGAGTTTTTTAATTTCTTTTTCATAGATAAATAGGCTTTTGAAAGAATAGATGAGTTGGAAAGAATTTCTTGATAAGCTTCTTGAAGAGAAATAAGATCATTGAGGTCTACCTATTGTTCTTCATCATCTAATGCCTCAGACACAGATGTTGAGGGAGTGCTATATGGTGCATCTTCCTTATCAGATGTAGACGATGTGGAGGTTGCGTCTGCCATCAGACAGAGATTAGCTTCTTCATCTGATGCTTCGGAACCTTCTTCATCAGTTGAATCATCTAGATCTTCCCATGTGGATATCAGTCCTTTCTTCTTCTTAGGAAATCTCCTCTTGACTTTTTATTTTCCTTTGTTGAGCTTTGGACATTCTGATTTGAAGTGTCCAGGCTTCTTGCATTCATAGTAGACAATAGGATTCTTCTCTTTCTTCTCATGATCTGCTGAATATTTTTTGTTGTAGTTCTTCCATCTCGAACCACCTTTCTTTCTCCACATTTTATGGATTCTTCTTGAGATGAAGGATAGCTCATCATCTTCTCCTGATTCTTCTTCACTTGAAGAGGTGGACTCTACTTCTGACTCTTTTGCCTTTAGAGCTTTAGTAGTTCGTCCTTTAGGTGGTTTGGAAGACTGACTTTTTGATGAAGATGACTCTTTTGATGTTGTTTGATTTGGCTTATGAGCCTTCAGAGCCAGAGACTTGCCCTTCTTTAACTTAGCGTCTCCCTGCAACTCTTGCTCATGTAGCATTAGGATTCCCACGAGCTCTTATAGAGGCATATAGTCTAAGTCCTTAGAAGCTCTAATGGCTGTGACTTGAGGTCTCCATTATCTAGGTAAGCTGCGAAGAATTTTGTCAACATGTTCAAAGTTTTTGAAACTTTTACCAAGGTTTCAAAGCTCATTTTAAATAGTTTGAAATCTAGACATCATACTAATAATGGTTTCATTTTCTTCCATGGTGAACAGTTCATATTCTCTAGTGAGAACACTTACCTTATTTCTTTTTACCTGTGAGGACCCTTCATAAGTTATTATGAATGTGTCCCATATATCCTTGGCAGATTTAAATTGGCTTATCTTTCTGTGCTCAGTTTCTAAGATGCATGTATTGCATTCCTTGCTCTAGAGTTGAGGACGAATCTATTCTTTTGTGCCTCAGTCCATTGTTCCTTTGGAATCTCAACTTCATTATCATCAACTAGAAAATAATCTCCATTTTCTACGACATCCAACATGTCTATGTGACATGATTCAAAGTATGTCTCCATTCTTTGTCTCCAATATGTGAAGTTTTCTCCCTTAAAGATTGGAGGTTTGTGTAGACCTTTCTCCATCCTTGTGTAGGATCTTTAGCTTTGTATCTGTGAAGATAGTTATCAGAGATCGAGCTCTGATACCAACTGAAATACATAAGAATACACTAGAAAGGGGGGTTGAATAATGAGTTAGAAAACTTATTCACAAACACTATTAGTTCACAAGTTGCCTTCTTAACTATATGTATGTTTAAACCGGCAAATATATCCTTGCAAGGCAAAGCTTTGAAAACATTTTCAAAAGAGCATAGTATGCAAGATGAATAAATGTAATCACAAGACAACAGATAGAAGCTTGTTTTTATACTAGTTCACTCAACCTGAGCTATGTCCAGTTCTCCTTTAACAATTGTTAAAGAGTTCCACTATAATCAACTGATTACAAAACAAGTATTCTTCATTACCACTTCTCGCTACAAGTATTCTCTATGTAACTACTGGCTCCAAGTATTCTAAATCATTACTGGTTATAAGTATGAATCTCCCCCTGAAATTATACTTCCCAAGTATTCTTTAGTCACTAAGCCACTACTAGCTTTCTATACAAATATGTATAAGATTCAGATAACTCTCAAAGAGAGATTATGAACTAGTGTTGAATCTGTATGAGCTTGTGGAGGATAGGTATTTTCTTTTCTCTCAGCTCGTGTTTCTCTATCTTTTTCTCAAGGTGCTTTGCTTGCTGATCAATTTGCTTTTGGACAGTTTCATTTTAGTTCATTAGTCTTCTCATTGCATGGAAGCATCTTTATATAGTGAGCTTCATGGATTTCAACGTTGGAGAAGATAGGTTTCCGTTGTCTCACAGAAGAGTGTTGAAGTTGCTTCGACTAAGCATGATGTGACTGGAACAGGTTCCTATCTTTGTCATAGCTAGCTTTTAGCTTAAGGTGTGCATCTCAATGCTAATAGATCATGTTCTGTTCCAACATAGACAACGTCTAGCTTAACAGACACAGTCTGTTTTGATTAAGCATGATTTGGCCTAGCTTCATACATTGTTTGACCTAGCTCAATCATGGTCTATGTTGACTATGCATTGTCTAACCGTGTTCCATACATGGTCTGGTCCAATGCTTATGCATAGTCTAGTCCTAGACTTGTATTGTTTGTCCCAAGACTTCACATAGTTTGTTCCAAGATTGTTGTATGGTCTGATCCTAGACTTATCATGGTCTGTTCCAAGACTATACCGTTTGACCTCATGAACTTCGCATGGTCTGTTCTATAGCTAATTTTAGTCTGATTAAAAGAATTTAGGTGCTTGATAAATTATAACGTGTTATCAGACAATTAAGATAGAGTGAGATGGAGTGATTATACCATTTGTTTGTGATCATTTTTCATTCCCTGAAATTACTCAATTTTAAATCATTAGTTGATCAAATATTATCACATTTGTTATCATCAAAACCCATTAAAGGATTAGGGGTCAAACATCATCCAATATGTTGGTTCTAACAAGCATCGAAATTCTTCACCATATCGCTCGAAAATGAACAGCGTGGTAAAGGCAGCAAACAAGAATATCAAGAAAATTGTTCAGAAGATGGTGGTAACATACAAGGATTGGCATGACATGCTTCCTTTTGCCTTACATGGTTATCGCACCTCAGTAAGCACTTCGACTAGGGCAACTTTGTATTCTTTGGTGTATGGGATGGAAGAAGTGCTCCCTGTTGAAGTAGAAATTCTTTCATTGAGAGTACTGGTAGAGACCAAACTTGAAGAGGTCGAGTGGGTTCAAGCTCGTTATGACCAATTGAATCTCATTGAAGAAAAAAGGTTGATTGCCTTATGTCATGGTCAATTATACCAAAAGAGAGTCAAAAGAGCTCATGATACAAAGGTTCGTCCTCAAGAGTTCCAAGGAGAGCTGGTGCTTAAGAAAATCCTACCAACCCAAAAGAATCATAGAGGGAAATGGACTCCAAATTATGAAGGACCTTATGTGGTAAAGAAGGCATTCTCAGGAGGAGCATTGATCCTCACAAATATGGATGGAGAAGACTTGTCCCTTCCCATAAACTCTAATGCAATCAAAAAGTATTATGCTTAAAAAAAAAAAAAGTGAAGCTGAAAACCTAAAAAGGTGGCTTAGGCAAAAATTAAAGCAACTTGGTAGGCTGAAAACTCGCAAAGAGCAGTCTAGGTAAAAGATAGGATTATAATAAATAAATGAGTTTGCTAAGTTAAAAACTTGAAAAGGCAACTTAGGCAAAAAACTAGAGCAACCCATTAGGCTAAAAACTCGCAAAGAGCAGTCTAGGCAAAAGATAGGGTTATGATAAAAAAAAAAAAAACCAAGAAGGCAATTAAGGCAACTCAGTACGACTGCAACAAAAGACTTGAGACTGGGGCAAGCCGAACGCATTGAAGTACTTGATAGTGGGGCAAATCCTTGAAGGCTAAAGTGCATGCATAACTCAAACAATTATAAGTATTTGATGTTCTCAAAAGCTAGTGGAAGGGCTCTTCAAAGTTGCAAGCATGAGAATTGGTACTATTACTTTAGACATTACCTTTGCCCCTTTTGTTTGGTCACTTGTGTGATGATTTTGATATATTTACAATTTTGTTCTCACCCAAACTTATTCTAACATCTACAATTTCTTTCTAAAAGCAATAAGATATCTTCATCTTGAATTCCTTTTCATGGTTCAACTATGTTATTTTCATTATGTGATATGTTAAATGAAGTATGTTATTACGTTGAAAATGCATTGCAATTATAATGAATAGACTTGAATTTCATGGGAAATATGGTAATTCCTCAACTAACGCTACAAACGAGTAATAGGAAATTGTCATAGGATTCAATGTGTTGCATGATATAGTTAGAGCCCAACTTGAAAACTTTAGCCAAAATTTGATTTTATTTCCTCACTGAAGATTGAGGAACTTAGAACCTTAAGGGTGTAAAAGGGTCAAAGAAAGAAAAAACAAAATGTCCACAACATCTCAGATTTCATCATACATACATTTCAACATCTACCTTTTATACTTGGAACGTGTTTCAGGCATCCACACCTCTTGCTTTTACATTTAGGGTCCCTGTGCCCACTACTTTTATATTTTGGGTCCCCGCGCCCACTAATTTTACATTCAAGCATCCATGCCGCTTGCTTTTACATATTAGGGTCCTCGTGCCCACTATTGTTACATTTAGGGTCCTCACGCCCACTGTTGTTACATTTAGGGTCTTTGTGCCCATTGCTTTATGTTCTTTATATTCCTTTCTTTAGTATCTCGTGGATCTTTTTCTATCCTTACCGAACAAAATTGAAGTTTCTTTACTTATTTTTACTACAATAAAATGGAAACTGAGGTTATTCATGTTATTTGGTAAAATCTAAGTAAAGAGGGGCAACTGTCAACATCCAATTTTGTTTGTCTAATTATCTTATTATTATTATTGTTGTTGTTGTTGTTGTTGTTGTTATTTTTATTATTATTATTTCACAAGTTGTATCTTGCCACATCAAAAAAAAAGAAGGAAGAAAGAAAAGGGAAAAGAAGAAAATATGCACAATAACAATGTTGGGCAAGAAACCCAATTTTTTCTCATTTCTCCAAGTTTACTATGCTACAAGCCACTTTAAAATTGAAGTGCAGTTTTACAATCAAGTGCCTAAATCAATTCAAAGCACAAGAAAAAAGAAGTAGCAAAAGAAAAGAAGAAAAAAAAGAACAAGAGAAAACAAGAAAAAGTCAACTAGCAGCTTCATCCTCCTAGGCAGCAGCTCCATCATCATGTAGGCAACCACTCTATCAAACCTAGGCCCAGCACTAGGTGGTGGAAATTCAAACAATGCAGCTGCAAGCAAAACATAAATGATTAAATAAGGAAAACCTCCTAGGAAGGAAAGCTTAAAATAGGAAAACTTCCTAGGAAGGAAACCCCCATATATGCCTATATATACCAAGCAACAAGGAGAAGAAAGGGGGACAGCAACAAAGCAGCAGAAAAAACAAAGAATAGAGGAGAACAAGAGCATACAGTAGGAGAGAACATAGTAGTGAGAGTATACATAATAGAGAACATAGAGCAAGTGCAAAATATACAACAAAGCAAAAGAAAAAGAAGAGAGAAAGAGGAGACAACAAGAAAGAGAAAAAAAAGGAAGAGAGAAAGAGGAGATAGCAATCGAGCATACAACGGCAAGGAGGAGAAGAGAGGAAGAGCAGGACAGCAAGAAGATACAACAAGGGAAGAATATAGCAAACAAAAAAATTCAACAAAAGAGATAGCTTGGCTGGCTCATAACAGGTTTCCTTTCAATTTTTATGAGTATTAGCTTTCTTTAAATCTGTGTATAAGTATTAGCTTTCTTTGAATCTGTCTGTTTGTAAGATCTTTAATATATGCAATGTAGTATTTTGCACTCTATTTGCTTTTCATCTTTGCACTTGTGCTGCTTGCTCAAAATAGTGATAAGAAGATACTGTGTTTAATGAATCAAACTATCCCTAATATGAATCTAAAATAGATTGTATCCCTAAAAAGATATGAGCCAGATTGTTTTGATAAATCAACGTGGCCTTAGAATCATAATCAGACACATTCAGCATGAACACCAAACCCAAAATAATTTTCATATGCATAACATAAACAGAGACAGAGACCAAAAACATCAAAAACATAATCATTGAGTTCAATCCTTTTAATCCTAAACAATGATGAAAAACACCATAAATAGAGTCATTAAGTTCAACCCAAACAGAAACCAAAAACAGAGACACAAACAAAACCAAAATTTCACACTTGACCCAAACTAAAATTACTCATCCTTAAGTCCCAAACACAAGCATAGCCATAGCCACCACAAAACCAAAAATAATCACACCAAAAACCCAAATATGCAATAAAACCCAATGAAAAATCACAAACAACCAAACAGAATCTAGAGAAAGCGAAAGAGAAAACAATACTTAAACATTCCCCCTCTGCGCCGCCACCATGACCACCACTGGGTTAGCACCACCTATCGCCGCCTAAACCACCGCGACCCCTCCGCACCACCAACTGTGACCCCTCGCACCACCGAGTGAAACACCACCAAACCCCACCATGCTTTCTTGCCCTCTGCTGCGAACGCCACTAGTGCACCCTCCACCTCCCCTCTCACGCATCCTTTGCCATCGCGGCCACACGACGTCGTCGTTGCAACGTGGCGTTGTCACGGCCACAAACGTCCACGTTCTCTCTCTTTCAATGCTAGGTTAAGAAAAATCCCATTTCTCCTTTTTGATTTTGTGAGATGAATGAAAGAGAGGACCCTGAAATCTTTTTTTTTTTGTTTTTTTTTTTTCCAATGTTGTGCACCCTAGCCTATCCCGTGTTTGTTTGTTTAGCTTTTAATAATTCCCTGTCCTTTTTTTTACATGGCCTTCAAATCTTTTTGGTAGTAATTGCTAGATATATTAGTAATAGATAATTTAAAAAGGGAAAAATAATAATAAGATATTCTATGAAAAAAAAATGATTAATTTAGGATGCTATTCTTAATTTACGTAATAACAAAATAATTACTAAAATTATAATACAATTAAATAAAATAATCTTTCATAAATAAAAATAAATTTCTTTTAAAGAAAAGATTATTTAGATGTAACATCTCTTTAATCTTGATATTTTAGGGTACAAGTTGCAACAACTTGATAACCTTAAAAAACTCATTTTTAAGAACAAATCATTTTAAATTAAAATCACTTCAAAAATTAAAATAAAATGGATTGACTTAAGTGTACACCTAGGTTGATCTTTCATATTTTTAGGATAAATGAGTTATCACAGTTCAGGAATCTTAAATTAAAATAGTAATAAAAAATAAAAATAATATCTCTTTTTCTTTCCTATAATAAAATTAATTTTCATAAAAAAATAAATTATTCTTTTCTAGTAATTTTTTGGTAAAATAAATGTCTAAAAATTATAAAAGATTTTGTTTCATTAATTAAAAGTAACCCGTCTTTGTAACCAACATTATAGAATATTAATATTTTTCCTACGCGTAATGTGTACTTCAGAACTGAAATCTCATTTCAAACACCATTATTTTTCTAAATGGATTTTTCCCATGTTTTTCTTAATAAATTTTTGTTTATTAATATCTTTGCTGTCCCGTCGATACGTATTTGCGACACCAATTAATCTGGTCCCCGAATTGGATGTTTTACTTGACAATTCAACCACAACCAAAAAATATTTTCATTTGTCACCCGTCGCTTTTCATGGAAAGCCTTTTTCCGTAAACGTTATGAAATACTCTTAACTCTTACTAGGTTGCTATGATGCGAGACCGATTCACTAGGAATGGACACCTGATCACAACCTACAAGTTGTCATCTATATGGTCCTCCATCATAAAATTTTGGCATACTTGCACACTTGCACTTAGGTTGGATTCTCAACAATGGTAGCATAATTAGTTTCTGACTAGACATTTGATATCTTGATACCTCTATTGCTGATTTGCTCCAACTTCCTAGACACCATATCATTCATTTATTGGCCACACTTAGCAGTTTTGTGGTTAATAACTCCTGGCATATCCCTCAATCCTTGCTACAGCATGTCCCCTAGCTTGTAGGAGCCCTAGCCATAGGCATCATCACACCCCTTAGAGTGGATAGTCCTAGTCGAGATCAGCCTATCTAAAAACCCTCTCCCATAAAAAACTTGACCTTCAAGGAAGCCTTTTGATTTGTCTGCATTGCAGCTCAATAGTAGCCCTGGACAAAATGCCTTTGGTTTAGATTCATTCCTCCATCTAGAACTTTTGCCTTATGGAGAACAATACATAGAAAACTCCCTACTAATGACTTGCTTAAGACTAGAGGATGCATTGGTGTGTCTATGTTCAGTAACTGTGGGAAAGTAGAGGAAACATTGGAGCACCTCTTTGTTCATTTCAACTTTGCAAAACATATTTGGAACTGGCTATAGTCCACAATTTTCATTCAACTAGAACTCGCCTAATAACTATCGATTTTTGAAGCTATTAATAACTGTCATAAGGGACTAATAGAGTGTATTTTAGCATAGTCTAGACATGTGTTTATACCTCATTTTGATAATTTTAGCTGAGTTTTGTGAGATTGGATCATTTTGGGTTCAAATGTCTAAAATTGCTATTTGTCACGTTTTATTGATGCTTTTGATATTGTCCCTTGTACAGCCCATAACTTTTGACACAAGTCTCCGAATTTGATGATTTTTGTCTTGTTTGAAAGCTAAGGAGGAGATCTATAGTTTCATTTCTCACAAGGGTTGGCCAATTCGGAAGTTTATAGGGTCAAATCAGGGATTCAATGTTACAGTCCTACACTTGTAATAATTCTACGTTTTAGTTTATAACTAGGAAGCATTTGATAATTGTAATTAGTTAAGGTAGCCTTTTATTGAGTGGGTTTCAGCCCTCTCTGGGAGGACCACGGTTTTAGTCTTTAATATTTAGCTTTCCCCTTTTGCAAGACACACAACACTACTTCATTTGATAAAAATTTCACATTTGGGAATAGAAAGACTCTCTTCTCTCTCCTCTCTTTTCTCCTCTTCTTTCCCCTTTCTCCCTCATTATTTTCATGCAGCTCCATGGCAACCCCCATGAAGATCTTCATGGAGGGCTAAATCCCTTTTGCAACCCAAGAATCATGTGTTTGTGGGTAAATATGAGTTCCTCTATTCTCAATTTCGAATTTTGCTCATGAAAACCCTTTTCCCCTTTTTATAATTTTCGATTTCCTTATTTAATGTATGATAATAATTAGATTAGAGAATTGAAATATAAATTTGGGTCAATTGCAATCAATTGATTGTGGTTTAATACGATACGTGCGTGAATTTGGAAAAATTAGGAATGCGATAGTAATCTGAATTTTTTCAAATACATGTGAGGTGATTACCTTAAATTTCGTATTGGTTAGAATTTCATGAGCATAAATTTGACTTATCCTTGCTGGAACTGTGATTATTTCTCCATGAGCATAGATTCTTGAGTTGTATCTCTTTGATTCTATTTTCGTTTATTGATTTGAGTTGTTATATTGCTTTAAATTTCTGAAAATCATACAAAATCCCCCTATTTTGAATTGAATGTAAGGTGTTTGATGAATTGTATATTTGGAAAAATGACATGAGTTAGCCTTATATTGCAAAATTTATTGGAGAACTTAGTTGCTTTTAACGGGTGTCGACGCGCGCTCGTCAGGGACAAGTCTGAGATCTCATCCAGTCTACTATCATACATGTATTTTTGATGATCTAGAGGGCTAGAAACAACCTCAGGTTCCAAAATTCCTTGATCAACACCAGTTAGGCCATCAATATGATCAAATCCTGTGTTGCCCTTTCTACTCATCTGTTATTAGGAACCTCAACCAATTCAGTCTTAGACTTTTCTCTACTTCAGAGCTTTAGCGTCTCCCTTCACTTGACAAAGGCTCCTATCATCAAACAAGTTGATTAAAACCCTACAACTGGTTTTATAAAGTGAAACATTGGTGGTGCAGCTTAGGCCAACCTTGGAAATGTTGCAACAGGTGTAATTTTTAGAGACAATTTTGGCATCTTTAGAGGTGGCTTGGTTGTATTTGTAGGTGTCCAAACTGCCTTGTATGAAGAGCTGCTTGTAGTTATGTGTTATTGAATAGGTTAGGAACTTAGGCAGGAGGAAGTTTTGGATTGAGTGTGATTCCCAACTGGCCATCAATGCTTTCAACAATACATCTCTCATTCCTTGGAGTTCTAGTTTGCCTAGTTTCCTCACGATTAGCTATGCCCATAATTGTTTTGGGCTACCTAACTTTAGATTTTGTTAATTTCTTTGGATTTGGCCTAGTGCCCCTATCTTTCTTTGTAATTACTTTTTATTTTTTAGTAATACAAAGCTTTGACTCGATGAGAGATTGGATACAGGGGTGCCAACATAGTTGGGATATCTTTATCTTATCTTTAGTGGTTTTTATTGTAATTAGTTTGGGCTTAAATCTTTATCTTTTTCTTAGTCCATTCTCTTTAAATAGAGTATTTTTATCTAGTATTTTTGAATTTTGGGAGACTGAAGACTAGGCAAGAGCAAGGGATTTCTTTAGGCTTTTGTCTTCTCTATTGGTACTCTCTTTCCTTCTTTATGTTTTGTTTAAGATTATTCATGACTATGTGTTAGTCACTTTATTCTAGGATTTGGGCGTAGCCCTTAACTATTCTTCATGCCTTTAAATTAATTCAAGGTTTCGTTTAGTTTTTTCTTTTAATTCTTGTTCTATCACATTTAATTCTTGTTTTATGCGTGATCACCATTTTGTATGCATTATACGTTTAGGGATGAAATGAAAGGAGAACCTTTGAACCATATAAGAGGAACTTATGTTTTAATTCACGACAGTAAAATTAATCTATTTTTTAAACTATTCAATATTTTATTTATATTGCATTAATTCATATTTATATCTTTGTGTTGCTTGTGTAACTATAATAGAGCTGATTTATATGGGTGATATGTTTAATCATTGATTTTTATAGTCAAAGGACTCTTAGATATTTAATTTAAATATGAATGATGATTAAATTTCTTTTATATTGAAACATTCTTTATTTTTTAATTTGAAAGTATAAAAACTTATATTTTTTTAAAAAAATTAGCTATTATATTCTATTTATATTGTGTTATCCATATTTATATTGGTGCGTTACACGGGTAACCATGATTTTTTAGGTTAAAATGTGTATTTTCATCCCTATAAAATGGAAAATGTTCGGATTTCATCCCTATGAAGTTTTTGGTACTTTTTCATTCCCATAAATTTAGAATGTGTGATTTTTTTTGGTTCAGACATAGGTTCTGATAATTTTGAACCTAAGTGTGTCCTCACTAATCTATTAGGCAACTAGAGAGTGACACGTATTGTGTGTTTTGATTGGTTATAGAGAGTGACACGTGTTATCTTATAGTGAGTGACACAAAATTATTTCTACACCACCATATCATTTTGATCAATTTTAAATCTACGGTTTAAATATTTTTCTTTATTTTTAATTTTTCTTTTCTCTTTTGTTCTTCTTTTTGGATCTAACCGGCCTCCCTTGCTCACCTCTCTGTTTGTGCCTTACGTTTTCCCAATCCTGCTTCACCCCCTCTTAAAATCAAATCCTTTGAGCCACATGGTCATCATTGACCTCACACCTAAATGGCCATACCACAAGGCGGTGGTGTTGTCATTGCCGCTGTGACAATTGTAGTTGTGATGGTCGATATTTTCTGCTGACAGGAATATAAGATGCACAACAAGAGGAAATGAGAAGATCTACAGCGTTCAGGTTTGGCAGCAAGACACAACTATAGTGGGTGCGAAGGTATGGTGGACTTGACGACTTTCTACTTCTATGATGCATTGCATGAGGGTTTCACAGTGTGTTTCACTTTGCTTCACAAATTGTAGTGGGTTTTGAGGGTGGTCAGATCTAGTTGAAGACTTGTTTCATGAATTTTGTTGGTGGTTTTTCTATAATTTTCTTAGATCTGGGATAAACTGGACCAAAAATTCAAAAGTACATTCAGGATCAAAATGACAATACATAGTTGGCTTTAGGGACCAAAATTTAATAAGTGGTTAAATTCAGAGACTAAAAATGTCTGAAAAATATTAAGTTTAAAGGCTAAATTAAAAACAATTTTTAGACATATGGCAGCCACTTGGATGACATGTGGCAACTATCACTTTTATAACATCATAAATGAATTGTATTAGGTAAAATATATATTTTTGAAGTGAGCTAGGCATAAGTATATGCTATTTATGTTCTCTACTTTTTATCAGTGTTATCAGACTTGAACTGGTCATCGACTCGGTCGAAGTACTAGATCACTAGGTCAGGAATCAACTCAATGAGTCACTAATCGACTCACATGACTTAGTATAATTTTAAATATTATATATATATATATATATATATATATATATGTATATATATATATATGTGTGTGTGTGTGTGTGTGTGTGTGTGTGTGTGTTAAATTTAATATTTAAGATATAAATCTGACTAGTTTACCCACAGGATGTTAACTTGGTACAAGGTAATTATAATTACTCTTCTTTTTCTTTAAATTGTAATAATTTTTTCTTTTAAAGATAATACTAGGTCCCCTCCTAATAAGCTTTATTGTAAGCAACAAAATACCTGCAAGGACCTAAACCTAAGAAATCTATACATAAACTGCCATTTGATTTATTATCTAGATTCTAGTCTAAACAACAAAAGTCCTAGCAGACTCCTCCACCGTAAGCCTCTTGGCAGCATTTCCACAAGTTGTTGGACCAAATGTCTTCTCCGAAACATCAATTGAACATACTTCCTTGCTAACGCAGGCCTAGAGAATGAAATAATATAAGTTATCTTTATATATACCATTATTGTGCTAACAATAATAGCAACCTTAAAATAAAACAAACACTTAGTTTGACATAACAAATTGATTTTTTTTTCCATCAAAATAAACTTATAAGAATTTAAAAAGACATTAAATAAACTTAATTACAAGAAAGTATAACTTTATTGTTTAAATTATCTTTAATAAGAAATGCATATTATGCATAGTGAGACTAAATTTAGAAAAAAAAAAAGAAATTAGTTTTTTTTTTAAAGCAAATAAGGGTTTCAATTCTTATTGAAAGAGATGTTCAAGTTTAATAATCCACAATCTCAAATATTATTGTTTCGAAAGGTGAAAATTTGTGAGAATAAAATAATATATATTTATCATTAAGATGTTTAAAATATCATTGTCGCATTTATATAGTGTTCCATTGTGTTTGGGAGAAAAAACACGAGACAAGAAAAAAATAGCAAGTACAAAATATTTTAAATATAATGAGTTTATTTTAAATACAATGTGTTTATTTTGCATATAATATAAGTACAAAATATTTTAACATAGATACTTATTAGGAGTTTATCTTATTTATATAAACGTAATTAGAGTTGTCAAAATGGACTTGGCTCGATGGACCAGCCTGTTAGGCTAGCAAGTTAGGCCACTCTAGGCTCCTAATATTCTAACCTAAATTGAGTCCGGCCAAATTTGCCCACTGTTTTAAATTAATGTTTTTTTTTTTTACCAATTATAAGAAGTTTTTGTCTAATCGACAGAGTTATATTAGTATAAAACCTGTTTGTACAGTTATAAAGCAAAAATACATCCTTCTCTATAGTGGTATCTAGTTATAGCTGCATAGCCTAAGGAGTTGATATTCATTATTAATCTTCATTGTTTTAGGTGGTATAAGTTGCATTAAAGGTATCACGTGGGAGGAGTTCAAAGATTCTCTTGGTAATAAATAAGAAAACATGATAAAATGATTAAATTTTATTACACATTTGTGTAAAAGTAATTTTTTTTATTGAGTATATAAATTAACTTATGATATATTTAATATTGTGTGAAAAATATATATTTTTGTCAAACATTGAATAATCATAACTAGAAAAAAAAATAGAAATAACAAATAGTCTAAACCTGGTTGTTACTAAAGAATATCAACGATATTGAATTTTACAACCCATATATTTGACGAGAAATTGACAAATTTATTTCATAGAAAAATGGAAAGCTAATATTTGTATGAAAGCTCAGCCAAACCGTTGCTATCAAAATTTCTTTGCAATAAATTTATGATTGTGACAATGACTTGACAAAGATGTTGTTGCTTTAACTGTTTTGTGAGCTCTCCTCTATATAACCCCCAAAAAACACTTGTCACAACAATATTTGTAATGAATTTTATTAAAGTTTCTTTGTTTTGTTCACTACAAGAAAAATTGTTATTCGCAGTGACATTTATTGTTGGGATATCTTAATTGTTTCTGCAAAAACAACTTATGATAGTGAAATATTTGTCGCTAAAAGTCGTTGGCAAAAGTGTCGACGCAAAAAGTTTTGCAGCAACAATAAATGTCGTTGTCATTACTTATATTTTTACCAACGATAATTGTCGTTGTCATTTTCACACGCTTACTATTGTTATAAATAATTTGTACAACCAATGAAATCATTGGCATACATTTACTTATTGCAACAACTATTGTCGCTGTTATTACTTATGTCTCCATTAGAAAAAATAGTTATAATTAATAAATTGGTATTTTAAATTTAAAAATTTGGTAATTTTAATTAAAATTAATTGGTAGTTTTTTTTTTTTTAATTATTACTATTTTATTAACATTGAAAAATCCTTATTTTTTGTTGGTGAAAAAATGTGTACAGATAAATAAAATTACTCCGGGTGGGAAAGCCAAGCTGCTTGAAAATGAAAGGAAGGGTTTATGCGAGAGTCAGCTTTTCGACAAGAAAGAAGGAGAGGATTGTGGTCCGAGTTGTGGGGGAGAAGAGTTTCCAACAACGCATTAGGGTAGGCAAGACGCCAATCAGCGTTAGCCATGCACCTATCGAGTTTTTTTTGTATGAACCCCCTTGCTTGAATATTCTTGCGCCACGTGAAGAAGCTCCCTGTGGTTTCCATATCAATAAGGCCACACTGGGTGAGAACGTTGTAAAGAGCATTGGCCCTAGGTTGGTGGAAGGCTCCCCCTATGACCTCCGATGGTTGAGTAATCTCATTCCAATCGCCAATGACTAGCCACAGTCCTTCCATGTCATTACCAATCTCGATCAAGTGGTCCCAAAGAATAGCCCTCACCGTAGGAATAGGGGAGGCATACAGAGCAGAGCAGTTCCACCTACTATTCGCCTTCTCTAGCCTGAAGGTAATACATTGATTCGTGGAGTGTAGAAGAGTAAAGTTGACATCCAGCCTTTCTGACAAGACCCAAATACCTCCTGCATGTCCTCTAGCCTCTTGAATAAATACCTTCTCATACCCCAATGACTTCCAAAAATTTTCAACCCTATGGAATTGAACATGAGTTTCGTAGATGAAGAAAAGGGAAGGTTTATGGGTTTTAATCATATGTTTGACATGCCATTTTGTACAACGGCCAACTGCTCCTCTTATGTTCCATGATATGATTGATATATCTTGTAAACAATTCATAACAACATAATGAAAAGAGGAGGGGGAACCTCGAGCCATGGCCCTACGTTGGCATGGCTTGGCTTACTGAGGACTAACTCTTGAGCCACATTGGCCACCTTCTTACCTTGAGAATCTTCAACCATAACCACATCAAAATTAAGGTTCGATGCAATAGCATCAGCATGCACACCAGGTACCGTGGTGTTAACCCCATTTTGATTTACATGATTATTCGCATGAATATTGAACATGGACGATGATGGTGTTGATGTGGGGTCCGGTGGAGTAGTATGAGCTGGAGGTAGTACCTTTTTATTTGTCTCACGTGAATTCATGTTGGTCTTTGCAGCATTTTGAATTAATTGTGCAATAGGGCTAGAAAAATCTGAACGTGATCTTTTATGAGCAGGTGGGGCCACGTGGCTAGATTGATTTGCATGATTGCTTTTTAAATTTCCCACTTTCTCTTTCTTGCCACGAATATTGGGATTCTGTTGTGAGAGAGATAATTTATTCTTATCCTTTTTAAGAATAAAATCCCGAGCCATCATATTCTCTTTCTTTTTTGAATTTGAATTATTGTTATTCTGTTTCTTTCTTCGTTGCACAACAAGCCAATCACCATGAACAGGATCATGATTGGCATCTGTTATTTTTGTTGCGGTTTCCACTTGCTCTCCTGAATTAATGGGGACATTAATTTCAATAATTGGAGACGGATCTACTGTTGTTGCGGTGGTTACCGGAGTAGTTGGTGGCATTGTTCCTTGCGAGGTTGATAGTGGGGTTTCCAACGGAGATTCTAGTTGCTTCTTAGTGCACTCCCTTGTAACATGACCGTAACAACCACATGTGGAGCATATACAATGGAGACCTTCATACTCCACTCGGTACCAAAAACCTTTCAACCAGACCTTCCCAACAACTGGTTTAGTAAGATCGATTTCAATGCAAACTCGTGCAAACCTGCCTCGCCTTATGTCTTTGGTATTGGAGTCCACCTTAACTGGTTTCCCAATGGCCGTTGCTAGTGCAAGCAAAATGCTTTCATCATAGTAAATAAGGTTGAGACCCGGAAAGCGAATCCACACCAGCGTTTTTTCAATCTTCGCAGATGGAGAGATAAACTCAGGAGACCAACGTTGCACTGTAAGGTAATGATCAAATAACATCCAGGGCCCTTCATCCATAACCTTTTGGCGATCACCTGCGTTGTCAAACTTCACCATGAAATAACCATTGCCAATGTCCATAATTTCAAAACCCGCAACTAGCTTCCATAGTCTATGTAGCTTATCTCGCATCAAAGAGTAGCCTATACTTTTGCCCAAAAGCTTCACCACTAATGCATCTTGCCAAGGAGCACATAGCCCATCGAACACCTTGTCAGAGATATGAACCATTGGTTTGAGGGGATTACCGTCTTCATATTCAATTCTTGCCAATTGCTGTTGGATTAGATCCACCCTAGGCCTGGGTGCCGGAATGAGTCTATCTCCCATGAACATATCACGGAAGGATGGTCGTGGAGGTGGAGTAGGAAAGGGATGGCCGCCGCCATCTGGTGGTTCGTTGCCAGAGCCAGAGCTGTTCATCAAACCTGCAGAGAAAACAAAGTCTTGAGCCATTAGTAAAGATAAAGACACGGTTTTCATAAGTTTGTATATTTGAGTGTGAGAGAGAAGGAAAAAGAAGATTTTTATGTATGTGGAAGTTATGTAAATTAAAAACTAACTATCCCACATTCTTCTCTTGTTTCTTAGTGGATTGAGATAATTTAGGAAACACTATAAATAATATCAATGAGTATTTAAAACTTGTTAATAATATCTAAAAAAAATAATTTATCGCAACGACTCTGAATATTGTTAGCATTATTAAGTAGTACATTTTATAGCAATAATAAATGTTGTTGTGATTAATTAGTGTTCTTTTTTCGTGATAACAAATATGTTAGTAATATGAAAAATACTTTTCGCAACGACAAAATAGCATTGACACATTTTTTTAACAGCGACAATGAATATTGTAGGCATTAAGTAGTACTTTTTGTAGTGACAATTGAATGTTGTTGTCATTAATTATTACTTTTAATAACGACAATCAATGTCGTTAATATAAGAAAACACTTTTCGTAACAACAAATTTGTTGCTGTGATAAATATACTTATTCCAACAACAATAAAATTGCGTTATCAAATATCAATGATATTAAATTTTACAACCCATATATTTGACTAGCAATTGACAAATTTAGTTCATAGAAAATGGAAAGCTAATATTTGTATGAAAGTTCAGCCAAACCGTTGTTATCAAAATTTCTTTGCAATACATTTACTATTGTGACAATGACTTGACCAAGATATCGTTGCTTTAACTATTTTGTGAGTTCTCCTTTATATAACCCCCAAAAAACACTTGTCACAACAATATTTGTAATCAATTTGATTAAAGTTTGTTTGCTTTGTTGGTGACCTGTTTTGTTGGTGATCTTAAATATATTTTCACTACAATATAAATAGTTTTCTGCCATAACATTCTACAAATAACTATACTTTAAAGAAGTGCGAGAGAGACATAAAGAACAAAAGAAGAAAGGAATGGATATTCAACACATTAGAGGAACTTCTACAACTCAAGAAGGACTAGCTCTTATCTGTAGCAGTGGTATTCTATGTGAAATTGTAGAGCTCAATGACAAAGATCTAAGATTCAATGGAATTACTATAGCAATGGCAAAATGTGAGAATGTTAAGCCCATATTTGGACGGAGAGCATCAATTTGTGTAACTTAGATACAAAAGCCTACGTTTTCTTTGTCTTAACTACCCATTACCAAGGGCAGACCAACTTTTTCTAGTTGTTTTTTTTACCATATACTTTAGAGAGGTGCATTTACTAATTAGAGGGATGTATTTAACAATTTTTTAGTGCATTTAACATTTAGTATTTTTTTTCTTATCTAGAATTCTAATATTTTATTAATATTATAATATTTGTTTTTTTAAAATTATTTGTTCTCTAAATTATCAAATCAATATCAATCTTATTTTTTTTTAGAAAATCTTATTTAAATATTAATTTTAATTATTATAGAATCAATTTTATATTTAATTTTTTTAAATGATAAAATTAATAGTAATTTTATCTTTTTTTAAATAGAAATCTTATATGAAGATTATATTAATATTTTATTAACTTTAGTTATTATATAATTTTTTTTTCTAAACTATAAAATCATGATGTTATCTTTTTGTTTTTTAATGCTATAAAGTATCAAATTTTAATTATTATAGAATCAATTTTTAACTAACTTTTTAAATTATAAAATCAATAGTAATTTTATTTTATTTTGTAAATAAATCTTATCTAAATATTATATTTGATTAATTTTATTATTATATATAATTAGTTTTTTCTTGAACTAAAACTTCAATTGTCAAATTTTATTTATCTGGCAAGTAAATGAGTTTTTCAAATTGCACATCAGCATAAGATGTTACAGTTACAAGTTAATATTTTTGACAAAAGACAAAAGTTAAAAGACATAATCATATAAAACAAAGGTATTTCTAATATTTATATTTCAAATTTGACAATTAGTATATTACACTTTTTTTTTTGTAACAATGTTATTGGTACAAAGAAGGCAATTAGTATATTAATTATATTCTTAAGCTAAAACTACAATTGTCATAGACGATTTTCATAACATGTAAGAAAAATGTTTCGCATTTTAATAAATTATTAATGTAATTAACATTTTAAATCAATTTATGAATATTTTATATACAATTGATTATATATTTTTTTTGTTAGATAATTTTTTTTCATAATTGGCCATCCCTATCCTCCGAGTCTGGGTTCGTCCCTACCCATTAGTTCCTTGAAAATATAAAAATCTCTCCTTAACTCCTACAAATCACAAATGTCGATTATATTGATCTTTTTAAGAACTACAGTTTTTATGTATGTGGACTAATATAATCTATATTATGAATTATTGTGTTCCTTTGCTAAATTTCATAGGGGCAAGTTTTGGTTATCACCCCTCTACATTTATGTGGACTATTATGCATTTGTAATTACTCAATTTAAGATGAAGAAAATTTACTCATTTTGGTTCTGTTTGAAATTACCATTTTATTTACTCAATTTGTTAAATTAAACTAAAATACTTTAGGGACCACTAGTCAAATGAAACATTAGGGATTATAAACAAAAATGTTTAATACTTCGAGGACCAAAAACATATTTTACTCTATCAAAAATTAAGAGCAAAAGAGAATTTTAGCACAAGAGAGATGTAAAAGATTAGAAATAATTGTGTACTGGAAACTTTCACAAAGGTTCTCTTCATAGTGACAAAGAGGATCAAAATCTTATCTTTCTATCGAATATAAGATTGGGTATCAAAAAATATAATTGAAAGATTAAAACAAATTACACAAAAGCCTATGTCTAAATACAAACAATACAAAGCCAACATCCGTACATGTTTTGGCTTAAATGAAAAAGACTAAGCAATATATTCAAATACTAAAAACTAAGATGAAGACTAGAATCTTCATATAAGTAGAGGACAACCCTCACCATATGAGCTAGCTTTTGGGGTTGAGTTATGTCCAAGCCTACATTCTAAAAATAAAGAGATCAGAAGCATATCTAAAGTGGTCTATTGACTTATACAAAGGGTGAACTACAAGAAAAACAAATAATTTACAAACTGTTAGTTGTAAATTATTCATTTAGACACATGCAAACCACAGGATGACACGTGGCAATCGTCATTACCACATCATCAGCACAGGTGCCATGCAAGTGCACACACTAGTGTTAATGGAGGAGAGTTAACCGCAAGACCATTATGACAAATTTTTTACACATTTATCGACTAAATTTTTTTTTTTTTTTATCTTTCAAGGACCAATCATGTTAGCACCTTACTTTTATGGACCAAACTAAGTATTTACCCTAATTATTTTATAGCGTCATAGCTGAATTGTATTAGGTAAAATATATAATTTTATAGTGAGGCATCAAGTATATGCTACTTATGTTCTCTACTTTTTATTATAGGGTAAATGCAAATGAGAAAAAGGCTTATGCACCGGTGTAAAACTATTTTACACAATCACAATCCTCAATTTATGGTAAGACAGTTGACTTTTATAATATGATTTCAAAAGTCATTACAACAATGGGTTATGATTAATCAACAGTGAAAATGATTTTACACTGACGGTGTATGCGTATTTTTACTCAATGTAAATTTTGGTTCCAAAATGTGCAAATCGGTGATAATTTAATCATTCAAAGAACAATAATTCTAATTTAGTTCCTACATGTGTAAAAAGTGTGACAATTTTATCTATTGTACAATTTAATGAAAAATGGTTCTATCGAATATACAACTTAAATTGATCCTTGAATATTACAAGTTAATGACAAAATGGTCCGACAAATTTAACATAAAGACTAAATTTTTGTACTTTTGACACAACATAAAGACTAAATCATAATTTTTTTTTTTTTTAAAACTAAATTGTCACCAATTTATAGATTCAAGAACCAAAATGGTTATTTACCGGGCTACCAAAATAATACTAGGTCCCCTCCTAATAAGCTTTATTGTAACCAACAAAATACCTACAAGGACCTGAACCTAAGAAATCTATACATAAACTGCCATTTGATTTATTATCTAGATTCTAGACTAAACAACAAAAGTCCTAGCAGACTGCCTCCACCTCAAGCCTCTTGACAGCATTTCCACAAGTTGTTGGACCAAATGTCTTCTCCGAAACATCAATTGAACATACTTTCTTGCCAAAGCAGGCCTAGAGAATGAAATAATATCAGTTATCAACTCATATATACCATTATTGTGCTAACAGTAATAACAATCTTAAAATAAAACAAACACTTAGTGAGTCTTACCTTTTGCACAATGGACAATGCATCACTCTTGCTCTCACAACTTCCCTGAGTAAATGCTCCACACACTCCTTCCGGTTCACCAAAACTTGCAAATTTAATAGCAGAGATTTTACGGCCTTGGCAAGACAACTCCAAAGTCTTGTTCTCGTATGCATTTGCACATACTCTACCAACAACAACCGTTTGGAAATTCACTAGTGATGGGTTCCCACCCAACTCCGCAAACAAAACCAAAGTGTTTTCACCATCTTGAAGATAAGAGCGAGGGACATGGTACCTGAATAAATAAATAAATAAATACTACTATCTTATTGTAGAATAAATAATTAATAAACAATAGAAATAAAGTAAAACCTAACCAATTACTTACCATCTTTGTGTTGGCTTCCCACAGTTGGTAACACATTTTGAGTTGGAATATTCTCCACGATAATCACAAGGCTCATCACTGCAACCATCTTCTTCAGCATTGTAACTAGGCCAGATACGTCCAATGTTTTGACCATTCACCCATGCATAGCCTTTGCCCATTCCTTTCAAGTCAACCACAACAGGGTCTGACCCAAGGGGAGCTTTGAAAGTAGTCTTGCAATTAATTATAAGAACATTATTAGTTAGTTTTTAACTTAAAAGATGAATTTAAAGGTGAGTTACTGGTTTTATACTATTGGACAATCGCAACCCCCTTTTTTGCATGACTTTTTTTTTATATAAAAATCAAGTGTCTTAATTATTACTAAAGGATTCTGATTGTCTAACAATATAAAACTCTTTTACACTAACAATATAAACCAAACTATTTTACAATTTAAAGAAAATGAAGAGTAATTAGAATTACCTTGTACCAAGTTAACATCCTGTTTGTGGGTAACTCGTCAGATTCCCATTTATTTTGAGAAGCGAATGGTGAGTCTTCACTGAAGAATTTATGGTCCCAACCATGCAACCCTACCTTGTATGACCATTTGCTGGAGGATAAATTCTTAACGACGGTTTCATCACCTTCAGAACTGACCAGCTCAATAGGCCCAACAAGACCGGCATGCCATGTATCAAAGAATGCCCCGTAGTTCTATTTCACAAAATATAATGAAGCATTGTTAATCATTAATCATTAAAATTTATACAAATTAAATATTGTTATTGTGGGCAAAATCAAATCATCAAGGTCCACAAGTAAAGTACCTGAAGTCCGACAGTGACACTAAGCAAGCTTATAACGTTTTTTCCATGTTTCAACTTAATGGTTGGCTCAAATTTATCATTATGAATCCCGTATGTGGCCCAATGGGAACCTATTATTATTGGTCAAGCAGGTGGAAATTAATCTTTGTTATTGAAAATTTGACACAAATTAATGTAGTCAATACAATATTAATTTAGCTTATGGTTCTAAAATATTATGTACCTATATGTTCTCCGTTGACGAATGCATGAATTACATGGCCACTACCGTTAATCCTAAGAGTCATATTTTCACCCCAAACTGGATCATCAGGCTTGAGATGAACACTGTAAGAACAAAGAAGAGTATATGTGACAAACAAAACAAATAGAAGCAAAGGAAATTTAAAATATAAATATAAATAAGCTAAGAAGTGGGGGGTGATTACGTACTTTGTCATGTACCAAAGATAGTCACTAGCATCATTAGCCTCATCTTTTTGATCAACAAGTCTGTTTGCAGAGACATTACTCTTACCAAGAAGAGAATTATCAATATTCTCTGATCTCCATACCCACTTCAAAGTAGTTGGCTCATCTTCTGCCTTGCTATTTTCTTTAACCATTATTGAGGTTTGTACATTCACCTGATTCAGAAAATATATATACTTAATTATTAATTAGTAACATAGATAATCATATATTGCATATATTGATCTTAGTGAACAAAATTAGTAGATTTTTCTTTAACCTTGGCAGTGTTATACTCTTCATGTTGACAGTCAGGAAGAATGCTAACAGACCATGCTGGAACTGTATAGTTCTCTCCTCTAAATGTCAGAGTGGCATCAGTGGTGGTGTTGGTGTTGCTCAAAAAGCAGCTTGATGATTCGTTTGTGGTATAAACAGTGGCCTTAATTAAATTTAAAAGTAGATTATTAATGAGAACTTTTATTCTTAAGAAAAATAACAATAAAACAAAGTCATCGAATTTGTTTGTGGATTTCTATCATTCATTTACCTTAACAGAGTTACCAAAATCAATTTCCGTTATGTTCCCACTTGTAAGAGTTTCCTCCATTGACTTCAAAACAATGTGAAGTTCTTTCAAGTGACCCCATTTTGGTTGGGCTATGTTACCTGCAGATTAATATTAATAAAAATAAAATATCAAAGGTTTGTCCATCATTTTAAAATTATGGTAAATATTAACTCATAATATATAAATAAATTCATTTACCATATTCATCTAGAGGAGCATCATAATCATATGTTGTGGTAATGTATGGACCCCCGGCTGTTCTACCGAAGTTAGTCCCACCATGATACTGAACCAAAAATCGTATACATAAATGATGTTAAAAGTTAACTAATTAAGATCAGTTAATAAATAGAACAATTGTGAATTGAGTTGTTTACCATATAATAATTTTGGAATGTGCCTCCGGTTTGATAAAATCTAGCCACGGCATAAGCAACATCTTCAGCAGTTCTGTGTGGATCTTTGCCGCCCCAATTCTTGAACCTTAAATTCATCCAAAAAATTAAAGCACAAATATAATTAATATTTGTATATTAATAAAAAAAACACATGAAGCTAATTAAAACTGATTTTTCTTTTAAAATTAAAAATTGAATATGGGTTAAAGATATGAGACATACCAGCCTACCCAATTTTCGGTCCACATTTTAGGACTGTTAGGAGTACTAGGTTCAAAGTTGTCACAATACCATCCATTGCAGGTATTGATCTAACACGAAAATGTAAAACTATCAGCTTGACATATATTAACCAACAAATCAATGTTCTAAGTGGTAAATGGGTTCTAGTTTGATCATTTTAAACAAGGTATCGAGTTATAACAAAAAAACAAAAAAAAAAAACATATAATATAATATATAAAAAAACACATGCACACCATTGACTGAGGAGCATCGGACTCTTGGCACATGATCCATGGAACACCAACATTCAAGGACTCCGCCATGTTCGCAGACCAATCCATGTATGCTTTTCCAGCATCTCCATATTGTGAAATTACGTTACCATATTCATTTTCAATCTAAAATTATTGATCAATTCGTTAGTAAATTATTTTTTGAAAAAAAAAAAAATCAAATTAAATGGATCCATTTATAAGGAGATCAAAAGAGAAAGAAAAATAAATAGGTACCTGAGTGAGAATTATGGGACCACCTTGAGAAGCCAAAAGTTTCTCTTTCTTGACCATATCCACGATCAAAGTAGTGAAATTTTTCATTTCATTCTTATTTCCAAATCAAAACAAAAATGAGAAATAATATATTCTGAATGAAAAATATTTTAAAAAGTCAACAATATAAGGAAAAGAATATTACCATGAAAACATCATTGGCAGTCCGAATCTCTACACCGGGTAGATTGTGAACCCACACAGGAATCCCTCTGGACGTAACCACACAAGAAAAATATATTTTTTTATAAAGTTATATTCATGATAAAAAAAAATAATATTTTAGCATAGTTAAAATAATTTTACATTAATTTTTATAACAAAAATTATTTAATTAAAATTTTACTTTTTTCATTGTACTTGATAGATTTATTTATGCATAATTATAATTCCTAATAAATAAATATTTTAAAATTTATAAGTTATATGATAATTAAAGTACACAGTAAATAAATAGTTTTAAATAGATAAATCATATTTTAGATTTATAATAAATTATTTAAAATGTGTGATAAGATTATTTTTGAATTGAAATAAATAAAAGTAAGGAAATAAACAAAAAAATGTTTAAGATTATTGACTTATTGCATGGTATTAAATAAAATACACTTATTGACTAATAGCATGCATTGAAACTAAGAGATGATTAAATATACCCATAGTTCCATTCAGCACAAACATATGGACCAATGCGAAGAACACCGTAAAGTCCAGACTCTTGAATGGTCTTGAGAAATCTGATAAGATCATTATTGCCAGAAAAATCATACACACGAGGAGAAGGTTCATGTGCATTCCAAAAAACATATGTTTCGATTGCATCTAATCCTCCTTCCTTAGCTTTTTGGATTAACTTGGGCCACATCTATGATTAAATTAACAAAAATTAGTGTTAACAATATAGTACACAAATAAAAAATAAAATAAAAAAGAGTATATATATTTACCTCAGGGGTGCTTCTAGGATAATGGATTGATCCAGATAGGAGAACTCTACGCTTACCATCAATTTTGATGGCTCTTCCATCGTGAGAGACATGAACAGCATTGGTGCCAATGAAGGTAAAAATAACAAGGCAAAACAAGACTGATAGAGAGAAAAAGAAGTTCTTAAGAGTAGCCATAACGACTTGAGGAAGTAGAATAGTGTGATCTATTTTTTGAATATACTTACTTGTCTTTATTTATAGAGAGAGTAGAGTAGTGTAGTCTAGAATGGTTAGTTTTATTGTTAGGAACGGGAAGAAAATCTTTATCTTGAACAGAATTTTAACCAATTCTATCTCTTTTACTTTTTCTTTGGACTGAAGATCATTGCTCAAACCCTGGAAAATATGTTAGTTTGTATGGTGGTTATGCTATTCTCAATAAATTTTACATTTTTTTTGTGAAAAAATAATAATTTAATTAAAATTTTACTTGATAGATTTATTTATGCATAATTATAATTCATAATAAATAAATACTTTAAAATTTGTAAGTTATATGATAATGAAAAACACAATAAAGAAATAGTTTTAAATAGATAAATCATATTTTAGATTTCTAATAAATTATTAAAATGTGTTATAATTAAGATTATTTTTATATTGAAATAAATAAAATTACAGAAAAAAAGTAGTTTAAGATTAATGACTATTTGCATATTAATGAATAAAATACACTTATCAAAGAAGACCAAGAGGGGAACTTGTGATAATGTCATCATTGCCCAAGAGATTGTTCATAGTATGCATAAGAAGACTGGAAAGACTGGATATGTTATGTTCAAGATTGATTTTGAAAAAGCCTATGATAGGGTTGATTGGAGCTTCTTGAGATTGACTCTGAAGGAATTTGGGTTTCCAGACCGCACAATAGATTTGGTTATGAACTGCACTACTACTACGTCCTTGTCCTTAAAATGGAATAATGAGAGATTGCCCTCTTTCTCGCCGAGACATGGTCTTCGTCAGGGAGACCCAATGTCACCTTATCTCTTTCTCGCTATGCATGGAGAAACTAGCACTTCTCATTCAAGAGAAAGTGAGTAGTGGGGATTGGCAACCAGATTACGGTCTCCAGAGGTGGCCCTAAGATATCACATTTATTTTTTGCCGATGATTGCCTCGTTGTTCACTAAGGCGTCAAGCAAATCAAGTGCAGTTGGTCCAAGATGTTATCCGTCTATTTTGTTTTGCTTCTGGCTTGAAAGTCAATAGTCAGAAATCTAAGTTCTTCGTCTCTAAGAATGTTCCACGTAGCAAAATCCAGCAATTCGCCACTATATTAGAGTTCCAACACACTCATAATCCAGGCAGATACTTGGGGTTCCCTCTCTTGGTAGGTAGGACCACTAAGGCGGATTTTGCCTCCCTCACAAACCGTGTCAATAGCCGCATTGCAGGTTGGAAGGGCCAACTCCTTAGCCGTGCTAGCAGAGTAACTTTGGCTATGTCAGTTATATCCGCTATCCCCTCCTACTCTATGCAAAACCTATGGATCCCGGAGGGAATTTGCAATAAAATTGACTCTAGGTTAAGGTGCTTCATCTGGGGAGGGAATCACAATCATTGGGTAGATTGGTCTACGATCTCTAAAACTCGTGCCAAAGGAGGTTTGGGCATTCGTCGATGTCGCCAAGCTAATATTTCCCTACTTGGCAAGCATGTGTGGGATCTTTTGCACAGCAAGGATAAGTTATGGGTTTGCTTACTATATGCAAAATATATTGGCCAAAAGAATATTCTTCACCTTAAGAATTCCACAAGCAGCTCGTATGTTTGGTCCTCTATCATGAAAGCCTTATCTCATCTCAAACAAGGTTTCACGTTTAGGATTGGAGACGGGGATTGCTCCTTTTGGTTTGATCCTTGGTTAGAGGAGGGACCATTGTATGGCATGGTAGATGAGGTCCATGAAAGGGACATGCAATTACGCGTTAAGGATGTCTATTTTGATGGCTATTGACACTTTGACGTCCTTACTACAACCTTGCCCCAAGACATTCGGAACACCCTTCCGTACTTGTTTCTTAATCCTTCTATGTCGGATATTATTAGGTGGAGTGCATCTAGCTCGGGAAGGTATGATACCAAGTCCGCCTATGCGTGGTTGAGCCGAGAGCCTGCTTTTCATCTTACCTGTCTTTGAGTTAAGTCGTGGGTGTGGAAGTCCAAGCTACTTGAGAATGTTAAACACTTTATTTGGCTCACCTATAGAGGGAGTCTTCCTACTAACTCTTTCCGCTTCATGCGGCATATTACTACTGATTCTTCTTGTTGCAGGTGTGGAGATGCCAATGAAACATGGATTCACATCCTTCGCGATTGTCCCTATGCATGTAAGGTGTGGCAATACATCCGGTTGCAGTATGGTCTTGATTTCTTCATTGATGATGCTCGTATATCTTGGCTCGAAGTAACATTCAAGGAAATTTTCAGCTCTTATTCGGCATCACTTGCTGGATGATTTGGTGTGCGAGGAATGAGGTAGTTTTTAACGATATAGTTTGGCCAGACTAGTATATGCATAACCGGACAAGTTCTCTTTTACATTTAGCCAAAGAGACAAGCTCGACCAGTTCGACCAGCTCATCCTCAATAGATAGGATCTTTGGTTAACTCGGGAACCTCCTTCGCAAAACTACATCAAGATCAATACGGACGGTAGTTCCTTTGGTAATCCTGGCTTGTCGGGGTTTTGGTGGCGTTCTATGAGATTTTGCAAGCAATTGGATCACGGGTTATATGGGCAATTGTGGTTTTACTTCAAACACCACCGTTGAGCTGTGTGCTATTTTCCATGGCATTAAACTTGCCCACACAAAAGGTTTCTCTAATGTTATTTGTGAGACGGATTCCACCACTTCTCTGAAATTCATCATTGAGGGGCTCGACGTTGTTCATCCTCATGCAGGTGTGGTTTCGGCCATTCGTGATTATGTACAACTACCTTGGAATATTAGCTTCAAGCATACGCTTAGGCAAGGAAATAATGTGGCAGACATTCTTGCTAAGTCAGGAGCCAAATCCTCCTCCCCGTTTATTTTATTAAATTCTTGTCCAGCTTCAGCTTCGAATTACTTAGTTGCTGATGCCTCAGGCACTCTCTTTTGTAGGCCTTAGTGCCATTTTTTTTTAATTTCTTTATTCATAAAAAAAAAAAATACACTTATCAAAGAGAAAAATATTAAAAATATTTAATTAAAAAATAAATACTTGAATGATTATAATTTATAGTGTAAAAATATTAAACATGTTTTATGCATATCCACGATCAAAGTTTTCTCTTTCTTGATCATATCCAAGATTAAAGTAGTGAAATTTTTATTTCATTCTTAATTCCAAATTAAAACAAAAATAAGAAATAATATATTTTGGATGCAAAATGTTTAAAAAAGTCAACAATATAAGAAAAAAATAAATATTACCATGAGAATTTTATTGGTAGTCCGAATCTCAACACCAGTGTTTGTGTAAAATGGTGTTTATGTAGGGGATTGCAAATAATCTTTTTGGTTATGTGTAGTTAATTGTTTTTGCAGATAGGCTTTGGCTCATATATTGGCTTTTGTTGGTAGCTATACTTATCTGATCTGCTAAAATTATATTATTCTTGTGAAATGTTATGAATGTTATGCTTAGTTTTTTTGTTTGCAGCAAACATTAGAGTCAAGGGTCCCATAAGTGTTAAATATGGTAATTTTCTGGTTCATATTAAATATGTTGCAGCGAATGTTATTGTTCCTATGCTCCACTTCTATCATTGACTGTTTATATTATGTGTTTTTTCAGGTTTGATCTTGATGAAGAAGATTCCATGTATACATTCGTTAAGCTGCAAATTCATGGTATTTGCTTGCTTCAACTGTACATTTTTTGTCAAGAAATTTCAGGTGATCTATTCAAGGAGACTGCAACTGCAAATACATGTGCTGCAAGGTTGATAAATTTCAAAAAGTGTTATGTTTGTTGTTGTTTGAATGTTGATAATTTCAAAATTATATAGATCCAACTAATGTATTTTTATTCTTTTGAAAAATGCTTTTCTACATCGGTTTTTTTGAATCAATGTAGAAAGTATCCTACTTCCAAAATGGTTTTTGAACCGTTGTGAGAGATTATCTTTTACGTAGTACTTATCCACCATGGTTCGAAACTGTCGTGAAAGGGTTTCCATAACTGTCTTGAAAATATTTTTTTATAATAATTTCTTTGCCAACTAGTAAAGAGGGTGTCTATCTTCCCCAAGTAATAAATAAGATACCAACAAATGGTATATATATTCTAATTTGAATTAATAAAGATAACCATGTCATACATACTTACATGACTTATGTTTCTAATAGTTTTTATAATGTATGTAACATTGCACACCATAAGAGTAATTAATGACTTACCTAATCTTCATTAATATATCACTAATGGATTTTTTCAAAATAATGATTGTTTTTTCTTATTTAGATTAATAGATTCACTACTAATCAAAACAATAAGTATTTCTCTTATTTATTAAATAGATTAATTTTCTATCATTTTTTTTCCTAAAAAAGAGCAAATTATAATAATATCGTACCCCTATTTTTTTTTATTTTTTTTTATCAAATTACACATAATCTCATCTTTAATATTATAGAAAATAAATCTATTTAATTAATAGAAGAAGTATAGTTTGATTTTACATTCTTTTAGCATAATTTTTTCTATTATACATATGACTTTAATGGTCATGAACTAAGTATAAAACTGCTTCATATTGTTATTTAATCATAAATCATGATTTGTATGACTTTAATTGGCGACCATTTGGTACAAGAAAAAAAAATTCATGCCTAAAAATTGAAAACCATGCAATATTTTTTTTAAAGGCAAAGAGAATTTTATTAATTAAAAAAGGAAATAGAACACGAATTGTGTCTTTGAGTAGTCAAACAAATGACAAATATAGTAGAAAAAATAGAAATTTCATCCCACCGTGATGGGAGATAAAGAAAATAACGGGCTGATACACCAAGTTGAGAATGCAAAACTACCTAAACATTGATCCTTATAGCAAATCGAGGACTAGGAAGTTTGCTTGATCCTTTCCACTACCCTTGCATCCACCTCTTCATTCTGGAAAATGATGTTATTCCTGTGCAACCAAACATTCCAACACACAGTCATCCAAATGATATAACTAACACGTCTCAACCTCTTGTTGGAAAAAATCAAACCATGCTAGATCAAGTGACATTAGATTTGGTTATGCGACACCAACGAAAGCCCTTACTAGCGATGTACTGCATCCTATACCATTGACGCAAAAGAAA
Organism: Amphicarpaea edgeworthii; assembly: GCA_014843725.1. Taxonomy (NCBI): domain Eukaryota; kingdom Viridiplantae; phylum Streptophyta; class Magnoliopsida; order Fabales; family Fabaceae; genus Amphicarpaea; species Amphicarpaea edgeworthii. The sequence continues at coordinate 12,754,262 of CM026324.1, forward strand.
AACCAATGAACAAATGATCAATTGTCTCCACCTCCCCTTAACATAACACACACACCCCCTTAGCCACCCCCCTCTGAATTAGAGTCGATCTCACGAGCAATCTCCCATGCAAAAGACGCCAAGAAAATGCAAGAACTTTGGAGGGGCAAGCCATCCTCCAAACCTCAATAAACAAGTCATCCTGTGGACCTCACCTAGTCTCCTCCTGAGCATGTAACATCCCACTTTCGTTACATAACTAATCAAAGAAAGATTGGATTTTATTTTAATTTAGAAACTCTTTCATTAAACTATTTATGAAAGAGGTTGTGAACTTTTCTCGATTTCTAAAATATTACTCAAAGCTTAAAGTATAAACCACGAGTTTATAAAACCAAACTACATCCACTCTCTTTAAAAGAAATACAACTTGAATAATATAAAACTCTTGGAACAAAAGCTTAACATCAACCTAAGTTATCCACACATAAAACAAAACCAAAGGGAAGAAGGAGGAAGTGAAGCTTCAGACTTGTGCGTGTTCCATCTACAACGACTCCAAGAGAACTCCACCTAAATGTTATCTGCTCTCCAGTACGTCAATGTTGGAATCATCACAGTCATACCATATTTGCCACATGCAAGTGTAAGCTCACCAAAACATTTATAATACCAAATAATAACATTTATAAAACAATCAAATTATGTAAAAGTCATATCTTAACATTCTCAATAAGCAGCCACAACATTCAATCCATCCACCTCAAAATATTATAAAAGATAACCATGTACATAAATCTTCAAAATGAGTCAATCAATCAACGAAAGTCACAACCGACACACACCAGCCACCACTGGACAATATTACCAACTCAACATTAGACATTGACTCGACTCCATGGAGTTTTAACACAATATGAGTAATCCCCCATAGGCCCCATCCCTTATCATAGTCTCACTTTCTGACCATTCAGGGAGTCCCTTGGGCTGATCCTACGGGAGAGGTGTGGTTTTATCGAAAATAGACAAGTGTATATAATGGCTTACTTCTGTAGGTTTTCAAAACCTTACATCTATAGGAATTCACCCACTCGTCTATTCTATAAGCCCATTCCCGTTAGCCACCACGAAAACCCCCAACATTAGGTTAAGAGCCTACCTAGCACTCCCAACTTACGTGCCTACTCATATGCCCATGCACCAACCGTGCACGCCTGTGCACCAACTGTTCATACAAGGTATATTTCTGTGCACCAACTATGCACCCACCGTATACCAACGACAACAATATTTGGAATCCTCTATAGTCCTAGATATGGCACCTCCATACCCGCCATCTCCAACGACCGGACTTAAGGATCCAAATACATCTCAACAATCCACACAACAACAAATAGACTTGGATTACTTGAGGTTTGAGACACAGCACCACTGGACCCACCATCTCACTCATGGTCCGTTTCAAGTATCCAAGTTTCACCAACAACCACCACATTCCATCTCCTATATGCTAAAGGGTCACTAAACCTCTTAGGAAGTAGTTCTCACCACTCTAACACACCATCTAGAGTTAAAACAAAGGGGTGGTACTTGAGAAGATACCCCACTAGGCGAGACCCCTAAGTCGCTTTAGTGGGGCAGAGTCCTGGCGTGGAACTCCCCCTCTCAAGTATACCATTTTCATCAATAACAAAAGTCTTCCCAAAGGACATAGCTACACCTTCTAACATATAGGGATGAATACAACAAAAACAAGATTATCATTCATCATCAATATCTCACAAACATTCCATTCATATTCATTTCCCACATTCATAAAACATCATATACATTTAAACAATTAATTTATATCATTCACAACATTATTCATAATTAACTCAACTATAATGTATTCATCTCATTCAATTTCTATCATGCGTCTAAGACTATTATTTGTTATAACCATGATATCTATAAATATACTTGCTCATTACAATTGCTTCTTATCTCATTTTAAAGCTATAAATGTTATCTACAACTCTTATGTTTATCTCAAGACCGAGTTTGAAGTATACTATGCCTAAATTACGAACAAAGTGAAACTTTTACCAATTTGTGACAGCTTGACCATTACTTACTAATTTGATCATATCTAGAGTTTCACACAACATTTTTGAGTGAATCCAAAGTTATTTGTTAGTAAACATCCATATATACAACTTTCTTGAAGACTACATTTTCAAATTCAGACCCTAAGACAGAGTTTAGAGCTAAAGAAGATCTAGAACCAAAAAGAAACAGTCCATAAAATTCCAAACTGCAGGGCACGGTTTGTAGACCAAGATTTTACTTTCTTATAACAACATAGATTCATTTCAAGAGTATTAAGTACCAAAACTTTCTATATGATGCATATAACCATTCGATACCATAAGAAAGGTCAATTCACACCTAATTCATCATTTAAGTCCTGATTTTTAACAGAGAAATAGGGCCGAACAGTTTCAGATTTTTCTGCATAATTGGCTATAAACCACATGTTTTGAAGTTCCAAACCACAAGAATTGTGCATCAAAAATATCCCATACCATTCACCTAATTTGAGGCATCATAAGGAAGGCTAAGCCAACTCCAAACCAATCAATTAAAACAAGTTTAAGGGTGGAAAATGGGTGCAGACCAGCAATCGTTTTTCTGCCATAACATCTAAATAATGCAGTAAAAAGGGTTCAAATCATGACATTTCTAGCATAGAAACTTCACATATTGATTATATAATCACAAGGAAACTTTAGGAAGTGTATACCAACACTAACACATCATATAAAACTTGATTTTTGATTAAAATTCATAACAGAACAACAACTACAATTTTGCTGCAGCAAAACAGAGAAAAGATCATCAAGTGAGCACACCCACATCAAGCATAAATGATTTAATCCACAAATTACTCATATGTAAAGACAGGGCAGCAAATTAAAATTTAATTACTCAACCAATATCCACTCACAAACGCATACACCCTATGGAAAACAAGAAGAGAAAAGAATTAGAGCCTCCCTTACCTCTATAACTTGAAATCCCTAAATGCGAAAGCTAAAGGAAGAGGCTTTAGGGCTCCAACTCTTCTCTTCATTCGATACGCAGGTCAGAACCATTGTCCTCCTCTTCACCAACATCGTAACGCTTCTTCTTCTTGCTGACGTCGTCATGCTCCTCGCTGTCACCGGGCGCTACCACGCTCCTTGTCACCGGCACCGCTATGCAAGGCTTCGTCACAAGCAAAGGAGGACTAGCGGAGGAGAAGAGAAAAGGGAAAGGGAGGAAGAGTGAAATGGAGAGGGGTCTGTTCATGGAGGAGAAAAGAGAAAGTGAGGTTCTGTGGAAGAGAAAAGAGAGAAAGTGAGGGAGAGTGAAAAATGGGAGAACTCAGCTTTGTGAGAGGGTTTTAGAGAAGGGATTTTCAGATTTTTGTTTCCTTTTTGCACCGAGCCTCTCTAATAGGGACACCCCCCCCCCCTTTTTTCTCTCATACCATATACTAGCCCACAACCAAATTATATATAATCACATAACTAAACTATAACCAACATTGATTTATTCATTTTAAACGCTCCAAAATAAATTTAATTTCTCTTGTAATTTAACTAAATCACTTTTTAACACAATGACTAAAAACTTAGTGTTACACAACACACCATAAACCCCCGCAATAGAGAACGAGCCAACCTTTGTTCAAATCCAAAGATCGGAGGAGCCCTCCTCCGGAGGAATCGAGACATGAGAGCATGAAGTTCCCCAACCATGTCAACCTCACAACTATACAAAGGTCTACGCCATCTCCACTACCTCACATCGGACCCAATCCTAGCAACCACCACTTCCACGTCCTCCACAAGTGTAAACAAACAAGGGAACAAGTCCTTAAGACAATTTGGTCCCACCCACTTGTCTAACCAGAATTGAGTGTTTTCCCTTGAATCAACCACCCTCCGCACTTTGAATGAGAACCACCCAACACCATTATCCAAGCGCCATAAATCAATCCACTAGACAGATGATCTACAAGACAAAGGACAAGAATGAGAGCCAAGATTGAAGGGACCATAGCATGACCGTGGCAACTCGGGCCAAATGGCCTGATGATCACGTAGGAAGCGCCACCTTCCCCTTTTGGCGAACACATAGTATCCCAACTGATCCACCTTATCTTATTCGCCTCAAACATTGCATTCCATAAAAACCTTCGTTGGATTTTAGCCAATTCAGTGAGAACCTTCTTTGGAGCCCTAAAAAAGAAAAAAAATATATTATAAAGGCAATCCAATAAGGACTAATTGCACCATTGTAATCCCTGCCACCCAAAAAAAAAAAAGGTTCCTCCCCTCCAACACGCCAACTTCTTCTTAAACAAAATCATGAGATAAATTAAATCCTTTTGGTTGGTAATAAATATTCTTTCAAATATTTATATAAATTTTACGAGAATCAAAGAGTAACATGATATTTCACTCTAAAATTTAATTATTTACCATATTAAATTATCAAATAAGAATAACTAAAAAAAATCACATTAATTCAAACTTTTTTTAACTCGGAAAAATTAGATCTCTACCTCTCATAAAACAATTATGTAAGAAACTAGCTAAAAATCATTTCTAAGAAATATTCTTTCCTCATAATGTTATATTTGAAATAGATACGAAAAACAAGAAACTTCTCACATTAATATAATGATAGAATTGTTATTTCACAATAATTAAACCTTTACTAAAGCATTATTATTTTTTCATTTAATGTATTTTAAAAACTATAATCTATGAATTATATAATATTTAATAATTATTTACTCTAAAATAATTATAGACATTAATTTTTTTTCCATATCAAAATTATGGTTCTTTTTATTATTATTATTATAACACCTGGTTAAAAAAAATATTTTGGCCCTAATAATTTATATATCAATGTGATTTTAAGTAAATTATTATTCCATGTAAGTTGAACACAAATTTTTGTACTTATATTTTTGGCAAAAAGTGTTATTCCTTGTGAATTTCATTTACTTATTATCTTATTTTTAAAATGTCTAGGTATTTTAAGTTTTCATTTAAAGTATCACAATGAAACTTTTAAAATATTATGGACCAAAATGTAAAAATGAGAAACTTAATGGACTAAAAATGATATTAAGCTTAAATATTATAATCCTAAGATACTTACACTAATTCTCTCAAACAAAAAGACAATTACACTAATAATAACAACTTAAAACCATTATAAAATAATAACAACTAAACAAATTTGAAAATTAATTTTTATTTAAATTAACTCAAAAAATTTGTTGAAAATAATATAAAAGAACAATTGTAACCTAGATGAAATCAAATCAAAGTAACAAAATAACAATATTACAATCTTAAGATATTTACAATAATCATAATTTAAAAGCATCATAAAATAATAACAACCAAACAAATTTAAAAATCATTTTTTTATTTCAATTAACTGACAAAGTTTGTTGAAAATCAAATCAAACTAACAAAATAATAAATATGAAGTTATTTTTTCTCCACTTTAATTTTTTTTTTTTCAATTCAATTTAAATTAAGCCAAATCAATACTTTTTATTTGATAATTATTAATTTCTTGTTATGAATAAATATTATAAAAATTATTTATGTAAAATATTTTTGAATTATAATAAATGACTTGAGAGTTAGAAAAATGTATACCATTTTACATATTATTATTTTTTATTTGTACTAATTTGTTTTTTTAAAGTATTTTACTCTATCTTAATAATTGAAATTATAATTTTTTTCACAGGTAAAACTAAAAAAATATAAAATAATGTCAACATACAAACTAATTCAAACTAACAAATATCAATTTAAAAAAATTGTTTAGTAACATTGCTTTATTGATAACTGTGAAGCTTTTAAATTGAATAAAAAATTGTTAGTGTAAATTTGTGTTAGAAAAAATATTTGGATAGTTTTATGTAAGATTTTTGAAATAGTTTTGGTTTTAGAAATATATGATCAGTTATTATGGATTTTTTAGTTAGACAAAATTAATATAGTACAAGGGTTCACTGGTGGTTTTTTTATGATGTCGGCTCTTAGACTCAGACAAGTTCATAGATGAGATTTCAATACTAAATACTATTCGATCCTTAGCGATGATTTCTCTGTTATTGAAAACCTTTCTTTTCCTTTAGATTAATTATTATACACAAAATAACTACAGTATTTATCCCTCCTCCCCTCTCCAAACAGAAAAAATGCGGTCGCAGTAATAAAAAAAGGGATAGAAATCAAAACAAAAGTATCATGATTTTCTAACATAATAGAGTAAATGTTTCATTCAAGCATGATATTGGGCCCAGTCCATGTTTCAGTGTTACCATAGTAAGCCTGAAATGAATAAGATCAAAATCTCATCTTATAGAATACCCTTGAACTGCTCTATACTAAACATTCAATTCAACAACTACCACTGTTTAATTTGACCAGTGTTTGATAACAAACGCAAAAATAGTGGTAACACCAAGGTCTCTGCATCACAGCCGAGAGCACATTGGAATTATCACCAACAGCAGCACTCTCTGTGTTTTATCATTGACAGAAGCATGAGGTATTCAGCCATTAGCCAAGACCCGGGGCACTTCCCATGATGTTTCCCCAGTTTCAACGTTCCAGTAATATCAACGTTGACTTTCCTCATGCATCACCATCTTCCACCCCAAACCAACATCAGTGACAACTTGTTCATCAAAACTTTCAGAAACATATATTTGATCTTTCGAAACCATTTCATTTTGCAAATTTCCAGCAGCACCATCACTTTCATTTCTTTCACTGTACCCAACATCAACTGAAGTAGAATTTTGTGTTGTATTTTGCTGTCCATTATTCTGAGGAACGAGATCTAATGGGACACTGGTGTCCAAATAGTACTACAAGATGCTTAGATGGAGTTTTCATCTGTTACCTTTGAGAGGAGCACTTATGTTACAGTTTAGTATGATGCTCACTTAACTTCAATTGTCCACACTCTTGTAACAAAACAAATTATCTAGATAGTGTCTAGTCATCTTCGAGTACTGAATTGAATTAATTTTGTTTTCTTTGTTTTTTTTTTTCTTCGCTTTATATAGATAGACAGAAGTATACATTGTAAATGACATCTCATTATCTTAATCATTTGATTATTTATCAACTTTTTTTAATTAGAATTTTAAAATTATGTATATAAATTAATATCTATTTTAATAAAATTAAATTTACACAGTTTTTTTTTTTTTTACTTTATAAATGTTTTTTTATTGAAAAAATAAGTAGTTTTAAAAATAACAAAAAGAAAATAAATTATGTATTGATAGTTTAAAACAATTTCACATTATTATCTAATTATGAAGTATCACTTAATAAATTTGTTAACTTGTACTGAGTCTAACCTAAATCAAAGCATATTTGAAAAACTATATTATTCATACCACAAGTATAAAAACAAAACATGAATTAAATAAGAGATGTAAAAATGAAAACTATACGAAAAAGTTTTTATTTCATTGTCACAAAAAAAAAAAAAAAACATATACCATAACTTTTATGGCTTAATGATCAAGTGTGAATAATATAATTTTGGATGGTTAAATGCAGTAATAAGAACCATCGCTGAAATATCCCATTACTTGGGTTCCATCATGAATGCTACTTCTTTTTCTCAGCTCCCGAGACATTCATGTGCGGCAAAAAATATTTTTGAGCGTGACTTGCTATGTGACGTGGGTGGCTTCGTTGTTCGGACAATCCCAGTCATAATCATCAACACCCAACCACTCCTTTGTGTCGTCGACATAGTGAAAAACAGTTTCGTCGGATATTCTTAATCGTTTTCTTTAACATTTCAGTAATCCAACTCACTCGTGTGTGTATGTTCGATTATCAATCTTCTTTCCTTTTTCTCCGTTACACAGAAGCCATATATAACGATCATCAAAAAGATAACAGATATGATAATCTTTTTCAAAATTCCCTCCAAATTCACACTAACTTCTTTGTTGGTTAAGTGAAGGTTCCTATTGTTGTGCATGCCTCAAACACTAATAAAAAATTGAAATTAACTAAATTTTATTTACCTTTTATAAATTCACTAGGTTCTGACCGTTTTTTTTTTTCTTTAAACCCAAAAATAAATGTTTAATTTGTATGAAATATTATATAAATAATTTTATTTATTCGTTTTAAATTTGTTAATAGTGTTTCAAAATTTAAATTTTGTTTAGATTTATCAGGGGAACGAATTAAAAAATTAAAATTAGTTATTTCATGGAAAAAGTTCAAAAATGTTATTGGTCAGTAGTAAAGACTCGAGTTTATAAGGTAACATAGACCAAAAGAGTTAACATGATTAGTTTGATGATTTTTTATTCTTATTTAGAAGCACCTTTTATAATTTTGAGGATAAAGTTGTTATAGTGTATAATTTAGTCCTTAAAAAAAATGTTTTGATTAGTAACTCAATTTTCTTAAAACATATTTTTAGTTCCTCTCATTAATCCTAAAATTGATTTCTAGCAGTTTTTAAAATAGTTAGCCTATTTAAAAAAAAGAAGTAAAAGAACTCTTGATAAATCCACATCCATGTTTTTATTGTATTTTTCTTTATGGAATTTCCCTGTTTTAAACAAACAAAAAAAAAACATTTTAAAAATTGTACGAAAAATAAATCTAATGATGAAAATCTGTCACAAATGATAATATCATTGACTCAATCAATATAGAGGAACTAAAAGTAATTTTTCAAAAATTGAAAGGACTATTATAAATAGATTTTTTTTTTTTTTGAAGGACTAAAAAAACACAAAACATTCAAATATTTGAGGAACAAACAAGCGCAAAATTCTTTTTAAGGACCGAAAAAAAATATCACTCAAATTTAATTGGCTAAAAGCATGATAGTTGATGTTTAAATGTGATTTATGATAGTTGATGGAATCCAGTGATAGTTGGAAATTGAGCTATGATGTGGTGATTGATTTTATATGAGATCCTCTTGGTATGAGTTAAATCTCATTGTTTTCTTTCTTTTAAGATGTCATGCTTGGTAATTTGAGAAAACTATAGATATAACTAGCTATTATCTTTAATCTATTCATTCTTTACACGTGTCTGTTTGCGTGAGTTTAATCTTGTGTGTGGCACATGTGGTTCCTTGCATGTGGAGTTGGGCATCGGTAAGCCCTCCCAGGAAGCCTACAAACCTAAAATCCGCAAATTGTAGAATTTGCACCCGCAAAGCCCATAAAGTTAATGGACTCAATTTTAATGAGCCCCCACTCCCTGCATTTGCAATAATAATAAAAATGGTGGGTGACTATGCAAAGGAGTGTGCGATGAGCTGATAACAACTAGCAGTGTGATTAGTAGTGATCGTGACGTGCAAGGTTGAGAGGTGATGATGATTGTAGTATGACTCTAAGACGTGTCAGAGTGTGTGACATCTACAAATTGAGAACTGACTTGTCCCAGCCTTAGCGATGAGCGGCGACGATAGAGAGCAACGACAATATCACAAGGGCGACAAACAGCTTCTAACCCAAGAAGAAATTTAGGTTTCTCAAGTTTTAGTTTCTATTGGTTAAACGTCTGTGCTCGTCTATCAAATTTTTTTTTTTAAAACGATGCAAGGATGATTCCAGTCGTGTTATTTTATATTTTTACTTTTTCTAAATAATACATATAAATTCTTACCAAGACACCCCATGGTCCCGTTAGTTAAACAGGGTGCGGGTTTCACGGATACCCCAGGAGCCCAAATTTGTTTGTTTGGCTTTACTTGCATGTGACATATGTGCTTGTGACTGTGATGATCTCAAACTACACGTTTAAAGGAGTAGATTACTAGGAGGTTGTGTTCACTTCATAAGCATTAGAGATGAATAATTCACTACGAGGCATCACGACCGTGGGGAAGGCATGCATGGATGCAAAGACTCTTTCTTTCATTCATATTATTATTGACAATATATCTTTAATTTTTTTTTAATAATTTAACTAATAAAAGATTTTGTAATTTAAAATTTAACTTTTAAATTTTAGTTAGGTTTTATAATTTAAAACTAGGGAACTTAAAAATGGTGATTGTTATATTTAAAAATTTAATATTTTTTCACCTATGACTCTACAAATTTTAATTTTTGTTTATATTTTTTTATGAGTACCAAATGAACAGTCACTCTCTAGGGTGACTAATTTATTTATTGCTGTATGTCAAATAAAATTATAAAAGATAACCCGTTTTCCTTTGAATTCTTGTTGTTTATAATTATTACATTAGATACTATAACGGTTTTATCTTTTATATTATACTAATTACTTTAACTTATTCATTAAATAAAGATCTACTTTATCTTACTTTATCTTATTGGAAATAAGATGATCCAATCTGTATTTTAAAAAAAAGTTCACGTGGTTAAATTCTATCTTATTCATTATCATACACATATATATTCATTATGATATACGTCTTGGCTTCTCCCTCCAATCTCAAATCTCAAACACAGTCTTAAATTACAGCTTCTTTTCTTGTATTGAGAATTTCTTGATCTACATTTCTTGCAACAGCTACGCACTCATGGCAACAACAGAACAATATCCTCGAAAAAAACTCATTATAAAGTTCTTCTCTAAACCTTCTCTAAGGTATGAAGCGCCCTCTCATGTTTCTTATTCGTGCAACCAACCATCTCACAGAGTGTCCAAAGTGTATCCACTAAAAAACAAGAAGGGTTATTATGCCATGGCAATATGGGTTAACGTTGACACCAAAAACACCTCCCAATCTTCTGTTGCTCATTCTGGAATCTCAAAAACTGGGTCTGAGGACTGTAGATTGAAGAACAAGAAAGAGGATATCGTGCGTGTGGAGTGCAATAAGAAAGAGAAGAAGCGAAAGGTGCAGCATCATGCAATGACAACGATGTTGGACCGTTGCAAGAAGATGCAGTGCTGGGCTATGTTGAAGCGTTTGATGGTAGGAAGAGATGCGTGGGTTTTGAAGAAGGATATTCTTGATCCTAAGGTTGGGTACATTCTTGATAAGACCGAGGCTTTGAGAAAGCCAAAGGGTTTGGAGGATGTTGAGTCGAAGTTGAAGAGCTTGGCTTACTCAAAGGCAGATGAGTTTGTGGATGATGTGAGGCTTGTGTTGTCTTATGCATTGCAGTACCCTCAAAGGAGTGAGGTTCACAGAACCGCAAGTAGGATCAGTGAGGCTTTTGAGGTCACTTGGAAAACTATGAAGGAGAAGTGGATGCGTGAAGAAAGAGATCAGAGGAACAAGCAGAATAAAATTTGTAGCACAAGAAATGATGATGATTATGATGGTGATGGTGAAGTTGGTGCGAAAGTGATGATGGAGAGTTATCTCACAAAAGGAGAATTACGTGAAAGAAGGAACTTCAAGTCAATTTGCAGCTGATTCAAAGTAGCTTATATGCCTTATTAGGCTCAGTGAGTTCAGTATGTTAAATTGTTGTTTATCATAGAAAGTGGTTGAAAGCCTCTTCAACGGTTTCATTGAATTACCTGTTTATTCAATTTATTAATGTAATAATAGTCTCTTTTCAATTTCTACTTTTAGTAGTAAGATTACTTACTCCTACACACTTTTTCCATCATTCTCTATTGTATCACTGCATTCATAATCACTTTTTACATGAATTTTAATAAACTAAAAATAGCTTAATAAATTAATGATCTTTAGTTTTGGCGGGAAGGAGAGGCAGGCATATCAAGTATAAAATATAACATAAATTTAAGAACACTTAAATTGGCGGGAAGGATCATTGCATCCTCAGCACAGGTGCACTGATTATTGCCTATCAAAAGACTCACTGATAATTCTTCTTCTTCTTCTTCTTCTTCTTCCAGGCGAATCCTGCCTCGGCGACAGCCCCTGCGTTCAAATGGTTCATTTCGATAATTCTTCTTCTTCCAAGTTATTCTTAAACTATTCAAATCTCTGTGTTTTGTTCTTTCATCAGATTGAATGCATTATTGAATCGTCGTATTGTAGGGTTATGAATTGGGTGGTAGATTGATGATTATGATTCACCGAGCCTATTCATGATAATTGTGATTGTTTGGGAATTGGAAGGTTCAAGAGACAACTGAGTTGGATTTTGATGCATGGAACCTCGTCAGGTTGAAGAGTGAATTTGTGCAAGTGTTAATTTTAAGCCTTTGTTGTTAGTGAGGCAACAGGGCAATGGTTTTGTTTTCAACTGTTTGAACATGGAATGCCGAAGTGTCGTAGCTTAATTCCTCTAGGGGCTTTTTGATTGAAAGAGTGATTTGATGGTTTTTATTTTGCTTTCAGTTACAGTAGAATTTGAGATTCTAGGACATAAAACCGAGTAAGGAGTGTGTTTTTTTGGTGGTCCTTTCATTGTTTGGTAATTTAAAGTTATAAGTAGTTATTTTAATTTTATTTTTTTCTTTATCTTGGTAGTATGGAACATTACGTTTGTCAATAGCAGAACAGAGTAGTTTGGAATTATCAGTATATGATCTTGCCGATTTCCTGGTGTACTATGAAAAACTATGGTGTTGTCAGTTGTGGGAGTCCATGAACGTGCATAGTTATTAATTTTCAGATTTTAGTGTGTTTCATTAAAGATGAGATTGGGGGAATCCAATTCCTTGTTTAATTGCTTTTTGTTATGTTTATCTTTGGGTGCAGAAGGAGTGCAAGATTTGTACACGGCCATTCACTGTTTTTAGATGGAGACCTGGCCGAGATGCAAGATATAAAAAAAGTGAGATCTGTCAGACATGTAGTAAATTGAAAAATGTTTGCCAAGTGTGCCTTCTGGATCTTGAATATGGACTACCGGTTCAAGTCAGAGACACTGCTCCGCAAGGTATGCTTTCCTTATGTTAAGTCATTTTATGGTTGATAATAGTTGAACCTAATTAATGTTTGGTAAATAGTCAGTGTTTTGCCATTGTAACTTGTAATTGTTTCAATAATCAAGATGCTAATTGTTTGCTCCTTGATTTGGATGATTAATGACCATCTCCTGTTAGATAGCTTAGCTTAATCCTTGAACCTACTCATAATCTGGGTGTGCTCATATGCATGATGCACAAACCTATTAGCTGCCTCTTTTTATCTGATTGCCTACACTAGTAGTAGTTAGTGTATATGTTCAACTCTGACATTCTTTAATGCTCTGTTCTGGTTTATTTCAATTCCAGCTTTGTATAGTTTCCACCTGAAGCTGTCTACCCTATTTGATACTTGTGTTGGGTAGGGGTGTTCACGGGTATGGGTAACCCGCGAACCCAACCCAACCCGGTTTAAACGGGTTGATAAAGTGTTTGGGTCAGACCCAACCCAACCCAATCTCAACCTGATGACTTATGGGTTAGGTAACGGGTTCTGTTGTATGAACCCGTAACCCGCTCGACCCGACCCGACCCAAACTATATATAATAATAATAATGATGATGATAACAAAACAAAAAGCCTACTCTCACTCACTCATCATTGTCACCTTCTATATATACCTTTAACCTCCTCACTTTCAAAAAACCCTTAAAATAGAAACATTCTCTGTTGCATCATTGTGGCCATTCGTGTGTCACTACAGCTCTCCACACGACCCTCCACTGCTCTTGTCCTTCGTTGCATCGTCCTCCGCTGTGTGTCACCCTCTACTATTGTTTGTTACATAACAAACAACTTTTAAAACACCATAGAAAGCACGGTAATCTTTTTATTGGATTTTATTTGATAATTTCTTCCACAATCTTTAGAAAGTCAAATCAATATGATTCATCTTGACATAGTCGGCATTAGTTCTTGCTATTGTTTGTGATTTAACGAGGACTTTTTTAAAAATACATTACTAACCTCGTGATTTTTTAAACAAAATCTGAAAATCTATTATGATTTTTAAAAAAAATTTTAATTTTAATTTTTTTTTAAAATACATTACTAACCCGATGACCCAACCCAACCCGTTAATGATTGGGTTGGGTTGGGTTTGAAAATAAAATCATGCAAATCCAACTCAACCCAACCTGTGAACACTCCTAATGCTAATGTTGGGATTTTGTTTTTAAAAGAAAAAAACATCATAGAAGTAATGAGTTTTTTTTTTCCCTTTTTTATTTACTTACTCAACCATGGAACACTGTTTTAAAATTTAAAATTTTGTTTTTAATTTGACTCAGTTCTCCTTGATCACTACTTGATCGAGATCACAAAAATAAAACAAAATAAAATAAATATTTATTTATTACTAAATGTAGGCATAAAACTAAGATATAATCTAACGATGACGGGGCGGTGGAGGAGGCGGTGGGATTCTTCTTTTTTGGGTTTCTTGCTTTTCCTGGCTTCTTAAAGGATAAGGAAACTGATGACACATACAGGGATGACCGAAGAAGGTGAAGAAGAATGAATTGGCCACCACAAATGCATGCTTTGGTTGGGTTGGATTATTTTGCTGCTTTATCCTTTGATTTCCTCTCTCATATATGCATACCGGAGATTACATTGGTCAACTGAGGTTCTGTGCTTGCTTAAGAAACACTATGTAATGCGCAGAATTTTGTATGTTACAAATTAAATCCCACTTGAAACTTTAGAATGGAAGGAAATAATTGGTATCAAATTACACCAGTATAGTAATATAGAACGTGGGCTTAATGCGCCTTGTATTGTTGACTTCAATTGTCCACACTCTTCCAACAATTTTATTTTATTTTTCTAGATAGTGTTTAGTCATCTTCCAATACTGAATTAGTTTTGTTTTCTTTGTTTTTTTTTTTTTTTTCCTTTACCCCTTTACATTGACAGACAAGAGTATACAAATAGTGCCATTATTATGCTATATACTTTTTTTATTTATTTAATACTCTATTGTGTAAATCACATCTCATTATCTCAATCATTTGATTATTTATAGAATTTTTTTAATTAGAATTTTAAAAATATGCATATAAATTAATATCTATGTTAATTAAATTAAATTTACACAGTTTTTTTTTTTACTTTATAAATTTTTTTTATTGGAAAAATAAGTAGTTTTAAATATTAAAAAAAAAATTATGTCGATAGTTTAAAACAATTTTATATTATTATCTAATTATAAAGTATCACATAATAGATTTGTTAACTTGTATCATGTCTAACTTAAATCAAAGCATATTTGAAAAACTATATTATTCAAACCACAAATATAAAAACAAAACCAGAATGAAATAAGAGATGTAAAAATGAAAACTGTACGAAAAAGCTCAAATATCCCATTTGATTGTTAAATGTTATTGTTGGTCATGTTTTAAAAAGGATGAAATTAGAATAAAAAAAAGAAAAGAATGGGAACAATATGCTTGTGAAGTTTGAAAATATAGTTTATAACTTCATATTATATGGAAATAA
Source organism: Amphicarpaea edgeworthii (assembly GCA_014843725.1). Lineage (NCBI taxonomy): Eukaryota > Viridiplantae > Streptophyta > Magnoliopsida > Fabales > Fabaceae > Amphicarpaea > Amphicarpaea edgeworthii. The sequence continues at coordinate 12,769,685 of CM026324.1, forward strand.
TTACTTTAGAATAGTACATTGAACCAAAAAAAGGTGAATTGCACGGATACGATTACTAAATTTAACTCTCTTTTTACAAATGGAAACAGAAGAGGGTGGTAAATTTGAGCTTCATCAACAATTCATTCAGAAAAAAAAAAAAAAAAGGAGAAATGATAAATTTTTATTGATTTAACAAAAGATCAACATAGGCCAAGTGTTGTAAAAAAATTTACACAATCAACCAAAAACATAAAAAAATTTACACAATCTCTCAAAGAATATCCAATATTTAGCTGATGTTGGTTGCATCCACTCCATGCTCCAAACTTGTGCAAGTTATCTAAATTTAACTTTTCATTCTTGATAACATCATCTACACGTAAAAAAAAACATTTGGATTTAGAACACATGAGCTATATATATGACTCTAATTAAAGGTACCCATTATTTTCCATTCACCAGCTTTCCACCTTCCCATTTTCACTCCTAGCAAGCACATTCATAACTAGAGCAAAATAGATAGATATATAGATATAGAGAGCAACATAAACAAGCACTACCAAACAAGGAACAATCAAATCAATTGAGGAAACAATTAAAAAATAATCCATGTGGTGTCATTGATACATGCTGTCCTGTGTATGCACTAAAACACACATCATAGTTCATCGAAGCACTTCTCCAAATTATTATGGAAATCAGAATTCAAAACATGGTCGAAAGCTAAAAAAAAAGGAAAAATTTGGAAGCAGCTCATTTGTAAAGCTTAAAACAACAAAAAATATCCAAGGAATTATTTAAATCACATTAACTAATCCAACACAAATTTGAAAATGGGTACACACTTACCAAATAAAAACTAAGAACCATTGCCGAAATATCCCATTTGATTGTATGGAAGGTTGAATTGGCTCGGTGCTTGATGCATTACATGGGTTCCATCATGAATGCTGCTTCTTTTAACTAAAGGCATGCCATCACAGAATTTTAAGGATCATGTAGCACGAATGGGATTTGGTTCCATTATATGTTGTACATTTATTGTTTAGATGAAACTTTTATTCAGTTTAATGTTTTCTCATTTATATTGTGCACATTTATTTTGAGAAACATCTTTAGTTTTGACCTAAAATAAACATGTGGTTTATTCATTAAGAGCTAGTATTAAGAGACTTGATATATTGTAATACATGGGAGATAATACTCGCTATTAGAGGACCTATCACCATGATTCATATATTTGATTTCTTGTTATGATAGATAATGAGTAAATGGACCAAGTGGGAAAATGTTAGTTGTTAGGAACAAACTTATGTTTTGTTTGTTCAACTGACTAGGAAACAACTATGAGAAAGCAGTTACACTATTACACCGAATGTAACTGATTGGTAACGGCTATGAGAAATGAGAAAGCGGTTACACTGTATGTGGTCCATTTTATGTCTTGATTCATAGAATCATTATCTGCTGACATTTTGTTGAGATTCTATGCGGATTTTGTGGTTCCCATAAAATCTTTATCTAACTGAACACTATGATGGGTAGATCTCTCTATATAAGTCTCTATACTTTGTTGGGTCACTAAGCCTACTACTCCTTCAGAAAAACTAACACCATCAAGTTGAGTGAGTTAAGGTTTAGAAAGAAAACAGACGTTCCAAGTGTGTGCCTGAATTATTTTGCAATGGCTGAAGGTTAGTGTTTCAATCCATTTATTAGCTTCCGCTATTATGTTAATTTAATTATGTTATCATATTTAGATTATATTTAGAATTTAATTTATCATGTACTCCTAGGTTACTTTCATGAGAGAGTGTTATCTTGGGAGAGTGTTAGTGTCGAATGCCCAAAGCGTGGCTTTTCGTTGACTGCATGTACTCCTAGACTATTTTCATCAATGTATTGACGGGTATTACATGCATATGGAACATAAGTTGGTCAAGCATGCATTGCATGTGTATCAATGTAATAAGCGTGTACATTATTGTAATGTGAATAAAGTGTGAAGTTTTCTATGTCTTGCCTTATAAATCTTTAATTTCTTTTATGAGATATATCTCACCGCTGCCTTTTGTGTATTGTTTGTGTTTGGGCTGAATGCCATCATTGTAGGTAAGACTTGGTAAGGCTTAATAAGATCTAAATGATGATGTTGGAGAGAAGGCTTGGATTCATATTTTATTTACTTTTGTTTTTCTTAGGATTTTGTACAGTATAAAACTACATTAAATCGGGGCTTGTGTTTTATGGCCTTGGGAGTGCCAAGAAATATTTGAAACATGTTTGTCTTTCTTTTCAATAAAAGGGTTCTTGATTCTTAAGTATTATGTGACTTTCTTTTATTTTTAAGAAAGACACTTTGAGAATATTTTTGGTAATAATTATATTTTAAAGTACATTATAAATGTATGTGTCTCCAAATGGTAGGGTGTTACAAATATCAATGATATTAAATTTTACAACCCATATATTTGACTAGCAATTGACAAATTTAGTTCATAGAAAATGGAAAGCTAATATTTGTATGAAAGTTCAGCCAAACCGTTGTTATCAAAATTTCTTTGCAATACATTTACAATTGTGACAATGACTTGACCAAGATATCGTTGCTTTAACTGTTTTGTGAGCTCTCCTCTATATAACCCCAAAAAAACACTTGTCACAACAATATTTGTAATCAATTTGATTAAAGTTTTTTTGCTTTGTTGGTGACCTTAAATATATTTTCACTACAATATAAATAGTTTTCTACCATAACATTCTACAAATAACTATACTTTAAAGAAGTGCGAGAGAGGCATAAAGAACAAAAGAAGAAAGAAATGGATATTCAACACATTAGCGGAACTTCTACAACTCAAGAAGGACTAACTCTTATTTGTAGCAGTGGTATTCTATGTGAAATTGTGGAGCTCAGTGACGTAGATCTAAGATTCAATGGAACTACTATAGCAACGGCAAAATGTGTGAATGTTAAGCCCATATTTGGACGGAGAGCATCAATTTGTGTAACTTATATACAAAAGCCCATTAGTAGGGACGCACCTAGGTTGTCCTTTGGGGGAGCCATGGCCGCCCTTACTTTTTCTATTTTTCTTTTACCATATACTTTAGAGGGGTGCATTTAGTAATTAGAGGGGTGTATTTAATAATTTTGTAGTGCATTTAGCATTTAGTATTTTTTTTTTCTTATGTAGAATTCTAATATTTTATTAATATTATATAATTTGATTTTTAAAATTATTTGTTCTCTAAATTATCAAATCAATATCAATCTTATTTATCTTTTAGAAAATCTTATTTAAATATTAAATTTTAATTATTATAGAATCAATTTTATATTTAATTTATTTAATGATAAAATTAATAGTAATTTTATCTTTTTTTTTTATATAGAAATCTTATATGAAGATTATATTAATATTTTATTAACTTTAATTATTATATAATTTTTTTTATTTTTTTCTAAACTATAAAATCACGATGTTATCTTTTTTTTTCAACGCTATAAAGTATCAAATTTTAATTACTATAGAATCAATTTTAACTAACTTTTTAAATTATAAAATCAATAGTAATTTTATTTATTTTGTAAATAAATCTTATCCAAATATTATGTTTGATTAATTTTGTTATTATATATAATTAGCTGTTTCTTGAGCTAAAACTTCAATTGTCAAATTTTATTTATCTGCAAGTAAATGAGTTGTTTTTGTTTCTTAAATTGCACATCGGCATAAGACGTCACAACCACGAGTTAACATCTTCGACAAAAGACAAAAGTTAAAAGACATAATCGTATAAAACAAAGGTATTTCTAATTTTTATATTTCAAATTTGACAATTAGTATATTACACTTTCTTTTTTGGTAACAATGTTATTGCTATGAAGAAGGCAATTAGTATATTACATTCTTAAGCTAAAACTACAATTGTCAATATAGTCATTGATGATTTTCATGACATGTAAGAAAGATGTTTCACATTTTGATAGATTATTAATGTAATTAACATTTTAGATCAATTTATGAATATTTTATATACAATTGATTATATATATATTTTTTGTTAGATAATTTTTTTTTCATAGTTGGCCCCCCCGTCCTCCGAGTCTAGGTCTGCCCCTGCCCATTGGTTCCTTGAAAATATAAAAATCTCTCCTTAACTCCTACAAATCACAAATGTCAATTATATTGATCTTTTTAAGAATTACAGTTTTCATGTATGTGGACTAATATCATCTATATTATGAATTATTTGTGTTCCTTTGCTAAATTTCATAGGGGCGATTTTTGGTTATCACCCATCTGCATTTATGTAGGTTATTATGCATTTGTAATTACTCATTTCCATGTTATTTAATTTTCTCTTTCATCAATTTAAGATGAATAAAATTTACTCATTTTGGTTCTGTTTGAAATTACCATTTTATTTACTCAATTTGTTAAATTGAACTGAAAATGATGATTACATGATAAATCATTATAATCATAAAACTAATTGTATCATATATTTATTGTTAAAATAAATCAAATCACCTCGATAAATTAAATAAATTTGGTAATAGAAAAATATTAAATAAACTCTTTTGTTGTGTCATTTGTGGTGAAGAATGCTAAAGGGCCAATGCCACCTCTAGATGATCTTTCCAACGGTTGAGAAGAGGGCTAACTAATATACAGTCTTTCAAAACATGTAAAGATAACATGATAAAATGATTAATTTTCATTACACATTTGTGTAAAAGTAATTTATTTATTTTATTGAATTATTATAGAATCAATTTTTAACTAACTTTTTAAATTATAAAATCAATAGTAATTTTATTTTATTTTGTAAATAAATCTTATCTAAATATTATATTTGATTAATTTTGTTATTATATATAATTAGCTGTTTCTTGAGCTAAAACTTCAATTGTCAAATTTTATTTATCGACAAGTAAATGAGTTATTTTTGTTTTTCAAATTGCACATCGGCACAAGACGTCACAGCCACAAGTTAACATCTTTGGCAAAAGACAAAAGTCAAAAGACATAATCGTATAAAACAAAGATATTTCTAGTATATTACACTTTTTTTTTGTAACAATGTTATTGGTACAAAGAAGGCAATTAGTATATTAATTACATTCTTAAGCTAAAACTACAATTATCAATATAGTCATAGACGATTTTCGTGACATGTAAGAAAGATGTTTCACATTTTGATAGATTATTAATGTAATTAACATTTTAGATCAATTTATGAATATTTTATATATAATTGATTATATTTTTTTTTGTTAGATAATTTTTTTTCATAGTTGGCCACCCCTGTCCTCCGAGTCTAGGTGCCCCTGCCCATAAGTTTCTTGAAAATATAAAAATCTCTCCTTAACTCCTACAAATCACAAATGTCAATTATATTGATCTTTTTAAGAACTACAGTTTTCATGTATGTGGACTAATATAATCTATATTATGAATTATTGTGTTCCTTTGCTAAATTTCATAGGGGCGAGTTTTGGTTATCACCCCTCTGCATTTATGTAGGTTGAACTATTATGCATTTGTAATTACTCAATTTAAGATGAAGAAAATTTACTCATTTTGGTTCTGTTTGAAATTACAATTTTATTTACTCAATTTGTTAAATTGAACTGAAAATGATGATTACATGATAAATCATTATAATCATAAAACTGATTGTATCGTATATTTATTGTTAAAATACATGAAATCACCTCAATAAATTAAATCAATTTGGTAATAGAAAAAAATTAAATAAACTCTTTTGTTGTGTCATTTGTGGTGAAGAATGCTAAAGGACCAAAAGAGTTACTACTACCACCACCAGATGATCTTTTCAACGGTTGAGAAGAGGGCTAACTAATATACAATCTTTGAAAACATGTAAAGATAACGAGATAAAATGATTAATTTTTATTACACATTTGTGTAAAAGTAATTTATTTATTTTATTGAATATATAAATTAACTTATGATATATTTAATACTGTGTGAAAAGTATATATTTTGGACAAACATTGAATAATTATAACCAGTAAAAAAAAAGAATAGAAATAACAAATAATCTAAACATGGTTTTTATTAAAGAATATCAACGATTTTAAATTTTAGGCTTAATTTCAATTTTAGTTTCCCTAGTTCCAAAAATTGACGATTTTGATCTTCCTAGTTTTTAATCGTAAAATTTGGTCCCTCTAATTTAAAAAATTGGCGATTTTGGTCCCCTTGCATGATTATTAATTAATAATTATTATTAATAGAGTTACTAAGTTCAATATAAATTCATTAAAAATATTAATTATTAAAATTGATAAAAATGATTTTTTTTTAAAAATATTTTGTTAATATTAAAGCAAATTTTTAATAATTGGTAGTTAACTATTTTTTTAATGTTAACTTTTTTTATAATTATTTTTATTTAAATAATAATTTTTAATTAACTTTATAACTCTATTAATGACAAATTACTAGTTAATAATCGATTACGGGACCATAATCGTCATTTTTTTTTTAACTAGAGGGACCAAATTTTACGATTAAAAATAAGGGGACTAAAATCGCCAATTTTTAAAAATAGAGAAACCAAAATTACAATTAAACCTATATAATTTTGTTTCCAAACTAACAGCATCAATTATTTTTTCTTGGTCCCTTGCTATGCAGCATCTATGCCTATTGCATATACGACTATACCAATACCACCCTTCGTTTCTCCCATCTTCATTCATAATCCATAGAGGTTTGTGGATGCGGCGGTGGGTCTCGTCAAGGTTGCAATAACAGCAAACCGAGATCTTAAACATGACACATGACTCTTTACGATAAACTACCGAGGTGTAAACTTGACCCACTAATGGAGCTCATTGACGGAGGGACCACCAGTCAAATGAAACATTAGGGACTATAAACAAAAATGTTCAATACTTCGGGGACCAAAAACATATTTTACCCTATCAAAAATTAAGAGTAAAAGAAAATTTCAACACAAGAGAGATGTAAATGATTGGAAATAATTGTGTACTGGAAACTTTCACAAAGGTTCTCTTTATAGTGACAGAGGATCAAAATCTTATCTTTCTATCAAATATAAGATTGGGTATCAAAAAATATAATTGAAAGATTAAAACAAATTACACAAAAGCCTAAGTCTAAATACAAATAATACAAAGCCAAATTCGTACATGTTTTGGCTTAAATGAAAAAGACTAAGCAATATATTCAAATACTAAAAACTAAGATGAAGACTAGAATCTTCATATAAGTAGAGGACAACCCTCACCATATGAGCTAGCTTTTGGGGTTGAGTTATGTCCAAGCCCACATTCTAAAAATAAAGAGATGAGAAGCAAATCTAAAGTGGTCTATTGGCTTATGCAAAGGATGAATTACAAGAAAAAAAATAATTTACAAATTATTAGTTGTAAATTATTCATTTAGACACATGAAAACCACGGGATGACACGTGGAAATCGTCATTACCACATCATTAGCATAGGTGCCATGCAAGTGCACACACTAGTGTTAATGGAGGAGAGTTAATCGCAAGACCATTATGACAAATTTTTTACACATTTATGGACTAAATTTGTTTTTTGTTTTTTTTTTTTTTTATCTTTCAAGGACCAATCATGGTAGCACCTTACTTTTATGGACCAAACTAAGTATTTACCCTAATTATTTTATAGCGCCATAGGTGAATTGTATTGGGTAAAATATATAATTTTGTAGTGAGGCATCAAGTATATGTTACTTATGTTCTCTACTTTTTATTATAGGGTAAATGCAAATGAGAAAAAGACTATCAGTCAATCACAACCCTCAATTTATATGTAAAAAATGTGACAATTTTATCTATTGTACAACTTAATGAAAAATGGTTCTATCGAATATACAACTTAAATTGATCCTTGAATATTACAAGTTAATGACAAAATGGTCCGACAAATTTAACATAAAGACTAAATTTTTGTACTTTTGACACAACATAAAGACTAAATCATAATTTTTTTTTTTTTTAAAACTAAATTGTCACCAATTTACAGATTCAAGAACCAAAATGGTTATTTACCGGGCTACCAAAATAATACTAGGTCCCCTCCTAATAAGCTTTATTGTAACCAACAAAATACCTACAAGGACCTGAACCTAAGAAATCTATACATAAACTGCCATTTGATTTATTATCTAGATTCTAGACTAAACAACAAAAGTCCTAGCAGACTGCCTCCACCGCAAGCCTCTTGACAGCATTTCCACAAGTTGTTGGACCAAATGTCTTCTCCGAAACATCAATTGAACATACTTTCTTGCCAAAGCAGGCCTAGAGAATGAAATAATATCAGTTATCAACTCATATATACCATTATTGTGCTAACAGTAATAACAATCTTAAAATAAAACAAACACTTAGTGAGTCTTACCTTTTGCACAATGGACAATGCATCACTCTTGCTCTCACAACTTCCCTGAGTAAATGCTCCACACACTCCTTCCGGTTCACCAAAACTTGCAAATTTAATAGCAGAGATTTTACGGCCTTGGCAAGACAACTCCAAAGTCTTGTTCTCGTATGCATTTGCACATACTCTACCAACAACAACCGTTTGGAAATTCACTAGTGATGGGTTCCCACCCAACTCCGCAAACAAAACCAAAGTGTTTTCACCATCTTGAAGATAAGAGCGAGGGACATGGTACCTGAATAAATAAATAAATAAATACTACTATCTTATTGTAGAATAAATAATTAATAAACAATAGAAATAAAGTAAAACCTAACCAATTACTTACCATCTTTGTGTTGGCTTCCCACAGTTGGTAACACATTTTGAGTTGGAATATTCTCCACGATAATCACAAGGCTCATCACTGCAACCATCTTCTTCAGCATTGTAACTAGGCCAGATACGTCCAATGTTTTGACCATTCACCCATGCATAGCCTTTGCCCATTCCTTTCAAGTCAACCACAACAGGGTCTGACCCAAGGGGAGCTTTGAAAGTAGTCTTGCAATTAATTATAAGAACATTATTAGTTAGTTTTTAACTTAAAAGATGAATTTAAAGGTGAGTTACTGGTTTTATACTATTGGACAATCGCAACCCCCTTTTTTGCATGACTTTTTTTTTATATAAAAATCAAGTGTCTTAATCATTACTAAAGGATTCTGATTGTCTAACAATATAAAACTCTTTTACACTAACAATATAAACCAAACTATTTTACAATTTAAAGAAAATGAAGAGTAATTAGAATTACCTTGTACCAAGTTAACATCCTGTTTGTGGGTAACTCGTCAGATTCCCATTTATTTTGAGAAGCGAATGGTGAGTCTTCACTGAAGAATTTATGGTCCCAACCATGCAACCCTACCTTGTATGACCATTTGCTGGAGGATAAATTCTTAACGACGGTTTCATCACCTTCAGAACTGACCAGCTCAATAGGCCCAACAAGACCGGCATGCCATGTATCAAAGAATGCCCCGTAGTTCTATTTCACAAAATATAATGAAGCATTGTTAATCATTAATCATTAAAATTTATACAAATTAAATATTGTTATTGTGGGCAAAATCAAATCATCAAGGTCCACAAGTAAAGTACCTGAAGTCCGACAGTGACACTAAGCAAGCTTATAACGTTTTTTCCATGTTTCAACTTAATGGTTGGCTCAAATTTATCATTATGAATCCCGTATGTGGCCCAATGGGAACCTATTATTATTGGTCAAGCAGGTGGAAATTAATCTTTGTTATTGAAAATTTGACACAAATTAATGTAGTCAATACAATATTAATTTAGCTTATGGTTCTAAAATATTATGTACCTATATGTTCTCCGTTGACGAATGCATGAATTACATGGCCACTACCGTTAATCCTAAGAGTCATATTTTCACCCCAAACTGGATCATCAGGCTTGAGATGAACACTGTAAGAACAAAGAAGAGTATATGTGACAAACAAAACAAATAGAAGCAAAGGAAATTTAAAATATAAATATAAATAAGCTAAGAAGTGGGGGGTGATTACGTACTTTGTCATGTACCAAAGATAGTCACTAGCATCATTAGCCTCATCTTTTTGATCAACAAGTCTGTTTGCAGAGACATTACTCTTACCAAGAAGAGAATTATCAATATTCTCTGATCTCCATACCCACTTCAAAGTAGTTGGCTCATCTTCTGCCTTGCTATTTTCTTTAACCATTATTGAGGTTTGTACATTCACCTGATTCAGAAAATATATATACTTAATTATTAATTAGTAACATAGATAATCATATATTGCATATATTGATCTTAGTGAACAAAATTAGTAGATTTTTCTTTAACCTTGGCAGTGTTATACTCTTCATGTTGACAGTCAGGAAGAATGCTAACAGACCATGCTGGAACTGTATAGTTCTCTCCTCTAAATGTCAGAGTGGCATCAGTGGTGGTGTTGGTGTTGCTCAAAAAGCAGCTTGATGATTCGTTTGTGGTATAAACAGTGGCCTTAATTAAATTTAAAAGTAGATTATTAATGAGAACTTTTATTCTTAAGAAAAATAACAATAAAACAAAGTCATCGAATTTGTTTGTGGATTTCTATCATTCATTTACCTTAACAGAGTTACCAAAATCAATTTCCGTTATGTTCCCACTTGTAAGAGTTTCCTCCATTGACTTCAAAACAATGTGAAGTTCTTTCAAGTGACCCCATTTTGGTTGGGCTATGTTACCTGCAGATTAATATTAATAAAAATAAAATATCAAAGGTTTGTCCATCATTTTAAAATTATGGTAAATATTAACTCATAATATATAAATAAATTCATTTACCATATTCATCTAGAGGAGCATCATAATCATATGTTGTGGTAATGTATGGACCCCCGGCTGTTCTACCGAAGTTAGTCCCACCATGATACTGAACCAAAAATCGTATACATAAATGATGTTAAAAGTTAACTAATTAAGATCAGTTAATAAATAGAACAATTGTGAATTGAGTTGTTTACCATATAATAATTTTGGAATGTGCCTCCGGTTTGATAAAATCTAGCCACGGCATAAGCAACATCTTCAGCAGTTCTGTGTGGATCTTTGCCGCCCCAATTCTTGAACCTTAAATTCATCCAAAAAATTAAAGCACAAATATAATTAATATTTGTATATTAATAAAAAAAACACATGAAGCTAATTAAAACTGATTTTTCTTTTAAAATTAAAAATTGAATATGGGTTAAAGATATGAGACATACCAGCCTACCCAATTTTCGGTCCACATTTTAGGACTGTTAGGAGTACTAGGTTCAAAGTTGTCACAATACCATCCATTGCAGGTATTGATCTAACACGAAAATGTAAAACTATCAGCTTGACATATATTAACCAACAAATCAATGTTCTAAGTGGTAAATGGGTTCTAGTTTGATCATTTTAAACAAGGTATCGAGTTATAACAAAAAAAAAAAAAAAAAACATATAATATAATATATAAAAAAACACATGCACACCATTGACTGAGGAGCATCGGACTCTTGGCACATGATCCATGGAACACCAACATTCAAGGACTCCGCCATGTTCGCAGACCAATCCATGTATGCTTTTCCAGCATCTCCATATTGTGAAATTACGTTACCATATTCATTTTCAATCTAAAATTATTGATCAATTCGTTAGTAAATTATTTTTTGAAAAAAAAAAAAATCAAATTAAATGGATCCATTTATAAGGAGATCAAAAGAGAAAGAAAAATAAATAGGTACCTGAGTGAGAATTATGGGACCACCTTGAGAAGCCAAAAGTTTCTCTTTCTTGACCATATCCACGATCAAAGTAGTGAAATTTTTCATTTCATTCTTATTTCCAAATCAAAACAAAAATGAGAAATAATATATTCTGAATGAAAAATATTTTAAAAAGTCAACAATATAAGGAAAAGAATATTACCATGAAAACATCATTGGCAGTCCGAATCTCTACACCGGGTAGATTGTGAACCCACACAGGAATCCCTCTGGACGTAACCACACAAGAAAAATATATTTTTTTATAAAGTTATATTCATGATAAAAAAAAAATAATATTTTAGCATAGTTAAAATAATTTTACATTAATTTTTATAACAAAAATTATTTAATTAAAATTTTACTTTTTTCATTGTACTTGATAGATTTATTTATGCATAATTATAATTCCTAATAAATAAATATTTTAAAATTTATAAGTTATATGATAATTAAAGTACACAGTAAATAAATAGTTTTAAATAGATAAATCATATTTTAGATTTATAATAAATTATTTAAAATGTGTGATAAGATTATTTTTGAATTGAAATAAATAAAAGTAAGGAAATAAACAAAAAAATGTTTAAGATTATTGACTTATTGCATGGTATTAAATAAAATACACTTATTGACTAATAGCATGCATTGAAACTAAGAGATGATTAAATATACCCATAGTTCCATTCAGCACAAACATATGGACCAATGCGAAGAACACCGTAAAGTCCAGACTCTTGAATGGTCTTGAGAAATCTGATAAGATCATTATTGCCAGAAAAATCATACACACGAGGAGAAGGTTCATGTGCATTCCAAAAAACATATGTTTCGATTGCATCTAATCCTCCTTCCTTAGCTTTTTGGATTAACTTGGGCCACATCTATGATTAAATTAACAAAAATTAGTGTTAACAATATAGTACACAAATAAAAAATAAAATAAAAAAGAGTATATATATTTACCTCAGGGGTGCTTCTAGGATAATGGATTGATCCAGATAGGAGAACTCTACGCTTACCATCAATTTTGATGGCTCTTCCATCGTGAGAGACATGAACAGCATTGGTGCCAATGAAGGTAAAAATAACAAGGCAAAACAAGACTGATAGAGAGAAAAAGAAGTTCTTAAGAGTAGCCATAACGACTTGAGGAAGTAGAATAGTGTGATCTATTTTTTGAATATACTTACTTGTCTTTATTTATAGAGAGAGTAGAGTAGTGTAGTCTAGAATGGTTAGTTTTATTGTTAGGAACGGGAAGAAAATCTTTATCTTGAACAGAATTTTAACCAATTCTATCTCTTTTACTTTTTCTTTGGACTGAAGATCATTGCTCAAACCCTGGAAAATATGTTAGTTTGTATGGTGGTTATGCTATTCTCAATAAATTTTACATTTTTTTTGTGAAAAAATAATAATTTAATTAAAATTTTACTTGATAGATTTATTTATGCATAATTATAATTCATAATAAATAAATACTTTAAAATTTGTAAGTTATATGATAATGAAAAACACAATAAAGAAATAGTTTTAAATAGATAAATCATATTTTAGATTTCTAATAAATTATTAAAATGTGTTATAATTAAGATTATTTTTATATTGAAATAAATAAAATTACAGAAAAAAAGTAGTTTAAGATTAATGACTATTTGCATATTAATGAATAAAATACACTTATCAAAGAAGACCAAGAGGGGAACTTGTGATAATGTCATCATTGCCCAAGAGATTGTTCATAGTATGCATAAGAAGACTGGAAAGACTGGATATGTTATGTTCAAGATTGATTTTGAAAAAGCCTATGATAGGGTTGATTGGAGCTTCTTGAGATTGACTCTGAAGGAATTTGGGTTTCCAGACCGCACAATAGATTTGGTTATGAACTGCACTACTACTACGTCCTTGTCCTTAAAATGGAATAATGAGAGATTGCCCTCTTTCTCGTCGAGACATGGTCTTTCGTCGGGAGACCCAATGTCACCTTATCTCTTTCGCTATGCATGGAGAAACTAGCACTTCTCATTCAAGAGAAAGTGAGTAGTGGGGATTGGCAACCAGTTCACGGTCTCCAGAGGTGGCCCTAAGATATCACATTTATTTTTTGCCGATGATTGCCTCGTTGTTCACTAAGGCGTCAGCAAATCAAGTGCAGATTGGTCCAAGATGTTATCCGTCTATTTTGTTTTGCTTTCGGCTTGAAAGTCAATAGTCGAAATCTAAGTTCTTCGTCTCTAAGAATGTTCCACGTAGCAAAATCCAGCAATTCGCCACTATATTAGAGTTCCAACACACTCATAATCCAGCAGATACTTGGGGTTCCCTCTCTTGGTAGGTAGGACCACTAAGGCGGATTTTGCCTCCCTCACTGCACCGTGTCAATAGCCGCATTGCAGGTTGGAAGGGCCAACTCCTTAGCCGTGCTAGCAGAGTAACTTTGGCTATGTCAGTTATATCCGCTATCCCCTCCTACTCTATGCAAAACCTATGGATCCCGGAGGGAATTTGCAATAAAATTGACTCTAGGTTAAGGTGCTTCATCTGGGGAGGGAATCACAATCATTGGGTAGATTGGTCTACGATCTCTAAAACTCGTGCCAAAGGAGGTTTGGGCATTCGTCGATGTCGCCAAGCTAATATTTCCCTACTTGGCAAGCATGTGTGGGATCTTTTGCACAGCAAGGATAAGTTATGGGTTTGCTTACTATATGCGAAATATATTGGCCAAAAGAATATTCTTCACCTTAAGAATTCTACAAGCAGCTCGTATGTTTGGTCCTCTATCATGAAAGCCTTATCTCATCTCAAACAAGGTTTCACGTTTAGGATTGGAGACGGGGATTGCTCCTTTTGGTTTGATCCTTGGTTAGAGGAGGGACCATTGTATGGCATGGTAGATGAGGTCCATGAAAGGGACATGCAATTACGCGTTAAGGATGTCTATTTTGATGGCTATTGACACTTTGACGTCCTTACTACAACCTTGCCCCAAGACATTTGGAACACCCTTCCGTACTTGTTTCTTAATCCTTCTATGTCGGATATTATTAGGTGGAGTGCATCTAGCTCGGGAAGGTATGATACCAAGTCCGCCTATGCGTGGTTGAGCCGAGAGCCTACTTTTCATCTTACCTGTGCTGAGTTCGTGGAAGTCCAAGCTACTTGAGAATGTTAAACACTTTATTTGGCTCACCTATAGAGGGAGTCTTCCTACTAACTCTTTCCGCTTCATGCGGCATATTACTACTGATTCTTCTTGTTGCAGGTGTGGAGATGCCAATGAAACATGGATTCACATCCTTCGCGATTGTCCCTATGCATGTAAGGTGTGGCAATACATCCGGTTGCAGTATGGTCTTGATTTCTTCATTGATGATGCTGTATACTGGCTCAGAAGTAACATTCAAGGAAATTTTCAGCTCTTATTCGGCATCACTTGCTGGATGATTTGGTGTGCGAGGAATGAGGTAGTTTTTAACGATATAGTTTGGCCAGACTAGTATATGCATAACCAGACAAGTTCTCTTTTACATTTAGCCAAAGGGACAAGCTCGACCAGTTCGACCAGCTCATCCTCAATAGATAGGATACTGGTTAACTGGGAACCTCCTTCGCAAAACTACATCAAGATCAATACGGACGGTAGTTCCTTTGGTAATCCTGGCTTGTCAGGTTTTGGTGGCGTTCTATGAGATTTTGCAAGCAATTGGATCACGGGTTATATGGGCAATTGTGGTTTTACTTCAAACACCACCGTTGAGCTGTGTGCTATTTTCCATGGCATTAAACTTGCCCACACAAAAGGTTTCTCTAATGTTATTTGTGAGACGGATTCCACCACTTCTCTGAAATTCATCATTGAGGGGCTCGACGTTGTTCATCCTCATGCAGGTGTGGTTTCGGCCATTCGTGATTATGTACAACTACCTTGGAATATTAGCTTCAAGCATACGCTTAGGCAAGGAAATAATGTGGCAGACATTCTTGCTAAGTCAAGAGCCAAATCCTCCTCCCCGTTTATTTTATTAAATTCTTGTCCAGCTTCACTTCGAATTACTTAGTTGCGTTGATGCCTCAGGCACTCTCTTTTGTAGGCCTTAGTGCCATTTTTTTTTAATTTCTTTATTCATAAAAAAAAAAATACACTTATCAAAGAGAAAAATATTAAAAATATTTAATTAAAAAATAAATACTTGAATGATTATAATTTATAGTGTAAAAATATTAAACATGTTTTATGCATATCCACGATCAAAGTTTTCTCTTTCTTGATCATATCCAAGATTAAAGTAGTGAAATTTTTATTTCATTCTTAATTCCAAATTAAAACAAAAATAAGAAATAATATATTTTGGATGCAAAATGTTTAAAAAAAGTCAACAATATAAGAAAAAAATAAATATTACCATGAGAATTTTATTGGTAGTCCGAATCTCAACACCAGTGTTTGTGTAAAATGGTGTTTATGTAGGGGATTGCAAATAATCTTTTTGGTTATGTGTAGTTAATTGTTTTTGCAGATAGGCTTTGGCTCATATATTGGCTTTTGTTGGTAGCTATACTTATCTGATCTGCTAAAATTATATTATTCTTGTGAAATGTTATGAATGTTATGCTTAGTTTTTTTGTTTGCAGCAAACATTAGAGTCAAGGGTCCCATAAGTGTTAAATATGGTAATTTTCTGGTTCATATTAAATATGTTGCAGCGAATGTTATTGTTCCTATGCTCCACTTCTATCATTGACTGTTTATATTATGTGTTTTTTCAGGTTTGATCTTGATGAAGAAGATTCCATGTATACATTCGTTAAGCTGCAAATTCATGGTATTTGCTTGCTTCAACTGTACATTTTTTGTCAAGAATTTTCAGGTGATCTATTCAAGGAGACTGCAACTGCAAATACATGTGCTGCAAGGTTGATAAATTTCAAAAAGTGTTATGTTTGTTGTTGTTTGAATGTTGATAATTTCAAAATTATATAGATCCAACTAATGTATTTTTATTCTTTTGAAAAATGCTTTTCTACATCGGTTTTTTTGAATCAATGTAGAAAGTATCCTACTTCCAAAATGGTTTTTGAACCGTTGTGAGAGATTATCTTTTACGTAGTACTTATCCACCATGGTTCGAAACTGTCGTGAAAGGGTTTCCATAACTGTCTTGAAAATATTTTTTTATAATAATTTCTTTGCCAACTAGTAAAGAGGGTGTCTATCTTCCCCAAGTAATAAATAAGATACCAACAAATGGTATATATATTCTAATTTGAATTAATAAAGATAACCATGTCATACATACTTACATGACTTATGTTTCTAATAGTTTTTATAATGTATGTAACATTGCACACCATAAGAGTAATTAATGACTTACCTAATCTTCATTAATATATCACTAATGGATTTTTTCAAAATAATGATTGTTTTTTCTTATTTAGATTAATAGATTCACTACTAATCAAAACAATAAGTATTTCTCTTATTTATTAAATAGATTAATTTTCTATCATTTTTTTTCCTAAAAAAGAGCAAATTATAATAATATCGTACCCCTATTTTTTTTATTTTTTTTTATCAAATTACACATAATCTCATCTTTAATATTATAGAAAATAAATCTATTTAATTAATAGAAGAAGTATAGTTTGATTTTACATTCTTTTAGCATAATTTTTTCTATTATACATATGACTTTAATGGTCATGAACTAAGTATAAAACTGCTTCATATTGTTATTTAATCATAAATCATGATTTGTATGACTTTAATTGGCGACCATTTGGTACAAGAAAAAAAAATTCATGCCTAAAAATTGAAAACCATGCAATATTTTTTTTAAAGGCAAAGAGAATTTTATTAATTAAAAAAGGAAATAGAACACGAATTGTGTCTTTGAGTAGTCAAACAAATGACAAATATAGTAGAAAAAATAGAAATTTCATCCCACCGTGATGGGAGATAAAGAAAATAATGGGCTGATACACCAAGTTGAGAATGCAAAACTACCTAAACATTGATCCTTATAGCAAATCGAGGACTAGGAAGTTTGCTTGATCCTTTCCACTACCCTTGCATCCACCTCTTCATTCTGGAAAATGATGTTATTCCTGTGCAACCAAACATTCCAACACACAGTCATCCAAATGATATAACTAACACGTCTCAACCTCTTGTTGGAAAAAATCAAACCATGCTAGATCAAGTGACATTAGATTTGGTTATGCGACACCAACGAAAGCCCTTACTAGCGATGTACTGCATCCTATACCATTGACGCAAAAGAAAAACCAATGAACAAATGATCAATTGTCTCCACCTCCCCTTAACATAACACACACACCCCCTTAGCCACCCCCTCTGAATTAGAGTCGATCTCACGAGCAATCTCCCATGCAAAAGACGCCAAGAAAATGCAAGAACTTTGGAGGGGCAAGCCATCCTCCAAACCTCAATAAACAAGTCATCCTGTGGACCTCACCTAGTCTCCTCCTGAGCATGTAACATCCCACTTTCGTTACATAACTAATCAAAGAAAGATTGGATTTTATTTTAATTTAGAAACTCTTTCATTAAACTATTTATGAAAGAGGTTGTGAACTTTTCTCGATTTCTAAAATATTACTCAAAGCTTAAAGTATAAACCACGAGTTTATAAAACCAAACTACATCCACTCTCTTTAAAAGAAATACAACTTGAATAATATAAAACTCTTGGAACAAAAGCTTAACATCAACCTAAGTTATCCACACATAAAACAAAACCAAAGGGAAGAAGGAGGAAGTGAAGCTTCAGACTTGTGCGTGTTCCATCTACAACGACTCCAAGAGAACTCCACCTAAATGTTATCTCGCTCTCCAAGACGTCAATGTTGGAATCATCACAGTCATACCATATTTGCCACATGCAAGTGTAAGCTCACCAAAACATTTATAATACCAAATAATAACATTTATAAAACAATCAAATTATGTAAAAGTCATATCTTAACATTCTCAATAAGCAGCCACAACATTCAATCCATCCACCTCAAAATATTATAAAAGATAACCATGTACATAAATCTTCAAAATGAGTCAATCAATCAACGAAAGTCACAACCGACACACACCAGCCACCACTGGACAATATTACCAACTCAACATTAGACATTGACTCGACTCCATGGAGTTTTAACACAATATGAGTAATCCCCCATAGGCCCCATCCCTTATCATAGTCTCACTTTCTGACCATTCAGGGAGTCCCTTGGGCTGATCCTACGGGAGAGGTGTGGTTTTATCGAAAATAGACAAGTGTATATAATGGCTTACTTCTGTAGGTTTTCAAAACCTTACATCTATAGGAATTCACCCACTCGTCTATTCTATAAGCCCATTCCCGTTAGCCACCACGAAAACCCCCAACATTAGGTTAAGAGCCTACCTAGCACTCCCAACTTACGTGCCTACTCATATGCCCATGCACCAACCGTGCACGCCTGTGCACCAACTGTTCATACAAGGTATATTTCTGTGCACCAACTATGCACCCACCGTATACCAACGACAACAATATTTGGAATCCTCTATAGTCCTAGATATGGCACCTCCATACCCGCCATCTCCAACGACCGGACTTAAGGATCCAAATACATCTCAACAATCCACACAACAACAAATAGACTTGGATTACTTGAGGTTTGAGACACAGCACCACTGGACCCACCATCTCACTCATGGTCCGTTTCAAGTATCCAAGTTTCACCAACAACCACCACATTCCATCTCCTATATGCTAAAGGGTCACTAAACCTCTTAGGAAGTAGTTCTCACCACTCTAACACACCATCTAGAGTTAAAACAAAGGGGTGGTACTTGAGAAGATACCCCACTAGGCGAGACCCCTAAGTCGCTTTAGTGGGGCAGAGTCCTGGCGTGGAACTCCCCCTCTCAAGTATACCATTTTCATCAATAACAAAAGTCTTCCCAAAGGACATAGCTACACCTTCTAACATATAGGGATGAATACAACAAAAACAAGATTATCATTCATCATCAATATCTCACAAACATTCCATTCATATTCATTTCCCACATTCATAAAACATCATATACATTTAAACAATTAATTTATATCATTCACAACATTATTCATAATTAACTCAACTATAATGTATTCATCTCATTCAATTTCTATCATGCGTCTAAGACTATTATTTGTTATAACCATGATATCTATAAATATACTTGCTCATTACAATTGCTTCTTATCTCATTTTAAAGCTATAAATGTTATCTACAACTCTTATGTTTATCTCAAGACCGAGTTTGAAGTATACTATGCCTAAATTACGAACAAAGTGAAACTTTTACCAATTTGTGACAGCTTGACCATTACTTACTAATTTGATCATATCTAGAGTTTCACACAACATTTTTGAGTGAATCCAAAGTTATTTGTTAGTAAACATCCATATATACAACTTTCTTGAAGACTACATTTTCAAATTCAGACCCTAAGACAGAGTTTAGAGCTAAAGAAGATCTAGAACCAAAAAGAAACAGTCCATAAAATTCCAAACTGCAGGGCACGGTTTGTAGACCAAGATTTTACTTTCTTATAACAACATAGATTCATTTCAAGAGTATTAAGTACCAAAACTTTCTATATGATGCATATAACCATTCGATACCATAAGAAAGGTCAATTCACACCTAATTCATCATTTAAGTCCTGATTTTTAACAGAGAAATAGGGCCGAACAGTTTCAGATTTTTCTGCATAATTGGCTATAAACCACATGTTTTGAAGTTCCAAACCACAAGAATTGTGCATCAAAAATATCCCATACCATTCACCTAATTTGAGGCATCATAAGGAAGGCTAAGCCAACTCCAAACCAATCAATTAAAACAAGTTTAAGGGTGGAAAATGGGTGCAGACCAGCAATCGTTTTTCTGCCATAACATCTAAATAATGCAGTAAAAAGGGTTCAAATCATGACATTTCTAGCATAGAAACTTCACATATTGATTATATAATCACAAGGAAACTTTAGGAAGTGTATACCAACACTAACACATCATATAAAACTTGATTTTTGATTAAAATTCATAACAGAACAACAACTACAATTTTGCTGCAGCAAAACAGAGAAAAGATCATCAAGTGAGCACACCCACATCAAGCATAAATGATTTAATCCACAAATTACTCATATGTAAAGACAGGGCAGCAAATTAAAATTTAATTACTCAACCAATATCCACTCACAAACGCATACACCCTATGGAAAACAAGAAGAGAAAAGAATTAGAGCCTCCCTTACCTCTATAACTTGAAATCCCTAAATGCGAAAGCTAAAGGAAGAGGCTTTAGGGCTCCAACTCTTCTCTTCATTCGATACGCAGGTCAGAACCATTGTCCTCCTCTTCACCAACATCGTAACGCTTCTTCTTGCTGACGTCGTCATGCTCCTCGCTGTCACCGGCGCTACCACGCTCCTTGTCACCGGCACCGCTATGCAGGCTTCGTCACAAGCAAAGGAGGACTAGCGGAGGAGAAGAGAAAAGGGAAAGGGAGGAAGAGTGAAATGGAGAGGGGTCTGTTCATGGAGGAGAAAAGAGAAAGTGAGGTTCTGTGGAAGAGAAAAGAGAGAAAGTGAGGGAGAGTGAAAAATGGGAGAACTCAGCTTTGTGAGAGGGTTTTAGAGAAGGGATTTTCAGATTTTTGTTTCCTTTTTGCACCGAGCCTCTCTAATAGGGACACCCCCTTTTTTTTCTCTCATACCATATACTAGCCCACAACCAAATTATATATAATCACATAACTAAACTATAACCAACATTGATTTATTCATTTTAAACGCTCCAAAATAAATTTAATTTCTCTTGTAATTTAACTAAATCACTTTTTAACACAATGACTAAAAACTTAGTGTTACACAACACACCATAAACCCCCGCAATAGAGAACGAGCCAACCTTTGTTCAAATCCAAAGATCGGAGGAGCCCTCCTCCAGAGGAATCGAGACATGAGAGCATGAAGTTCCCCAACCATGTCAACCTCACAACTATACAAAGGTCTACGCCATCTCCACTACCTCACATCAGACCCAATCCTAGCAACCACCACTTCCACGTCCTCCACAAGTGTAAACAAACAAGGGAACAAGTCCTTAAGACAATTTGGTCCCACCCACTTGTCTAACCAGAATTGAGTGTTTTCCCTTGAATCAACCACCCTCCGCACTTTGAATGAGAACCACCCAACACCATTATCCAAGCGCCATAAATCAATCCACTAGACAGATGATCTACAAGACAAAGGACAAGAATGAGAGCCAAGATTGAAGGGACCATAGCATGACCGTGGCAACTCGGGCCAAATGGCTTGATGATCACGTAGGAAGCGCCACCTTCCCCTTTTGGCGAACACATAGTATCCCAACTGATCCACCTTATCTTATTCGCCTCAAACATTGCATTCCATAAAAACCTTCGTTGGATTTTAGCCAATTCAGTGAGAACCTTCTTTGGAGCCCTAAAAAAGAAAAAAATATATTATAAAGGCAATCCAATAAGGACTAATTGCACCATTGTAATCCCTGCCACCCAAAAAAAGGTTCCTCCCCTCCAACACGCCAACTTCTTCTTAAACAAAATCATGAGATAAATTAAATCCTTTTGGTTGGTAATAAATATTCTTTCAAATATTTATATAAATTTTACGAGAATCAAAGAGTAACATGATATTTCACTCTAAAATTTAATTATTTACCATATTAAATTATCAAATAAGAATAACTAAAAAAAATCACATTAATTCAAACTTTTTTTAACTCGGAAAAATTAGATCTCTACCTCTCATAAAACAATTATGTAAGAAACTAGCTAAAAATCATTTCTAAGAAATATTCTTTCCTCATAATGTTATATTTGAAATAGATACGAAAAACAAGAAACTTCTCACATTAATATAATGATAGAATTGTTATTTCACAATAATTAAACCTTTACTAAAGCATTATTATTTTTTCATTTAATGTATTTTAAAAACTATAATCTATGAATTATATAATATTTAATAATTATTTACTCTAAAATAATTATAGACATTAATTTTTTTTCCATATCAAAATTATGGTTCTTTTTATTATTATTATTATAACACCTGGTTAAAAAAAATATTTTGGCCCTAATAATTTATATATCAATGTGATTTTAAGTAAATTATTATTCCATGTAAGTTGAACACAAATTTTTGTACTTATATTTTTGGCAAAAAGTGTTATTCCTTGTGAATTTCATTTACTTATTATCTTATTTTTAAAATGTCTAGGTATTTTAAGTTTTCATTTAAAGTATCACAATGAAACTTTTAAAATATTATGGACCAAAATGTAAAAATGAGAAACTTAATGGACTAAAAATGATATTAAGCTTAAATATTATAATCCTAAGATACTTACACTAATTCTCTCAAACAAAAAGACAATTACACTAATAATAACAACTTAAAACCATTATAAAATAATAACAACTAAACAAATTTGAAAATTAATTTTTATTTAAATTAACTCAAAAAATTTGTTGAAAATAATATAAAAGAACAATTGTAACCTAGATGAAATCAAATCAAAGTAACAAAATAACAATATTACAATCTTAAGATATTTACAATAATCATAATTTAAAAGCATCATAAAATAATAACAACCAAACAAATTTAAAAATCATTTTTTTATTTCAATTAACTGACAAAGTTTGTTGAAAATCAAATCAAACTAACAAAATAATAAATATGAAGTTATTTTTTCTCCACTTTAATTTTTTTTTTTCAATTCAATTTAAATTAAGCCAAATCAATACTTTTTATTTGATAATTATTAATTTCTTGTTATGAATAAATATTATAAAAATTATTTATGTAAAATATTTTTGAATTATAATAAATGACTTGAGAGTTAGAAAAATGTATACCATTTTACATATTATTATTTTTTATTTGTACTAATTTGTTTTTTTAAAGTATTTTACTCTATCTTAATAATTGAAATTATAATTTTTTTCACAGGTAAAACTAAAAAAATATAAAATAATGTCAACATACAAACTAATTCAAACTAACAAATATCAATTTAAAAAAATTGTTTAGTAACATTGCTTTATTGATAACTGTGAAGCTTTTAAATTGAATAAAAAATTGTTAGTGTAAATTTGTGTTAGAAAAAATATTTGGATAGTTTTATGTAAGATTTTTGAAATAGTTTTGGTTTTAGAAATATATGATCAGTTATTATGGATTTTTTAGTTAGACAAAATTAATATAGTACAAGGGTTCACTGGTGGTTTTTTTATGATGTCGGCTCTTAGACTCAGACAAGTTCATAGATGAGATTTCAATACTAAATACTATTCGATCCTTAGCGATGATTTCTCTGTTATTGAAAACCTTTCTTTTCCTTTAGATTAATTATTATACACAAAATAACTACAGTATTTATCCCTCCTCCCCTCTCCAAACAGAAAAAATGCGGTCGCAGTAATAAAAAAAGGGATAGAAATCAAAACAAAAGTATCATGATTTTCTAACATAATAGAGTAAATGTTTCATTCAAGCATGATATTGGGCCCAGTCCATGTTTCAGTGTTACCATAGTAAGCCTGAAATGAATAAGATCAAAATCTCATCTTATAGAATACCCTTGAACTGCTCTATACTAAACATTCAATTCAACAACTACCACTGTTTAATTTGACCAGTGTTTGATAACAAACGCAAAAATAGTGGTAACACCAAGGTCTCTGCATCACAGCCGAGAGCACATTGGAATTATCACCAACAGCAGCACTCTCTGTGTTTTATCATTGACAGAAGCATGAGGTATTCAGCCATTAGCCAAGACCCGGGGCACTTCCCATGATGTTTCCCCAGTTTCAACGTTCCAGTAATATCAACGTTGACTTTCCTCATGCATCACCATCTTCCACCCCAAACCAACATCAGTGACAACTTGTTCATCAAAACTTTCAGAAACATATATTTGATCTTTCGAAACCATTTCATTTTGCAAATTTCCAGCAGCACCATCACTTTCATTTCTTTCACTGTACCCAACATCAACTGAAGTAGAATTTTGTGTTGTATTTTGCTGTCCATTATTCTGAGGAACGAGATCTAATGGGACACTGGTGTCCAAATAGTACTACAAGATGCTTAGATGGAGTTTTCATCTGTTACCTTTGAGAGGAGCACTTATGTTACAGTTTAGTATGATGCTCACTTAACTTCAATTGTCCACACTCTTGTAACAAAACAAATTATCTAGATAGTGTCTAGTCATCTTCGAGTACTGAATTGAATTAATTTTGTTTTCTTTGTTTTTTTTTTTTCTTCGCTTTATATAGATAGACAGAAGTATACATTGTAAATGACATCTCATTATCTTAATCATTTGATTATTTATCAACTTTTTTTAATTAGAATTTTAAAATTATGTATATAAATTAATATCTATTTTAATAAAATTAAATTTACACAGTTTTTTTTTTTTTTACTTTATAAATGTTTTTTTATTGAAAAAATAAGTAGTTTTAAAAATAACAAAAAGAAAATAAATTATGTATTGATAGTTTAAAACAATTTCACATTATTATCTAATTATGAAGTATCACTTAATAAATTTGTTAACTTGTACTGAGTCTAACCTAAATCAAAGCATATTTGAAAAACTATATTATTCATACCACAAGTATAAAAACAAAACATGAATTAAATAAGAGATGTAAAAATGAAAACTATACGAAAAAGTTTTTATTTCATTGTCACAAAAAAAAAAAAAAACATATACCATAACTTTTATGGCTTAATGATCAAGTGTGAATAATATAATTTTGGATGGTTAAATGCAGTAATAAGAACCATCGCTGAAATATCCCATTACTTGGGTTCCATCATGAATGCTACTTCTTTTTCTCAGCTCCCGAGACATTCATGTGCGGCAGAAAATATTTTTGAGCGTGACTTGCTATGTGACGTGGGTGGCTTCGTTGTTCGGACAATCCCAGTCATAATCATCAACACCCAACCACTCCTTTGTGTCGTCGACATAGTGAAAAACAGTTTCGTCGGATATTCTTAATCGTTTTCTTTAACATTTCAGTAATCCAACTCACTCGTGTGTGTATGTTCGATTATCAATCTTCTTTCCTTTTTCTCCGTTACACGAAGCCATATATAACGATCATCAAAAAGATAACAGATATGATAATCTTTTTCAAAATTCCCTCCAAATTCACACTAACTTCTTTGTTGGTTAAGTGAAGGTTCCTATTGTTGTGCATGCCTCAAACACTAATAAAAAATTGAAATTAACTAAATTTTATTTACCTTTTATAAATTCACTAGGTTCTGACCGTTTTTTTTTTTTTCTTTAAACCCAAAAATAAATGTTTAATTTGTATGAAATATTATATAAATAATTTTATTTATTCGTTTTAAATTTGTTAATAGTGTTTCAAAATTTAAATTTTGTTTAGATTTATCAGGGGAACGAATTAAAAAATTAAAATTAGTTATTTCATGGAAAAAGTTCAAAAATGTTATTGGTCAGTAGTAAAGACTCGAGTTTATAAGGTAACATAGACCAAAAGAGTTAACATGATTAGTTTGATGATTTTTTATTCTTATTTAGAAGCACCTTTTATAATTTTGAGGATAAAGTTGTTATAGTGTATAATTTAGTCCTTAAAAAAAATGTTTTGATTAGTAACTCAATTTTCTTAAAACATATTTTTAGTTCCTCTCATTAATCCTAAAATTGATTTCTAGCAGTTTTTAAAATAGTTAGCCTATTTAAAAAAAAGAAGTAAAAGAACTCTTGATAAATCCACATCCATGTTTTTATTGTATTTTTCTTTATGGAATTTCCCTGTTTTAAACAAAAAAAAAAAACATTTTAAAAATTGTACGAAAAATAAATCTAATGATGAAAATCTGTCACAAATGATAATATCATTGACTCAATCAATATAGAGGAACTAAAAGTAATTTTTCAAAAATTGAAAGGACTATTATAAATAGATTTTTTTTTTTGAAGGACTAAAAAAACACAAAACATTCAAATATTTGAGGAACAAACAAGCGCAAAATTCTTTTTAAGGACCGAAAAAAATATCACTCAAATTTAATTGGCTAAAAGCATGATAGTTGATGTTTAAATGTGATTTATGATAGTTGATGGAATCCAGTGATAGTTGGAAATTGAGCTATGATGTGGTGATTGATTTTATATGAGATCCTCTTGGTATGAGTTAAATCTCATTGTTTTCTTTCTTTTAAGATGTCATGCTTGGTAATTTGAGAAAACTATAGATATAACTAGCTATTATCTTTAATCTATTCATTCTTTACACGTGTCTGTTTGCGTGAGTTTAATCTTGTGTGTGGCACATGTGGTTCCTTGCATGTGGAGTTGGGCATCGGTAAGCCCTCCCAGGAAGCCTACAAACCTAAAATCCGCAAATTGTAGAATTTGCACCCGCAAAGCCCATAAAGTTAATGGACTCAATTTTAATGAGCCCCCACTCCCTGCATTTGCAATAATAATAAAAATGGTGGGTGACTATGCAAAGGAGTGTGCGATGAGCTGATAACAACTAGCAGTGTGATTAGTAGTGATCGTGACGTGCAAGGTTGAGAGGTGATGATGATTGTAGTATGACTCTAAGACGTGTCAGAGTGTGTGACATCTACAAATTGAGAACTGACTTGTCCCAGCCTTAGCGATGAGCGGCGACGATAGAGAGCAACGACAATATCACAAGGGCGACAAACAGCTTCTAACCCAAGAAGAAATTTAGGTTTCTCAAGTTTTAGTTTCTATTGGTTAAACGTCTGTGCTCGTCTATCAAATTTTTTTTTTTTAAAACGATGCAAGGATGATTCCAGTCGTGTTATTTTATATTTTTACTTTTTCTAAATAATACATATAAATTCTTACCAAGACACCCCATGGTCCCGTTAGTTAAACAGGGTGCGGGTTTCACGGATACCCCAGGAGCCCAAATTTGTTTGTTTGGCTTTACTTGCATGTGACATATGTGCTTGTGACTGTGATGATCTCAAACTACACGTTTAAAGGAGTAGATTACTAGGAGGTTGTGTTCACTTCATAAGCATTAGAGATGAATAATTCACTACGAGGCATCACGACCGTGGGGAAGGCATGCATGGATGCAAAGACTCTTTCTTTCATTCATATTATTATTGACAATATATCTTTAATTTTTTTTTAATAATTTAACTAATAAAAGATTTTGTAATTTAAAATTTAACTTTTAAATTTTAGTTAGGTTTTATAATTTAAAACTAGGGAACTTAAAAATGGTGATTGTTATATTTAAAAATTTAATATTTTTTCACCTATGACTCTACAAATTTTAATTTTTGTTTATATTTTTTTATGAGTACCAAATGAACAGTCACTCTCTAGGGTGACTAATTTATTTATTGCTGTATGTCAAATAAAATTATAAAAGATAACCCGTTTTCCTTTGAATTCTTGTTGTTTATAATTATTACATTAGATACTATAACGGTTTTATCTTTTATATTATACTAATTACTTTAACTTATTCATTAAATAAAGATCTACTTTATCTTACTTTATCTTATTGGAAATAAGATGATCCAATCTGTATTTTAAAAAAAGTTCACGTGGTTAAATTCTATCTTATTCATTATCATACACATATATATTCATTATGATATACGTCTTGGCTTCTCCCTCCAATCTCAAATCTCAAACACAGTCTTAAATTACAGCTTCTTTTCTTGTATTGAGAATTTCTTGATCTACATTTCTTGCAACAGCTACGCACTCATGGCAACAACAGAACAATATCCTCGAAAAAAACTCATTATAAAGTTCTTCTCTAAACCTTCTCTAAGGTATGAAGCGCCCTCTCATGTTTCTTATTCGTGCAACCAACCATCTCACAGAGTGTCCAAAGTGTATCCACTAAAAAACAAGAAGGGTTATTATGCCATGGCAATATGGGTTAACGTTGACACCAAAAACACCTCCCAATCTTCTGTTGCTCATTCTGGAATCTCAAAAACTGGGTCTGAGGACTGTAGATTGAAGAACAAGAAAGAGGATATCGTGCGTGTGGAGTGCAATAAGAAAGAGAAGAAGCGAAAGGTGCAGCATCATGCAATGACAACGATGTTGGACCGTTGCAAGAAGATGCAGTGCTGGGCTATGTTGAAGCGTTTGATGGTAGGAAGAGATGCGTGGGTTTTGAAGAAGGATATTCTTGATCCTAAGGTTGGGTACGTTCTTGATAAGACCGAGGCTTTGAGAAAGCCAAAGGGTTTGGAGGATGTTGAGTCGAAGTTGAAGAGCTTGGCTTACTCAAAGGCAGATGAGTTTGTGGATGATGTGAGGCTTGTGTTGTCTTATGCATTGCAGTACCCTCAAAGGAGTGAGGTTCACAGAACCGCAAGTAGGATCAGTGAGGCTTTTGAGGTCACTTGGAAAACTATGAAGGAGAAGTGGATGCGTGAAGAAAGAGATCAGAGGAACAAGCAGAATAAAATTTGTAGCACAAGAAATGATGATGATTATGATGGTGATGGTGAAGTTGGTGCGAAAGTGATGATGGAGAGTTATCTCACAAAAGGAGAATTACGTGAAAGAAGGAACTTCAAGTCAATTTGCAGCTGATTCAAAGTAGCTTATATGCCTTATTAGGCTCAGTGAGTTCAGTATGTTAAATTGTTGTTTATCATAGAAAGTGGTTGAAAGCCTCTTCAACGGTTTCATTGAATTACCTGTTTATTCAATTTATTAATGTAATAATAGTCTCTTTTCAATTTCTACTTTTAGTAGTAAGATTACTTACTCCTACACACTTTTTCCATCATTCTCTATTGTATCACTGCATTCATAATCACTTTTTACATGAATTTTAATAAACTAAAAATAGCTTAATAAATTAATGATCTTTAGTTTTGGCGGGAAGGAGAGGCAGGCATATCAAGTATAAAATATAACATAAATTTAAGAACACTTAAATTGGCGGGAAGGATCATTGCATCCTCAGCACAGGTGCACTGATTATTGCCTATCAAAAGACTCACTGATAATTCTTCTTCTTCTTCTTCTTCTTCCAGGCGAATCCTGCCTCGGCGACAGCCCCTGCGTTCAAATGGTTCATTTCGATAATTCTTCTTCTTCCAAGTTATTCTTAAACTATTCAAATCTCTGTGTTTTGTTCTTTCATCAGATTGAATGCATTATTGAATCGTCGTATTGTAGGGTTATGAATTGGGTGGTAGATTGATGATTATGATTCACCGAGCCTATTCATGATAATTGTGATTGTTTGGGAATTGGAAGGTTCAAGAGACAACTGAGTTGGATTTTGATGCATGGAACCTCGTCAGGTTGAAGAGTGAATTTGTGCAAGTGTTAATTTTAAGCCTTTGTTGTTAGTGAGGCAACAGGGCAATGGTTTTGTTTTCAACTGTTTGAACATGGAATGCCGAAGTGTCGTAGCTTAATTCCTCTAGGGGCTTTTTGATTGAAAGAGTGATTTGATGGTTTTTATTTTGCTTTCAGTTACAGTAGAATTTGAGATTCTAGGACATAAAACCGAGTAAGGAGTGTGTTTTTTTGGTGGTCCTTTCATTGTTTGGTAATTTAAAGTTATAAGTAGTTATTTTAATTTTATTTTTTTCTTTATCTTGGTAGTATGGAACATTACGTTTGTCAATAGCAGAACAGAGTAGTTTGGAATTATCAGTATATGATCTTGCCGATTTCCTGGTGTACTATGAAAAACTATGGTGTTGTCAGTTGTGGGAGTCCATGAACGTGCATAGTTATTAATTTTCAGATTTTAGTGTGTTTCATTAAAGATGAGATTGGGGGAATCCAATTCCTTGTTTAATTGCTTTTTGTTATGTTTATCTTTGGGTGCAGAAGGAGTGCAAGATTTGTACACGGCCATTCACTGTTTTTAGATGGAGACCTGGCCGAGATGCAAGATATAAAAAAAGTGAGATCTGTCAGACATGTAGTAAATTGAAAAATGTTTGCCAAGTGTGCCTTCTGGATCTTGAATATGGACTACCGGTTCAAGTCAGAGACACTGCTCCGCAAGGTATGCTTTCCTTATGTTAAGTCATTTTATGGTTGATAATAGTTGAACCTAATTAATGTTTGGTAAATAGTCAGTGTTTTGCCATTGTAACTTGTAATTGTTTCAATAATCAAGATGCTAATTGTTTGCTCCTTGATTTGGATGATTAATGACCATCTCCTGTTAGATAGCTTAGCTTAATCCTTGAACCTACTCATAATCTGGGTGTGCTCATATGCATGATGCACAAACCTATTAGCTGCCTCTTTTTATCTGATTGCCTACACTAGTAGTAGTTAGTGTATATGTTCAACTCTGACATTCTTTAATGCTCTGTTCTGGTTTATTTCAATTCCAGCTTTGTATAGTTTCCACCTGAAGCTGTCTACCCTATTTGATACTTGTGTTGGGTAGGGGTGTTCACGGGTATGGGTAACTCGCGAACCCAACCCAACCCGGTTTAAACGGGTTGATAAAGTGTTTGGGTCAGACCCAACCCAACCCAATCTCAACCTGATGACTTATGGGTTAGGTAACGGGTTCTGTTGTATGAACCCGTAACCCGCTCGACCCGACCCGACCCAAACTATATATAATAATAATAATGATGATGATAACAAAACAAAAAGCCTACTCTCACTCACTCATCATTGTCACCTTCTATATATACCTTTAACCTCCTCACTTTCAAAAAACCCTTAAAATAGAAACATTCTCTGTTGCATCATTGTGGCCATTCGTGTGTCACTACAGCTCTCCACCACGACCCTCCACTGCTCTTGTCCTTCGTTGCATCGTCCTCCGCTGTGTGTCACCCTCTACTATTGTTTGTTACATAACAAACAACTTTTAAAACACCATAGAAAGCACTGGTAATCTTTTTATTGGATTTTATTTGATAATTTCTTCCACAATCTTTAGAAAGTCAAATCAATATGATTCATCTTGACATAGTCGGCATTAGTTCTTGCTATTGTTTGTGATTTAACGAGGACTTTTTTAAAAATACATTACTAACCTCGTGATTTTTTAAACAAAATCTGAAAATCTATTATGATTTTTAAAAAAATTTTAATTTTAATTTTTTTTTTAAAATACATTACTAACCCGATGACCCAACCCAACCCGTTAATGATTGGGTTGGGTTGGGTTTGAAAATAAAATCATGCAAATCCAACTCAACCCAACCTGTGAACACTCCTAATGCTAATGTTGGGATTTTGTTTTTAAAAGAAAAAAACATCATAGAAGTAATGAGTTTTTTTTTTCCCTTTTTTATTTACTTACTCAACCATGGAACACTGTTTTAAAATTTAAAATTTTGTTTTTAATTTGACTCAGTTCTCCTTGATCACTACTTGATCGAGATCACAAAAATAAAACAAAATAAAATAAATATTTATTTATTACTAAATGTAGGCATAAAACTAAGATATAATCTAACGATGACGGGGCGGTGGAGGAGGCGGTGGGATTCTTCTTTTTTGGGTTTCTTGCTTTTCCTGGCTTCTTAAAGGATAAGGAAACTGATGACACATACAGGGATGACCGAAGAAGGTGAAGAAGAATGAATTGGCCACCACAAATGCATGCTTTGGTTGGGTTGGATTATTTTGCTGCTTTATCCTTTGATTTCCTCTCTCATATATGCATACCGGAGATTACATTGGTCAACTGAGGTTCTGTGCTTGCTTAAGAAACACTATGTAATGCGCAGAATTTTGTATGTTACAAATTAAATCCCACTTGAAACTTTAGAATGGAAGGAAATAATTGGTATCAAATTACACCAGTATAGTAATATAGAACGTGGGCTTAATGCGCCTTGTATTGTTGACTTCAATTGTCCACACTCTTCCAACAATTTTATTTTATTTTTCTAGATAGTGTTTAGTCATCTTCCAATACTGAATTAGTTTTGTTTTCTTTGTTTTTTTTTTTTTTTTCCTTTACCCCTTTACATTGACAGACAAGAGTATACAAATAGTGCCATTATTATGCTATATACTTTTTTTATTTATTTAATACTCTATTGTGTAAATCACATCTCATTATTTCAATCATTTGATTATTTATAGAATTTTTTTAATTAGAATTTTAAAAATATGCATATAAATTAATATCTATGTTAATTAAATTAAATTTACACAGTTTTTTTTTTTACTTTATAAATTTTTTTTATTGGAAAAATAAGTAGTTTTAAATATTAAAAAAAAAATTATGTCGATAGTTTAAAACAATTTTATATTATTATCTAATTATAAAGTATCACATAATAGATTTGTTAACTTGTATCATGTCTAACTTAAATCAAAGCATATTTGAAAAACTATATTATTCAAACCACAAATATAAAAACAAAACCAGAATGAAATAAGAGATGTAAAAATGAAAACTGTACGAAAAAGCTCAAATATCCCATTTGATTGTTAAATGTTATTGTTGGTCATGTTTTAAAAAGGATGAAATTAGAATAAAAAAAAAGAAAAGAATGGGAACAATATGCTTGTGAAGTTTGAAAATATAGTTTATAACTTCATATTATATGGAAATAATTACTTTAGAATAGTACATTGAACCAAAAAAAGGTGAATTGCACGGATACGATTACTAAATTTAACTCTCTTTTTACAAATGGAAACAGAAGAGGGTGGTAAATTTGAGCTTCATCAACAATTCATTCAGAAAAAAAAAAGGAGAAATGATAAATTTGTATTGATTTAACAAAAGATCAACATAGGCCAAGTGTTGTAAAAAAATTTACACAATCAACCAAAAACATAAAAAATTTACACAATCTCTCAAAGAATATCCAATATTTAGCTGATGTTGGTTGCATCCACTCCATGCTCCAAACTTGTGCAAGTTATCTAAATTTAACTTTTCATTCTTGATAACATCATCTACACGTAAAAAAAAACATTTGGATTTAGAACACATGAGCTATATATATGACTCTAATTAAAGGTACCCATTATTTTCCATTCACCAGCTTTCCACCTTCCCATTTTCACTCCTAGCAAGCACATTCATAACTAGAGCAAAATAGATAGATATATAGATATAGAGAGCAACATAAACAAGCACTACCAAACAAGGAACAATCAAATCAATTGAGGAAACAATTAAAAAATAATCCATGTGGTGTCATTGATACATGCTGTCCTGTGTATGCACTAAAACACACATCATAGTTCATCAGAAGCACTTCTCCAAATTATTATGGAAATCAGAATTCAAAACATGGTCGAAAGCTAAAAAAAAAGGAAAAATTTGGAAGCAGCTCATTTGTAAAGCTTAAAACAACAAAAAATATCCAAGGAATTATTTAAATCACATTAACTAATCCAACACAAATTTGAAAATGGGTACACACTTACCAAATAAAAACTAAGAACCATTGCCGAAATATCCCATTTGATTGTATGGAAGGTTGAATTGGCTCGGTGCTTGATGCATTACATGGGTTCCATCATGAATGCTGCTTCTTTTAACTAAAGGCATGCCATCACAGAATTTTAAGGATCATGTAGCACGAATGGGATTTGGTTCCATTATATGTTGTACATTTATTGTTTAGATGAAACTTTTATTCAGTTTAATGTTTTCTCATTTATATTGTGCACATTTATTTTGAGAAACATCTTTAGTTTTGACCTAAAATAAACGTGTGGTTTATTCATTAAGAGCTAGTATTAAGAGACTTGATATATTGTAATACATGGGAGATAATACTCGCTATTAGAGGACCTATCACCATGATTCATATATTTGATTTCTTGTTATGATAGATAATGAGTAAATGGACCAAGTGGGAAAATGTTAGTTGTTAGGAACAAACTTATGTTTTGTTTGTTCAACTGACTAGGAAACAACTATGAGAAAGCAGTTACACTATTACACCGAATGTAACTGATTGGTAACGGCTATGAGAAATGAGAAAGCGGTTACACTGTATGTGGTCCATTTTATGTCTTGATTCATAGAATCATTATCTGCTGACATTTTGTTGAGATTCTATGCGGATTTTGTGGTTCCCATAAAATCTTTATCTAACTGAACACTATGATGGGTAGATCTCTCTATATAAGTCTCTATACTTTGTTGGGTCACTAAGCCTACTACTCCTTCAGAAAAACTAACACCATCAAGTTGAGTGAGTTAAGGTTTAGAAAGAAAACAGACGTTCCAAGTGTGTGCCTGAATTATTTTGCAATGGCTGAAGGTTAGTGTTTCAATCCATTTATTAGCTTCCGCTATTATGTTAATTTAATTATGTTATCATATTTAGATTATATTTAGAATTTAATTTATCATGTACTCCTAGGTTACTTTCATGAGAGAGTGTTATCTTGGGAGAGTGTTAGTGTCGAATGCCCAAAGCGTGGCTTTTCGTTGACTGCATGTACTCCTAGACTATTTTCATCAATGTATTGACGGGTATTACATGCATATGGAACATAAGTTGGTCAAGCATGCATTGCATGTGTATCAATGTAATAAGCGTGTACATTATTGTAATGTGAATAAAGTGTGAAGTTTTCTATGTCTTGCCTTATAAATCTTTAATTTCTTTTATGAGATATATCTCACCGCTGCCTTTTGTGTATTGTTTGTGTTTGGGCTGAATGCCATCATTGTAGGTAAGACTTGGTAAGGCTTAATAAGATCTAAATGATGATGTTGGAGAGAAGGCTTGGATTCATATTTTATTTACTTTTGTTTTTCTTAGGATTTTGTACAGTATAAAACTACATTAAATCAGGGCTTGTGTTTTATGGCCTTGGGAGTGCCAAGAAATATTTGAAACATGTTTGTCTTTCTTTTCAATAAAAGGGTTCTTGATTCTTAAGTATTATGTGACTTTCTTTTATTTTTAAGAAAGACACTTTGAGAATATTTTTGGTAATAATTATATTTTAAAGTACATTATAAATGTATGTGTCTCCAAATGGTAGGGTGTTACAAATATCAATGATATTAAATTTTACAACCCATATATTTGACTAGCAATTGACAAATTTAGTTCATAGAAAATGGAAAGCTAATATTTGTATGAAAGTTCAGCCAAACCGTTGTTATCAAAATTTCTTTGCAATACATTTACAATTGTGACAATGACTTGACCAAGATATCGTTGCTTTAACTGTTTTGTGAGCTCTCCTCTATATAACCCCAAAAAAACACTTGTCACAACAATATTTGTAATCAATTTGATTAAAGTTTTTTTGCTTTGTTGGTGACCTTAAATATATTTTCACTACAATATAAATAGTTTTCTACCATAACATTCTACAAATAACTATACTTTAAAGAAGTGCGAGAGAGGCATAAAGAACAAAAGAAGAAAGAAATGGATATTCAACACATTAGCGGAACTTCTACAACTCAAGAAGGACTAACTCTTATTTGTAGCAGTGGTATTCTATGTGAAATTGTGGAGCTCAGTGACGTAGATCTAAGATTCAATGGAACTACTATAGCAACGGCAAAATGTGTGAATGTTAAGCCCATATTTGGACGGAGAGCATCAATTTGTGTAACTTATATACAAAAGCCCATTAGTAGGGACGCACCTAGGTTGTCCTTTGGGGGAGCCATGGCCGCCCTTACTTTTTCTATTTTTCTTTTACCATATACTTTAGAGGGGTGCATTTAGTAATTAGAGGGGTGTATTTAACAATTTTGTAGTGCATTTAGCATTTAGTATTTTTTTTTCTTATGTAGAATTCTAATATTTTATTAATATTATATAATTTGATTTTTAAAATTATTTGTTCTCTAAATTATCAAATCAATATCAATCTTATTTATCTTTTAGAAAATCTTATTTAAATATTAAATTTTAATTATTATAGAATCAATTTTATATTTAATTTATTTAATGATAAAATTAATAGTAATTTTATCTTTTTTTTTTATATAGAAATCTTATATGAAGATTATATTAATATTTTATTAACTTTAATTATTATATAATTTTTTTTTTTTTTTTCTAAACTATAAAATCACGATGTTATCTTTTTTTTCAACGCTATAAAGTATCAAATTTTAATTACTATAGAATCAATTTTAACTAACTTTTTAAATTATAAAATCAATAGTAATTTTATTTATTTTGTAAATAAATCTTATCCAAATATTATGTTTGATTAATTTTGTTATTATATATAATTAGCTGTTTCTTGAGCTAAAACTTCAATTGTCAAATTTTATTTATCTGCAAGTAAATGAGTTGTTTTTGTTTCTTAAATTGCACATCGGCATAAGACGTCACAACCACGAGTTAACATCTTCGACAAAAGACAAAAGTTAAAAGACATAATCGTATAAAACAAAGGTATTTCTAATTTTTATATTTCAAATTTGACAATTAGTATATTACACTTTCTTTTTTGGTAACAATGTTATTGCTATGAAGAAGGCAATTAGTATATTACATTCTTAAGCTAAAACTACAATTGTCAATATAGTCATTGATGATTTTCATGACATGTAAGAAAGATGTTTCACATTTTGATAGATTATTAATGTAATTAACATTTTAGATCAATTTATGAATATTTTATATACAATTGATTATATATATATATTTTTTGTTAGATAATTTTTTTTTCATAGTTGGCCCCCCCGTCCTCCGAGTCTAGGTCTGCCCCTGCCCATTGGTTCCTTGAAAATATAAAAATCTCTCCTTAACTCCTACAAATCACAAATGTCAATTATATTGATCTTTTTAAGAATTACAGTTTTCATGTATGTGGACTAATATCATCTATATTATGAATTATTTGTGTTCCTTTGCTAAATTTCATAGGGGCGATTTTTGGTTATCACCCATCTGCATTTATGTAGGTTATTATGCATTTGTAATTACTCATTTCCATGTTATTTAATTTTCTCTTTCATCAATTTAAGATGAATAAAATTTACTCATTTTGGTTCTGTTTGAAATTACCATTTTATTTACTCAATTTGTTAAATTGAACTGAAAATGATGATTACATGATAAATCATTATAATCATAAAACTGATTGTATCATATATTTATTGTTAAAATAAATCAAATCACCTCGATAAATTAAATAAATTTGGTAATAGAAAAATATTAAATAAACTCTTTTGTTGTGTCATTTGTGGTGAAGAATGCTAAAGGGCCAATGCCACCTCTAGATGATCTTTCCAACGGTTGAGAAGAGGGCTAACTAATATATAGTCTTTCAAAACATGTAAAGATAACATGATAAAATGATTAATTTTCATTACACATTTGTGTAAAAGTAATTTATTTATTTTATTGAATTATTATAGAATCAATTTTTAACTAACTTTTTAAATTATAAAATCAATAGTAATTTTATTTTATTTTGTAAATAAATCTTATCTAAATATTATATTTGATTAATTTTGTTATTATATATAATTAGCTGTTTCTTGAGCTAAAACTTCAATTGTCAAATTTTATTTATCGACAAGTAAATGAGTTATTTTTGTTTTTCAAATTGCACATCGGCACAAGACGTCACAGCCACAAGTTAACATCTTTGGCAAAAGACAAAAGTCAAAAGACATAATCGTATAAAACAAAGATATTTCTAGTATATTACACTTTTTTTTTTTGTAACAATGTTATTGGTACAAAGAAGGCAATTAGTATATTAATTACATTCTTAAGCTAAAACTACAATTATCAATATAGTCATAGACGATTTTCGTGACATGTAAGAAAGATGTTTCACATTTTGATAGATTATTAATGTAATTAACATTTTAGATCAATTTATGAATATTTTATATATAATTGATTATATTTTTTTTTGTTAGATAATTTTTTTTCATAGTTGGCCACCCCTGTCCTCCGAGTCTAGGTGCCCCTGCCCATAAGTTTCTTGAAAATATAAAAATCTCTCCTTAACTCCTACAAATCACAAATGTCAATTATATTGATCTTTTTAAGAACTACAGTTTTCATGTATGTGGACTAATATAATCTATATTATGAATTATTGTGTTCCTTTGCTAAATTTCATAGGGGCGAGTTTTGGTTATCACCCCTCTGCATTTATGTAGGTTGAACTATTATGCATTTGTAATTACTCAATTTAAGATGAAGAAAATTTACTCATTTTGGTTCTGTTTGAAATTACAATTTTATTTACTCAATTTGTTAAATTGAACTGAAAATGATGATTACATGATAAATCATTATAATCATAAAACTGATTGTATCGTATATTTATTGTTAAAATACATGAAATCACCTCAATAAATTAAATCAATTTGGTAATAGAAAAAAATTAAATAAACTCTTTTGTTGTGTCATTTGTGGTGAAGAATGCTAAAGGACCAAAAGAGTTACTACTACCACCACCAGATGATCTTTTCAACGGTTGAGAAGAGGGCTAACTAATATACAATCTTTGAAAACATGTAAAGATAACGAGATAAAATGATTAATTTTTATTACACATTTGTGTAAAAGTAATTTATTTATTTTATTGAATATATAAATTAACTTATGATATATTTAATACTGTGTGAAAAGTATATATTTTGGACAAACATTGAATAATTATAACCAGTAAAAAAAAGAATAGAAATAACAAATAATCTAAACATGGTTTTTATTAAAGAATATCAACGATTTTAAATTTTAGGCTTAATTTCAATTTTAGTTTCCCTAGTTCCAAAAATTGACGATTTTGATCTTCCTAGTTTTTAATCGTAAAATTTGGTCCCTCTAATTTAAAAAATTGGCGATTTTGGTCCCCTTGCATGATTATTAATTAATAATTATTATTAATAGAGTTACTAAGTTCAATATAAATTCATTAAAAATATTAATTATTAAAATTGATAAAAATGATTTTTTTTAAAAAATATTTTGTTAATATTAAAGCAAATTTTTAATAATTGGTAGTTAACTATTTTTTTAATGTTAACTTTTTTTATAATTATTTTTATTTAAATAATAATTTTTAATTAACTTTATAACTCTATTAATGACAAATTACTAGTTAATAATCGATTACGGGACCAGAATCGTCATTTTTTTTTTAACTAGAGGGACCAAATTTTACGATTAAAAATAAGGGGACTAAAATCGCCAATTTTTAAAAATAGAGAAACCAAAATTACAATTAAACCTATATAATTTTGTTTCCAAACTAACAGCATCAATTATTTTTTCTTGGTCCCTTGCTATGCAGCATCTATGCCTATTGCATATACGACTATACCAATACCACCCTTCGTTTCTCCCATCTTCATTCATAATCCATAGAGGTTTGTGGATGCGGCGGTGGGTCTCGTCAAGGTTGCAATAACAGCAAACCGAGATCTTAAACATGACACATGACTCTTTCTGATAAACTACTGAGGTGTAAACTTGACCCACTAATGGAGCTCATTGACGGAGGGACCACCAGTCAAATGAAACATTAGGGACTATAAACAAAAATGTTCAATACTTCGGGGACCAAAAACATATTTTACCCTATCAAAAATTAAGAGTAAAAGAAAATTTCAACACAAGAGAGATGTAAATGATTGGAAATAATTGTGTACTGGAAACTTTCACAAAGGTTCTCTTTATAGTGACAGAGGATCAAAATCTTATCTTTCTATCAAATATAAGATTGGGTATCAAAAAATATAATTGAAAGATTAAAACAAATTACACAAAAGCCTAAGTCTAAATACAAATAATACAAAGCCAAATTCGTACATGTTTTGGCTTAAATGAAAAAGACTAAGCAATATATTCAAATACTAAAAACTAAGATGAAGACTAGAATCTTCATATAAGTAGAGGACAACCCTCACCATATGAGCTAGCTTTTGGGGTTGAGTTATGTCCAAGCCCACATTCTAAAAATAAAGAGATGAGAAGCAAATCTAAAGTGGTCTATTGGCTTATGCAAAGGATGAATTACAAGAAAAAAAATAATTTACAAATTATTAGTTGTAAATTATTCATTTAGACACATGAAAACCACGGGATGACACGTGGAAATCGTCATTACCACATCATTAGCATAGGTGCCATGCAAGTGCACACACTAGTGTTAATGGAGGAGAGTTAATCGCAAGACCATTATGACAAATTTTTTACACATTTATGGACTAAATTTGTTTTTTGTTTTTTTTTTTATATCTTTCAAGGACCAATCATGGTAGCACCTTACTTTTATGGACCAAACTAAGTATTTACCCTAATTATTTTATAGCGCCATAGGTGAATTGTATTGGGTAAAATATATAATTTTGTAGTGAGGCATCAAGTATATGTTACTTATGTTCTCTACTTTTTATTATAGGGTAAATGCAAATGAGAAAAAGACTATCAGTCAATCACAACCCTCAATTTATATGTAAAAAATGTGACAATTTTATCTATTGTACAACTTAATGAAAAATGGTTCTATCGAATATACAACTTAAATTGATCCTTGAATATTACAAGTTAATGACAAAATGGTCCGACAAATTTAACATAAAGACTAAATTTTTGTACTTTTGACACAACATAAAGACTAAATCATAATTTTTTTTTTTTTAAAACTAAATTGTCACCAATTTACAGATTCAAGAACCAAAATGGTTATTTACCGGGCTACCAAAATAATACTAGGTCCCCTCCTAATAAGCTTTATTGTAACCAACAAAATACCTACAAGGACCTGAACCTAAGAAATCTATACATAAACTGCCATTTGATTTATTATCTAGATTCTAGACTAAACAACAAAAGTCCTAGCAGACTGCCTCCACCGCAAGCCTCTTGACAGCATTTCCACAAGTTGTTGGACCAAATGTCTTCTCCGAAACATCAATTGAACATACTTTCTTGCCAAAGCAGGCCTAGAGAATGAAATAATATCAGTTATCAACTCATATATACCATTATTGTGCTAACAGTAATAACAATCTTAAAATAAAACAAACACTTAGTGAGTCTTACCTTTTGCACAATGGACAATGCATCACTCTTGCTCTCACAACTTCCCTGAGTAAATGCTCCACACACTCCTTCCGGTTCACCAAAACTTGCAAATTTAATAGCAGAGATTTTACGGCCTTGGCAA
This sequence comes from Amphicarpaea edgeworthii, assembly GCA_014843725.1. Lineage (NCBI taxonomy): Eukaryota > Viridiplantae > Streptophyta > Magnoliopsida > Fabales > Fabaceae > Amphicarpaea > Amphicarpaea edgeworthii. The sequence goes on from CM026324.1 coordinate 12,811,678, forward strand.
GACAACTCCAAAGTCTTGTTCTCGTATGCATTTGCACATACTCTACCAACAACAACCGTTTGGAAATTCACTAGTGATGGGTTCCCACCCAACTCCGCAAACAAAACCAAAGTGTTTTCACCATCTTGAAGATAAGAGCGAGGGACATGGTACCTGAATAAATAAATAAATAAATACTACTATCTTATTGTAGAATAAATAATTAATAAACAATAGAAATAAAGTAAAACCTAACCAATTACTTACCATCTTTGTGTTGGCTTCCCACAGTTGGTAACACATTTTGAGTTGGAATATTCTCCACGATAATCACAAGGCTCATCACTGCAACCATCTTCTTCAGCATTGTAACTAGGCCAGATACGTCCAATGTTTTGACCATTCACCCATGCATAGCCTTTGCCCATTCCTTTCAAGTCAACCACAACAGGGTCTGACCCAAGGGGAGCTTTGAAAGTAGTCTTGCAATTAATTATAAGAACATTATTAGTTAGTTTTTAACTTAAAAGATGAATTTAAAGGTGAGTTACTGGTTTTATACTATTGGACAATCGCAACCCCTTTTTTGCATGACTTTTTTTTTATATAAAAATCAAGTGTCTTAATCATTACTAAAGGATTCTGATTGTCTAACAATATAAAACTCTTTTACACTAACAATATAAACCAAACTATTTTACAATTTAAAGAAAATGAAGAGTAATTAGAATTACCTTGTACCAAGTTAACATCCTGTTTGTGGGTAACTCGTCAGATTCCCATTTATTTTGAGAAGCGAATGGTGAGTCTTCACTGAAGAATTTATGGTCCCAACCATGCAACCCTACCTTGTATGACCATTTGCTGGAGGATAAATTCTTAACGACGGTTTCATCACCTTCAGAACTGACCAGCTCAATAGGCCCAACAAGACCGGCATGCCATGTATCAAAGAATGCCCCGTAGTTCTATTTCACAAAATATAATGAAGCATTGTTAATCATTAATCATTAAAATTTATACAAATTAAATATTGTTATTGTGGGCAAAATCAAATCATCAAGGTCCACAAGTAAAGTACCTGAAGTCCGACAGTGACACTAAGCAAGCTTATAACGTTTTTTCCATGTTTCAACTTAATGGTTGGCTCAAATTTATCATTATGAATCCCGTATGTGGCCCAATGGGAACCTATTATTATTGGTCAAGCAGGTGGAAATTAATCTTTGTTATTGAAAATTTGACACAAATTAATGTAGTCAATACAATATTAATTTAGCTTATGGTTCTAAAATATTATGTACCTATATGTTCTCCGTTGACGAATGCATGAATTACATGGCCACTACCGTTAATCCTAAGAGTCATATTTTCACCCCAAACTGGATCATCAGGCTTGAGATGAACACTGTAAGAACAAAGAAGAGTATATGTGACAAACAAAACAAATAGAAGCAAAGGAAATTTAAAATATAAATATAAATAAGCTAAGAAGTGGGGGGTGATTACGTACTTTGTCATGTACCAAAGATAGTCACTAGCATCATTAGCCTCATCTTTTTGATCAACAAGTCTGTTTGCAGAGACATTACTCTTACCAAGAAGAGAATTATCAATATTCTCTGATCTCCATACCCACTTCAAAGTAGTTGGCTCATCTTCTGCCTTGCTATTTTCTTTAACCATTATTGAGGTTTGTACATTCACCTGATTCAGAAAATATATATACTTAATTATTAATTAGTAACATAGATAATCATATATTGCATATATTGATCTTAGTGAACAAAATTAGTAGATTTTTCTTTAACCTTGGCAGTGTTATACTCTTCATGTTGACAGTCAGGAAGAATGCTAACAGACCATGCTGGAACTGTATAGTTCTCTCCTCTAAATGTCAGAGTGGCATCAGTGGTGGTGTTGGTGTTGCTCAAAAAGCAGCTTGATGATTCGTTTGTGGTATAAACAGTGGCCTTAATTAAATTTAAAAGTAGATTATTAATGAGAACTTTTATTCTTAAGAAAAATAACAATAAAACAAAGTCATCGAATTTGTTTGTGGATTTCTATCATTCATTTACCTTAACAGAGTTACCAAAATCAATTTCCGTTATGTTCCCACTTGTAAGAGTTTCCTCCATTGACTTCAAAACAATGTGAAGTTCTTTCAAGTGACCCCATTTTGGTTGGGCTATGTTACCTGCAGATTAATATTAATAAAAATAAAATATCAAAGGTTTGTCCATCATTTTAAAATTATGGTAAATATTAACTCATAATATATAAATAAATTCATTTACCATATTCATCTAGAGGAGCATCATAATCATATGTTGTGGTAATGTATGGACCCCCGGCTGTTCTACCGAAGTTAGTCCCACCATGATACTGAACCAAAAATCGTATACATAAATGATGTTAAAAGTTAACTAATTAAGATCAGTTAATAAATAGAACAATTGTGAATTGAGTTGTTTACCATATAATAATTTTGGAATGTGCCTCCGGTTTGATAAAATCTAGCCACGGCATAAGCAACATCTTCAGCAGTTCTGTGTGGATCTTTGCCGCCCCAATTCTTGAACCTTAAATTCATCCAAAAAATTAAAGCACAAATATAATTAATATTTGTATATTAATAAAAAAAACACATGAAGCTAATTAAAACTGATTTTTCTTTTAAAATTAAAAATTGAATATGGGTTAAAGATATGAGACATACCAGCCTACCCAATTTTCGGTCCACATTTTAGGACTGTTAGGAGTACTAGGTTCAAAGTTGTCACAATACCATCCATTGCAGGTATTGATCTAACACGAAAATGTAAAACTATCAGCTTGACATATATTAACCAACAAATCAATGTTCTAAGTGGTAAATGGGTTCTAGTTTGATCATTTTAAACAAGGTATCGAGTTATAACAAAAAAAAAAAAAAAAAAAATATAATATAATATAATATAAAAAAACACATGCACACCATTGACTGAGGAGCATCGGACTCTTGGCACATGATCCATGGAACACCAACATTCAAGGACTCCGCCATGTTCGCAGACCAATCCATGTATGCTTTTCCAGCATCTCCATATTGTGAAATTACGTTACCATATTCATTTTCAATCTAAAATTATTGATCAATTCGTTAGTAAATTATTTTTTGAAAAAAAAAAAAATCAAATTAAATGGATCCATTTATAAGGAGATCAAAAGAGAAAGAAAAATAAATAGGTACCTGAGTGAGAATTATGGGACCACCTTGAGAAGCCAAAAGTTTCTCTTTCTTGACCATATCCACGATCAAAGTAGTGAAATTTTTCATTTCATTCTTATTTCCAAATCAAAACAAAAATGAGAAATAATATATTCTGAATGAAAAATATTTTAAAAAGTCAACAATATAAGGAAAAGAATATTACCATGAAAACATCATTGGCAGTCCGAATCTCTACACCGGGTAGATTGTGAACCCACACAGGAATCCCTCTGGACGTAACCACACAAGAAAAATATATTTTTTTATAAAGTTATATTCATGATAAAAAAAAATAATATTTTAGCATAGTTAAAATAATTTTACATTAATTTTTATAACAAAAATTATTTAATTAAAATTTTACTTTTTTCATTGTACTTGATAGATTTATTTATGCATAATTATAATTCCTAATAAATAAATATTTTAAAATTTATAAGTTATATGATAATTAAAGTACACAGTAAATAAATAGTTTTAAATAGATAAATCATATTTTAGATTTATAATAAATTATTTAAAATGTGTGATAAGATTATTTTTGAATTGAAATAAATAAAAGTAAGGAAATAAACAAAAAAATGTTTAAGATTATTGACTTATTGCATGGTATTAAATAAAATACACTTATTGACTAATAGCATGCATTGAAACTAAGAGATGATTAAATATACCCATAGTTCCATTCAGCACAAACATATGGACCAATGCGAAGAACACCGTAAAGTCCAGACTCTTGAATGGTCTTGAGAAATCTGATAAGATCATTATTGCCAGAAAAATCATACACACGAGGAGAAGGTTCATGTGCATTCCAAAAAACATATGTTTCGATTGCATCTAATCCTCCTTCCTTAGCTTTTTGGATTAACTTGGGCCACATCTATGATTAAATTAACAAAAATTAGTGTTAACAATATAGTACACAAATAAAAAATAAAATAAAAAAGAGTATATATATTTACCTCAGGGGTGCTTCTAGGATAATGGATTGATCCAGATAGGAGAACTCTACGCTTACCATCAATTTTGATGGCTCTTCCATCGTGAGAGACATGAACAGCATTGGTGCCAATGAAGGTAAAAATAACAAGGCAAAACAAGACTGATAGAGAGAAAAAGAAGTTCTTAAGAGTAGCCATAACGACTTGAGGAAGTAGAATAGTGTGATCTATTTTTTGAATATACTTACTTGTCTTTATTTATAGAGAGAGTAGAGTAGTGTAGTCTAGAATGGTTAGTTTTATTGTTAGGAACGGGAAGAAAATCTTTATCTTGAACAGAATTTTAACCAATTCTATCTCTTTTACTTTTTCTTTGGACTGAAGATCATTGCTCAAACCCTGGAAAATATGTTAGTTTGTATGGTGGTTATGCTATTCTCAATAAATTTTACATTTTTTTTGTGAAAAAATAATAATTTAATTAAAATTTTACTTGATAGATTTATTTATGCATAATTATAATTCATAATAAATAAATACTTTAAAATTTGTAAGTTATATGATAATGAAAAACACAATAAAGAAATAGTTTTAAATAGATAAATCATATTTTAGATTTCTAATAAATTATTAAAATGTGTTATAATTAAGATTATTTTTATATTGAAATAAATAAAATTACAGAAAAAAAGTAGTTTAAGATTAATGACTATTTGCATATTAATGAATAAAATACACTTATCAAAGAAGACCAAGAGGGGAACTTGTGATAATGTCATCATTGCCCAAGAGATTGTTCATAGTATGCATAAGAAGACTGGAAAGACTGGATATGTTATGTTCAAGATTGATTTTGAAAAAGCCTATGATAGGGTTGATTGGAGCTTCTTGAGATTGACTCTGAAGGAATTTGGGTTTCCAGACCGCACAATAGATTTGGTTATGAACTGCACTACTACTACGTCCTTGTCCTTAAAATGGAATAATGAGAGATTGCCCTCTTTCTCGTCGAGACATGGTCTTCGTCAGGGAGACCCAATGTCACCTTATCTCTTTCTGCTATGCATGGAGAAACTAGCACTTCTCATTCAAGAGAAAGTGAGTAGTGGGGATTGGCAACCAGTTACGGTCTCCAGAGGTGGCCCTAAGATATCACATTTATTTTTTGCCGATGATTGCCTGTTGTTCACTAAGGCGTCAGCAAATCAAGTGCAGTTGGTCCAAGATGTTATCCGTCTATTTTGTTTTGCTTCTGGCTTGAAAGTCAATAGTCAGAAATCTAAGTTCTTCGTCTCTAAGAATGTTCCACGTAGCAAAATCCAGCAATTCGCCACTATATTAGAGTTCCAACACACTCATAATCCAGGCAGATACTTGGGGTTCCCTCTCTTGGTAGGTAGGACCACTAAGGCGGATTTTGCCTCCCTCACAGACCGTGTCAATAGCCGCATTGCAGGTTGGAAGGGCCAACTCCTTAGCCGTGCTAGCAGAGTAACTTTGGCTATGTCAGTTATATCCGCTATCCCCTCCTACTCTATGCAAAACCTATGGATCCCGGAGGGAATTTGCAATAAAATTGACTCTAGGTTAAGGTGCTTCATCTGGGGAGGGAATCACAATCATTGGGTAGATTGGTCTACGATCTCTAAAACTCGTGCCAAAGGAGGTTTGGGCATTCGTCGATGTCGCCAAGCTAATATTTCCCTACTTGGCAAGCATGTGTGGGATCTTTTGCACAGCAAGGATAAGTTATGGGTTTGCTTACTATATGCGAAATATATTGGCCAAAAGAATATTCTTCACCTTAAGAATTCCACAAGCAGCTCGTATGTTTGGTCCTCTATCATGAAAGCCTTATCTCATCTCAAACAAGGTTTCACGTTTAGGATTGGAGACGGGGATTGCTCCTTTTGGTTTGATCCTTGGTTAGAGGAGGGACCATTGTATGGCATGGTAGATGAGGTCCATGAAAGGGACATGCAATTACGCGTTAAGGATGTCTATTTTGATGGCTATTGACACTTTGACGTCCTTACTACAACCTTGCCCCAAGACATTCGGAACACCCTTCCGTACTTGTTTCTTAATCCTTCTATGTCGGATATTATTAGGTGGAGTGCATCTAGCTCGGGAAGGTATGATACCAAGTCCGCCTATGCGTGGTTGAGCCGAGAGCCTGCTTTTCATCTTACCTGTGCTGAGTTCTGGTCGTGGGTGTGGAAGTCCAAGCTACTTGAGAATGTTAAACACTTTATTTGGCTCACCTATAGAGGGAGTCTTCCTACTAACTCTTTCCGCTTCATGCGGCATATTACTACTGATTCTTCTTGTTGCAGGTGTGGAGATGCCAATGAAACATGGATTCACATCCTTCGCGATTGTCCCTATGCATGTAAGGTGTGGCAATACATCCGGTTGCAGTATGGTCTTGATTTCTTCATTGATGATGCTGTATACTGGCTCAGAAGTAACATTCAAGGAAATTTTCAGCTCTTATTCGGCATCACTTGCTGGATGATTTGGTGTGCGAGGAATGAGGTAGTTTTTAACGATATAGTTTGGCCAGACTAGTATATGCATAACCGGACAAGTTCTCTTTTACATTTAGCCAAAGAGACAAGCTCGACCAGTTCGACCAGCTCATCCTCAATAGATAGGATCTTTGGTTAACTCGGGAACCTCCTTCGCAAAACTACATCAAGATCAATACGGACGGTAGTTCCTTTGGTAATCCTGGCTTGTCAGGTTTTGGTGGCGTTCTATGAGATTTTGCAAGCAATTGGATCACGGGTTATATGGGCAATTGTGGTTTTACTTCAAACACCACCGTTGAGCTGTGTGCTATTTTCCATGGCATTAAACTTGCCCACACAAAAGGTTTCTCTAATGTTATTTGTGAGACGGATTCCACCACTTCTCTGAAATTCATCATTGAGGGGCTCGACGTTGTTCATCCTCATGCAGGTGTGGTTTCGGCCATTCGTGATTATGTACAACTACCTTGGAATATTAGCTTCAAGCATACGCTTAGGCAAGGAAATAATGTGGCAGACATTCTTGCTAAGTCAGGAGCCAAATCCTCCTCCCCGTTTATTTTATTAAATTCTTGTCCAGCTTCAGCTTCGAATTACTTAGTTGCTGATGCCTCAGGCACTCTCTTTTGTAGGCCTTAGTGCCATTTTTTTTTTAATTTCTTTATTCATAAAAAAAAAAAATACACTTATCAAAGAGAAAAATATTAAAAATATTTAATTAAAAAATAAATACTTGAATGATTATAATTTATAGTGTAAAAATATTAAACATGTTTTATGCATATCCACGATCAAAGTTTTCTCTTTCTTGATCATATCCAAGATTAAAGTAGTGAAATTTTTATTTCATTCTTAATTCCAAATTAAAACAAAAATAAGAAATAATATATTTTGGATGCAAAATGTTTAAAAAAGTCAACAATATAAGAAAAAAATAAATATTACCATGAGAATTTTATTGGTAGTCCGAATCTCAACACCAGTGTTTGTGTAAAATGGTGTTTATGTAGGGGATTGCAAATAATCTTTTTGGTTATGTGTAGTTAATTGTTTTTGCAGATAGGCTTTGGCTCATATATTGGCTTTTGTTGGTAGCTATACTTATCTGATCTGCTAAAATTATATTATTCTTGTGAAATGTTATGAATGTTATGCTTAGTTTTTTTGTTTGCAGCAAACATTAGAGTCAAGGGTCCCATAAGTGTTAAATATGGTAATTTTCTGGTTCATATTAAATATGTTGCAGCGAATGTTATTGTTCCTATGCTCCACTTCTATCATTGACTGTTTATATTATGTGTTTTTTCAGGTTTGATCTTGATGAAGAAGATTCCATGTATACATTCGTTAAGCTGCAAATTCATGGTATTTGCTTGCTTCAACTGTACATTTTTTGTCAAGAAATTTCAGGTGATCTATTCAAGGAGACTGCAACTGCAAATACATGTGCTGCAAGGTTGATAAATTTCAAAAAGTGTTATGTTTGTTGTTGTTTGAATGTTGATAATTTCAAAATTATATAGATCCAACTAATGTATTTTTATTCTTTTGAAAAATGCTTTTCTACATCGGTTTTTTTGAATCAATGTAGAAAGTATCCTACTTCCAAAATGGTTTTTGAACCGTTGTGAGAGATTATCTTTTACGTAGTACTTATCCACCATGGTTCGAAACTGTCGTGAAAGGGTTTCCATAACTGTCTTGAAAATATTTTTTTATAATAATTTCTTTGCCAACTAGTAAAGAGGGTGTCTATCTTCCCCAAGTAATAAATAAGATACCAACAAATGGTATATATATTCTAATTTGAATTAATAAAGATAACCATGTCATACATACTTACATGACTTATGTTTCTAATAGTTTTTATAATGTATGTAACATTGCACACCATAAGAGTAATTAATGACTTACCTAATCTTCATTAATATATCACTAATGGATTTTTTCAAAATAATGATTGTTTTTTCTTATTTAGATTAATAGATTCACTACTAATCAAAACAATAAGTATTTCTCTTATTTATTAAATAGATTAATTTTCTATCATTTTTTTTCCTAAAAAAGAGCAAATTATAATAATATCGTACCCCTATTTTTTTTATTTTTTTTTTATCAAATTACACATAATCTCATCTTTAATATTATAGAAAATAAATCTATTTAATTAATAGAAGAAGTATAGTTTGATTTTACATTCTTTTAGCATAATTTTTTCTATTATACATATGACTTTAATGGTCATGAACTAAGTATAAAACTGCTTCATATTGTTATTTAATCATAAATCATGATTTGTATGACTTTAATTGGCGACCATTTGGTACAAGAAAAAAAAAATTCATGCCTAAAAATTGAAAACCATGCAATATTTTTTTTTAAAGGCAAAGAGAATTTTATTAATTAAAAAAGGAAATAGAACACGAATTGTGTCTTTGAGTAGTCAAACAAATGACAAATATAGTAGAAAAAATAGAAATTTCATCCCACCGTGATGGGAGATAAAGAAAATAACGGGCTGATACACCAAGTTGAGAATGCAAAACTACCTAAACATTGATCCTTATAGCAAATCGAGGACTAGGAAGTTTGCTTGATCCTTTCCACTACCCTTGCATCCACCTCTTCATTCTGGAAAATGATGTTATTCCTGTGCAACCAAACATTCCAACACACAGTCATCCAAATGATATAACTAACACGTCTCAACCTCTTGTTGGAAAAAATCAAACCATGCTAGATCAAGTGACATTAGATTTGGTTATGCGACACCAACGAAAGCCCTTACTAGCGATGTACTGCATCCTATACCATTGACGCAAAAGAAAAACCAATGAACAAATGATCAATTGTCTCCACCTCCCCTTAACATAACACACACACCCCCTTAGCCACCCCCTCTGAATTAGAGTCGATCTCACGAGCAATCTCCCATGCAAAAGACGCCAAGAAAATGCAAGAACTTTGGAGGGGCAAGCCATCCTCCAAACCTCAATAAACAAGTCATCCTGTGGACCTCACCTAGTCTCCTCCTGAGCATGTAACATCCCACTTTCGTTACATAACTAATCAAAGAAAGATTGGATTTTATTTTAATTTAGAAACTCTTTCATTAAACTATTTATGAAAGAGGTTGTGAACTTTTCTCGATTTCTAAAATATTACTCAAAGCTTAAAGTATAAACCACGAGTTTATAAAACCAAACTACATCCACTCTCTTTAAAAGAAATACAACTTGAATAATATAAAACTCTTGGAACAAAAGCTTAACATCAACCTAAGTTATCCACACATAAAACAAAACCAAAGGGAAGAAGGAGGAAGTGAAGCTTCGGACTTGTGCGTGTTCCATCTACAACGACTCCAAGAGAACTCCACCTAAATGTTATCTGCTCTCCAGTACGTCAATGTTGGAATCATCACAGTCATACCATATTTGCCACATGCAAGTGTAAGCTCACCAAAACATTTATAATACCAAATAATAACATTTATAAAACAATCAAATTATGTAAAAGTCATATCTTAACATTCTCAATAAGCAGCCACAACATTCAATCCATCCACCTCAAAATATTATAAAAGATAACCATGTACATAAATCTTCAAAATGAGTCAATCAATCAACGAAAGTCACAACCGACACACACCAGCCACCACTGGACAATATTACCAACTCAACATTAGACATTGACTCGACTCCATGGAGTTTTAACACAATATGAGTAATCCCCCATAGGCCCCATCCCTTATCATAGTCTCACTTTCTGACCATTCAGGGAGTCCCTTGGGCTGATCCTACGGGAGAGGTGTGGTTTTATCGAAAATAGACAAGTGTATATAATGGCTTACTTCTGTAGGTTTTCAAAACCTTACATCTATAGGAATTCACCCACTCGTCTATTCTATAAGCCCATTCCCGTTAGCCACCACGAAAACCCCCAACATTAGGTTAAGAGCCTACCTAGCACTCCCAACTTACGTGCCTACTCATATGCCCATGCACCAACCGTGCACGCCTGTGCACCAACTGTTCATACAAGGTATATTTCTGTGCACCAACTATGCACCCACCGTATACCAACGACAACAATATTTGGAATCCTCTATAGTCCTAGATATGGCACCTCCATACCCGCCATCTCCAACGACCGGACTTAAGGATCCAAATACATCTCAACAATCCACACAACAACAAATAGACTTGGATTACTTGAGGTTTGAGACACAGCACCACTGGACCCACCATCTCACTCATGGTCCGTTTCAAGTATCCAAGTTTCACCAACAACCACCACATTCCATCTCCTATATGCTAAAGGGTCACTAAACCTCTTAGGAAGTAGTTCTCACCACTCTAACACACCATCTAGAGTTAAAACAAAGGGGTGGTACTTGAGAAGATACCCCACTAGGCGAGACCCCTAAGTCGCTTTAGTGGGGCGGAGTCCTGGCGTGGAACTCCCCCTCTCAAGTATACCATTTTCATCAATAACAAAAGTCTTCCCAAAGGACATAGCTACACCTTCTAACATATAGGGATGAATACAACAAAAACAAGATTATCATTCATCATCAATATCTCACAAACATTCCATTCATATTCATTTCCCACATTCATAAAACATCATATACATTTAAACAATTAATTTATATCATTCACAACATTATTCATAATTAACTCAACTATAATGTATTCATCTCATTCAATTTCTATCATGCGTCTAAGACTATTATTTGTTATAACCATGATATCTATAAATATACTTGCTCATTACAATTGCTTCTTATCTCATTTTAAAGCTATAAATGTTATCTACAACTCTTATGTTTATCTCAAGACCGAGTTTGAAGTATACTATGCCTAAATTACGAACAAAGTGAAACTTTTACCAATTTGTGACAGCTTGACCATTACTTACTAATTTGATCATATCTAGAGTTTCACACAACATTTTTGAGTGAATCCAAAGTTATTTGTTAGTAAACATCCATATATACAACTTTCTTGAAGACTACATTTTCAAATTCAGACCCTAAGACAGAGTTTAGAGCTAAAGAAGATCTAGAACCAAAAAGAAACAGTCCATAAAATTCCAAACTGCAGGGCACGGTTTGTAGACCAAGATTTTACTTTCTTATAACAACATAGATTCATTTCAAGAGTATTAAGTACCAAAACTTTCTATATGATGCATATAACCATTCGATACCATAAGAAAGGTCAATTCACACCTAATTCATCATTTAAGTCCTGATTTTTAACAGAGAAATAGGGCCGAACAGTTTCAGATTTTTCTGCATAATTGGCTATAAACCACATGTTTTGAAGTTCCAAACCACAAGAATTGTGCATCAAAAATATCCCATACCATTCACCTAATTTGAGGCATCATAAGGAAGGCTAAGCCAACTCCAAACCAATCAATTAAAACAAGTTTAAGGGTGGAAAATGGGTGCAGACCAGCAATCGTTTTTCTGCCATAACATCTAAATAATGCAGTAAAAAGGGTTCAAATCATGACATTTCTAGCATAGAAACTTCACATATTGATTATATAATCACAAGGAAACTTTAGGAAGTGTATACCAACACTAACACATCATATAAAACTTGATTTTTGATTAAAATTCATAACAGAACAACAACTACAATTTTGCTGCAGCAAAAAACAGAGAAAAGATCATCAAGTGAGCACACCCACATCAAGCATAAATGATTTAATCCACAAATTACTCATATGTAAAGACAGGGCAGCAAATTAAAATTTAATTACTCAACCAATATCCACTCACAAACGCATACACCCTATGGAAAACAAGAAGAGAAAAGAATTAGAGCCTCCCTTACCTCTATAACTTGAAATCCCTAAATGCGAAAGCTAAAGGAAGAGGCTTTAGGGCTCCAACTCTTCTCTTCATTCGATACGCAGGTCAGAACCATTGTCCTCCTCTTCACCAACATCGTAACGCTTCTTCTTGCTGACGCGTCGTCATGCTCCTCGCTGTCACCGGCGCTACCACGCTCCTTGTCACCGGCACCGCTATGCAAGGCTTCGTCACAAGCAAAGGAGGACTAGCGGAGGAGAAGAGAAAAGGGAAAGGGAGGAAGAGTGAAATGGAGAGGGGTCTGTTCATGGAGGAGAAAAGAGAAAGTGAGGTTCTGTGGAAGAGAAAAGAGAGAAAGTGAGGGAGAGTGAAAAATGGGAGAACTCAGCTTCGTGAGAGGGTTTTAGAGAAGGGATTTTCAGATTTTTGTTTCCTTTTTGCACCGAGCCTCTCTAATAGGGACACCCCCCCTCCCCGCCCCCCTTTTGCTCTCATACCATATACTAGCCCACAACCAAATTACATATAAACACATAACTAATTTTATTAATTTTTATTTAAATTAACTCAAAAAATTTGTTGAAAATAATATAAAAGAACAATTGTAACCTAGATGAAATCAAATCAAAGTAACAAAATAACAATATTACAATCCTAAGATATTTACAATAATCATAATTTAAAAGCATCATAAAATAATAACAACCAAACAAATTTAAAAATCATTTTTTTATTTCAATTAACTGACAAAGTTTGTTGAAAATCAAATCAAACTAACAAAATAATAAATATGAAGTTATTTTTTCTCCACTTTAATATTTTTTTTTCAATTCAATTTAAATTAAGCCAAATCAATACTTTTTATTTGATAATTATTAATTTCTTGTTATGAATAAATATTATAAAAATTATTTATGTAAAATATTTTTGAATTATAATAAATGACTTGAGAGTTAGAAAAATGTATACCGTTTTACATATTATTATTTTTTATTTGTACTAATTTGTTATTTTAAAGTATTTTACTCTATCTTAATAATTGAAATTATAATTTTTTTCACAGGTAAAACTAAAAAAATATAAAATAATGTCAACATACAAACTAATTCAAACTAACAAATATCAATTTAAAAAAAATTGTTTAGTAACATTGCTTTATTGATAATTGTGAAGCTTTTAAATTGAATAACAAAAACTTATCTAAAATGGTTGTATTGTTATTTTTTTTCTTGAAATTGCAGACCAGAACACCTCCATGGGGGAGAGACATCCCAACTAAGTTGGTACCCCTCGACCCCACCCTATCACAGGTCCTAGTTGTGTATTATTAAATAAAGAGAAAATGAAACAATAGAAAAACATGGGGGGACTAGACCAAAACCCATGGGAAATTCAACAAAAATGAAAATTAGGCAACCCACAATGATTACGGGCAAATTCGGAAGCAATAAAAGGTGGGACAGAGGACCACCGAGTAAAAGCCAATCTATTATCTACCCCATGGTTAGCCAAACCTTCAACACAAGCGTTCCCCTCCCGAAAATATGTGTGATATGAGTAAGCTAATACACTGACCCATCAGCATGGCATGATTCCATCTGCTACGAAGAGACCATGGCACCAAAGATGAATTAGAGAAAGCAGCAATGACCAGTTGTGAGTCACTCTCAATCCAAGGTCGGGGCCATCCAATTTGGGTTGCCTGCTCGATAGCAACCATGGCTGCAATAAGCTCAGCATGCAAGGTCGTGGTGTTACCAATGTAGTGTAAGAAGCCACCTTTAAAAACCCCAAAGTGATCCTGAAAAACACCTCCAATGGAGGCATGGCCAGGTGAACCGCGGGCAGCGCCATCAGTATTGCACTTAATGAATCCACAAGGAGGGGGAGACCATTCCACCTATTTGATGGAGGGAGCTCGTAGAGGGTGAACTAGAACATGGAAATGCTTAAGAAATGAGAATTCCTTAATAGAATTGTAAGCATGACCCATGGAAATTTTGCCAAAAAGTGAAGCATGGGTGACGACGAGGTTGATGGTGTGACTAACCGACATGTTAGTATTTCTGAATTTAAGACCATTGCAGCTCTGCTAGGTGACCTAAACAATGTGCGTGATTGTAGATAACATGAGATCTTTAGCCTGGCTTCTATGGATAAGTTCCACAGCCCTAAGGAGGGATAGACCAGAGGAGCGATCAAGGTTTATAATGGAGACTGATTGAAGTCAATCCCATAACTTTTAAGCAAAAGAGCAAGCCAAAAAAAGATGGTGTGATGTCTCAGCTTGAGCACCACAATGGCTACACATAGAAACTAATATGTGACCACGACATCTCATCAAGTCATCAGTAGGAAGTTTGTTATGTAAAAGTCGTCATAGGACAAAGCTACAAGATGGTGGGATAGCCTGGGACCAAAGAATTTTTGCCCAGGGGAGTTGTTGCCCCGGGACCGAGAAATGAAGATAAGCTTCCTTTAAAGTGAGTGTGCCTTGGAGGGAATGCTTCCAGATTGGCTGATCAGAATCAACACTGTCCAAGTTAGGAGGTGGAACTTGTGTAAGTGCTACAGGAAGGTTGGGGATCATGTGAGTGAGTGTTGCAGGGATATACCATTCACCATTAGATGTAAAGCTACGCACAGGGGAAGTAAGGCCCTTCCGCAATTTGGAAGGCAAGTTCAAAATATTTGCAATGGATGCATCCAAGCACCAAGGGTCTAGCCAGAAGTTGGCAACATCCCCTCTATTAATGATCCAGCTTGTTCCATCACGCACCTCATGCCAGTGATGTCGAGCAGAAGTCCAAATGGAGGAAGCTTTAAACGTAGTGATCAATTGGCTATTCTTCAAAAATCTTGCCTGCATAAGAACTGCCCAGGAGGTATCAAAGTACCAAAGATCCCAAAGCAGTTTGAGCATAGTAGCGTTGTTAAAACATTGGATGGATTTGAGGCCAAGGCCACCTTGTGTAAGAGGCTTGCAAACAGAGTGTCAGGCCACAGTGGCACTTTTCTGAATGTTGACATCCCTCGACCAAAGAAAGTTCCGCATCTATCTTTCAATGGTTTTGAGCAGTAAAGCCGGCCACTCATATACCTGAAAACTATATAGAAGCAACTAGTAATTGCCGAGTTCAGCAATTGAACCCGACCCATTTTTAAAATGGTTGTATTGTTAAAATCATATAGGGTTATCAAATCAAGAATATAAAAAATATCAATTTAAAATTTTATTTTTAAAATAAAATTAATTTATTTTAAAATTAAAGAAAGCCTTTCAAATAATGAGGTGGTTAAAAATTCATAATTAAATTCAAAAAGCATCAGCAAAAAGGAAAAAGAAAATTTGACTAATGAGAAGTATTTTAAGAAATTGTCAATAAAAAGAAAAAAAAACAACAAAGAATCGGGGAAAGAAGAAAAAGGATAAAGAAAAAAAAAAGAACAATAAGAAAATTAAAAAAATATATAAGTCAAGTCTAATCTGATATCTATATAGACGTTATGCCTATTTTTGTGAAACAATTTCTTCTAAAACAAAATATTATAATCATAAGATAATTACAATAATAACAACTTAAAAGCGTCATAAAATAATAACAATTGAACAAATTTGAAAATCATTTTTTATTTAAATTAGATGATAAAGTTTGTTGAAAATAATATAAAAGAAAAATTATAACCCTAAACGAAATCAAACTAACAAATATTATAATATTAAAATAATTACAATAATCCTAAGATAATAACAAACATTATAATTTTAAAATAATTACATTAATCAATTTAAACTATCTCATTACACTTTTCTCAATTTTTTTTATTATTATCAACTATTATTTAAAAACAATAATTTCTTTTTGAATTTTAAGATCTCAAACTAATATTTTCTTTTAAAGAAAAATCCAGTTTAAAAAAAATGAAATTAATACTAATTAATTGATTTAAATTTAAATTAATATTTATTTAAATACAAATCCATTTAGACTTGTTACATTTAATCTTTAAATTTTTTTATATTCATGATGTATTTAAAATTTGAAGAAAAAAAGAAAAAAAAAAAGGTCAACAAAAGTGATGTCAATTATTTAAAAAAACAATAAATTAAATTTTAAAGAAAAAATAAAATATCAAAATTTGATCCCAAATTTTGTTATGTTTGAAAGCTAAGGAGAAGATCTATAATTTTGTGTCTCACAAGAATTAGCTAATTTGGACGTTTAAGGGGTCAAATCAGGGATTTAATGTTACGGTCCTGCACTTGTAATAATTCTGCGTTTTAGTTTGTAATTAGGGACCATTTGGTAATTGTAATTAGTTAAGGTAGCCTTTTAGAGCATCTTTAGTGGGGAAGGTCTTGAAGAGATCTCAAGGTGTTTTTTGTGGATGCTCACAGTGCCACGTGAGGATCAAGATCTCTCACATTTTTTGCTTTAGTGGTAGATCTTATATGAAGATTTGATGATATTTTTGTAGATCCCGTTATGGATCCACTTTATACATTTTTATTTTAAAATAAAATTAATTATTTAATAATATAATATTTAATTTTGACATAACTAATAGAAAAAAAATAATATAAATATTTATTTATGACTAAAGATTAAACTGATAATTAATACATAATATGAATAAGTAAAAAATACAAACACTAACATTGAAAAAAAAACTAATAATAATTAATGCATAACATGGATATGTAAAAAATACAAACATTGACATTGAAAAAAAAATTGATAATTTAAATTGTTTTGTCACCAAAATTGTTTGTTAAATGAGATGAAGAGTGACCAATTTATAGAAATTCATCTAACAAAATTTTTAATTTTTGTTCTTGAATTTGTTGTTATAGATTACTTCCCGTAAAAAAAACTAGTTACTTATTTTTTATTTTATATTATTAAAAAAATGGTTAGTTAATCTTTATTTTATATTATTAAAAAAAATTAGTTAGTTATTTTTTATTTTATATTACTAAAAAGTTAGTTTGTGGAAGATCAGATCTCCATGTGGAGATCTTGCTTTCTCCTCTAGTGGAAGATCTTGGAAATTTAAAGATCTTGAGGGTTAAGATCTCTCTCAAGATCCCCCACTAAAGATGTTTTTATTGAGTGGGTTTCAGCCCTCTTGGGGGGACCACGATTTTAGTCCTTTATATTTAACTTTTCCTCTTTTGCAAGACACACAACACTACTTCATTTGATAAAAACTTCAGATTTGAGAATAGAAAGACTCTCTTCTCTCTCCTCTCTTTTCACCTCTTCTTTCCCCTTTCTCCCTCATTATTTTCGTGCGGCTCCATGGCAGCCCCCATGAAGATCTTCATGGAGGGCTAAATCCCTTTTGCAACCCAAGAATCATGTGCTTGTGGGTAAATATGAGTTCCTCTATTCTCAATTTCGAATTTTGTTCATAAAAACCCTTTTCCCCTTTATATGATTTTCGATTTCCTTGTTTAATGTATGATAATGATTAGATTAGGGAATTGAAATCTGAATTTGGGTCAATTACAATCGATTGATTGTGGTTTAATACAATATATGTGTGAATTTGGAAAAATTAGGAATGCGATAGTAATTCGAATTTTTTTGAATAAATGTGAGGTGATTGCCTTAAATTTCATATTGGTTAGAATTTCATGAGCATAAATTTGACTTATCCTTGTTGGAACTATGATTATTTCTCCATGAGCATAAATTCTTGAGTTGTATCTCTTTGATTCTATTTTCGTTTATTGATTTGAGTTGTTCTGTTGCTTTAAATTTATGAAAATCACACAAAATCCCCCCTATTTTGAATGAATGTAAGGTGTTTGATGAATTGTATCTTTGGAAAAATGACCTGAGTTAGCCTTATATTGCAAAATTTATTGGGGAACTTAGTTGCTTTTGACGGCGTGTCGATGCGCACTTGTAAGGGACAAGTCAAAGATCTCATCCAGTCTGCTATCATACATGTATTTTTTTATGATCTAGAGGGCTAGAAACAACCTCAGGTTCCAAAATTCCTTGATCAACACCAGTCAGGCCATCAATATGATCAAATCTTGTGTTGCCCTTTCTACTCATCTGTCATTAGGAACCTCAACCAATTTAGTCTCAAACTTTTCTCTACTTCAAAGCTTTAGCGTCTCCCTTCACTTGACAAAGGCTCCTATCATCAAACAAGTTGACTAAAACCCTACAACTGGTTTTATAAAGTGAAACATTGGTGGTGCAGCTTGGGCCAACCTTGGAAATGTTGTAGCAGGTGTAATTTTTAGAGACAATTTTGGCATCTTCAGAGGTGGCTTTGTTGTATTTGTAGGTGTCCAAAATGCCTTGTATGAAGAGCTGCTTACAGTTATGTGTTGTTGAACAGGTTAGGATCTTAGGTTGGAGGAAGCTGTGGATTGAGTGTGATTCCCAACTGGCCATCAATGCTTTCAACAATACATCTCTCATTCCCTAGAGTTCTAGTTTGCCTAGTTTCCTCACGATTAGCTATGCCTATAATTTTTTTGGGCTACCTAACTTTAGATTTTGTTAATTTCTTTGGGTTTGGCCTAGTGCCCCCATCTTTCTTTGTAATTACTTTTTATTTGTTAGTAATACACAACTTCGGCCTGATGAGAGATTGGATAAAGGGGTGCCAACATAGTTAGGATGTCTTTATTTTATGTTTAGTGATTTTTATTGTAATTAGTTTGGGCTCAAATCTTTATCTTTTTATTAGTCTATTCTCTTTAAATAGAGTATTTTTTATCTAGTATTGGAGTTCTAAATTTTGGGAGACTGAAGGCTAGGCAAGGGCAAGGGGTTTCGTTAGGCTTTTGTCTTCTCTATTGATACTCTCTTTCCTTCTTTATGTTTTGTTTAAGATTATTCATGACTATGTGTAAGTAGTCACTTTATTCTAGGATTTGGGCGTAGCCCTTAACTATTGTTCAAGCCTTTTAATTAATTTGAGGTTTCATTTAGTTCTTTCTTTTAATTCTTGTTCTATCGCATTTAATTCTTGTTTTGTGCTTGATCACCGTTTTGTATGCATTATACGTTTAGGGATGAAATGAAAGGAGAACCTAAGTGTTTGAACCATATAAGAGGAACTTAGGCTTTAATTCACGACAGTAAAATTAATCTATTTTTTAAACTATTCAATATTTTATTTATATTGAATTAATTCATATTTATATCTTTGTGTTGCACGCGTAACTATAATAGGGCTAATTTATATGGGTGATTTGTTTAATCATTGATTTTCATAGTCAAAGGACTCCTAGATATTTAATTTAAATATGAATGATGATTAAATTTCTTTTATATTGAAACATTCTTTATTTTTTTAATTTGAAAGTATAAAAACTTATATTTTTCTAAAAATTAGCTATTATATTCTATTTATATTGTGTTATCCATATTTATATTAGTGCGTTGCACAGGTAACCATGATTTTTTAGGTTAAAATGTGTATTTTCATCCCTATAAAATGGAAAATGTTCGGATTTCATCCCTATGAAGTTTTTCGTACTTTTTCATTCCCATAAATTAAAAATGTGTGATTTTTTTTGGTTCACACATAGGTTCTGATAATTTTGAACCTTTTCATTCCCATAAATTAAAAATGTGTGATTTTTTTTGGTTCACACATAGGTTCTGATAATTTTGAACCTAAGTGTGTCCTTACTAATCTATTAGGCAACTAGAGAGTGACACGTATTGTGTTTTGATTGGTTATAGAGAGTGACACAAAATTATTTCTACACCACCAAATCATTTCGATCAATTTTAAAACTACGGTTTAAATATTTTTCTTTATTTTTAATTTTTATTTTCTCTTATGTTCTTGTTTTTGGATCTAACCGGCCTCCCTTGGTCACCTCTCTGTTTGTGCCTTACGTTTTCCCAATCCTGCTTCACCCCCTCTTAAAATCAAATCCTTTGAGCCACATGGTCATCATTGACCTCAAACCTAAATGGCCATACCACAAGGTAGTGGTGTTGTCGTTGCCGCTGTGACGATTGTAGTTGTGATGGTCGATATTTTCTGCTAATGGGAATATAAGATGCACAACAAGAGGAAATGAGAAGATCTACGACGTTCGGGTTTGGCAGCATGACACACAACTTTAGTGGGTGCGAAGGTATGGTGGACTTGACAACTTGCTACTTTTGTGATGCATTGCATGAGGGCTTTACAATGTGTTTCACTTTGCTTAACAAATTGTAGTGGGTTTTGAGGGTGGTCATATCTAGTTGAAGACTTGTTTCATGAATTTTGTTCGTGGTTTTTCTATAATTTTCTCAGATATGGGATAAACTGGTCCAAAAATTCAAAAGTACATTCAGGACCAAAGTGACAGTACATAGTTGACTTTAAGGACCAAAATTTAATAAGTGGTTAAGTTCAGAGACTAAAAATGTCAGAAAAATATTAAGTTTAAAGACTAAATTAAAAACAATTTTTAGACATATGGCAGCCACTTGGATGACTGTGGCAATCGTCACTTTTATAATGCCATAAGTGAATTGTATTAGGTAAAATATATATTTTTGAAGTGAGCTAGGCATAAGTATATGCTATTTATGTTCTCTACTTTTTATCAGTGTTATCAGACTCGGACTAGTCATCACTCAGTCAAGTCACTAGCTCACTAGGTCAGGAATTGACTCAGTGACTCACTAATCGACTCGTATGACTCGATATAATTTTAAATATTTAATATATACATATATATATATATATATATATATATATATATATATATATGTGTGTGTGTGTGTGTGTGTGGGTTTGTTAAATTTAATATTTAAGATATAAATCTGACCAGTTACCCACAGGATGTTAACTTGGTACAAGGTAATTATAATTACTCTTCTTTTTCTTTAAATTGTAATAATTTTTTCTTTAAGATAATACTAGGTCCCCTCCTAATAAGCTTTATTGTAAGCAACAAAATACCTGCAAGGACCTGAACCTAAGAAATCTATTCATAAACTGCCATTTGATTTATTATCTAGATTCTAGACTAAACAACAAAAGTCCTAGCAGACTGCCTCCACCGCAAGCCTCTTGGTAGCATTTCCACAAGTTGTTGGACCAAATGTCTTCTCCGAAACATCAATTGAACATACTTCCTTGCCAACGCAGGCCTAGAGAATGAAATAATATAAGTTATCAATTCATATATACCATTATTGTGCTAACAATAATTACAATCTTAAAATAAAACAAACACTTAGTTTGACATATAACAAATTGATTTTTTTCCATCAAAATAAACTTATAAGAATTTAAAAAGACATTAAATAAATTTAATTACAAGAAAGTATAACTTTATTGTTTAAATTATCTTTAATAAGAAATGCATAATGAGACTAAATTTAGAAAAAAAGAAATTAGTTTTTTTTTAAGCAAATAAGGGTTTCAATTCTTATTGAAATTGATGTTCAAGTTTAATAATCCACAATCTCAAATATTATTGTTTCAAAAGGTAAATATTTGTGAGAATAAAATAATATATATTTATCATTAAGATGTTTAAAATATTATTGTCGTATTTATATAGTGTTCCATTGTGTTTGGGAGAGAAAACACTAGAGACAAGAAAAATTAGTAAGTACAAAATATTTTAAATACAATGTGTTTATTTTGTATATAATATAAGTACAAAATATTTTAACATAGATACTTATTAGGAGTTTATCTTATTTATATAAACGTAATTAGAGTTGTCAAAATGGACTTGGCTCGATGGACCGGCCTGTTAGGCTAGCAAGTTAGGCCACTCTAGGCTCCTAAATTATGACCTAAATTGAGTCCAGCCAAATTTGCCCACTATTTTAAATTAATGTTTCTTTTACCAGTTATAAGAAGTTTTTGTCTAATCGACAGAGTTATATTAGTATAAAACCTATATGTATAGTTATAAAGCAAAAATATATCCTTCTCTATCGTGGTATCTACTTATAGCTGCATAGCTTGTGGAATTGATATTCATTATTAATCTTCATTGTTTCAGGTGGTATAAGTTGCACTAAAGGTATCATGTGGGAGGAGTTCAAAGATTCTCTCCGTAATAAATAAGAAAACGCGATAAAATAATTAAATTTTATTACACATTTGTGTAAAAGTATTTTTTTATTGAGTATATAAATTAACTTATGATATATTTAATATTGTGTGAAAAGTATTTATTTTGATCAAACATTGAATAATTGTAATTGGAAAAAAAAATAGAAATAACAAATAGTCTAAACCTAGTTATTACTAAAGAATATCAACGATATTAAATTTTACAACCCATATATTTGACTAGAAATTGACAAATTTAGTTCATAGAAAAATGGAAAGCTAATATTTGTATTGTTAGAATATATATTATCTTGGTAGTTATTATCTTTATATTATCTTGTTAGTTATTATTTATCTTTATCTTTATATGATGTAATCAATTACTCAGGGTTTCCTCAATATAAATAGAGATGAGGTGTTGTCTTCTAAAACACACATTCAATAAAATACATCATTCTAATATGGTATCAGAGCTTGGTTGAGGGAATCAGGGAAATTGTGCTTCACCGGGGACAATTTGTCCTCGGTGGACATCTCCGGTGGATCTTCTTTCCATGACCTCTCTTTGTCTTTTTGCTTCCTAATGATCGTCTTCACCAGGGACATATTTTTTTTTTCAAAGCGTTGTGAATAGTGCGTAAACAATACTGCACCTTTGCAAAGCTGTTGTTCACCATTGCCGACCAATCTTTTTCTTCAAATTTTTTTCAAAGCGTTGTGAATAGTACCACACATCTGCAAAGCTGCTGTTCACCACTGTCGACCAATCTTTTTCTTCAATTTTTTTTAAAGCGTTGTGAATAGTGCATGAACACTATCGCACCTCTGTGAAGTTGTTGTTCCCCATTGCTGACCAATCTTTTTCCCCGCGCAATCACACCAAATTAAGTGCCAAAGTTGAACAGTACCACACCTCTACGAAGTTGCTATTCACCACCGCCAACCAATCGTTTTTTTGACGTGATCAGACCAGATCAAGTGTCGAAGCTGAATATCGATTAGTGCGTGAACAGTACCACATATGGCAGTTGTAACAAGCTTGGCTCATATGACATATATGCTCCAGCTTGAGGGGGGTATTAGAATATATATTATCTTTATATTATCTTGGTAGTTATTATTTATCTTTATTTTTATATGATGTAATCAATTACTGAGGGTTTCCTCAATATAAATAGAGATGGGGTGTGGTCTTCTAAAACACACATTCAGTAAAATACATCATTCTAATATGTATAAAAGCTTAACCAAACCATTGCCATCAAAATTTCTTTGCAATACATTTATGATTGTGACAATGACTTGACAAAGATGTTGTTGCTTTAACTATTTTGTGAGTTCTCCTCTATATAACCCCCAAAAAACACTTGTCACAACAATATTTGTAATAAATTTTATTAAAGTTTGTTTGCTTTGTTGGTGACCTTAAATATATTTTCACTACAATATAAATAGTTTTCTGCCATAGCATTCTACAAATAACTATACTTTAAAGAAGTGCAAGAGAGGCATGAAGAACAAAAGAAGAAAGAAATGGATATTCAACAAAGTATGGCCACATTAGCCTTGTTGCTATTGCTAGCTTCCAATGTCAAAGCTCATGCTGACATTTTTGATATAAGGAAATATGGTGCAACCTTTAACAAAGATATAACCATGGTAAGATCAAATTAAGTTTTAATAATTGAAAACATTATTAATCATTTTTTTTATGTAAATGGAATGATTAATAGAGTTATTAGTTGGATCCAATGTCTTCATATATTTTACTAACTTTCTATATGATTTGTTCTCAAGGCTTTGCAAAACGCTTAGAGGGATGCATGTGTATCAAAAACTCCAAGCATAACTGTGGTTCCTGGCAATAAATACAAGTTGAGACAAATAGACTTTATGGGACCTTGCAAGGCTCCTATTGAGTTTCAAGTTAATGGGATAATTAAAGCTCCAAAAAACCCACTCCATGTCAATGGACAAGATCAATGGGTTAGATTTGGATATCTTAATTTCTTAACCTTATCTGGTAAGGGAACTTTCCATGGTCGAGGCAGAATGGCTTGGAAACAAAATAATTGTTCAACAAATTACAAGAATTGCCCGAAACTGCGATGGTAAATTTAATAAACTATTTTTCTTAATGCATATTACAATTAGTATATAGTAATTAATTTTCATCAAATTTCCTAACAACTAACTATTGTGGACTTTTGGCAATATTTCCCACAGAATATTACTCAAGGTTTCCTCAATATAAATAGAGATGAGGTGTTGTCTTCTAAAACACACATTCAGTAAAATACATCATTCTAATATGGTATCAGAGCTTGGTTGAGGGAATCAGGGAAATCGTGCTTCACCGGGGACAATTTGTCCTCGGTGGACATCTCCGGTGGATCTTCTTTCCATGACCTCTCTTTGTCTTTTTGCTTCCCAACGATCGTCTTCATCGGGGACATATTTTTTTTTCAAAGCGTCGTGAATAGTGCGTAAACAATACTGCACCTTTGTGAAGCTGTTGTTCACCAATGCTGACCAATCTTTTTCTTCAAATTTTTTTCAAAGCGTTGTGAATAGTGTATGAATAGTACCACACCTCTGCAAAGCTGTTGTTCACCACTGTCGACCAATCTTTTTCTTCAATTTTTTTTAAAGCGTCGTGAATAGTGCATGAACACTATCACACCTCTGTGAAGCTGCTATTCCCCATTGCTGACCTTCAACCATTGCATAAAAGTTTTTTTTTTTTTATTGAGTATATAAATTAACTTATGATATATTTAATATTGTGTGAAAAGTATATATTTTGATCAAACATTGAATAATCAAAATTGGAAAAAAAAAAAAAAGAATAGAAATAACAAATAGTCTAAACCTGGTGATTACTAAAGAATATTGTAACATCCCAATTTTTATTCTCTAATTATATAAGTATAATTACTATTATTATTAAATATTATATTTTTGTTTGTTTTAATTAAATAAATAATTTAATAATATGTTTTGGGTCTGAAAGTGAGAGAATTGGTTTTTAGAAGGTAAAAATGATTTTAGGAACTAAATTGCGTGTTGGGCTTTGCTCCGTAAGTGCATCTTTCCTTCAAAAGCTGTCAAAGTGATTTTAAAACATAGTCTTCTCTCTCTTGCCCTTTCTGGTCTCTTGGGGAATTGCGCCGTCGTCTAAACCATGAATAGAGAAGCGAAGCAGAAATCGCGAAGAACTATCGCTGCTTATACTTTTGCCATAGAACTACATCTTTCGAAGTAAGGAGGAGTGATATTATCTTGCTCATGGGTATGATTATGGTTAGGGGTAGTGGGGTTAACCCTAAACCCCAATTGATTGTGTATTCTTTACGTCTAACCTATATGTTATCATTTAAATTCAGTTGAAGTTTCATGTGTGAGATGCCTTGTCTTTATTCCCTAATTCATTTATATATAAATATAAAATATTAGTTTATATTAGTAATTGATAATTTGATTGAGTGCATGAGTATGTTGTGCTTGTGAGTATAATTATGAGTATTATGATACATTTGATCTGAGTGAAGTGTGTGTGATCAAGAGACCAATGGTGTACGTGTGAGTGCTAAGTAAATAAGGACCAAACTTATGTAAGGCTGGATAAGTTAGATAAAATCATGAGCATATGTGTGAATCATGTGTCAACATGATATTTATGTGTTTTGAAAGTATGTTTATGGACTTGGGGGTGTTATCTGGTGTGGAATCTCCTTTAAGCTCATGCTGATCACATGGGTTGGAGTATCCTTATAAAGCTGGATAACCCTGACGTGCTAGAAAGGGTGTTCTCCTAGTGAGAGTGTTAGTGTCGAATGCCCATGGTGTGACTATTCGTCGACTACATGTAATCTTAGGCTAATTTCATAAAAGAGTGTTACCCTGGGAGAGTGTTAGCGTCGGATGCCCATGGTGTAGCTATTCGTTGATTGCATGTACTGTTAGCTATTAGAAACAAACTTATGTTCTGTTTGTTCAACTAACTAGGTAACGGCTATGAGAAAGCGGTTACACTGTATGTAACTGATTGATAACGACTATGAGAAAGTAGTTACACTGTTACACTGAATGTAACCGATTGGTAACAGCTATGAGAAATGAGAAAGCGATTACACTGTTGTCGCAACCTGGATCGCGGCGGGACGGCGGTTAAAATCGAAAAGTGTGAATCAGAGGAGTCGCCACCAATGTTTATTAAGGAAAACATCAGAAAAACCTTTTTTAGAAAAAAAAAATGGTCTTTGAAACAAGATTTGAGTTCGGAAGTCCATTACGTGTAGGGAAGGTATTAGTACCCTACAACGTCCGTCACAAAGACAGTTACCTTTAATTAATTAAGCGAAAATCTTTTATAATTTTTAGACATTTATCTCACCAAAACATTACTAGAACAAGATAATTAATTTTATTAAAGGAAAGAAAGAAATATACTATTTCTTTTTATTTTTTAATTTAGAACTCTTGAGTTGTCGCAACTCATTTATCCTAAAAAACACTTTGAAAAATTGACAGAGGTGTACACCCAAGCCAATTCATCTTTATTATTATTTTTTAAAATGATTTTAATTTAAACAACTATTGATAATTAAAGGAAGTGCAACTTAGTAAAACGGAGGTGTAGACAAAAATATGGCCCCAAAACGAGAAGCTGTAATTTAGTAAAATGGAGGTGTAAGTAGAAATCTGGCCCAAAGACGAGTAGCTATAATTTAGTAAAATGGAGGTGTAAATAGAAATCTGGCCCAAAAACGAATGTGTTGTGATTTAGTAAAATGGAGGTGCAAATAGAAATCTGGCCCACAACGAAAAGCTGTGATTTAATAAAAGGGAGGGTGCAAACAGCAAAATGGCCAAAAATGCGAAATTAAGTTTAGGGGTTCCTCTTTCCCTCATTCATTCAGCTGCTTCTCAAAAGGAACCCTAGGAGAGCTCGCGAGAGAAAAGAAAGGGGAGTGGGGTGTGGCGCGAGGAAAGGAGATCGAGGCGGCGGGTCGCGAGGGTGGTTGCAGAGTGCGGCGACAACAGCGGCGGCGGTCATGGCGGTGGAGAGAGAACGAGAGTGAGGGAGCATTGAGGACGAAGGTGACGATGGCGGCGGTGGCCGGCGCGGTGGTTTTTTTTCTTTGCCTATTTTCTCTTTTATTCTCTTTATACTCTTTTTATGCTTTCTTTGGATTTTTCTTGGTCCCGGATTTGATTTTCTCGATGATTTGGCTTTGTAATTTGGATTTGGGTCGGGCTATGATTTTGGGTTTGGGATGATTGTAAAAAATGGTGTTGTATTCGGGTATGAAGTATTTTTTCTGTTTGGTTGGTTCATCCGATTTGCTCATGCTTTGCTCTGTTTGTGTTGGGTCTATGTTAGGGATTGAGCTCAATTATTCGATGTTTTGAAATCTTTCCTGTTTATGTTTGGTGTTTTGAGTCGGTGCTTGGTGTTTTGAACCTGTCTCTGTTTATGTTCTTTGATCTATCTTTGGTGGGTTGATTAATTAAACATAGCATTTTCTTTTAACTCATATCTTTACATCATTTTGAGCAAATGGATTTGAGCATAATATTACACCGATTATAAGTAAACATAGAAAAAGCTAATATTCATGAAAGTCACATGATGATTGAAAAAAGAGAAACCTATTTGCTATATTGTTGTTTTGCTTTTTCGGTTCTGGTTTCTATTCTTGCTTTGTTTGTTCTTCTTGCATTACGGTTTTTTTGCTTCATTGTCTATCACTGTTTTTCTTTCTTTGTCCGATCTTCTTTTATGCTTTTTTTTTTTCTTCTCCGATCTTCTTTCCTTCTTTATAGCTGAGATTTCCTTCCTAGGAAGGTTTTTTTCTCCTTTCATCATTATTTTTTCCTTTTGCAGCTACCATGTTTGAAAAATGAACACCTCTTCTTGTCGTGCTCGCATGATGACGGAGAGTCTTGATGGAGGAGCCACTAGATTCTTCAAGTCTTTGGTGGATAAGTCTTTGAAGCTGCTTGTTTCTTCTTTTTTTCTTTCTTTTATTCTTCTTCTTCTTCTTGTGGCTTCCTTTTCCCTTTTCTTTTTCTTGTGCTTGATCCGGGCACTTACTCGTAAGCTATACTTCAATTTTTCTAAAGAAACTTGTAGCATTGCAAAGAGTGTAACTTGGAGGAAAATGAGAAAAAAATGGGTTTCTTGCTTATTATATTATTGTGTGTTCTCCTTCATTTTTTTATTTCCCCTTTCATTCTTTCATTCATTTTTTTTTATGTAGCAAGATAAACTTGTGAGATAATAATAACAATAACAACAACAATAATAATAATAATTGTGGGATAATAATAATAATACTAATAATAATACCAATAATAATAACAACAATAATAATAATAATTATGAAAGATAATTAGACGGACAAAATTGGGTGTTGACAACTGTATGTGGTCCATTTTATGTCTTGATTCATAGAATCATTATCTACTAACATTTTGTTGAGATTCTATTCAGATTTTGTGGTTCCCACAAAATCTTTATCTAACTAAACTTTATGATGGGTAGAGCTTTCTATATAAGTCGCTATACTCTGTTGGGCCACTAAGCTTACTATTCCTTTAGAAAAACTAACACCATCAAGTTGAGTGAGTTAAGGTTTAGAAAGAAAACAGACGTTCCAAGCGTGTGCCTCAATTATTTTGCAATGGTTGAAGGTTAGTGCTTCAATCCATTTATTAGCTTCCGCTATTACGTTAATTTAAATATGTTATCATATTTAGATTATATTTAGAATTTAATTTATCATTTGGTATCAGCACATTTTTCAAATCTTTGCCTTGCTTTGTGATAAGTGAATTCTTTGTTTGTTTGTTTGGATTCATGTTTTGGCCTTTGTGGGTATACTTAAATTTCTGATTTTAATGTTTTAACTCCCTTTAAGTTTAAATTAAAATTAGAATATTAAGTAAATTGTTTATTCAACATTTTTAATTTATTTTATTTTTATTTGCCAAGATTCGGTGTTAAAATGCTTGAAAATTGTTAGAATATATATTATCTTTATATTATCTTGGTAGTTATTATCCTTATATTATCTTTATAGTTATTATATTTATATTATCTTATTAGTTATTATTTCTCTTTATCTTTATATGATGTAATCAATTACTGAGGGTTTCCTCAATAAAAATAGAGATGAGGTGTGACTTTCTCCCACACACATTTAGTAAATACATCATTCTAATATGGTATCATAGAGCTAGGTTCAAATTTTTTTTTTCCTTTTTCTTATTTCCTTTAGGGTACGCCTTGTTCCGGCGAACCTTCCCACCTTCCTATTTGGCATTTTTGGTGAAGTTCTCTCATGGCCACAACTCCTGTAGTGACTTTTACTACTGTTCCGCTGATCCCGTGCGAAAAATTAACCGAGACAGCGAACTATAGTACTTGGGCTGCTTCTGTTCAGTTGTGGTTCCAAGGCCAAGACCGTGTTGCCCACTTGACCACTCCAACAGCATTGGTTCCCATCACGGAGCAACCACATTGGACGCAAATTGACGCCTCATTATGTAGCGTTCTCTGGTTCTCCCTTGCCCCCAACCTCCAAGCACAATTCTAGGCGTTTAGAACCTGTTATGATGTGTGGACCAAGGCCAAGAAAGTTTATTCAAACGATGTTCATTGTTTCTACAGTGTACTCACCAGCTTGATGAATATTAAGCTGGAGAACATGGACATGCAAACATATCTTGGTAAACTTGATCGCTTGATTGCCAGAATATTCCACTCTCGTGCCTTTTACTAGTGATGAAAATACATTTTACAAACAACGTGAGCAGTTCTTCATGGTGGTTGCTCTTGCTGGACTCATACCGGACCTTGAGGCAGTTCGCAATCAAATTTTATCGGGTCCTACAGTTCCTACCTATGACATGGTACATGAACAACTGTTGCGTGTCTCCACTCTACATACTTTTGGACACCCATCCACATCTACCGAGGATTCCTCTACCCTCGTCTCCCACTCCTCTCATCGTGGTGGAAGACGTGGTAATGGTTTTGGACGTAATATTCGTTGCACCTATTGCGCAATCTTTGGTCATATCGAAGCCAAATGTAGGAGAAAAGCTCGAGTGCAACCTCAGTCAGTTAATGTGGCCACAGTCACCCCTTCTGCTTCCGATATTACTATCTCTACTGAGGAATATAATAAGCTTCTTCAGCTTCAAGCAGCCAACAACCCTGCATCACCTGTCACCGTTGTGGCTCAGTCTGGTAATCCTATGGCTTTTATTTCTCAGTCCCCCTCTATTGAACCTTGGATACTTGATTTCGGTGCCTCTAATCACATGACTGGTAACCATTCCCTTTTCTCTTCCTTAACCTTTTCAAACTCCTTGCCCTCTGTTACTCTCGCAGATGGCTCTCAAATTAAAGTCTGGGGCATCGAACAAACCCATCCCCTTCCTCAACTTTCTTTACACTCTGTCTTATTTGTTCTTGGTTGTCCTTTTAATTTAATTTCTATTCGCAAACTTACCCACACTCTTGATTTTTCTGTCTTGTTTGAAAATAATTATGTTCTTGTATAGGATCAACACAATGGAGGAACGATTGGACTAGGACATGAGTCTGGAGGATTATATCAGCTTACACCTCCGATTGCTTGTGTCTCCTCTGTCTCTCCAACTCTTGCACATCAACGCCTTGGGCACCCAAGTCTAGAAAAATTATGTCTTTTCAGTGAGTCGTGTCAACTAGGCAAACATAGTCGTACTAGTTATAGTCCTCGTGTCAATAAGTGTGTTGCGTCACCTTTTGCTTTAATTCACTCTGATATTTGGGATCCTAGTCGAGTCTATTCCACATTAGGATATTTTTATTTTGTCACATATATTGATGATTTTTCTTGTTGTACTTGGGTGTTTCTAATAAAGAATTGTTCGGATGTTTTTTTTCTATTTTTCAAAGTTTTTCTGCTGAGATTCAAAATCAGTTTGGCTCCTCAATTAAAATTTTGCGAATTGATAATGCAAAAGAATATATGTCATCTCGGTTTCAATCCTTTTTCAAACTCCCAAGGGATTCTTCATCAAACATCTTGTGCCCACACACCACAACAAAATGGTGTTGCTAAACGCAAAAACCGCCACTTGGTGGAAACTGCTCGCACACTTCTTCTTCACTATATTGCCAAAAGTCCACAATAGTTAGTTGCTAGGAAATTTGATGAAAATTAATTACTGTATACTAATTGTAATATGCATTAAGAAAAATAGTTTATTAAATTTACCATTGCAAGCTTCGGGCAATTCTTGCAATTTGCTGAACAATTGTTTTGTTTCCAAGCCATTCTATCTCAACCATGGAAAGTTCCCTTACCAGATAAGGTTAAGAAATTAAGATATCCAAATCTAACCCATTGATCTTGTCCATTGACATGGAGTGGTTTTTTGGAGCTTTAATTATCCCATTAGAAGCCTTGCAAGGTCCCATAAAGTCTATTTATCTCAACTTTTATTTATCGCTAGGAACCATAATTATGCTTGGAGTTGTTGATACACATGCATCCCTCCAAGCATTTTGCAAAGCCTTGAGAACAAATCATATAGAAAGTTAGTAAAATATATAAAGACATTGGATCCAACTAATAACTCTTTTAATCATTCCATTTACACAAAAAAATGATTAATAATGTTTTCAATTATTAAAACTTTATTTGATCTTACCATGGTTATATCTTTGTTAGAGGTTGCACCATATTTCCTTATATAAAAAATGTCCACATGAGCTTTGACATTGGAAGCTAGCAATAGCAACAAGGCTAATGTGGCCATACTTTGTTGAATATCCATTTCTTTCTTCTTTTGTTCTTTATGCCTCTCTCGCACTTCTTTAAAGTATAGTTATTTGTAGAATGTTATGGCAGAAAACTATTTATATTATAGTGAAAATATATTTAAGGTCACCATCAAAGCAAACAAACTTTAATCAAATTGATTACAAATATTGTCGTGACAAGTGTTTTTTGGGGGTTATATAAAGGAGAACTCACAAAACAGTTAAAACAACATCTTTGTCAAGTCATTGCCACAATCATAAATGTATTGCAAGGAAATTTTGATAGCAACGGTTTGGTTGAGCTTTAATACAAATATTAGCTTTGCATTTTTCTATGAACTAAAATTTTCAATTGCTAGTCAAATATATGGGTTGTAAAATTTAATATCGATGATATTCTTTAGTAACAATTAGGTTTAGACTATTTGTTATTTCTATTTTTTTTTCTGGTTGTGATTATTCAATGTTTGACCAAAATATATACTTTTCACACAATATTAAATATATCATAAGTTAATTTATATACTCAATAAAAAAAAGTTACTTTTACACAAATATGTAATAAATTTAATCATTTTATCATGTTATCTTATTTATTACCGAGAGAATCTTTGAACTCTTCCCATGTGATACCTTTAGTGCAACTTCTACCACTTGCAACAATGAAGATTAATAACGAATATCAATTCCTTAGGCTATGCAGTTATAAGTAGATACTGCTGTAGAGAAGGATATATTTTTGCTTTATAATTGTACAAACAAGTTTTATACTAATATAACTTTGTCGACTAGACAAAAACTTATTATACCTGAAAAAAAAAAACATGAATTTAAAACAGTAGGCTAAACGGGTTGGGCAAATTTGGCTGGACTCAATTTAGGTTAGAATTTTAGGAGCCTAGAGTGGCCTAACTTGCTAGCCTATAGGCCGGTCCATCGAGCCAAATCCATTTTGACAACTTTAATTACCTTTATATAAATAAGATAAACTTCTAATAAGTATCTATGTTAAAATATTTTGTACTTATATTATATACAAAATAAACTCATTGTATTTAAAATAATGAAGTTTCTACTTTTACTTACTAATTTTTTCTTGTCTCGTGTTATTTCTCCCAAACACAATGGAACATTGTATAAATACAATAATAATATTTTAAATATCTTAATGATAAATATATATTTTTTATTCTCACAAATATTCACCTTTTGAAACAATAATATTTGAGATTGTGGGTTATTAAACTTGAACATCTCTTTCAATAAGAATTGAAACCCTTACTTGCTTACAAAAAAACTCTTTTTTTTTTTCAAAATTTAGTCTCACTATTTTTTATTAAAGATAATTTAAACAATAAAGTTATACTTTCTTGTAATTAAGTTTATTTAATGTCTTTTTCAATTCTTGTAAGTTTATTTTGAAGGAAAAAAAATTAATTTGTTATATGTCAAACTAGACATTAGCTATTTTTAGGCCAAGCGTTAGTCCAACATTTGAGCAGCATAAATTCAAACAATGCTCAATAATAATAACTTTACATGACTAATAAAGAATGAAAGATGACAAACCTTTATCATCTTTGTGATATCACCATCATTTTTCCACTAGTTAGGTATGACCGACTAACCACTACAAGAAAAATTGTTTTTAGAGACAAAATTATTGGTCTCTAAATTGACAAAATTAGTCACTAAATTAATCAGAGATCAAATTAGAATCTAATTTTGCTAAGTAGTTAAACCTTTGGTAGCTAATTTTAATGACCAATTTAGACATTTTTTCATAAACCAATTTAGTGACCAATTATGTAAAGACCAATTCAGTGACCATTCATGTAAAAACCAATTCAATGATCAATTATGTAAAGACTAATTCAATGACCAATCATACAGGATAACCCATTTTGAATGAACCAAAATAATGGTCACTAAACTAGTCTTTAAATAGTGAATATTATCACAAAAAGGTTCATAATTTATTCACTTGAACCACTTATTATTTTAAATTTAAAATCAACATTCAATATATATGTATGAATGTATGAAAATCTATAGAAAAATATAAAATATATTGTAGTTTTTTTTCATTCTCTTTTATTTATCTTTGCATCTTAATAAAGTCACTAACCTAATAATTAATCTATTGACATTAATATCCATTAAGAAGAAAAAAATCCACTTTAATTAAGAAATCTCTTACTAAAACATATTAATAACATTATACCATATGTAAGAAATGGAAATAGAAAACATTATACTATTCCTCATTACATTCTTATGGGTCTTCCAATTGAATTATCTACACCCAAAAAAACACTTAGTAAACAATTATCTAAATATGATTGTAAGAAACATTAAAAATATACAAACATGCCTACATGAAATACCATATGTAAGAAATAGAAATAGAAAATAAAAGACATAAAACAAAACAGCAAGCATCCTTTTTCCAACCCAAAAATTCATTTTTTGTAATTTTTATAAACTAGATACCTTTTGTAAGGGCTAGGTGGTTGTGTCTCATCCTCATCTTTAGTTTCCTCAAAACTTGGTGGCGTGGACATACGATTAAAGTTATTCATCCATTGTTTGAAACATTGCATTGTTTTGCTCAAAGCTTCTCAATATTCACAATTTTGACCCAAAGCTTGTCTCTTTCATTTTTAACTTTTTCCAAATCTTTTTTTAGCTCATCAAGCTCTTGTCTTTGTACCCACTCATTTGAGGAGGAAGATGAGCCATGATAGTAAGGCCTACCTGCTTTTTACATCACGGACATCCACGTCCACCGCTTTACATTTCGGGCATCCACGCCCACTGTCTTTATATCACGGGTATCCACACCCACAGCTTTTTACATCATGGGCATCCACATCCACCGTTTTACATTTCGAGCATCCACACTCACTCTCTTTATACCACGGGTATCCACACCCACAGCTTTTTACACATCACAGGCATCCACGTCCACCGCTTTACATTTTGGGCATCCACGCCCACTGTCTTTATACCACGGGTATCCACACCCACAGCTTTTTACACATCACGGGCATCCATGTCCACCGCTTTACATTTCGGGCATCCACGCCCACTGTCTTTATACCACGAGTATCCACACCCACAGCTTTTTACACATCACGGGTATCCACGTCCACCGCTTTACATTAATCAAACTTATAGAAGATATGAGCCTAGCCTTAGAATAAAATCCAGAATCAAAATCAAGGACAAGACATTCATGGTGAAATCCAAAAACTAAGCAAAGACAGAGGCATAAAGAAACTTGATCAGAGACATGAGCATGAACAGAGACAAATACCAAGAACACCAAAACCTTCAATCCCAAATAGAATCCCAATACAAACAGACCCACAAAACAAAGCATGAGCAAATCAGAGGGCCCGACCAATCAGATAAACCAATCCAACAAACAAACAGAGCAAAGCAATCGGTTCAAGGCCAAAGAGAAACATAGAGAGGGAAAATGAAATCGGAAACAGAAACAGAGAGAAAAGGGAAAGATACACTTGAACCTCACGCCACTGTCTCGCGACCTCCTCGTACCACGACCCACGACCGTCTTCACCCCCACGCAACCTTAGCTCCGCCGGCCACCCAACATCACCCTCGCGACCTCCGCCAAACAGCCAAACATCATCCCTGCCAAACAACCAAACACTCTCCTCCACCTTGCCTCCCTCCGCCTCCAAGACACCGCGACCTCACCCCCACGCGAACACGACCACCACGAACCCAACTCCCTCCGCCTCCAAGACCACCACGACCACACCCCGTGACCCCGACCACGGCACCGCCTCCTCCGCACCCGCCTTGCTCGCACCCAGCCTCACACCCTCCGCCGTGCCCAGTCGCGCCGTCACTCCTCGCCATTGTGATCTCACTCACCTCACTCGCCCAGCCTCGCGTCGCCACATCCCGTGACCCTGACCACGACACCGCCACCTCCGCAAGTCACCGCGACCCCCTCGTGCCGTGACCTCCTCCGCGCCAAACACCCAAACCGCGGCCTCCATGCCCTCTCGTCCCTTCCTCTCTCTCGTGAACCCTAGAACCTAGGTCATGCAATCAAGCAGTTGAGTGAATGAGAATGAATGAGGGAAAGGGAAACCCTAAATTTTAATTTTGCGTTTTGGGCCAAACCTACTATTTACACCTCCATTATTACTAAACTACAACACCTTTGTCTTGGGCCAGATTTCTATTTACACCTCCATTTTACTAAATTATAGCTTCTCGTTTTGGGGCCATATTTCTGTTTACACTCCCGTTTTACTAAGTTGCACTTTCTTTAATTATCAATAGTTGTTTAAATTAAAATCATTTTAAAAAATAATAATAAAGATGAATTGACTTGGGTGTACACCTCTGTCAATTTTTCAAAGTTGTCTTTTTTAGGATAAATGAGTTGCGACAATTCAAGAGTCCTAAATAAAAAATAAACACAAATAGGATATCTCCTTCTTTCCTTTAATAAAACTAATCTTCATAGAAAAATAAATTATTCTTTTCTAGTAATGTTTCGGTGAGATAAATGTCTAAAAATTATAAAATATTTTTGCTTAATTAATTAAAGGTAACCGTCTTTGTGACGGACGTTGTAGGGTACTAATACCTTCCCTACATGTAATGGACTCCCGAACTCAAATCTAGTTTCAAAGATCATTTTTTCTAAAAAAGGTTTTTCTAATGTTTTCCTCAATAAACATTGGTGGCGACTCCTCTAATCTACACTTTTCGATTTTAACCGTCGTTCGCCGTGATTCTGGTTGCGACACTTAAGCATACATGATAAATTGCAATGTAACTCTTTTGCAACAATAAAATGATGCTAGTAGGATCTCATCAACATATAATATCAAAATAATAAATTTACTTCCACTGAACTTTTAGTATACACAATCATCAACTAAATTTACCTCAACACCATAATAGGTAATCTTGATGAATTTTGTAATACCATAGACGAGAAACTTGTTTAAGGGCATAAATGAATTTCTTTAGTTTGCATACCATAAACTTTGGATCATTTTAAACAAAGTTTTCTAGTTACATCGTATAAATTGTTTCATAATGTTTCCATTTAAAAACGTAATCTATACATCCATCTATGCAAAAATAGTTCTAATAGAGTCTTTCTAAGAAACCACAGAGAAGTTCTCTTTATGACCAATGCCTTCCTTCTTGTAAAACTTTTGGTGACAAGACAAACTTTATATATCTCAATATTACCCATTGAATCCCTTTCGCCTATAGATATTCATCTACAACTTATGGGTTTCACACTTTCAGGCAATTTGATGATATCCCAAATGCCATGTTTAACCATCAGTTTTATTACATCATTTATGGCATCAATCCACTTGAGAGTTAGAGCACAACATGACTTGACTAAAGTCGATTAGACTTTCTCAATCAACTTAATGTCATATTCATGTTCTTAAGGAAATATAATAGAATCATATGAATTTACATTTTTTTTTTCTCTAGTGGATCTTCTTAATGACACTTTTTGAAGCTATTGAGTTTGAATTTTAGGTGGTACTTGAGGAGGAATCTCAATGTTGTCTTGTCCTTGAATGATGTTAGGAATAACATTGTTATTTAATTACCAAATCTATTTCTTGAACAATGGTAAGTATAAAGACTCATCAATTGTCAATAACAGGTTATTCTTTAAAAACAACACTCCTTATGTTTCCTTCCCCTCCAAAC
The DNA here is from genome assembly GCA_014843725.1 of Amphicarpaea edgeworthii. Lineage (NCBI taxonomy): Eukaryota > Viridiplantae > Streptophyta > Magnoliopsida > Fabales > Fabaceae > Amphicarpaea > Amphicarpaea edgeworthii. The sequence goes on from CM026324.1 coordinate 12,849,836, forward strand.
TCAATTTCCTTAAGGAGTCTTGCATTCCTATCTCAAATAGGATCTTAAAGTGGGATTGTAAAACTTATACATGTGAGAGCTTTAAATGTAACAAAAAAAAATAGTAACTAATTATCTTTAAGTTCAGCTTACCTTCATGTAGCCTATAAGGCATTGCTTCGGTTGGACATCCCCAAATGTGCATATGCCTAATGCTGGGATTTCCCCAGCTCACAACTATAGGGGTTATTAGTGACTACTTTAATTGGTATCCTAAAAGGATATAAATTGCCTTTTTTAATGTCTTTCCCCAAAGCAACTTTGGTAGAGAAGAATCAAACTTACCATATCTTTACAAGTCTAGTTTCATCATTCTGCAACTCTATTCTTGCTAGGTTTGCCTAACATTAAATATTGTAGAACAATTTCACAATTATTGAAGAAAAACAAACAAAGGGTCTAGACATTTCCCACTTGTCATATCTACTATAGTATTCACCACAATCAGATTTGACAACCTTAATTTTCTTTCCTAGTTGAAGTTCAACTTCAACTTTGAAAGACTAAGTGTCTAGAGGCTAAAACTTCTCACAAGTTAAATAAAGAGTAATCATCTATGAACATAAAAAAATACACTTGTCCATCCCATGAATCCAGAAGGAATAGATCACAAATATATGTATGTATTAGTTCTAAGACATCCTTAGCTCTTTCAGCACTTGACTTCCATTTTGTTTGTTTATTTTCCCTTTATATACTCAATGTAGACTATAAGGTCCAACCAATATGTCGCAACCAGAATCGCGGTGGGACGGCGGTTTGAATCGAAAGTATGGATCAGAGGAATCGCCACCAATGTTTATTAAGGAAAACATCAGAAAAAACCTTTTTTAGAAAAAATGGTCTTTGAAACCAGATTTTGAGTTCGAGAGTCCATTACGTGTAGGGAAGGTATTAGCACCCTACAACGTCCGTCACAAAGACGGTTACCTTTAATTAATTGAGCGAAAATCTTTTATAATTTTTAGACATTTATCTCACCAAAACATTACTAGAACCAAATAATTAATTTTACTAAAGGAAAGAAAGAGATATACTACTTTTATTCCCTTTTTATTTTTTAATTTAGGACTCTTGAGTTGTCACAACTCATTTATCCTAAAAAACACTTTGAAAAATTGACAGAGGTGTACACCCAAGTCAATTCATCTTTTTTTTTTTTTTAAATGATTTTAATTAAAACAACTATTGATAAATTAAAGAAAGTGCAACTTAGTAAAATGGGGGTGTAGACAGAAATATGGCCCTAAAACGAGAAACTGTAATTTAGTAAAATGGAGGTGTAAACAAAAAAAAGGCCTAAGACAAATGCGTTATAGTTAGTAATATAGGGGGGTGTAAATAGTAGACTGGCTAAAAATGCGAAATTAAAATCAGGGTTCCTCTTTTCCCCATTCATTTAGCTGCTTGGGTTAGGGTTCGCGAGAGAGAGGGGAAAAGGGCGAGGCTTGGCCGACGGCCATGGGGGAGGGCTTGGCGGCGCGAGGGGGTCGCGGATGGCTCGCAGAGGTGGGCGCGGGAGAAGGAGAGGGAAAAGGATTCGCGAGGGAGAGAGAGGGGGAGGCCGCGACAGGGGGTGAGATGAGGCGGAGGAGGAGAGGGGAAAGGTTTCGCGAGGGAGGGAAGGTTGAGGACGAAGGTGATGATGGCGGCGGTGGCCGGAGTGCCAAGGTTTTTCTTTCCCTGTTTTCTCTTTCATTCTCTTTATACTCTTTTTATGCTTTCTTTAGATTTTTCTTGTCTCAGATTTGATTTTCTGATGATTTGGCTTTGTAGTTTGGATTTGGTATAGGGCTATGATTTTGGGTTTGAGATGACTGTAAAAATGGTGTTTTGTTCTGGGTATGGATTAATTTCTCTGTTTGGTTGGTTCATCTAATTTGTTCATGCTTTGCTCTGTTTGTGTTGGGTCTATGTTAGGGATTGAGCTCAATGATTCTGGTGTTTTGAATCCGTCCCTGTTTATGTTTGGTGTTTTGAATCTGTGCTTGGTGTTTTGAATTTTTCCCTGTTTATGTTCTTTGATCTATCTTTGGTGGTTTGATTAATTAAACATAGCATTTTCTTTTAGATTCATATCTTTACATCATTTTGAGCAAATGGATTTGAGCATAATATTACACTGATTATAAGTAAACATAGAAAAAGCTAATATTCATGAAAGTTACATGATGATTGAAAAAAAAAAAAGAAACCTGTTTGCTATATTGTTGTTTCTGTTTCTGGTTCTGGTTTCTATTCTTGCTATTTGTTTTTGCTGTTCTGGTTTTTGCTTGCTGTCTGTTGCCTCTTTTTCTTTCTTTCTCTGATCTTCTTTTATGCTTTTTTCTTCTTTTCTTGTTATGCTCCTCTATATATATACAAGAGGTTTCCTCCCTAGGAGGGTTTGCTCTCAGCTTTCCTTCCTAGGAGGGTTTCCTCATTTTAATCATTTCTTTTCCTTCTTGCAGCCACCTTTTTAGGATCAGCCACCACTAGTGTCCAGCCTAGTTGGCTAGAATAGCTAGCTAGGATGATGGAGCTGCTTGAGTTAATGAGGCTGTTGATGGAGTTCAGGAAGCTGCTGATGAAGCTGCTTGTTGTTGATGAAGCTGCTGATGCTGTTCTTTTTTCTTCTTTTATTTCTTTGCTGCTTCTTCCTTTTTTTCTTGAATTGATTGCTGCTTCTTTTTTTGCCTTGAACAGATTTGGCTTGTACTATTTTTAGATTTGTAAGCTTTTCTGAAACTTCATTTCAATTTTGTATTTGTAATAGCCTTGTGACAGAGGAACATGAAAGAAATGACAAATGATTGTTTTCTTTGAATCTTTCTTCTCTCTTCTTCTCCTCTTCTCTTTTTTTTTGGCAAGATATTACTTGTGAAACAAATAATAATAATAATAATAATAATAACGATAATAATAGCAGCAACAATAATAATAATAACTATAATAGCATAATTAAGCGGACAAAATTGGGTGTTGACACAATATAAAGGATCAAGAATTTCCTATAACACAAGCATCTAAATTCTCTATTAAGAGATATGACTTAAGCGCTTATGTTATAAAGTGACAAAATTCTCATTTAATTTTAAGTTTTGTACCACCCAAAATTGTTTGCAATAGGAACACTCAATATCCATAAAAAGAACTCATAACTTGCAACATTTGAATCACGAGAGAGACTAACTTTATTATTTCTAATTGAACAAGAATAATTGAATTTGTCCAAATTAGAAATAAAATATGGTTAAACAACTCATATATGTCTCAACCAAATTCTAATGAAACTAAGTCTTTTAAAGCAACCTAAAAGTTCCTATAGCTTTAACTGCAACTTTATGTCATCGTCCACATAGATGAATCTTTCATCATCACTTGGCAGATGACTCCATAGGTAGCGTTGTATAGACATGCTTATGTGAGTAGTAGAACCAAAATCTACCCACTAGCGTCCTTTGATACAAAAACTGAATTAGCTTTAAAACAAACAAAAAGTGAGAAGTTTATCCTTCTTCACACACTAAATAGTGTACTTGAGACATTTTTACTTTATATGTCTCATCTTACAAAAATAACAAGGAAATTCCTTATCTTGTTCTCCTATTTCTTCTCTAATTGAGAAAAAAAATAATTTTTATGCAATATCCTCAACTCTCTTCTTATTCTCCAATTGTCATAATGAAGAACAACCTAACTTGATCTAGCATGCATTATGATAAATAAAGCCTCATTAAAGTTTTTTGTAATTATAATTCATCAATGTGTGATATGTCTAGTTACATGCTATTGAGAAAATTTTCAATTTTCAAACTCTAAATTTTATACATGTAGCTTTGGGATTCCAATAATATGAGTAATTTAAACAAGAGTAGTAGCAACAACAACAATTAAAGAAGAGAACAATAAGCATACAATGCACAATTAATCTTTATGGTAAATTTCAAGACCCAAACAAGATACCTAGAACACCATTAATCCTTAATCTTTGGATTGAAAAAACTAATTGCAAGTAGTACTCTCAATGCATTGATCAAACATTGACGATAAGTCCTCTCAAACAAAGGTTGTCTTTGGACACTCCATTGCTCACATGGAAAACTTATATGATGATTACTCTAGTCAAATAATGATTGTCTTTAAACATTTCATTATTCACAAGAAAACAACACACTATTTATAATCACCACACGTTTACCATCATAAGCATGTAATTATTCTATCAAATTGTGTCTTCCTTTGGGCCGAACACAATTCAGATGAATAATTCCATGCAACATCTATGTAAATTTAATCAAACTAACTTACACAACAGAGGTTACTTTGGCAACATGTTTCAATCAATTTAACCAAAAATACAAGACAATTTAATATAATAAATGAGAGGTCTTAAAATTACACAACTTTCACATATAATCAAGTAAGTTATATAAAAATATATATAACTGAACGTGCAAATATTTCATATAATGGACTCGTAACAAGATACCCAACACAACATTAATTCTTAATCTTTGGACAGAAAAATTAATTTGTAAATGGTACTCTCTACACAATGATCAAATATTAACAATCAACTCTGTCAAATAATAGTCTTTCTTTGGATTGACTATTATTCACATGAAAATTACTTTATGATTGTTACATGTTTATCATCATAAGTATGTTGTTATTAGGCCAAATTGTGTCTTCCTTTGGGCCAAACACAATTCGCATAAATAATCTCATACAAACATCTATGTAATTTTAATCAAATCAATTTACATAATTAGGATTACTTTGGTAATATATTGTCTCAACCAACTCAATTAAAAATGACCAAACATACAATAAATAGGAAGAGTTCATAAAATTTGCACCCAAACTAAGCAATGCAATACACATTCCAAAAATGTTTCGCTATAAGGTACACATTGCAATGAAATAAATCAGAAATTTGAATTACTGTAGTGTACATGAAGCAAATAATCACAAAGACATAAACCCAAAATTGTGAGCTATATACTTCATAATGTACACTGAACAATCAATGTACCGTACGCACGAAATTGCAAAAAAACAAAACAAAAAATGCACCAGGTGTAAAACATATGTACAATTGCAAAAACAAAAAAAAAACAAAGCAAAAATGGCATAGGAGCAAAACGACAATACGCGCACAATGCAATTGACACAGGAAAGCAGCAAATTGAAACGCACCAAAATTAGAAATCGAAATGGAAATTTTTTTTTCAATAAAAATCACACGTAGTAATTTTCCCCAAATTAAATTAGGGTTCATAAAATTAAAAGAGGGATTCAGGTGAAAATATAATTCATACTTTAATCCCAATAACTTGATAGTAATAGAGGCTCTGATACCACTTGATGGATATTTTGATTAACCAAATGAATAGAGAAGAACACATTACGCCATATTATTAAAGAAGTGGGTTCTTAGGAATACTTGGATCCATAAAACAATTTTGATTGACACGTAACGAAAATTGTATGATAAGGAATTATTGGTTCAATGATCTTTCTCAACGCAATCACTTTGCTCTTTATGGGACCTTCGTTCTCTCTTCAGATAAGGATAGGAGAAAACAGTTTCTGATTTGGTGTATTGGGGACTAAAACTTGTATTTTACGTTTTTAACCCATTAGAGTTCTCATTATGCTCCAATGGGTAAAACTAGTAATCCATTCATTAATTTCATATTATTTTCTGTTGGTAGTCTAAAGACTCTTTAAATTAGATCACTTAAAATTGAGCCCTTCTAAATATAAATAACTAATATAAATGTTTATAAATTAATATTTAGTTTATATTAATTAATTAGGAATAAATAAATTCCTAACAAGCTAAACTCAAATCGATTCCCAATTCTTGCAACCATGGTAAGAGAAGTGCTTGTTATACTACTGTGGCCTCTGAGTCTGCCTTTAGTACTAGAGGAAGAGTCCTTAATCCATATTGTAGTTCTCTTACATCGAAAATGGTGAAAACACTTGTTTACATGTAAGATTGGATCAAAAGAACACCATCATCGCTAGCTTCAAATACACATGAGGAGTTTTTAGAGTTTGAGAGAGTTGAAGAAGATAGTAAGTTATTTATATAAGGTAGTTTTATTTACTTATTATATAATATGAATGATGACTAAAAGTTATTATGTTTATGTTGCAGAAATTGTTCCGCCACTAACCTCAATAGATATTAATTATTCAGTCTCTTCAAACTTTACACTTGATGATGCATGAAGCTTGAAGAATGAAGAACATTTTTTTTTAATTTCTTTTAATTATTAGGATTGTGTAATAAGTGATTTGGATCTTATTATTCTTATTTAAGATCTCTATTTGGATCTTGCACTATGCCAAAATCAAGCATAGATAACGCTTATATATGGTTAAACGCTATCTATGTAAAGGTGAAACATAAAAATAACGCTTTTTTATTTGGACGAAATATATAGACAATGTTTTTAATATTCCAAAAATACAGACAATGTTTATTATATTAAACGCTATCATTTTTTCTTTTAATGTTTTTAAATTTTTAAATTTTAGTTTTAGTTTTATGATTTTTATTTTCTTTATTATTTTTTTTTTTTGGCATTATAACTAAATATATACTAATTGATTGATTACTCTCTCACTTTTCTATTTTTAAAATATTTATTTATTCTGAGTTTTATGAGTTTTTTTTTTTTTAGAATAATGGTTAAAAACAAAACCCATTTTTATTGGAGTAAGAAAAACTCCCTCACTTACAGCTTCTACTCACGCAACAGTTAGAAAGCCCTTTTTTCTACCGCCATCGGCCTGGTTCGTTCACAATCCTGCTACTCCACCGCGCCACGCCTCTGCCCACGCCTCCGCGCCACGTCCAAATCCTTTGTGTTCCCTCTCCTCTCAGTGGTGAAGATCAACACGCTTGACAAATACAAGGACCCATCCCTTCTCCCTAACTCGGTGAGTTCCTCTAAGCCCTGGTGCCCAAAGTTTCGTCTCTTCCTCTCCCTAGAGCAACCTAGAGGGATTTCGTGAGAAAAACCCTAGGTTAGGGTTTGAGATTCTGAAATTGGAAGTGTCTGTGTGTTTGTGGTTTCCGATGGCGTAGAGGAGAGCCTTCGCATTTGGTTATCAAGCTTGCTCTGTTTTCATTTCCCCCAAAGAGTTGAGTTGAGTTGATTTTCGAGCTAATTAGGTAAGGGAAGCTTGTTAATTTCTCTTCTATTCTCTGATTTAAATTGTTGTGTGTGTGTTTGTGTTTAGAAGTTTCTGATATGAAATGCTAATTTGGCTACTGTTTTGGCTTTGAATTTTACTGGTATAGAATGTAGTTTTGCTGCTGTTTCATGTTTTAAATTTTTTGATATAAAGTGCAATCTTGCAGCTGCCTCATGTGCTAATTTTACTGATATAAAATGCCATTTTGCTGTTGTTTCATGTCTTAAATTTTACTGCTATGAATGTTAATTTCCTGCTGCTGTTCCAGCCTTGATTTATTACTGTAATGGAAGTCTGAATTTGCTGTCGTAGAGCCTTATTCTTGCTGCCACTAATGCTATATTCCTCTGTTATAGAAAGTCTGAATTTTTATGTCATAGAACTCTGCTCTTAACTGCCCTGAGATTCTAAATTTTGCTGCCATATCTGTTGTCTTGGAACTTTGCCTGAAAATGAGTCTATGCTGCCAAATCTGCTGTCTTGGAACTTTGCCTGAAAATGAGTCTATGTTGTTACTCATTTTCTAAAAAGTTAAATTTTCAGCAACTTTTAATTTTTATAAAAAGAAAATAGAAATAAATTAATATTTACTTTGTTTAAGAATTAACTTGAAGCATACATTGTGATATATGAAAGAATAGGCTCATGGAATCTGAATTAGCATTAAGTAATTCCTTAAGAGATCCAAACCTTGATCACCATAGAAAGGTATGCCATTTTCCCCCTTTACTCTAACTCGTAAGATGTAACTGTAATGGATGTTTTGTAGTCTGTTTGTTTTCATGTGTTGCTGTTTCTCACGGCAAAGAAAACAAATTCATTAATGGAATTTGCCAAGAGTATAGTAAGTAAGAGTGTGTGTTTGAATTCTCTTTTTAAAAATTGTTTTCAGTTTTTTAAAAAAAAAACTTTTTGATGGGTCATATTGTAGCTATTGCCTTAAGCCTATTTCATTTGAAATAATTTTCAATTTTAGATTAACTACCTATACATCTAGGCATATGCATCATTGTAACAATTGTTTATAACTAATATAATAGAGTGAGGAAATATGGATCAAAAATGCATGTTTGCAAGTTGAATGTCAAAAGAATATGTGAACAGAGTGAAAGAGTTTTGTAGATTTGTCGTTGATCATGCAGAAAACCCTAGTAAAATCATCTGCCCTTGCTTGAAGTGTTGTTATGTATGAGTCGTTAATTTCTTTTTTCTTTTTTTGTTTATGTAGTATTTTCAAAGCTGCTCTTATTGGCAATATTCTAACAACGAAATCAATGAAGTTTGGGAAGAATGGTCTCAATATGTGGTTCAAAATTGCTCATAATATGTTAGCCTTTAATTTATTTGGTTCAAAATTGTCCTCTATATTTTGTGATTTTGTATATAGTTTCTAAGTATTGTGGATAGTTTGAAAATTCATATGTTTGATTTATGCCTTCTCGATCTACCTGTTTTTTATTTATAGTAGGAAGTTGTTCAAATGTGAAATGTTATTAGTTATAAGAAGAATAATGATAGTTGATAAATGAATTTGGCTTATTAGAAATAATTTCATAGTTTGTTCCTAGTTACCATAGTTTCTCCATTGATTTGATAGGAGCTTTGCATAATTTGATCATGAACTACATGCTAATATATCATTATTTACTTAAGTGTTTTGGAATACATTTTTTTTTTTCCTTGTTTTCTTGTAACCTTCATCATTTTGATACAACCTTGAATTTATATTGAAGCAATAGATATGCATAAGATAGCTGCAATAGAGACACATGAGATAAATGACCATGTATTCCTATCATTGCAATTTGCATTCCTTTTTTTCTTTAATTCAAATGTGTTTCTATTTTTTGCACCATTGCAATCTAACCTTTTATATCTTGTGGTCATATGACAAAATATTTCAGCTGCGAACTAAAAGAAAAGGATGTGATTTTGGCATGTGTTTACCTAGTTATATATTTATCAAGTAATTGGCATTAGTGTTAGGTGAGAGGCTCTATATATTTGTTGTTTTGTAGAGTCTTCAAATATTGTGGATAGCTTGCAAACTGAAATGTGTTTGATTTTTGTTTACATTGTCTTGCTCATTCGCAGTAGCTAGTTGTTTATATTTGCAGATTAAAAAAAAACAAGGAATATAGATAGCGCTTTCTTGGACAAACGCTTTCTATGAAACGAGAATATAAATATAGTGCTTCCTTCAGCAAGCGCTATCTATATGCTAGTTATAGATAGCGCTTTATATAAAGCGCTATCTTTATATAGATATCGCACGCATAGATAGCGCTTCACAAACGATATCTATTCGATAAACAAGCGCTATCTATAAGCTTTTTGGCGTAGTGGCAGTTTGATATTATTCATTTACTTCTTTAGGTCATTTCAAATTTCTCTAACTTATCATCTTCCAATCCAGATATTTAGGGTATGTTTGGAAGTGAAGTTTAGGAGGGAGAGGAAAAGGAAGGTAAGTTTTTTTTTTAATCAGGAGAGTTGTCTAATGTTTATCAAAATTATAAAACATTAGGATATTAAGTTTATGTTAATCTATCATTTAAAAATCATTATCACAGTAGAAACTAGAAACTAGAAACTAGAAAGTATATATTAGAGATAAAAAAAATTGCCCTACCCTCCCTTTCCTTTCAAAGTCCAACTCCCAAACCCACCCACAAGTGCAAGATGAAAAACTATAATGTTACTCAATAAGTTGATGTACAACCAGCTATTAAATGTCATTTTTTGCTTAGATCATTTGAGCACAATGAAGCACGCCATTCACCTATAGTCATACCCAAAGTAGTTAATTGTGCAAGTTTACAGTGCTATCATGTTCCATGCCTCCCTCCACATGATGTGCCATCTGTCATATTGTATTTGACAGCACAACATTACAGCCATCTCCTTCATCAAATGAGGAAAAACCTCAATTTCCCCCACATTTTTGAGTGTTCATGCTTGACGTCCTCTCTCTCTCTCTAAATGTGCACATGGAGGTCATGTCTGTCAGGTGACAGATTATTGACATGTTGGGCTTGAGTTTTTGTTTCTTTTAGGCTATCCTGAATATTTGGTAGTCGATATTTGTAGGACATGGATTTCTTTGAATTTTAATGTTTTTCTGTGCTCATAAAAATCTCAATCCTTTGTCTGTTTTAAAACTTTTTCTTTTGGTTTTGGTACCAGAATATTTGAAGGAAGAACCATATACAGCTGAAGAAATTGATTAAGTTATTGGGGAAAAGCTTATTTCATTTTTGAACAATAAATTGCTACAAGTTACATCAGGTTCTTTATTTAAGCTCCATTAGCAAAGTTGCTCTCATTTATAGCCATAACAAGATTTAAATATATTATTTATTAACAGTCCAGTTAGAAAAAAAATTACATTTTTAATGGTATTAGTCACTTGTTTTTTTCTGTATTTCTGTACTAATTAGAATCCACTACTGGTTGTCTGGTTTAGCATTTTAGTTATTTTAATGTTAAAATGCAAGCTGTATAATTTTTTTTGAGACATAATATCCACAGATGAAACTGCAAATTGAAATGCCAGTGACTAATTGGTGAAATCTTATTGTTACTCTACTCATGTTATTTCAAACGATGTTGTTAGGGTAAAAAAATCATATGGGCTCCATTAAATATTTTTGATACTTATTCTGATACTTCTCATGCGTTGAACACAAATGATAAGAAGGTGAACATATTTTGCTCTTAATAGTGTGTTATTATCTGAAATTTAAGCATGATAATCAGATAATGGAAGGAAAATGTTTTGTTATATGAAATTCTGAAACTTATAAGGTCGGAATTATCATGATGAGATGATTTAATTCTGATTTAATTATAGGGTCAGAATTATCCTGTTGGGATAAATTTAATTAATCTGACTCACAATATGCCTGTTTTTTGGATAGAAAAACAATTGTGTTTGTGTGACTTCTTGTTTATTTACTGTTTGTTTTACTAAATGTCACATTTACTAAATATAAAAATAATATAATAATACAATGCCACATGAAATGTTTATAAAATATTCCATTTACTAACGAAGATTGACTATATGAATCCACTTTCTGCAGGGCACACTTTTTAATTCACAAATGAATTTTAGAAGTTATGTTTATCTATTAAGAATTTCCATTTTTCCCCAATTGATTAAAACTCAAGACCTTTGCCAACCATATAGTCAATTAAGTGATGATACAAGATTTATTGAATTAGATTTTAGTCATTGTTTTGTAAATAAGCATGTGAACTATTTACATGAAATGTTTTGTTCTAGGTGATTTGACATATATTTATTTTAATTGTATGATATAAATATTGTTTTCACATTTTTACGATAATTAATTATGACAAAAAAGATTTACATGTAAAGATTAACCCATGCAATGTACCAAACAAACTAAAATACTTTTATGTATATTGAGAGCAGTGAATTGCGCTGCACTCTCTTTCAACTTGTTTGTGTACATATTATACAAACACTGCTCTGTAATGTATCTCACTAAATTTCAAAATTTGCTCTCTCTAATCTTAAACTTGATTGCATCAGTGAGGAGGAATGGAATGGTCAATTCTATAGGCAGCAGAATGCGATCTCTCTTTTCCAATTCCAAGGGTTGGACCCATTTACGTTCCTAACATGGTCAGCCCCTCCACTAGGGTTCCTCACTTTCAGACTTCTCTTCTTTCCGAACTTTAGGTTAGCTCACTATCTCTGATCTCTCCCCTTCTTTTCATCTGTTCTTTTTCTAATTTCTACCTTTTCATGCAGAATCTTGAGGCTGAATTGTCTGAAGATTTTTCTCACCATGATATCTCGTATGCATTCTTCCTTGCTACCATTGCTGCCTTTCTTGAGTCACCACTAATTGATGATGATTATGCCTTTGCAGGGTGGATGACCTTAAAATATTTACAGAGGATGACTTAATGGATATGGCTCTCAAAGAAGTATTTCAAGTATACATATGCTCTACTGATTTATTTTTTTCAGTGTAGTTCTTTAGTTTTCATTCCTTTGGTTTATTACTTCAATAATGGAGGTGATATTACAGGGTTCGGAGAACAATGAAAATCATCCTCTACTTCTGGACCAACCCAATGCACGGTCAATCTTTTTTTCTTTTTTGTCATTGTTGTTGTCGCTGCTGTTGCTACTGCTGTTCTTGTAAGGGTGGCAAAGTTTGATTGAGTGGGGAAACAAAAATGGGAAATTGAGAGAAAGGAGAAAAAATTCTTTGAAAATTGAAAATTGTCAACTTTTGGGGAAAACAAGATCTAGCTAGAAACCAAGGTGTGCCCAGTCTTATCTCAACTTGTGCCTTATTTTTAGTACTACATGAGGACATACTAGCTCCTTCCATTATACATGACTTTTTTTTTTGTGTTGTATTCTTTCTTCTTTAAACTTCCTAGTTCACATTTTGGTATTTTTTTTTATTTAATTTGTAAATTTTTTTCCCATTAATTTCACCATTATCTCTCATTTTTATGACTTCATTACTGTGGTCCTTTTGCTCTTGGATTGATGGTGATTGTGTGTAAACTTTGACTTATTTATTATTCATTGAATTCTTTATTTTATTTTTTTAGTATTTATACATGTATTGCAAATTATTTAGTTTGTATTACAAAATTTAAAATAGTGGTCATCCTGCTTCACTCTATCCTACTAGAGCATTTTTAGGATTGGCCGCCATGTGCCATTATCCAATATTGATAGCAACCTATTCCGTCCTAGAAATTTTTCTTGCAGATATGGTTGTAACTTTATGTATTTGTGATCTTTTATCAAGTGATAGAGAATTAAGTAGTTGTGTTATAGTTGTACTGAATTCATTAGTGCATATGTTGGGAGCCTAACAATGATAAAGTTTGTGCATCCTATTCATTTTCAGTCTTGGTCTCAACTTCTCTTTCAGATAACAAACTAATTAAAGAAATTCTTGTTGGATTTGGCAGCAAGTGTGGTGAGAAGAAATTAAGTAGAAAGAGAAGGGGAACAAATAATTCTGTTTAAAGGTTTATTACATGTATTAGAAGTTGAGAATTGGCCATTCTAACTTAAGAATTTAAGTTTTTAACAGTTTATTTTGGTCTATGAAGAAAACTATATCATCCAGTTTCAGTTTTTATTCTTTTGCTCCTATCAAAATGTCAAATCTTTTTTCTATAAGAATCCATTTTAAAACCAATTAGCATCAAGTAAAGTTGCCCAATAGGTATATAAATTGCACCCAAGTACTTGAGACAAACAATGTGGGACTGTGACTGTCCAACAGCTTCATAGATGCTTGCTAGACCAGGCAATACATGGCGAAAACTATGGAAATGATAGAGATCCCCTCCACGAACCACAGAAATGAGATGGGTCTGATACCATGCCAAAGATCAAGTGATATCATGATAAAACTCAAGAAAGGTTTTAGGAAAAAACTGTATGCTTCTCTGACCTTTATCTCATTAAATAGGCAGATCCAATTCTTTATAAATGCGTGAGAAGGAATTTTGTCCTAAAGTCTAGCTTGGAGAATATTCTGTCAGATACAATCTATTCATGGTAGGACCCTAGGAGAACATTAATGCTATAATATGCTATGCTCAAGCATTTAACATAATAAACACATGACAATATTAATTACAGCGTGGTTGCAGTAGCTGATGTTACATGTCAGCTGATAGGTATGACCTAATTTAGGACAAGCATGCATATTACATGTGTTCATAATTCATACCCGATGACCATTTTCCATTTCTATATTTGCTGTCATGATTTTCATTATGTTTGCTGTTAGAACAGGTTAGTTAGACTTTGTAAACAGTTTAAAACTATTTCACATAGGACTTTGACATGACTGTGTCCAGATCTTTTTTGACCATTTAGCTAATGAAAATATCCTAAAGCATGTTTAGCATCAAATGTGTGTTGTCAAATCTAATATGCAGCCTCAACATTTTCTTTTTTTGGGTAGAGGGGGGTTATGTATCTCTTATGTATGATCAATTTTCAGAGTGATTGTATAGAAAAGGTGGAGCAAGTGGTGAAAATCAAACAAAAGCAGGAAGAAGACAAATCAGCAGTCAAACTTCATTCATTTAAGTTGGTATTACTGTTATTTATATGATTATTCCATTTTGTATACAAGATATGGTTTCATGTATCTTGTCTCTGTTTAGTCCTGTTTGCAGGATCGATGAAGCTGCACATAAATCAACTAGAACAAAAAAAGATGAAGACCCTCACGTCTACAAGTTCTACCAGAAAGGTTGCCTGAAATTCTTATATTATTATTTGTTGCATGAGATCATTTGGTCCAATTTGAAATACTTTGCTGATGTATCCAACTTTTAGACTAGTTATAAGCTTATAGCCTCTCATATGCATGCCTTCTTAGATTTTGGCTTTAGTTTAATCTATATTCCTTTGTTAGTTGGATTAAATATTTTATCATTCAACTAAAGACGTTTACAACCAACTAAAAACATGAAAATTCATGAGAAATTATAACAGGAGTTACTTAACGGTTCCTTCTCTGGGTGGTATAATTTCTTTCTTGTTTTATATCCATAAGCAACTTTCTTGCGGCTGATTACCAAGTAATAACACAAGTTGGTTTTGCCATTTCTGAATGGCTGCAAGTGCAAAGTTGATATTATAAATATGCTCAAACAAGAATGAATTTGTATGTATTTCCTCATTTCCCCACATATTTCCATATTTATATTCCCTATCATAATTCAGAATTAATGTTTGGCAGGTCAACACAGCCAGCCTTCAGGAACACATACCTGTGCTGTATCCAGAAGTTGTTCTATGTATGGAGGTTTATCATAATGTTCAAAAGGGTACCAAGGTATTTAATACCATGCTGGTGTTAATGAAAATGAAATGCAATATCTGATTTATAGAAGGAATCATGTATGACTACTGTCATCAAATAGCTGATTAACAAGTAGGACCTTTGTTTTTTTATTTTTGAGTAGATCCAAGAGTTGTTAGTTCTTGGAGGTCAGACCTTAACTGCTCTGAGGGACAAGATCTTTTGCTCGACGGACCAGGTGATGCACAAAGCTGGGCAGCATGATCCTTCTGGTTATTTTCTCATTGAAGTATGCATAATTACTTACTCTCACAATGCTAAGGTGGTAATTATTTCTTTTTTGAATCTGACAAGAAGCTATTTCTCTGTAGGATGTATTCTGCCCCGATTTGAGGGATCCTTCTGCTATTGATTTTGCGAGGCCTATATTGGATTGGCTTTGAGACTCCAAGGAGGAGGCACAAAAGAAATGGGAACATATTATAACTGGGGAACTGCAGCAGAAACAAAAAGCAATTATGGGTGAAGAATCTACATCATAGTTGCCTCATTTTAGATCCATTGAGATGCACAATATACGATTTTGTGACTTAAGCTTTTGACTTGGTGCTGGATACCTCTATTGTCATCAGGTACTTTGTTTTTCTGTCTCAGATTAATTCACACACACACACACACACACACACACACACACACACACTTACTTTTGCTTTAACTAAAACATTGCTCGTAAAACTTGGTATGGTAAATGTAGGGGAAGTTGGCTTATGGTTGTGTTATTTTACTTCAAGTTAAATGTGAAAATGTCAAATAGCATGACTTGACCTCTGTGACTTAATGCTAGATGTAGTGTGCTGGTTTTATTGAGTAAAAAAACATGTTCTTTAAATGAGACCATGCAAAGATGGATTAAGGTGACACAAGGAAGATCATACATGCAAGTCCTTTTTGGGGTTTAGGGAGGAAGAATTTCTTAAACCAGTGCCTTTTTTCTGCACTTATCAGTGTCAGTTATTGCTTTCTATTCCAGGCAAGGTCTCCTCTGTATCATGAGGTTTCTCTGTCTAGTATATTAAGTTTAGTCTATATCCAGGAGGTTACACTTTCAATGACAAGGGCAGGTAGTCTTAAGTTTTACCTTTAAAAGGGTAACTAATTATATTAGTATGGGAGCTAACTGATTCAATTACAAAACATGAGGAGGCCATCAGCCATCGATGATCGATATATAAACCAAAAGGAGAGATGGTTTATTGAGCTCAGGCAAAGGGGAAATGTGATATATATATATATATATATATATATTTCTAAAATTTGTTTGTGTGACTCACTTCATAGTTTTTCTCTAAGTTATAAATTTGAAGACATTTAATGTGGTTTGTTCTCTACGTGAAACCTGCAGGGTGACTGCACTCATACCTTAGTGATGCGAGATATGAGGTTAATTCATCCCGATGACATACATAATCAAGCACTTTATCCAGTAATAACATTTCAACTGAAGTTGCGTTTTCAGAAATGGTGACGGTGGATGACAAATGGACACCAGAAAACTCATGTTATTTTTGTGATGAGTGTTTCTCCCTACTTCACCAAGCAGAGGATGGCACTCCATTATATACTGACTTCATAGAGTGTGATTACAACCATGATTAATTGCTGTTAGCCTTGGAAAAACACCCCTTCGTAGTTCTTTACAATAATCTCATTGAAATTTTTTTTTCATTGTGTATTGAATTCTGTATGTTAGGAAAATAAAATTTGCAATGGGATCAACAGGGTAGGAGATAATTTTTCAGACGTCTACATGGAGATGCATTTGTACAACAAATGTTTATGATCATGTTTTCTGATCTACTGCAACTCTGCAAGTAGAACTATAAAAAAAAAACATTAAAATACTGCAGTGTTTATTTAGTCAACGTTACCTTTACAGGTTTGGCATCCAACAATTCAATGTAAAACTAAAAATATTTATTTGAAACCGCACCCTTAAATGTTCTCTCCAGTAAATTAGCGTTAGCGTTAGCCATTGTGCGTGCAAAAATAGAAAGACCCTGAACTGCTTCATGAAGTTTATGCAGTGGCTGTATGACCTTGACTCCTTCTCTACTACTTCTGTACGATTACTAATTACTAAATATGGTGGCATTGTCTTTCTTAAAATCTAGAGAGAGAGAATCTTTGCATTTTCAAAGCCTGTGACCCCGCAAGTGCCCCATCTTCTGGTCACGAAAATCCCAGCTGCTACTACTGCCAATTCATTGTTTCCTCAGCAACTTCTGCCACACTACCTACAACAGTTTCCCCTGTTCTTCTAATATCTCTCCTTCAGTGTACATGACCCTCTCAAATTCTTGTATGACAAATCCATCACAAGTGCCAAAGCTGCTAAATCAATGTCTTGTAGTTGTAGGGTTATCTGATAGATGCAAAGTTCTTGTGGGTGATAACAGAAAATATTTCTACTATATAAATTTGATTTGGTAACAAATAAATAAAAAATATTTCTATTATCTTCAATTTGATTTATTAGATTAGATAACAAAGCGTTAAAAAAAAATCCCCTTGTTTTGAATTTTATTTGATAAAGATTAGGCAAAAAAAAACTTGTGAAAATGATTTTTCTTTTCAATTTAAGGATTCATTTGGAAAAACAACTTAATTAAGATCTTATTAAATAAGTTTTTATTGTGTTATAAGTCCTTAAGGAGATTTAAAAATATAAATGTGCACATAACAATGATCATAAGAATCGAATCCAGAACACATTTAAAAGCATCCCATAAGCATAATCAATAAGCATTCTATATCAACTTATTACAATAAGCTACAAAACATCTTATGGCCTTCATAAGATATTCTTATAAGTTGTTTCAAATACGCTAATAAGTATTTACGGTATAAGATAAGTTTCAATAAGCTATTCATAAGCTCTTCCAAACGGGACCTTAGGTTGAAAAGAAAAATCTAGAGTATATAATGGAATGCCATCCTCTGCTTGGTGAAGTAGGGAGAATCACTCATCACGAAAATAACATGGGTTTTTTGATGTCCATTTGTCATCCACCATCACCTTTGTAGCTCCGAGTGTTTCAAATTCTTATTTCTCAATATTAGATAAAAAAATATTTATTTCCTTTTATCTTGAATTGGATATTATAGTTTTAAAAACCCTTAGATAGAAAAAGTTGAGGACTTATAAAAACCATTCCGGTTACATAGAATAGAATGGTGGGTGATCGGATCAGGAGCTTACCGGATTGTGTTCTACATTCTGTCCTCTCAGTCGTTCACTTCCCACTCTCGACTTCGACTGAGGAGGTGGCCATATCAATCTCGAAAAGACCAATTCTGCCTTTGTTAACACAGTGCATACATTTCTCCAAAATTGTGATCTTAAACAACATTCTCTCCAAAAATTCCGCCTCGGATATCCTACCAATACCAATGTCTTTGAATTGGTTGCAGCTGCAGCAGCACAAAACACACTGGAACACCTTGATCTCTTTCTCTATGTGCACCCAACTGTCTTACCCTCTTCCGTTTTTAGCTGCACAACTTTTGTGTTTTTCAAATTGAACGGCTTCCATGTGGAATCCTTGTCCTCTGTTGATCTTCCCTCACTTAAAATCCTATCTTTCATGCATGTTACTCTCTCAGAATATAGACTTCTCGGGGACCTTCTTTCCGGGTGTCCTAATCTCCAACACTTGATACTTACGTGTGTGTATATATATATATATATATATCTTAAAAGCTATGCAGTTGAAGCAAAGTTTATCAAATTGCCCAAGTTGGTTAGAGCCGATATAGGTGAATTTTTTGAAATTATATCTCAATCTCCAAGGAATCTTGTTTCCAATGATCGAAGAATTCCATGGGAAGTTGTTTCCAATGTCCAGTTCCTGCGCATCGACCGGGTACTTAATACTAATACTGGTACTTAATACTTTATTTGTTTGTCATTTTTAAGGAAAATGGGGATTTATGATATATTTTGTTTTTGGGATGTATCTATTACAGATGGATAAAGTGGAATGCCTTGAAGACTCGTTTCCCGAATTTAACAATTTGAGGCATATTTAATTCGACTACGGGCTCTATACCAAGAGCTGGATGGAGACGTTGAAAGTGCTCGAGCATTGTCCCAAAATTCAAAATCTTGTCATTGTTTAGGTTTGCTGAGTTCAAAGCCTTCAAGGATGATTATTTTTATGTTTAGTCATTTGAGAAAAATAATTTTATTTTGTTAGTACATCCAGTTAATTTTTACTCATTTTACTTCTTGTGTATTGTTAATCAGATACCAAATCCAAATGAATGATGTAAATACCATGGGGAAAAGTGTTGGTTTTAATAAATAAAAACAATGTTAAAACAGAAAAAATAATATATAATATTTGGAGAAACAGATGGTAGGAGTACTTTTATTTAGTTACCAATACAGTACATTTATAATGCTTGCACCAATCAGGAACACTAATTAACATAAAACATAAATATTTTCTCCTAAAGTTTAGGAACAACTTTCCTAGAGTTTAGTAACAATTACTTGCAGTCCAAAAAGTAGTTTTCTTAACACTTCTCTTTGCTTTAGGATATGCAAAGTTCTAATTTCTTTTTTAGAAATTCGAACTTGTTGATCGATAGTGGCTTGGTGAATAAGTCTGCAACCTGGTTTTCTGTTTTGCAATAAACAAGAACAACAACTCCATCTCTCCACTTCCCTTACAAAGAACAATTTGATATTAAAATGCTTAGTTTTTCCATGAAAAACAAGATTATGGGAAATAGCTATGGCAACTTCATTATCAACAAAAATCTCTATACTCTCCTTTTGCTCCACGTTAAGATCAATCAAAAAATTTTTAAGCCATAAAACTTGGTTAACAGCAGCTGTAGCAGTAACAAATTTGGCTTCTGCTGTAGACTGAGCAACTGTATCTTGTTTTTTCAAGCTCCATGAGAAAACACCTAATCCAAAGCTAAAACAGAACTATTTGAGAAACCTGTTAGCTTGAACTCTTCAATTCTCTTGAACTTGATGCCAAAATTGCTAGTGCCTTTGACATATCTGATCACTCTTTTTGCTACCTTGAGATGCATCTCACTTGCACAATTCATAAACCCGAGACAATGCTTACAGTGTTTAAGATATCAAATCAAGATGCTATAAGGTACATCAAACACCCAATCATGGTTCTAAAATATGCTTGATCTATCTTCTTGGTTCTATCTTCCTTGCAAAGTTTAAACTTCTTTAAAATCTCCTTGACATACTTCTTTTGACAAATGAAGATTTCATGTTCTCCTTGTTTGATCTCCATGCTAAGAAAGAAGGTCATTAAACCAAGGTCTATCATCTCAAACTCCTCCACCATTTCTTTCTTAAGCTTTTCCACAAGATTTGTGTTGCTTCCTATTACAAAGAGATCATCAACATAGAGTGAGATGATAAGAATGTCAGCTCCTTCATCCTTAACATACAATGTTGCTTCAGCTAAGCTTTTGGCAAATCCCAAGTTCAACAAATGTTCATCAATTTTGTTGTACCAGGATCTTGGGGCTTGTTTCAGCCCAAAAAGAGCCTTCTGAAATAAATCTTATCTTCTTCTCCTTCCTTCACAGAGCCTTGAGGTACCTTAAAGTACCAAAATGACACTTTTTAAAACATTATGTACCAAAACATGATTAAAACATAGTTTAAAGTACTAAAATGAAAATTTTAAAACATTATGTATCAAAATGCAAAAAAAAATGTGAAACTTAATGAACTAAAAGTGACATTAAACCTTCTAGGAAAGTTAAACCCCTATGCCCAAGTGGCCTCCTTTCACTAATCAATAATCATCATTCCCACTCCCTCTCCTCAGGCTGCATTCCTCTTCCTCCTCAAGGCTAATGCTGCATTTTATTTTCATTTTTATTCAATTAGAGAGACTCTTATACTCACTAACGGTTCACTTCTCTACTCTCTCTTTCTTCTCTTTGTTTTTTCTATGTTTTATTATTATTATTTATCTTACTCAAAGTTTGTTTCTTTCCTTTTTCTTTTAACATATATTTCGTTTTTAATTTATGTTTTAAATTAATTCATCAATAATAAAGACGATAAGTTTTAAATTACTTCATCAATAATATCATAAAAAAAATGAGTTAGTTTTATATTTATTTTATGATAAAAACGATAAGTATCTTTTATGGGAAATAATATTGCTTGAGTTTGGTAAAATCATTACGAACAACAAATATCTTTCTCTTAATATTTATCATGATGACATAAAACCTTTGTCTTCATATATTACTTTTAAGTCCTATAAAATCTATTTTTACTTAGAAATCATATAAAAATTATTTCATAAATATTTGTTTTTTGGAATAATATTAATATTATCAAATTGAATTTTTATACAAACATTAATTTACATCCAATTAGTTCATACATTTGTTATAAAATAGTATTTGACTCTATGTTTAATATCATCATATATGAAAATTTTGGTTGACTAAATATTTATAAAATAAATATATTATAATTAATTTATTAATGGAGTTATAATGTTGGTATGATGGTTTGAGGAAGAAGGGTGGAGGGAGAAGTCGTGGGTTTGATCCCTTGTACTAACAAAAACTAAAAATTAGCACACTAACATTGGCCTATCAAAAAATTATTAATATTTTTTTTTACTTTTATATCCTATAAAAACTATTTTTACTTGGATATTATAGTAAATTTATTAAATATATTTTCATTACAAAATAGTTTTAATTTGTTTCATTAATAATACCATAATTTAAATTAGATTTATATCTTATATCCTTTAATACTTGAAGGAATACACATGCATCAATTAATTTCCCCCCAAAAAATGAAGGTTAGTTTTGGAATTTTAAATATATTAAACAATAGTAACTTTTAGTAATGAATGAAAAAATTATTTATTTATGTTTCTATAATACTAATAGTAAGCACCTAATTGAAAAATAGTTGTATTAATTTCTTAATTAAATTTTAAAAATTCAACTATTTATTTATTCAAAAGATTTCTTTTTATTTGAGAAAATTCAACTATTTAAAATTTTTATAAATAATTTCTTAAAATTTTAATAATTTAAAATATGATATCCTTCATTACTTAAAGGAATATACATATGGATTAAAAAAAATTAAAATACACAAGAACACATTAGAAAGGGGGAGGGGTTGAATAATGGGTTAGAAAACTTTTCGCAAACACTATTAGTTCACAAGTTGCCTTCTTGGATATATGTAAGTTTAAACCAGCAAATATATCCTTGCAAAGCAAAACTTTGAAAACCTTTCCAAAAGAGCACAGTAGGAAAGATGAATAGATGTAATCACAAGACAACAAATAAAAGCTTGTTTTTATATTAGTTCACTCAACTTGAGCTACGTTTAGTTCTCATTTAACAACTATTAAAGGATTTCACTATAATGAACTGATTACAAAACAAGTATTCTTCATTGCCACTTCTGGCTACAAGTTTCTTTATGTCACTACTAGCTATAAGTATTCTAAACAACTACTAGTTATATATCTCCCCCTGAGATTATACTTCCCAAGTATTCTTTTATCACTAACCCACTCCTGGCTTTTTATACAAATATGTATAAGATTCAAATAACTCTCAAAGAGAGGATATGAACAAGTATTGAATCTGTATGAGCTTGTAAAAGATGAGTATTCTCTTTTCTCTCAGCTCGTGTTTCTCATTAGGTTTTTCTTTTCTCAAAGTGCTTTGCTTACTGTTTAGATTTTTTTTTTGAATGGTTTCATTTCAATTCATTCGTTCTTGTTGCATGGAAGCATCTTTATATAGTGAACTTCATGGATTTGAACGTTGGAGAAGATAGGTTTTCGTTGTCTCATAGAAGAGTGTTGAAGTTGCTTTGACTGTGCTTGATGTGACTAGAGCAGGTTTCTATTTCTGTCACAGTTAGCTTTTAGATTAAGGTGTGCATCTCAATGTTGATTAGTCTTTTGGCTGTACCTATACACTTCACAAAATTCGAGACATGCAAGCAATACGAGGAATAGAAGAAAGTAAGTTTAGAGAGTATCTCCCTTTCTTTCTGTAACAACACTGGCTTTATTTGTGTAAAGAATTATAAAGCACATATTCTTCAGCACATATGACAAATCATGTTCTGTTCCTGCTCAGACAATGTCTAGCTTAATAAACATAGTTTGGTCTGACTAAGCATGGTCTGGAATGACAGACATGGTCTGGCTTAGCTTCAGACATCGTTTGGCCTGGCTTAATCATGGTTTGTCTTGACTATGTGTTGTCTGACCATGTTCCATACATGGTCTGGTCAAGTACATATGCATAGTTTGGTTCTAGACTTGTGTTGTCTGTCCTAAGACTTCACATAGTCTGTCCGAGACTTTTGTATGGTCTGATCTTAGACTTTGCATGAGTTTTTCCAAGACATAGCATGGTTTGTTCCAAAACTATACCGTCTGATCTTATGAACTTTGCATGGTCTGTTCCAGAGCTTATTTTAGTTTGATTAAAAGTATTTAATGTTTAATAAATTGTTATGAGTTATCAAACAATTAAGATAGAGAGTGTTATGCAGAGATTATACCATTTGTCTGTTGATCAATTTTGATTCCCTGAAATTACTTAATTTCAAATCATTAGTTGATCAAATATTATCATATTTGTTATCATCAAAACCCATCAAAGGATTAGGGGTCAGACATCATCCAATGTCTTGGTTCTAACAATTTCCACTAAAAAATGAAGGTTAGTTTTGTAATTTTAAATATACTAAAACATCATTTATTACTTAAAGGACATGAACATGGTTCTTTCCTTTTCATTAAGTTATTTACAAATTCAACATTTGACCGCCTATTATTCTATTTATGCTAGCTATTCAAGTTACATTATTATGTATTAGTATTATATGCGTTATTTTTTATTATATGTATACTAAATGATCATCTTGTGGCTCACTGGGTAGCCTTATCCAGATCCATTTGGGCCACCGAGCTTTACAAACTAGACAAAAAAGTCTCTCTTCTATTTGGATTGTCTTTTTTAGAGTCCAGCCCGGTCCTAATTGCAGACTAATTATTTGGATCAGCCCATCGAGTCTGACCCATTTTGCCATCCCTAGTTGTTAATATTGTATTGTTTTACTAGGGTGGTGGTAAGTCTTCCAACAAAGATGGTTGCGGCGGCTGGTACTCCTCCTCCTCCTCCAATACTCCCTCAAGAACTCATTATGGAAATTTTGTCATGTGTTCCAGTCAAGGATCTCATGCGTTTCAAGTGTGTTTCTAAGACCTGGAATTCCCTCATGTTCAATCCTTTATTGGTTAAATTGCACCTTGAAAATTCATTTAAGGACAAAAAAACCCTATTAACATTCTCTGAAGGAATGAATCCCATGGATGATAGCATTTTTGCTAGTAATGTTTTCGCACCTTGTTCTATATGCCATCTACTTGAGAACCTCTCTTTCACTATTAATAATTTTAATCTCTTTGGTTTCATTGATAATGACTTTTGCTCGGGTTCCTTGAATGGGTTGGTTTGCTTGTTTAATTATTATGTAGTAGGTGAATTTAATAAATTCGTGTTCCAATTTTATTACCCATCCACAAAGATCATGTCCAAAGATTCGCTGCCACAATTATTTCTCCTTTTGTCTAACTATGAAATTGGATTGCCTTCCTTGGAATGTGAGTTTGGGTTTGATGATTCGTGTGACACTTACAAGGTTGTGGTGATCCATTTTAACATTAAATTGTAGGAAAGGGAGGTCATAGTTCGCTGCTTGAGTGATACCCTGATAGAGGACTGTCTAAGGCACATGAGGACCTAGGGGCACTTCAAGAATTAAAGAGACCAATGACAAGATCCAAGGCCAAGATTCTTTAAGAAGAAATGACCAAGAGACTAAAGGAAGGGTTATTCATCAAAGGCCAAGAAGGAAGAAGCCCAAAGGAGCTAAATTGGAGCACTTGGAAATTTGCTGATAGCTCGCTCAGCGCAAGCTTGGGCTTAGCGGAGTTTTGCCTCGATCAAGCATTTCGCGCAGCGCATGATTGAGCTTAGCGGCGATTTGCTTCGATCAAGCATCTTGCTCAGCTCAACGTTGAGCTCAGCGCAATTTACGCTAAGATCAAGGTTGAGCTTAGCGGAAGGTTTGACGCGGGAATTTTTGAAAACTTTGTTTACTTGTGTAAGGGGGTTCTTAATTGTGTAATTAGGCCTTAAAACGTTATGTTTAAGTGGAGATTAGTTGCATAACCCTCTTCTAAGGCCTGACTCTATAAATAGTAGAGGAGAACCTCATTTGTAAAAACATATATCATATAACTCATTTGTGAATTAAATAAGCTTTGGCTTAGTTGAGAGCTTAGTCTCTTCTTAGTTCTTGAGTGAACCAAATTGATTCTTATCAAGGAAGCTTTCCTTGTGGCGAATTCTCCTCGACTTATCGTTCCGTGCGGATCGTGGCGTCATTCTAATTCATCTTCTTCTTCTTTCCGCTTTTCCCTTTTGGTTTGAGTTCTTGATTTGGCTTCAATGGAGCTCTTTTGATTTGCTTCCGGACGATCCAAACCAAGCTTGTGTGGCTTGGAACTGCATCATGCATGCATCATACCCATACTTCTTGGAGAAGGATTTTAACCTGTCCTGCGTTTCCCACTTTGGGAGGTGGATTGTTTGCAAGTGGAACCCTTAATTGGTTAATACTTCGCAACTCTAGTATTGATTATCAATGGGATACAATTATCATCGATCAACTAGTAATATTTTCTTACGAGCTGAAGAAGGAGACATATAAGTATTTGTCCATGCTTGATGGTCTTCTTGAAGTCCCTATCAAAGAGCCTTATATTGGGGTTATGACTGGGTGTCTGTTTCTTTATCATGATCACGATCACAAAAGAACCCACTTTGTTATTTGGCTGATGAGGGAGATTGGAATTGAAAATTCTTGGACTCAATTGCTAAATGTAAGTTATGATGATCTTCTTCCAATCCATGACAAAACACCTTGTAGAGTTGTACCTTTGTGCATATCTGAAAATGAAGATGTTTTGTTTCTGACAAACTATGAAGCTTTGGAATTTGTCATCTATGATCGGAGAAATAATACAATAGACAAATATCACGATTTCAAGGACTACACATTTGCTTATTCTTCCTATGATTATGTTCAAAGCTTGGTTATGCCATATTCAAATTAAGCTCCCTTGCATTTGACTATATGAATTTATCTTAAATTATGTAAGTTGTTTCAAAACCATGCCATTTAATGCAAGTGGTTCCTTAGTTTGTTTAATTTGTTGGATGATTTTATTGGCTATATGGCTAATTGTTGAAGTTCCTTGGATTCAATTATTTTTAGAATAGTAAGCTAGTACATGATATAAGAATGAGATGGGTCAGTGTTTTGCAGGCCGGGTTCTCGTTATTGATGGACTCATTACTATTGATCAATTAGTAATGTTTTCGTATGATCTAAAGAATTAGACATCCAGACACTTGTTGATGCTTGGTGGTGGTGGTGGTGGTGGTGTTGATTTGGCTGAATTAGTCCCTCTGATTCAGCCTGATCTTAGCATTTTACAGGGTTATATATGTCTTTTTCACGGTTACAAGTGCACTCGTTTAGTTGTATGGCTAATAAAAGAGTTTGGAATTGAAAAATGTTGGACGCAGTCGTTGGATGTAAGTTACAAGCAGCTTCAAATCCCACACCTTCCAACTTGTAATGTCATGCCATTGTGCATGTCTGAGAATGAAGATGTCCCTTTGTCAATAAACTATAGAGGTGCAAAATTTGTTGCCAATAATAAAAAAGAAAATGGAATCGACCATACTCATGTTTTCATGGACTACATATGCATGTTTTTCTTTTACATTATGTTCAAAGATTATTTTTACCCTACTGAAATTAAGCTACCTACATTTGCATATATGAATTTAAGTTAAATTATGGAAGTGGTTTCATAACCTTACCATTATTTGTTATATTAACTTAGTTTGTTTAATGGGAAAAATATGTTTTTCATCCTTGAAATATTGATGATTTTGCTTTATAGTCCATAAAGTTTAAATTGAGCGGTCTTTATCCATAATGTTTCCTTCCATTTGTTTTTTTTTACCCTTACTATTAGAGTGCTCCGTTAGTTAGTGATTTGTATGGGTGTCACGTGGCTCATTAATTAACTGACATGTGATAATATTTATTATATTTTTATTTATTTTGGAATTTATTTTATTATTTTTTAAAATTTTCAATTTTTTAAATTTTTTTTAAAAAAAAATGAATTCCAAAATAAAAAAAAATACAAAATTTTCAAAATAAATAAAAAGTTCAAAAATTAAAAAAAAAATTATTGAAACATGCCGGTCAATGAGTCACGTGCCACCCATCAAAGGGAGAATTACTAACTAATGAAGCACTCTAACAATAGTGATAAAAAAAATAAACGAAATGAAACATATTATATTAAAAACTGCAGTAGAAATTTTATAAATTATTAAAAAATGAAAAAGGAATTTTAAAAATGAATTAACTATGCACTTTAGTCACATTTAAATAACATTATTTTAGAGTTTCTAATAATAATGATGATCCAATTATCTTCACTATTGTAATAAATGTAATTAATTATGACATATAATTGCATTCACTAAAATTCCTTTAAATATAATTCATTCTATTTTGTAATTCTACTCAACTAAATATTCATCACTTTTGTTTGAGCTGACCTACTTCAAAAGTGTTTTCCATTGAGTTGGGATCATATCAGTAACCAAATTTATTCGCATTAATGTTGGTCTTAAAGAATAATAAATAGATGTAAAATATTAAATAATAATATAGTTATTGTTAAAATTGTTGTCTTTCTCAATTCTACAAAAAAAAATAAAAATATTTCAATAATATTTTTTATTGATAAATAATCTTGATGATATTAAATTAAAAGATATAGAATCTAAAACATGTAATGATTCTTATATAATAAAATTAAAAATAAAGAACAATGACATTGTTTTTAGGGGCAATGAGATTAATAAACAACAAAAAAAAATAATGAATTTGACTTTTACTTGATAATTTAAATTTATAATGTTGTTTATTAAATATGACATGAAAAGACTTTATCATAGATGATATCTAGAGTAGTAGCATAATAGTATAGTAGGTTCACTTAAATGTATTTTATTATTTTATCTATCTATACATTAAACTTTAAAAAATTGAAGCAAAACATTCACAAATATTTATAGGAAAAGTTATGCTAAATAGTACATAATTTATAACAAAATTAAATTTAATATGTAAATAATAATAAATAAATAAACATAATGAATAAAAATTATTCTTTGAGATATAAATTGATAAGAATTAAAAATAATAATTTATTATAATTTATCATTATGAAAAATATTTATGACTATTATTATTAGGATTACTATTAATTTTTATTATGATAGCTGTAAAATATTCAACATTAGAATATTTATTAATATTAATAATATTGTCTTTATCAATTCACTAAAATTTAAAAAAATTAGTAAAATATAAAAATTAAAATGTAATAATATTGATAATGACATTAAAAAGATCAACACCATATATAAATGATTATTTCAGTATAGATAACTAAAATTAATTAATAATACTTATATAGATAATAAATATTTATAATAATTAAATTAGTAGCGATAACAACAAAACATTTAAAAAATATTAATTATAAAAACAAAATTTAAGTACACTGTAATCATAATATTTACCATAACAAAAATGAATACTTGAATTTAAACAACTATAAATAAATATTTTTTATTTATACATTTCATGTTGGTATTAAATCACTATTTTTTTTTAAAAGAATATTACAACACTATTATTACTTGGAGAAAAAAACAACCAAAATAATTTTCAATAGACTTAATATTTTATAAGACAATATATTCTAAACTAAATATTTAATTATTTATCTATTCTAATTTTAATATAATTATGCTTAGTAACCTACTAAATATTTTTAAGACTATTTTATTTAAAATTTAATCAAACTCATGCATCACACGGGTTTAAAATCGAGTCTATATGTAAAGGAAGCTTAAACCTATTTGAGCATTTTTAATAGGAGTATTAAATGAGTTACTTAACTCTAAGCAAAGTTGTTTTTCATTTTTTTTTTATCATTAGAGCAAATGATATTAAGTTACTTATTTAAGCACTGTTGCTTATACAAACAATCCTTGCTTAAAAATTATTAATATAAATAACATTTTTTTTTAATTATTGCAGGATCTACAAAATTAAATTAAGCACTCCCCTCAGCAAATATGCATGGGTTTAATTAAATTATGTATTGTTTTTATATTTATATAAAAAAAAGTTAAAAAAAATAGTCTTAAAATATATTTAGAAGGTTATTGAGTATAATTATATTAAAATTGGAATAGATAATTAATTAAATATTTAGTTTAGAAGATATTGTCTTATAAAATATTAAGTCTATTGAAAATTATTTTGATTTTTTTTCCTCCAAGTAATAATAGTGATGTAATACACTTTAAAAAAAATAGTGATTTAATACCAATATGAAATGTATAAATAAAAAAAATATAATAATATATATTTATAATTATTTAAATTCAAGTATTCATTTTTGTTATAGTGAAACTATGGTTACAATATACTTAAATTTTGTGTTTATAATTAATATTTTTTAAATGTTTTGTTGTTATTGCTACTAATTTAATTATTATAAATATTTATTATCTATTTAATAATTATTATTAATTAATTTTAATTATATATACTAAAATTATTATTTATATATGATGTTTTTAATGTCATTATCAATATTATTACATTTTAATTTTTATATTTTACTATTTTTTCACTTTTAGTGAATTCATAAGGACAATATTATTAATCTATAATAATAGATAAAGGCCATACCACTTTTGGTAACTGCTCTTTTGTCTCCACTTTTTAGGAGACGATTTTGTCCTTAGTAAATTAGAAAAGTTATACAATTTTTTATACTAATATTGTCCTTTTAGCTAAAAAATAAAACTCTAAATAAAAAAATTATAAATTAAAAAAAAAGTACCGAGAGTGTAATTGCCCACTCTCTTAAGGAGGTTTGTTTGTTCACAACGGTCTAGAGTCGTGCACCTTCTCCACTCTTTCAACCTCTATAATACTCCGTTTTTTATTCTTCTATTCAATCCATGTTGTCATGTAGTGTTCAATATCATTCCTTGCATGGAATTGTGTGAAAATAGAATAAACAATTCCTTTATGTGAAACTCTTTTCCTTCTTCCTTTACGTGGAACCATTTTCCTTCTTCATCACATTTTATTATAAGATAGTCCCGCCCAAAGGTAAATATTATCTTCCTCTTCATTTCTCATTTATGATTTGTTTTTGCATTCAAGATTTTTCTAATTTGGTTGCTGAGAAGTTTTTTTTTTTTTTTGAAAGGTAGTGGAGACAGAGAAACCGGATACTTCTCGCTTAGTTTTTATCACTTAAAATGCAGTCATTCGTATGTATTTTTTAATACTCCTGATAATGTATTCACCATCTAATTTTAGTTTTTTGCATATCCAAAAAAAAAAAGAATGATGGTCTGATTGGTAACATAAAATAGGTGAATCCCATGGATTGGTGAACCTCATGTGTTTTTTTTTTCGTTATTTGCTTTTGAAAGTATTTTGTCGGTGATTATGTTAAAGCATTTTTACGGTGGGATGAAATTAAGGATAGTAATTACTTCATTTCATTGTATGGTTTAGTATGTTTTTCATGTCAATGTTATTCTTTCCCTCTCATTTTTTCATATGGATATTTATATTTTGATTTACCTTTTTTCTTTTATTTGCAGAATCAGAGTTGATTATGTGGAAGGAATCAACATTTTGTTCACTCATTCTCACTTTGTCTCACACTTTTCTTAAAGTATTATAGTTTCTTAACCCCTCTCACCATTTTAACATGTAAAATTTAACTTTTTTTTTAATAGTTTTTTTCTCCCACAATGTATTGAAATAGTAAATATAATGGTCACAACCCATGACAATTCGGGAGAGGAGAGTTTCTATGGTTGGCTATACTTTCATGTTATCCACCCATTTGTTTGTTTTATAAATTTATAAAATTATTTATTATAACAAACTTTGTTATTTTATCCCTTAATTTACTCTAAATGAAATGATCATATGTCATTTTTTTTAATTTCAAATTATTATAACCAACATTTTTATTCTATCCCTTATTATTATTTTCATTTCTCTCGTGAATATATCTTTACTATTAGTTTAAAACAGAATAATTTTAAGGAAATGCATTGACTTATACAATAAGTTCTAAGGATTTGGCCTCTCTAAATTTTAATTCTTTTTTCTCTAATTTTTTTCTTAATTTATAACTTTTTTCTCTCCAATTTTTGCTTAGCTACTTTTCTTGATTTTACAGTTGAATTGAAGAATTAGAATTCAAATAAGAAGTTCTAAGGACATCTTTGATTTCAAAATTTTTGTTTTATATTAATTTATAAACTTTTTTGTATTATTTTTCTACCATTATTTGCTTAATTCTTTTTCTTAATTTAAAATCTTAAATCTTAAATATTGTAGAATTTTAAAACAAAATAAGTTTTAAAATTAAAAAAATAAGAAGAAGGAAACTTAGTTTGAAATTATTTTTCGTTTTATAAATTTAGAGTTTTGTTTTAAAAATTATTTTGTTTTTATGCTGTTACTTTTTTATTGTTTATATTTGTTACTTTGTTTTTCCAAATTTCTTTTAATTATTTTTCGCCCGATTCTTTTGTTTCTCACATTTAATTAACTGATTTGTTTTTAATAAAATCAAATTAAGAATATATATGTTTTATATTTTAAAAATTAGTGAGGACTATGTTTGAAATTCTATGAGTATTTTAAAATACTTGATTATTTGTTTTATTTGTTGATTAATTCTTATGGTTATTAACTTATTTTCTTATCATTTTTCAATTAACTTTATGATAAAGAAGATAATAATATTACTTTTTAAATTTATTACTTAATAAATATTCACAATTTTGAGTGAGTGGTAAAAACAGAATAAAAAAAATGAGAATTTTGTTTGAAAAAGAAATTTTCATATATGCTTATAATATTTGTAACCCCACACTAATAAGAAATATCCACAATTTTGTTTGAGTGCAATAGTAAAAAAATAAAAATAATTACAAGAAGCTGGAGACCAACATGGTAAATATTTAAAATATGAAGTAGATTTTATAAATGTCATGTACAAAAATTAAGAAATCAATTATAAATTTGAAAACAAAAATAGCCTGTAAAAATTATAAAATATTTTAACTAGACAAATAATCAACCATTAAACCAACCATACACAACAATAAAAAAAAAAGAAGAACTAAAGTAATTAATAAACTTAATTTATATGTTAATATATAATAAAATGAATAAAATATCATAAAATATATATTAATTTTAATATATAAAAATATAACAGTTGCATAAAAATGCCGACACATAGATGTAGCATTACCATAATTTAACTCAAGAAATATTAATAAGCACAATGTTTCCTCAAGTGAGTCAATATGCCACTATTTCAAAGTGATTGAGCTATGGTATTTTATTAAAATAGAAATCAAGAAAACTTTTTATGTTTTAAATAAATAAAGAGTATATTCACTAAAAAAAAATTAAAAACAAAGAGTATAAAA
The DNA here is from genome assembly GCA_014843725.1 of Amphicarpaea edgeworthii. Lineage (NCBI taxonomy): Eukaryota > Viridiplantae > Streptophyta > Magnoliopsida > Fabales > Fabaceae > Amphicarpaea > Amphicarpaea edgeworthii. The sequence continues at coordinate 12,882,679 of CM026324.1, forward strand.
TTAAATAAGTAAAGAGATTCAGCCAAAAAAAAAAAAGTAAAGAGATATTAGATAAAAATTAAAATAATAATGATCTACACCGTTAAGTTAACTTTTTCTGGTTTTCTTTTCTATCTAATTACTTATGGATAACTAATTGTTTGGTTTTGAAATTTAAATACAAAAAAATCCACAGTTTAAAAAGCCAAAAATAGTGTAGTGGGATGGAAATTAAAAAAATTGACAACTTTTTTTTAATGTGGACGCTTTTTAAACATTAATCTTAATTTAAAAATTTTTTAAAAAAGTAATAAAGTAGTTTGAAATTTTAAATTGAAAAAGATATAACAACTTTTAAATAGTACATTAGAATTTTAAAAATAAAACAAAAAGTTTACAAATAATAGTGATTTTTTAAAAATAAAAACAATAAAGTAATGAGATAATTTGGAATTTTCAAATTAAAAAAAAATATTTTGTTATAGATAAATATTTATTGAAGTGATTTAACTATGTGTACAAAAAATATATTTCTAGAGATTTTACATAAATATTAACATAGAATTAATAATATAGTATTAAGCATGATTGATGTGTTCTAAAAGAGGATTATTTTAAATATAAACAACCATTTAACATAATAAAATACAATAGCGCAATAGAAATGCGGACACAGGCGCATCAATGCCTGTGTTTCCGCTAGTCTAGGTAAAATGAATATCAATGATGTCTAAATAAACTATCTAGAATCATAAAACTACAATAAATTCCATAGTAAGTGTATTTTATAGAAAATTTACATATAACGAAAGAATCTAAAAATGTTAGAAAGAAGTCTTCTAAAAATGTTAGAAAAAAGTTTTCGAAGGGACAATTTATGAGATTTATCATTGCCAAAATAATTCAGTTCATAAGAACAAATCTATTACATGATTCCAAAATTATAAAAACTAAATGGGATTAAAGCATCATTAGACTCATCATAGCTCCAATAACATTCCAAATTACTAGTTCTTTTAAAATAAAAAAATATAACATATACATAAAAAAAATTCAGTACTACTAAAATTCAGAAACAAATGATGGTTTTGTCCCCAAAGCAAACTTCTTGTAGTGTCCTCTGGTTTGCTTGTTGCAGCTACTATTCTTGGGATACCACTAATTTATAAAGATGCATCCACTTGCACAGGACCAGCTACAAAAATCTTACATGTTAAACCCTTCTCAAAATATTATCAATGTTTTCAAGGAAATCATTAAATTACATATACTTTTAACACAATATTATTCATTAGAAACTATCTTAGATCACAATTTGATGAGTAAACAATGAGGAAATACATGTCAAATATCAACATTCAAGCTAGTGATTCACATGGAGGGAAGCATGAATATCAACCAAACTAGTCCATCCTAAAATGGCTTACCATCAATGATTCTTTTTAATAAAGACCAATGGAAGTTGTAGTTGCATAATAGCATTATATGATATAGAAACCAATTTGTAATCACATGCGAGTAAGTAAGAAACTCTAGTAATATGTGATGTTTTATAAGAGAACAGTCCATGATTTTGATATATATTTGATTTCAAATACTTCAAAGAGGTTCCAACAAAAAATTAACTTAACTTCCATAGTACCAACAATTTTCATTTAAGACTCACCCTCAGTGTGCTTGAATTAAGCTCTTGCATTGTAGATAGATACAAGCAATAAGCATAAGCAATTGTGGATTAGAATTTCAACAAAAGAGAAAAAGTTGACTATTAAAACAATTGTAAAATATAAGAACAACTATCAATGTTTTTTTTTCTTGACAACAGATGTAGTGTGTGAGAAGTGTTTGGTTTATTACAAAAACTGAACATCAGTGCTTGGAAAAGAGTAACGGGTTTCACTTGTTCAATGTTTGGTTTATTATAAAACTAAATTTTGAAAAAGATAAACAAAATATGGACTTCGCAACTTCTGCTCTATGACCAAAAAGAACCATCTTGCATTTAAGAATCCTTCTCACTACAAGAAAAAGGTTTATTTCCGATGGATATTTTTTGACTGATATAAAATCAGTTGGTAATTTCATGTTACCGATAGATAATTATTGACAGATACGAATCTATTGGTAATAAAATAATTCTGACAGAATTTATCGACGGAAACAAATTCCATAGATAATTTGTGATTTTCGATGACCATTACCGACATATTTTATCCCTTGATAAATTCCTATTAGATAATAAATTTACCAACAAATATCCGTCGTTAATGATCTCTAAATTAAATCAAAACCACACTCCTTTATATTGTCTCTCGTTGGGGATTCAAAAACACTGCGCCTTCCTTACCTCGTGTGAGAATCACACCATCTTGTCCCACACACCATTAAGTGAGTGACGTGACCCATTCTTAGGAATTTTCTCTTTTTCTCGTTATGGATTGGTTGGATTTGGACTACTTTTTTATTTCTTTTGTTTAGTAAAGAAAATAAAAGAAAAATAGACAATAGCATTATCAATTTCTATTTTTTTTAAAAGATAGATACTTACTAGCATTATTTAATAAATCAAACATGATGTTTTCTCTCTAATTTATTTTAAAAATACATTTTAAAAAATAAAGATACTAAATATCTCAATTTAATTTTAAATAAAAAGATAAATATTTCATATTTAAAAAAATAAAAAAATTTTAAGTCAAAAGTATATTATAAAATTACATAATATTTATATATTAATTGGTTATTTATATATTTAATTTAATTTAATGCATTCATTAATTATTATCTATAGCATCTTTCTAGTCAAATCTTTTCCACGGTTAGATATTAGGGCCAAGGATCTAAGTTGAAATCTATATGTCACTTCAATACTACATCAAATATACTTACTATTCATTTCACATCTCATAATATAATCTTTTAAAAGACAACACAAAATCATAATAATAATAAACAACAAAACTAGTAATCAATTAAGCGACCAAAAGGTGAATAAATGAATGAAAAGAGGATAATTGTTTTCCTTTCGCTTCTTTCTTCTCTAACAGATCTCCACAAAATTAGTTTTGAAAAATATTTCTATTTTTGTTTTTGGTTAATTTTAGGATGCTAATGGCGTTGTATTTTTGTACGACCACTTCTCTCTATAGAATTTTCAATTAAATATCACGTGGCTTTCTTTTTCATTTCCTTTTTTTTTTTTGTTCAATTCAATGCATTGGAGATGAAAGGGGCCTAAAGCCCAAAACAAAAAAAATTAATAAAAAACATTACCACAAAAAATAAAACGAAAAAATATTGCATAACCCCACAAAATACAAAACAAGTCTTTCACTCATTTTTCATAACACGTATCCACAACCGGATTAATTTTTTTAAACCCTGTTTGAAGAAAGTAAGAAACAATATATATATATATATAGAGCAAGTGATAAAAAAATAAGACATGGCATATTTTAAGGGTTTTTAGGGTTTTTTCTTTTCTGTTTCCTCCTTCACTTTTAAAGACTATAAAAACATTCGGACCTACTCCTCTGTCACTGCACGATTTCTCCATCGCCACACAACTTGACGAACTTGGCGAATCAAGTATCTAACACACATTGGAGAAACGGTGGTGTCATGATCTTGTTTAGTGTTTTCCATTTTCCCCCCTGCTTCATTAGTTTCATCACCAATGAGGTTACTAATACAATGTTTTGCAATGCAACCTTTATGCCTCCGATTTTCCCTGTGGAAAGGAGCTTCTCACACTCTACAAGAACTTCTCGCACAGACTAGGTCACTCTCCTTTTCATTTTCTTTCCATTAATCTGATTGAGCATAAGAAAGTCTTTTAAGCTTCCATTTTTTCTTTTGTTATGAGATAGAGAGTCTTACTTCCAAATTCGTTTGGGAGGTGAGGTGGACAAAAAAGAAAATTATTGTTTGAGCTAAGGAGAAATCAACAAAACAACAAGAAATTAAGATTGTTTTTACTGAATGTGTGTTTTTGAAAACCACACCTCATCTCTATTTATATTGAGGAAACCCTCAGTAATTGATTATATCATATAAAGACAAATATAAATAATAACTAACAAGATAATATAAAAATAATATATATTTTGACACCCAAGCTAGAACATATATGTCATATGAGCCAAGCTTGTTACAAATGTCATATGTAGTACTATTCACACACTAATCGATATTCAGCTTCAACATTTGATTTGGTGTGATTGTGCGGGGAAAAAGATTGGTTGGCGGTGGTGAACAACAGCTTCGCAGAAGTGTGGTATTGTTTAACTTCGACACTTGATCTGGTGTGATTGCGCTGGGAAAAAGATTGGTCGGCAATGATGAATAGCAACTTCGCAGAAATACAGTACTATTCAGTTTCAACACTTGATCTGATGTGATCACGGCGGGAAAAAGATTGGTCGGCAATGGTGAATAGCAACTTTACAGAGGTGCAGTACTATTCATGATGCTTTGAAAAAAAAAATTGAGGAAAAAGATTGGTCGGCAATGGTGAACAGTAGCTTTGTAGAGGTGCGGTACTATTCACACACTATTTATGATGCTTTGAAAAAAAAATTGAAGAAAAAGATTGGTTGGCAATGATAAACAGCAGCTTCGCATAGGTGCAGTACTGTTCACGCACTATTCACCATTGTTGACCAATTTTTTTTTTCGAATTTTTTTTCAAAATGTCATGAATAGTGTGTGAGCAGTACCGCACCTATGTAAAGCTATTGTTCATCACAGCTGAACACAGTGCTCAGTGAATTGCCAAAATCTATATATTCATCTTATAAATTAATTTGTTTTCCTTTCTGTTTGAGTGGTTGAGATTGTTTATTTTCTTTCTATGATCAGAAGAATTATGTGTGACTTTTTATTTAATTTTCTGAATTCCTACCATTAGGTGCAAAGTTAGAGCACGCATGTTCTGCTGCTTTTAGGACCCTATCCCACTATGTATGTGACTACACCTACTCTCTATCTTTGAAGAGGTCCAAGTCTTTTGCATCAAAAGGTTTGACTTCTTAACTCTATTTTTGGTTACTCTTGCATTCTTCTTGTCTGACTAGGTGGGGCTTGAGCTAGATATTTTAAGATTTTTACTATTATGTTTCTTTCAACTTTTATGTAGCAATGATTCAAATATATTAGTTGTCGTTATTTTATTAGTAATTAGCTCTTTCTGCTTCTATATAACTTTATCTTTTTGTCACATGAGGTACCTTAGCTTTATTTGTTTGTCAATGAGGTAATAATAATAATTATGCATAGGTTTGATGTGATGTGATGTGAAGCTAGGTGAGACTGGGAACCAAACAATTAGCTAGATGTGTATATATATTTGAATCTTAATTCTCTGCTTTATGGACACTGGAGTAATATCTTCCACCTCACTTTTATTGTTTACTTCTAGTCTTTCTAAAATCAATATCTTAAAATTAAAGCCTTAATATTTCATAAAAAGTAGACATCTTTTCTTTTTATAAACAAAACTATACAAATAAAATTTCAAAATAAAAAAATTAAAATTGAATTTTAATAAAAAAAAATACAAAAAATAAGTTATTAAATAAATAAACATACCATAAGAATCAACATCTTAATTAGTTAAAACTATAGGAACTTAATCTGACTTGCCTCTGTGCAATAGACTAATTAATAGTAATCAACATCTAAAAATAGAATGTATGCAATCAACTAAACATATTTAATGTGTATTACTTTATCACATTCTCATACAAATATTCTTTCACTGGATATCCTCATGTGCGTATATAAAGGTAAGCAGCAACAACAAATTTTAGACATAAAGTTATTGTTTGTGTTGTTTTTAACCCTTTTGTTGTCCTTCCTTATCTCTGTTAGTGCCACATATCTAACTTGTAAGGCTTTAAACTCCTGACTTTTCACACCTAATTTCTATATTTATCTTATACTTCTTTTATTTGTTTAATTTCATTAATGTACTCTAGAGTTTTTAGTTTAGATCATGTGTAATTTTGGTTTACAATTTGTCACAAAACATAACCAATTTCTTCATCTTTTTTTTTAAATTAAATATATTTGACATTTCATGTATTGTTTTATACTTAAAAACTTGTAATTTGATATTTTTACTCAAATATTTAGGATATAAAGATGAAATTAGGGTATAAAGATGACTTTGAAAGTTTAGAAGTATAAAATTTGAAAATTAGGAATTGAAGAAGATTTTTTTTTTAGTGAAATTTGAAGTTATTTTGGTTGATTTAAATAGAAGATGATTTAATTGATGCACTCTATAAAAAAAAAAATAGAACAAAAAAAATGAGAAATTGAAATTGTTAAATTTTAAAAATGAAGAAACTTAAAAATGTTTAGAAAGTAGAAAATCAAAAATTACAGTTAAGTTTGTTTTTCAATATTTTTCATCATTTCCCGTGAAGAACCCCTCCCCTCTCAATTTCACTCTCCCTCATGTTCCTCTTTTCTCCTCCACGGTTTTCCTTTTCTTCCTCACGGCTTCTCTTTTCTCCTCCACAGATGATCCACCGAGCTCGAAGTGGTGAAGATTATCACTCTTGGCAAGGACCCATCCATTTCCCTTGACTTGGTGAGTTCCTCTAAGTCCTAAGTTTCATTTCTTCCTCTCCTTAGAGAAACCTAGAGGGATTTCATGAGAAATCCTAGGTTAGGGTTTGAAATTCTGAAATTGGAAGTGTTTGGGTTGTTTGTTATTTCCTACGAGGTGTAGCATAACTAGTGGAGTAGAGGAGGGCTTTCGCATTTGATTATCAAGCTTGCTCTATTTTCATTTTTCTCAAAGAGCTAATTCTCGAACCCTTTTAGGTAAGGGAAGCTCTAATTATTTTCTCCTCTGGTTTTCTACAGGGTGTATGTGATTGTGAGTGGATATTGGTTGAGTAATTGGATGTTAATTTCCTGCTTGATGTGGGTGTGCTCACTTGATGATCTTTTCTCTGTTTTGTTGTAGTAAAATGTATTTGTTGTTCTGTTATGAATTTCAATCAAAAATCAAGTCTTCGATGATGTTTTAATGTTGGTATACACTTCCTCAAGTTGCCTTGTGATTATATAATCAATATGTGAAGTTCCTATGCTATAAATGTCATGATTCGAACCTTTTTAACTACATAATTTAGGTGTTATGGTAGAAAATGGGTTGCTGGTCTGCACCTGTTTTCTACCCTTGAACTTGATTAAATTGATTGGTTTGGAGTTGGTTTAGCCTCCCTTATGATGCCTTAAAATTAGGTAAGGGTATAGGATATTTTGATGCACAATTTTTGTGATTTGCAACTTCAAAACATGTGGTTTATAGCTAATTATGCAGAAAAAATCTAAAACTGTCCAGCCCTTTTCTTTGTTAAAAATCAGGACTTAAATGATGAACTAGGTGTGAATTGACCTTTTTTATGGTATCAAATGGTTATATGCATCATATAGAAAGTGTTGATACTTAATACTCTTGAATTGAAGCTATGTTTGGCTGTTATGGAATCTCTGAATATCATTGCTATTGGATTCTCTTTCTGCTGCATTTAATCCTAACTCTGTTGATGTTGTTCCTGAATTTTAATATGCTATCATGAGAGCTTGTTTTGCTGCTGTTTGGTCTTGAATTCCATTGTCATGGATGCTAATTTTTGCTGTTGTTTGGCCTCAAATTCTATTACTATGGATGCTAAATTTCTACTGATATAAAGTTTAGATTTCTGCTGCTATTTTAGTCTCAATTATACTAATAGGAATCTATGTTGTTGTAAGAAAGTAAAAATCTTTGTCCAAAACTGTGTCCTCTGCAGTGTCCCTCTTTCGCTCTGAATCTGTTTAGTCAAAAACTCAGTTTTAGAGTCAGAATTAGAAAATGTAATCTTTAGAAAGGTTGTAGATATGGATGTTTACTAGCGAATGGCTTTGGATTCACTAAAAAATATTATGTACAACTCTAGATATGACCAAATTAGTAAGCAAAGGTCAAGCCGTCACAAATTGGTAAAAGTTTCACTTTGCTCATAATTTAGGCATAGAATACTTTCAAACCATGTCTCGAGATAAACATAAGAGTTGTAGATAATATTCTTAGCCTTAAAATGAGATGAATGCATTATAGTTGAGTTAATTATGAATGATAAATTAGTTATTTAAATGTATATGATGGTTTGTGAATGTGGGAATCGAATATGAATGAAATATTCGTGAGATTTATTTGGATCTTTAAGTCAGGCCATTGGAGATGGCGGGTACAGAGGTGACGTACCTAGGACTGTAGAGAATTCCAAATATGGGTTGCCATTAGTATATAGTGGGTGCATAGCTAATGCACCGAAATATACCATGTATGCACGGTTGGTGCACAGTTGATGCACGGGCATATGAGTAGACACGTAAGTTGGGAGTGCTAGGTAGGCTCTTAACCTAGTGTTGGGGGGTTTCGTGGTGACCAACGAAAATGGGCCTATATAATAAATGAGTAGGCGAATCCCTATAGATAGGTTTTGCAAACTTACAGAGGTAAGTCAATATATACACTTGTCTATTTTTGATAAAACCACACATTCCCCACAAGATCAATCCAAGGGACTCCCTAAATGGTCAAAAAGTGAGACTATGTTATGGGATAGGGCCTATGGGGGGATCACTCATATTGTGTTAAGTCTCCATGGAGTAGAGTTAGTGTCTGTTGTTGAGATTGACTAATGACTTTTGATATTTGATATTTGATATTTGATGACTAAATGTAATGAGATGTGATGGTTTATGTTGTAATAGAGTTATGTTGTTGTTGATGGTTGTGGATTTATTTTATAACTACGCTGTATGGTTTAGTTGAGATGGTTGTGCCATGAAACTATTAGTTAGTTTTCCCATTTCTATAATTTGAATTGTCTTATTTGTATATGTATTTATTCAAGTGAACTTACCCTTGCGTGTGGCACGTGTGGCTGTGACTGTGATGATCTCGATCTTATCGTACGAGGGAGCAGGTTCAGGTGAAGCTCTCTTGGGGGTCGTTGTAGATGGAACGCGCACAAGTTTAAAGCTGCTCTTCCTCCTTCTTCTCTTTGGTTTTGTTTTATGTATAGATAGCTTAGGTTGATAAGCTTTTGTTCCAAGAGTCTTATTTATTGATGTTATATTTCTTTTATAAAGAGTGAAATACCAAGAGGCATTGTAAATGTTTTAGCTTGGTTTTATAAACTCATGGTTATAGATTAAAATTATAATAATATTCATTGATTTAAAAAATCGTGAAAAGTTTGCAGCCCTTTTTATAAGTAGTTTAATGAAAGAGTTTTTTTTTAATTAAAATAAATTTCAATCTTTCTTTGATTAGTTATGTATCAGAAGTGGGATGTTACAAATCCCAACTAGGTTGGCACCAAAAGAAATAACTAGAGCAACTCAACTGAATATATAAATAAAGAAAAAGGAAAAAAAAGAAAGAGAAGTACACCAAGGGGGACAAACCAAAACCCTAGAAAAAAGGAACCTATTAACAAAACCTATATTGTGGAAGACCACATTGGTTCCTGGCCAAGCAAAATGAAATGAAACTAGGCTTAACAGGTAGCCATGTAAATACAACCCTATGTCTAAGACCATAGTTAGCTAATAGATCTACACACTCATTCCTTTCTCAGTGGATATGAGATATTCTGAAACGAAGCTGTTGGCATTGTGCAATCATATTCCTCCATTGTTGAAGAAGCTACCATGGAACAATGTCCAAATTAGAGAAGGCTTGGATAGCCAGCAAAGAATCACACTCCACCCATAGGTTGAACCAATTTTGACTAATAGCTAAATCCATAGCCTTAATAATAGCAAGTAACTCTACATAAAGGGCATTATGAATGCCAACATATTCATAAAAACCTCCTCTATAGCAACCAAAATGATCTCTATAAATCCCTCTTAAAGAAGCATGACCAAGCGAGCCATGGGCAGCACCATCGATATTACATTTGATATAACCTATCAAAGGTGGCTGCCAAAAAACTAGTTTAATGAGAGTAAGCTTTGCAGGCTTGAGAGATATATTGAAGTGCTTCAAGAATTTAAACTCCAGCATGCAATTTGAAACTTGTCCATTGCTTAAAAGTCCAGTCAAGGAAGTGTAGGCCTTAATCGAGGCAATAAGATGGGGCATAGTAGGTGTGAAGTTGCGAAAATGAACATAATTTCTGCTCATCTAGATTGCATGAATTGAATGAATAATTGCTGAAGATAGGACATCCTTGGTTTGAGTTCCTTTAACCTGTTGAGCAGCAAGCACAAGAGTAGAGAGGTTAGTAAGAGCAATAGGAATAGGAGAAATACCTTGCAGCCAGCCCCATATTTTAAGCATATTCACATTGCAGAAAAAGATGTTCAAGAGTTTCCTCATGGTGTAGGCAATGGCTACAAATTGATACTGTAATGCACCCTTTTCCTCTTGAGTAAATCATCCATAGGTAATGCTTTATGAAGCCCTCGCCATGCCATGAAGCTTTTGGAAGGGGGAATTGCCTCGAACCAGACCAGCTTAGTCCAAGGCTGTTGCTGTAAAGTAGGAGAAAGAAAATTATAGGCCTCATGAAAAGTTAGTTTGCCATTTGCAGCAGGCCTCCATATAGGAATGTCATCTTCAATAGCACATGGGACAAGGATAACACTCAAAGAATTTCTAAGTTGTGGAAGGAAGTGCTCAAGTAGAGGAGGGAGAGTCCAAGCACCCTGCTGAACCATTGAGTGAACCGGAGAGAGCAAATGTCTTCTATAGTGTATAAGGATGTCTAATTGATCTGCAATAGAGATATTAGAATACCAGAAATCTAACCAAAAACTAACATTACCATTATTCAAAATCCAACTGGTGTTATCATAAATAATTGGTAAGGAATTACAGATAGATGTCCAAATGGAAGAGACATTATAAGTGGTGAGGAGTTGACCATTTCTAAAAAATCTGGTTTGCATGAACTGAGCCCAATCAAGATTAGAGTGTTTGAGCTTCCAAATCAGCATTATCATAGCTACAGAATTTAGTCTTGACAAAGATTTAATACCCAGCCCCCCATTCTTAACAGGGGTGTAGACCTTAGCCCAAGAAACCGTGGCCAATTTTCTAACAAACACATCACCAGACCATAAAAAATTATGCATGAGTTTTTCCACTTGTTTAAGTAAAAGAGAGGGCCATTTATATATTTGAAAACTGTATAAAATCATTCTTGTAATCACTGATTGGAGGAGAAGAGCTCTGCCAGCAAAGGTGAGTAGTTTCCCTTTCTAAGAGGAGAGCTCAAAGCAAATTTTATCCACAATGGGCTGTAGATAACAAGTCTTAGGTCTACCATAGAAAATAGGAACACCAAGGTATGAAAATGGGAGCAATCCAAGGCCAAAGCCCAAAGAGTTCTGTAACCTACACAGCTTAAGATTAGAAATTTTTGTACAAAAAATTGACATTTAGAATAACTAATTTGCTATCCAAATGCCTTACCATAAATTTTAAATAGTCTATTCAAATTTTCAATATTAGAGGGAGAATGTTTACAATAAATGAAAATATCATCACCATAAAATGAATGAGAAGGGAAAGGGACACCTTTAGCACCAGTCATAGGTGTAAGTAAGCCGTGGCTAACAAGGAAGGACAGCCCTTTGCTAAGCATGTCCTCAGCAAAACAAAATAAAATAGGGGAAAGAGAGTCTCCTTGCCTAACACCCCTTTTATAAGAAATGAAGTTAGATCTATTACCATTAATGATAAATGAAAGTCGAGCAGATTTAAGAATCAATTTAATCCATGTACAAAATTGAGGGCAAAAACTAAAGGAAGGTCCAATCAAGTGTATCAAAGGCTTTGTGTATATCAATTTTTAGAACAATAAGGGTAGATTTAGGTCTATGAAGGTGGTTAATAGCCTCGAAAGTGGTAACATGCAATCTATAATATGGCAGCCAGGAATGAACCCCATTTGCTGTGGTGAAATCATTGTTTTGGCAAGGAGAGACAACCTATCAGCTAGGATTTTCGTAATAATTTTGAACCTGAAATTGCCCATAGGTTTTAGGAATCAGGGCCACAACATTGGAATTAATTCTAGGCAACAACTAATTAGATTTGAAGAATTGTATTGTGTCAAGACATTTGAGGCACTTGTATCCTAGAAATGGTGGTAGAATACACCCCCAAAACCATCAGGTCCAAGGGAACTGTCTTTCTTTAATGAAAAGACAGCAAGCTTGACTTCTTCTTTAGATGAAACTTTGGTTAAATTGACATTATCTTCTTCAATCATCAATCTAGGAATCACAAAAAACAAATTAGGGTCAGTATGGCACTGATTATTAACAAAATATAAATTGGAAAAGAATTGTAGCACATGTCTATGAATAATATCCTGATCAGAGGTAAGGTGATCCTCAATAAACAAGTCATGAAGCTGATTAAAGGCTTTTTTATAATTAACAAAATTATGGAAAAAGGAGGTGCTTCTATCTCCTTGTGCAGCCCATTGCAGCCTTGATTTTTCTCTCCAGAAGGCTTCCTCATAATGCAGGGCAAACTTTAAATCAGCTTGAGTAGCTGCATCTTGTGCTACCAAATCATCAGAAAAACCGCAGCATCAATCAATTGCTGGACAACATCCACTCTAAGTCTAACCTTGATTACATTGTCTTGCACATTACCAAAGATTTTAGAATTCCAATTTCTAAATGTAGCCTTAACATTACATAGCTTACGAGACAGAGCAAGCATAGGAGAGCCCAGGGACAGGCTTCCTCCAAGTGTCTTGCAATAACGAATTGCAATCAGGGTGGTCAAGCCACATGGAATGAAATTTGAAGTGACCATTTTTTTCTAAATTAGGCTCAGTCAGTTGTACAAGGATAAGGTGATGACCTGAACAATGTCTGGTAAGGGTACAATAGCTGATAATGGCATTCAATGACAATAGGGACTGATTGCATATTGCCCTATCAAGGCACATAGAAATATGTTGTCCCCCTTTCCTACCATTGGTCCAAGTGAATTGGTTTCCTTTATAAGGGAGATGAATCAATTGATGTTGATTTGTCCAAGTAACAAAATCAGCAATTGGAGTTCTAGGAGGGGTATTACCACCTCACTTTTCATGTGCACCTAAAATGATATTAAAATCACCTAAAAAAAGCCAGCAACCTTGAAATTGGGCCTACAAAACAGATAAATCATTCCAAAGCTCCCTCCTTTTGGAGTATTTAGTGGAACCATAAACCCCAGCCACAAAAAGTCTGATGCATAAATGAAATAGAGACACAAATAAATTATTCAAAGATGCTAATGACAATAAAGGATAAATTAGTAGAATAAAGACACCAAATGTTAGGTATCCTATCAGGTCTAATATTAGTGGTAAGTAGGTTGAAATTAATCTTTTCCAGATAATTATGAGGCAAATCATAAAAAGGAACCATAGGTTCAGATAAAAAGACCAAACCAGGTTTTTGCTTGTGAATGAGATCATAGAGGAATCTCCTTGACTTTACATTGCCAAGGCCCCTGATGTTCCAGAAGAGGACCTTCATTTTTTTCTAGATGAGCTTCCCTTTCTAAGGTTATACTCATGTACCTTTACCATCCTTGCATTTTGCCTATTTCTGTTTCTATGATTTTTAATCTTTGCTTTAGCAGTGTCAAACTCTTGCTCAATGACCTTTATTTGATGTGCAGACCTAGGGGACTCAAAATCCTCACTATCCAAACTATTACCAGATTTAGTAGCCTAAAATCTAAGGGCCATGTCATTGACAACCTGTAGAGGAAATTCAGTATCACCTTTAGCCTTGGTAGAATTTGATTCATCAGAATGAACATCAAAAGTAGGAGCAGCTTCCCTATCACTGATAAGCTCCCCATTTCCAACATAAAAAAATTCCTCTTTGTCTCTATCTTGAATAGGCTACGCAATAGATTGAACTACAACCGAATCAAAATTCATAAATCCATTAGGAGAATCCCCAAAAGTGTCTTGTGATGGAGGCTGCCCTATAGCTTCAGATGGAGGAGAAACAGTCTCTTTAGAAGCATAATTAGTATTGCAAGGCTCATCAGAGTTGACCTCAGATGGTATGGTTTGGTCTATGGAGTCGATTGCAGAATAGGTTGTGAATCTTATGGAATATCACATTGTGGCATATCAATCTTAGGCTATGGGTCCTGAGTTGTATCCTCTCAAGGCGAATCCTCTTCATGCATTTCCCCGACATTAGAACTATCATCATCCCCATTAGAACCATCATCATCTGAACTATCTTCACCTGAGTCACCAGAATCATCAGGCTTCCCTTTACCAGAGTCATCTGTATCATTAGCACCACTAGTTTCTGTGGTAGCCACATAACCCTCTTCCTTAAGAGGGTCATTGGCACCCTCAAGGTCTAAGGCACCTTGTTTTCGAACCCAAACAAAACGGGGCTTGTTCTTTGGCGTTTTCTCCTGCAAATGACGATAATAAGACGCAGTATGACCAATAATCCTGCAATTATCATAAAAGTCAGGTAGTTTTTCAAAGGAAACATCAATAAAGAATGAAAATCCTTCCCTTTCTACCAGAACACGTTCCACAAGCAATTGATTAAGGTCAATGTCAACCAAGACCCTTGCGAAATACCCAAGGGAGCACAATGCAGTAGCCTCATCTACCGAAATTGGTTCACCAACTCCACTGGCAATAGAGAAAAGAATCAGCGGATGCTAATATTCCTATGGCAATCCATGAAGACGAATCCAGCATTGTGCATTAGATTGCTTAACTAGATAAGGGTTGAAATCTGGTGACCACTAGGTTAATCGAAGGATGCTAGGACGAAGATTCCATGTTGAGGCCAAGATACGTCACATATCCTCCACATTCTTGAAGGCGAACTTAAAGAACCCTTTACCCAAAGGCATCATCTTCCACATTCTAGTGGTGCACCATAGCCTTGAAAGTGTATCACTGATTTCCTTTAAACGAGGGGGAGAAGAGCCCTTTGGAAAGATTATTTGGCCATGAAGGCTCTGTTTGCAGCATTACATACTGGTAAGATACTCAGATTCCGAGATCTTTATCGCGACAGCCTCTCCTTTATGGCAAGGCATCGGAAGCTGGTTGAGAGAAATAAGGCATGTGTTCTTAGCTACGTCGAGGAAGGATTTAGGGAGGGGTGCAGCCGTGGGCAAAGGCGGAGCGGAGACTAGTGGGAGGGAATCACCACCCGTAGGGGCAGGAACTGGTCTGGTAGATGGAGCCAAGCAGCTCCACAGAAGGCCCTCAGCACGAGAACCCATGGTGCAGGGCCCATCCTAAGCACCAGGGGGGTGCAAAGAGCAAGAGACTGAAGTTGATTCTTTGAGCTTTCTTCTTTTTTTCCTACTACAGGTCCACTTTTCCCTTTTTTTTTTAACAAAATTATCCCTTTTATGTAAAAACATCCAAAATGGGAGAAGTTAAATACCTAGTTGTTGTCACATGTCTATTAAAATGACCTGGCATGCATTTTTTAATTTAATATTTTTAGGGTTTTCCAACCCACCCCCCTTAGTTTTCAAATTCCCTGGTTTCCTAGACATACAACCTTATTCACAAACTGTGCTCCCATAAACCTAGTAACACTCTCACCACCTACAATCTTAGCAAACCTCCATTGTCTTTACCAACACCTTCTTCATAAACCTTTGTTGCCCTCTTTATGGATTGTCTTCTCCTTTATTGTGGACCACCGCAAATGTGTATCCTTTTGTTAAAGTTGATTTGCCTATATAATCTTATGTTTTTCAAAGAGAATTTGTGATTTGAATTTTGAAAGGAATCCCTGTTTTAATGAAGTTTGATTTTTAAAGCTCTAGGTTGTTCAATATGAAGCAATTTGTGGCTACTTTTCTTTAATTTATATAAAAAAGAAAATATTTATGGCGTTTTTAAATTGCTAAAAATTGTAATTGAATAAAATAATAATAAATACATGTCACATCATTACTAGGGGTGTTCATAAACCGAACCAAACCGAACTAAACCGCGAAACCGCCCAAAAAAACCGAAAACCGATTAAACCGAAAAACCGCACGGACCAAAAATTTCCAAAACCGCATATTTTTTGCGGTTTG
The DNA here is from genome assembly GCA_014843725.1 of Amphicarpaea edgeworthii. Classification (NCBI taxonomy): domain Eukaryota; kingdom Viridiplantae; phylum Streptophyta; class Magnoliopsida; order Fabales; family Fabaceae; genus Amphicarpaea; species Amphicarpaea edgeworthii. Next base: position 12,898,784 of record CM026324.1, read on the forward strand.
GTTTGGTTTTTGGATTTTATTATAAAAAATCGAACTAAACCGAACCAAACCGCATTCTATAATTATATTGATTTACTTTTAGATATTTAATATTATCTAACTAACAATATTTTTATTTTTTATGATCATAATATGTGATTTATAGTATATTTTTTTAATAATAAATTTGTAATATATTATGACACATACTTTCATATATTACAAAAAGATATATTGATATTACTAAATAACATTAAATTAAATATAAAATGAAACATGATTTATTATTATGTTATAAAAAAAAAGTTAGTAATATCATTTTATAATAATGCTAAATAGAAGTAAAAATAATATTTTTTAAACTAAAATATGTAAATCAAAATTTAATAAAAAAAATATAAAATAATAATTATGTGAGTTTAATTAAAAAAATTAAACTATGATAATAAATTAAAAAAAAACCGCGAAACTGAACCGAACCAAACCGCAAAAAATTGGTTTGGTTTGGTTTGGATTTGATGTTATATTAAAACCGAACCAAACCGCAACTTTATTTTAGGTTTGGTTCGGACCACTTTTTGCCCAAAAACCGAACCAAACCGCACCGCGAACACCCCTAATCATTACAATAGACATGTAGCAACCAGGTATTTAAAACGTGCTTGAAAACATAAGCACTTAACATAGCAGATGACGGAAATGTCTAAAAATCATAATGGGATAAAAGTCTGGGAATTAAGATCAATCTTCCAAAAGTTTGGAAATCAAACCTAGACAATTAAAAAAGTTAAGGGATCACCAAAACCATACTACTTTTTATCTTATCTTCTCTCTTAGCTTTGATAATGGTAGTCTCTAATTTTACATTAGAATAGTTTTAGCACTCTATCAACCAATTAGTAAAGTCTTGAAACCATTTAATTCAGCGACGGAAAAGTGGAATTGTATCATTGCTACTCTCTTGTCCCATGTCGCTTATTCACTATTATCTCTAATTCTAATTATAAGTAACATATAATTTATCATAAGATCAAGGAGAGTAATAATTACATACAATTATACTATAAATTTAAGTTTCATTTCCAAAACACCATTTACATTAAATAGAGTGAATATATTGTAGATAGAATTAATAATAAAGTAAGGATATAAAATTGTTTTTTTTACTCAAAAATCGTATTTATTGCTCATAAACAGGAACAGAGAAAAAAATGAAAGTCTTGCTGATCGGAGGTAATATTATCCAAAAAAAAAAAAACTTTTCTAAAATTAAAAAAAAAAAAATATATATATATATAACAAAAAATTGAAATGAGTTTCTCTAAATTAATCATAGGATATGTCAATTCTAACTTTTTGAATAGTTCATATAATTTTTTTTACTAAAATATATTTTTCTGCCCTTACATTTTTTTCAAATTCGAGATTTTAGTTTCTCTATTTTTTAATTGAGACATTTTGTCAACAGTTTTAACAAATTCACAATTTTCATTTTTCATTTTTTTAATAAAACATTTCGTTTCCCATTTTAATTTTTAAAAATTGAAATTTTAGTTCTGGTAACCAATTTCAAACATTAACAATGTATTTTTTTAATTACTTTATTTGATAAATTAAGTTTATAAGCAATTAAATAATTAAAAAAATATATTTCACATGACTAATAGACCGACACAGGACAATTAATATTAATAATATTAATAGAGAATCGTTTAAAATTAGGTACGAAGACTAAAATCATTTTTTTAAAAAAGTGGGGAACAAAATGTCTCAATAGGAAATTAAAATCGCAATTTTTTTTAAATAAATGTGTGACAAAATGTATTAATTCAAAAATTGAAGGACAAAAATGTTGAATTTAAGAAAATAGGAGGAAAAAATATATATTTTAACCTATTTTTTTCAGTATATCTTTTTCTAAAAAAGTTTACCCAACCAACAACTAATTTTATTCGTTGCTTTCAACTATGCTCGTGCTATATTTTACTTGTATTCCTGTTTTTTTTTTTTTCGATAACATTAATTCTACTTGTATTCCTATGCAAAGTGTGGTTTGTGGATGTTAAAGTTAACCAATCAATAACCAGAAAATGGAAATTCGGTCCATAGTTGCAGTCTGCAGTACCCCACTCGCTAAAGAAGGTGGATGTCGTTTTCCAAATGTTCCAAAATTATTACCACTCCTCTACTTTTATTTATCCGTCATTTACAAAGTAAAAAAAAAAAAAAAAAGGAAGATCACATTAATTATTATTTTATTAAATTATTATATCCTTATTTGTTTTAGAATTTTTAACTAATTTATTGAAGTGAAAAGAGAAATAAATAAAATAACAAACTCCACACTTAATTTATTAGAATTAATAAAATTTATTACAGTTTTTTAATTTCTACACAACAACATCAACATCTTAAAACTTTTATTAAAAAGGATTTAGATGGAGTAATATGACTATGGCTGTTTTAATAGATTATTGGAAAAGATAATTTTAATTTCTTGAGAAATTAATTTTATTTTTTTTCACTTATAAAAATAATTTAGAGTAATGTGTTTAAACACACCTATCAATATAATAATAAGTAGGAAAAAATTGAACCCTCGGGCACTTGTAGCAAGAATTTTAAAAGAAGTTGATACCCTTGACAACTTGACAAGTGTCCCAAAAAGTATTCTAAATTTATATAAGATGGATTCCAGCCCTTGTTGCTTTGTCGTTTGCACTAAAATGGAACAAAGATGGGAAGGCAAGGTTTCAGCGAAGCTGAAAAACAGCACCAAGGAACAAGCATGGCCCCTCATAAAGGACTTCTTCAACCTCCACAAACGGTTCCCGACGCTTGCCACGTGCCACGGGATCCACGGATCCAATGGTGAGCCCGGCTGCATACGATTCTGTGCCGGGTCCTCCATCCCATCATCCAACGGCTCAGCAGCTGGGAGCGTGAGCTGGTCCAAGGAGAGGCTTGTGGCAGTTGATGATGTTGGTTTGAGCCTCAAGTATGAGATGGTGGACAACAATATTGGGTTCAGGTCGTACGAGTCAACTTTAAAGGTCTTCGACTACGACGATAACGATGATGATAGTAGATGCGTTTTGGAATGGTCCTTTGTGGTTGACCCTGTGCAAGGGTTGGTGCTTGAGGATCTGGTTAGGAAGTACCATGTGGGGCTTCAGCTTATGGCCCAGAAAATGGAGGGTGAAATTCAAAGCAGCTTTGGTGAGTGCTATATATATGAAATTAATTAAGATTTGTTAAAATAGATTTTTTAGTTTCTTTTCTATATTTTTTAGGTTTTAGTTTGTTCTGTTATATTTTAGTTAGTTTCTTTTCTGTTATGTAATGTGGTGGATCACTCAGGGGACTGTGGTGACAATTGTGACGGGATGATTTTTTTTTTTTACTTTAAAATCTTTATTAAAATAAGAAATTGCCTTCAAAGATTATTATATTTTAAAATGAAGATAAAATGTTACAAGAAATAAAAGATAAAATTATTTTATATATGTTAAAAATAGTTATAATTTATAGAAATTTAAGCATTTGGAACTAATCACCTAGAGAATAGGTCAAATAGAATCTTTTAGAGATTTATATTAGCATTCCTCTTATATTTAAGCACAATCCAAAATACAAATACTCAATGCAAATCAATGGATGACACATTGCATAATGAATTTTCTTGTCAACTCAATAAATATCGAGACTCTAAAACATTGTACACAAGCAATATTGTTAGCTAGATGTGAAAGACTAGAAACACATTCTTTATCATACTAATATTGTTAGCTAGATGTGAAAGACTAGAAACACATTCTTTATCATACTGTTTTGTACACATTATCTCTTTTGATTTCGTGGTTCAATAAATTTTAACAATTAGATAATATATGGGAGAATGTGTAAGTTTACTATTACTCTTGTTATAGAATATACCTACTTTTTCTGGCAAACACCGTAGCAATTCCATTTCACCTTTTCCACCAATCCATACCCTAGTATTATTTGTTTCTTTTTTTGTTTAATATATGCCACTTTCCTCAAATCAATTATTTTGAATTCTTTGCTAATTCATGCACCGGGCGGTATAAAATAGTTTTAGATCGTCAGTTAATAAAAAAGTTTGAATGACTTTTGAAATAATTTTATATAGTCAATTCACTTACCATAAATGGAGGGTTGTAATTAAATCACAGTATAAAACTATTTTACACCGGCGGTGTATCACCATTTTTCTCTATAATAAAACTTCCCTCTAAATTTTAGTACTTCACAGTTATAAACAACCTTTGAAGATTCTATTCCATTTGATTATTTCACTTATATCATGTTCTTGATACACAAAGATTCTCGCTTTAATGTCCCTCTCAAGAAAATCTCACAATTGTAGGGTAAGGGAAGATTTATCCTATACTATATTATGTCGAGATATTGAATTCTTGGTTGATTGGATTATTATTTTGTTGCTTTCCCCCTTTCCCCCTTTCGAAACCAAAGTTAAAAAAATTTAGGAATTGTCAAGAATAAACTTAATCGAGGGATTTTTTTTTATAGGCAAATGTTAGTTGTTAATTGTTAGTTGTCAATGGGGGAACTCAAACCCACACTTATCCCACCATTCCTTCCCTTCTTACCATAAAGCTAGCCTTATAACTCCTTGATTGAGGGGATTATTAAGTAGATTAATCAGTTAGAAAAGTAATAAGAGTGTTTAGGAATGTTATGGCATGTTTGGGTTGCATTTGGGAGGTCATGGATGACCATAAAAAACAAATTCGCAAGAATACACAAAGTTGCAAATTTGCAATGCCAGGCTAAGCCTTGGAATTTTGAGACTTAGCTTGAGAACTCCATAACACAGTTTTAATCTAGGGGGGTCAGGCCAAGCATGAGATTTGCTCAGGCTTAGCCTAAGTCTCAGGCTAATTGTGAAATCCAAGTGCTTAGTCTAAGAACTATAAAATAGGGTTTTGGGTTTTAGGGGTGCTAGGCTAAACGTGAAAATCCCCATGCTTAGCCCGAGACCTCCATAATAGGGTTTTAGTTCTAAGGGTTCTAGGCTAAGTGTGAAAATCCTTATGCTAAGCATGAAACCTTGGAAATTGAATTTGAAGCTATGTGTAAGGTTTTGTGTGGATGCCATGAGTCATGTTTAAATGTTTTTTTATAAGACAAATGTGTTATTGTTATTAAAATACATACATTAATTGAAAATAAAGTTTTGTCTTAATGTGGTATGTTTTAATAAGTTTTGGTAATGTTGGTTGAGGTGATGGTGGAAATACATGATGAGGATTTCCACTTAACTTGTTCTATAGATCACTAGATGTGTTTCTAAACTTGGTGAACTCATATGTTGATGATTTTGGTAAATTTGTATATCACTGATGTAGTGTTGATATTTGAGGTGGAAATAATATGTGCATTCATACATAATGCCTAGTTGACATTGGTTATGGTTAAACATATAAGTTAAAGATGTTCGGTGGACTCTCAACCTAGTTCTAGGAATTTTTGTAGTGGCTAGCAACAATGAATCTATAAAATAGATGAGTGAATGAATCTCTATGTTTGTAGGATATTGCAAACCTTATAGATGTAAGCCAACACCCACAGTTGTCTACTTTTTTATATAACCACACTTCTTTCACAAGATCAATTGTATGCCATCCTCAAATGGTGTGAGATTGTGTTAAAGGATGTATCTATGTTGATTCCCCAAAGATGAAAATCTCAATAGAGTCGAAACATATGACATATTATAATGGAGTTGCATATCAAAAGTAATATTGTGAAGTGGAAGTGGAATTGGATATTGAATGATAATAAAACTATTTGATTGATGTTTGATTGTTTAGAACTCTCTTAAGAGTTAATATTTTATTCTATCCCTTATCTTTAGGGCAAAATATGTTTTTGGTCCCTGAAGTATTGAACAATTTTGTTTATAGTCCATAATGTTTCATTTGACTGGTCTTGGTTCTTAAAGTATTTTTTTGTTTAACTTTCGATCTCTCCATTAATAAGCTTCGTTTAGTGAGTGATATGACTCTGATAGATGTCATGTATTTTATTAATTAACTGTCACATGACATTAATTTTTTTTAAATTAAATTTTTTTTAAAAAAATTAACGTCATATGTTAGTTAATTAATGAGACATTTATCAAAGTCATAGTCAATTGAAACATTAACAAGGGGTCTAGCTCAGATGGTTAAAGCAGGATGTGTGAGTATTGTAAACCCCCTATGGTACAATATTCAATTCCTATGGATAAAAAAAAATGTCAATTGAAACATTAGTTATTATAAACAAAAATACTTAGTATTTCAAAGAGAAAAAATACCCATGTTTATTTTATATACATATATATAAGCTTTTCATTGCATTTTATTTTTGTGTTAATGCAATGATCGTGTGTTAACACGAGTGTTAACACCGTAGGAGATAATGCAATCCTTTGAAGATCTTGATGTACGTTGATGGTCGGTGGACTAATTGTATGGATTCCTCTTTTGTTTTTATTTATTTTTACTTATGTTTGTGGGACCAACTTAAGGCTCTAATGTATACTATTATGTTTTGTGATGAACAACGCTTTGTGAATGTATATATATATATATATATATATGAGATACAAGAACAAAATATTTACTTTTTTTGGTCTCTTACTTTTTTTAAATTTGTAATTTTGTTCTCTTAATTTTAAATTATAACATGTGATCCCCTATTTTCAAAATTAAATAATTTTGGTTCAATTGTCAATTTAGAGTTAGAGTTATTGACCATTAGTCTTAATGTTGATTTTTTTTTTACTGTCAATTTTAATTACTAATTTTTTACTAATACCCTACCTCTCATTTACCCCAAGTTAGTGTACATCCCTACCCTAAAAAATAAAAATAATAAAATTTGAATGCTTCTCTTCTTCTACAACTAAGCTACATTATAGATCCCATGGTGAGGTTTTGAATCCATTTTTCTTCCTTCTCGAACCCCTTCTTACACCCATCTTCCTTCCTCTTGAACCCATCTTCCTCTCATTAGCCTCTGAAAAACCCTAGCCATTGCGACACCACAATGCGCCCATGGAGAGCAACACCGCATCTTCTGGCTCTGGTTACGAACGGTTCAACCGTGCGCATCTTCTGGCTCTAATTATGGACATTTCAACAGTGTGCATTTCCTGGCTCTAGTCATGGAGACCAACATCGCACCCTTTGTTAGCCTTTTTCTATTTTTTTTTTCAAATTAATCATTGTTGCTTTGCTAAGGAAAGTAGGTGTGTAGAAAATGGGATGAAGAATAATGAAGATAAGTTGAAGACAAAGTTGAATGTTGAGTTTTTAAATGTTGTTGTTGATGGTTGTAGGTCTGAATAAGGGATTTTACTTTGTTAGATTTTGTAAAGTTTACTTTGACAAATTATGTACTAATTTTTGTAAACTTTACTTTGGCAGATTTATGACAATAATTTTTTTTGACAGATTTGTGTATAAAAGTGTTTGAACTGCAGCAACCCGTGAAGATAATGTAGAAAAAATGCATATCTAATTTGTAAAGTCCCAATGTTACTAAAAAATATTGACAATATTGAAACTTCCATGATATTAATTATTGTAGAAAAAAAGCTGATAATATTTGAATTGAAATGCAGCAAACCGTGTGACAATTGAATAAAAAAAGTTAATAATATTTAAACTAAAATGATATGAAGTTTAGGTGTTGAAGTTGAAATGCTCTGAAAGTGAAGGTGCTAAAATGTTATCCAACGAAACAATATTAATTGTTGCAATAATGAGTACAATGGTATAAGAAATTACATGAGTTGGATAAACATAAAAGGTACCATCTTAGTGGTCCATCATACTAAAAGACATAACAAAAGACATAAAATCCCAAAATCATGGTATCTTTACATCCAAAAAAGTAGAAAAGATTCAACTATCAACTAATCATGGGTTTGTTGTAGTTGATTATTGGTTTAATGGTGGTGCTCTTGAGACTCCTAAGACTGAGATAGTGCTCCGTGATGGAACAAATGGTGCTCTTGCAATTGATTCAATAGTTGAAGCCAATGCTTGAACAGATTGGCTAGATCGAGTATTTGCAACACCAATAGGTGCAATGGTTGGAGCATATGCAATAGTGGCAGAAAATGAAACTTCACTTGGACTAAAATTAGATGTTCTTTTGGATACCTTTGGTTAACATTTTTGTTTGGGGTGGTTTCCTTTTCAAATTCTGCTATAGAACCAAATGGTAAGCTAAAATTTTATGAAATTATAAAACCAAATTACGGTATAAATTGCCTTATTTTCACCTTTTGGAATGTTCTTATCCACCCCTATTTTACATTTGCATGTTCTAATATTATGACTGACTTTCCCACAACTTGTACAAGTAAGACATGTTGCTTGCCTTTTTTGTCTTCTAGGTGCTCTCATTTTCTCATGTGGACTAATTGGGTCATCCTTACTTTTAAGCCACAATAATGGACCAACACATGGCTTAATGTAATATGAGTAAGTGTTTATATATGTGGCTTTCCTATATCAATCAGAAAATTCAGATCATTTCATGACTAAAGAGCATTTTCAGCATTCTAACAGTAACAATTCATAGCATTTTAGCTGTAACCATTCATAGCATTTAAGAAGCCAAAATTAGAGCATTCATAACATTTAAGCAGCAAAGATTTAGACATTTTAGAGCATTTCAGTAGCAGAAGCTTATGAACAATCATAGCATTTCAACAATAACCATTCATAGCATTTCAGAAGCAAAAATTCAGATTTTTGAAGCATGTCAACAGCAAAAAATTTAGACTTCTTAAAACATTTTAGTAGCAAATAATTTAGAATTTTTAGAGCATTTTAGCAACAAAAATATAAACCTTTTAGAGCATTTCAGAAGCAAAAATTTAGAACATTCATAGCATTTCAGCAATAACCATTCATAGCATTTCAACAAAAAAAAGAAAAGAAAAGCATATTAGGTAAGCTTTGTAGCCCAAATACTCCAAAATAGCAAACATATTGGTGTCGTACCTGTGTTAGGCACCGATACTATCTTGATACTTCCCAATACGTATCCGATTTTTTTATTTGAAAAAAAATGACGGACACGATGCCGGTACAATTTAAGGTGAAGGGACTCGCGCAGCTGACACACGACTTGAGCCATTTTATAATACTTTAATTTTATTTATTTTTTAATATTTTTTACTCTTTTTAAGAAAAAAAATTACTCTTTATTCTCTTTACTTTATTAGTCTTTTGTGTTTCTTTCTACGAAGCAACACCTTCATTTGAATATCTCATTTGACATAGCTATCAATGTAATTAAAACATTATGTGTCAAAATATGGTTAAAACATAACTTAAATTACCAAAATAAAACTTTTAAAACATTATGTACTAAAATACAAAAAAAGTGAAATTTAATGGACTAAAAATGACATTAAACCAATTTTTTATTTGGTTGTGCAAAATATACAGTGAAATAAGTGTTTAAAAAACTGGACCGACCCGATTGGTCAGACCAGTAACTGGGTCGGTTTGTGCATCGAATTGGCTATGCCGCCTCTCCACCATGCCTCCGCACCTTATGCCTCACCGCCATGTCGCTTCGTCCTCGCGTCACGTGTTGTGACCTGTGAATCGCGACTCACGAGTGCTATTCTCGCATGTTGCTGCTTCCCCTACGCCCTCCGCCACATCGCCATGCCACCACACCTTCGTGCCCTCCGACCTTGCCCTCGCATGCTGCGACCTGCGACTCACAAGTGCTATTCTCATGTGTTGTTGCATCTACTACGCCCTCTGCCATGTTGTCGTGCCCTTCGTCACACCGCCACGCCTTGGCGCCCTCTACCACACGCTCCGTTGCACCCTTTGCCACACCCTCACCCTATTCTTTTGAGGAAGCCATTGTATTGTTGCTAGTCGAGGACGGTGAAGGAAAGTGTGAAGAGCTAGCACTCACTTCTGTGGCTAGTCAATCTGTGTCGTGTGATTAAAGTGGGTTTCCATCAGATGGCTATGCATGGATGGAATGGGTTAACGAAATTTGTGGATTTCGGACAACTATCACATCACATGTCAATCACTATTGCCTTCTAATAAAAACTAAGTAATAATTTAAATATAATTAATTCAAATACGTGTTTAAAAGCTACAAACCATTTCATCTTCTAATTTATTTTGAGGAAGCCATTTAATCAAATAAATTATAAATTTCAATAAATAAAATTTAATAATGAATTTGTGTTGTTATATTTTAGTTTTTTTAAAATTAAATTTTAATATATATATTAAGAGATTGGGTCATCCTAATGCGGTTCAACCAGTGACCCCCAGTAACTCAGTGTCTCGACTAGTTCAATTTTTAAAACTATGAGTGAAATCATGTTTCATTGGAAGGGCATTCTCGAAATTAAAAAAAGCCACTCATGTGTAGTGTGAGATAGCAATCGGGGAGTTAAAAATAACAATTCACATGCAAACAACAACGTAGGCCCTTCGAAACTAAACACGTCGTGCTAGCCCCAAAAGCCACAAACATTTTGTTGTAACTTAAAAATTTCTAGTTAATACTTAACATCATCAACCACATTTTCCATAGGAATAGTAGAAAGATTGTAGGCTTAATATACATTTTAATCCTAAAGTAATATTTAATTATTTCATTTGATTACCAAATTAAAAAATAAAATAATTTATTCACTAAATTATTTAAAACACGGTAAGATTATTATAGTGAGTCACATGTTTGTCAATAATATATACCTATTATTAGATAATAAGAATAATACACTTACGCAGTGAGACAATCATAATCATTTATTTATGGTTGTCTCCTTATTTATGATATGTCAATACAATTACATTTACATCTAGGGTGTGTTTGTTTTATATGAAATGTGAGGGGGTGAAAGTGAATCAGAGCTTAAATGTGGGTGAAAATGAAAAATGATGGGTTTTTGAAACAAGTGAAAGAGTACTAAAATAACATGAAGGGTAAAGTATGATTTTGGTCCCTAAGTTTTTTATAATTTATAGTTTTGGTCCTTAAACATTTCAAAGACCGGTCAAGGTCCCTTGACTTTTTTCCATCCAATGTTTCAATCCTTCCATCCATTTTGTTTGTTAAACAATGACATGGTGCAATTTTTATTAATATTTTATTTTAATGCATTTTTTTGCGGTTAATTAGCCACATAAGTTTTTTCTTTTTTACAAAAAAAATATTAAGAAACTAAATGTTTAACAGACCATGAACATAACACCACAGCAACACACCACCTTCATCCAAATCTATCAACCTCCCACATCAAAAACATAGTATTCAAACAAGCAAAAAAATTAACCAAATGAAAAATCGAAGACCCTGTTGGGCTTCCCTTCGCCGGAATAAACTTGGTATTACGGTGAACAGTGTTGCAGAATCGGATCGTGAGGAACAACCATTGAAACACGAAAGCCACCTCAAATTGAAAAGCATGTTGTAGTTATGCTTAGGGTTACTATTGTCATTGTTGGGGTCTCTATCAAGGGTCAATTTTTGGAAGAAGTCAAAGGCCTTAAGGAAATGAATTTTAGATCTATGCATTTGGGTTTGCTGTTGTGACCCTCACGATTCCAACTCGATGATGCGTGCTTCACGTTGTTGCCATGGTGACTCTGTCTCTATGCTCCTGTGCGTGTGGATATTGAAGAGCACTTGCACAAATTAAGGCGACCCCATCAAGGGGGAGGGTGTCGTGCCGCAATTGGAGGAAGAAAGGGAGGAAGTCGAAGGGGCGGATGAGAGTGGTGTAGTGATAGAGTCTTTGTGTGAGTGGGGAATTCGGTCGAATGGTTTGCGCGCATGGGAGGATAAGGAGCATGTGGCGTAAAGGTGGAGGAGGATGTTAAGGAGGAAGTGGGATGGGGAAGAGAGTGTTGGGAATAAGTGTGTATGCCCAAGACTCAATCTATCATGTAACCAATTCCATTTCTAATAATAAAGTATTATTATAGTTTCATTATCATATTCTACTATTTGAGTTAATATGATAATGCCCTTGATTAAAATTAGAGTTTTGTTATCATCATAAAGATGATGATAATGAGAAACAAGTCTCTTATAATTTTAATCTAAATTATTCTTGGTCATAGGATTATTGTAAATAGGATATCAATATCAATATATGTGTAATGGTCTTTATTGGATAAAGATTAATAGTTCTCATTTATTAAATTATAAATATAGATAATTCATATGTGAATATGATTATTGAACTGACTCAATTGAGAATTCTTAATGGTTAATATTACCTTTAATTACCAAGAGGCCTGGTTAAAAGTTCTTCTTAAACCTAACCCACGACATTCTTGGTATATTACCTTTAAATATGCCCTTCCAGCTCATATCCCAACCTAGTTCCAAGACTGGTTTTTATTAATTGGACCAGTAAAAGCCATCTTACCAGTTAAGGTGGTATCAATTTATGAACATTTTAAAAAATTGACTCTTAAAGTTCTAGTGCATGAGAAAATGATAAGTTTTTGCTCAACCTTGGGTGTAAACTGGTTAATGCAACACATCTATGAGTTTCATCAACACAATTAAATACCTTATCCCAAGGTATTGTGTTGTCGGGTAAAAGTGTTCTGGTGGAAAAAATTTGAAGTGAAGTTTCTTGAAGATAAGTACTCTCATTGGAAGACAGGAGAGTCCTTCCTTCTTCCTACTCCAGAAAAGCATATCACACCCTCTCCAGCCATGTCACAACTGGAAGGAAAAACTAAAGAAGAAAAAAGGCGACATTTGTTGGCAGCTTTGTCTTTACTGGATTCAGACGAAGAGCTAGAGGCCCTTGAAGTAGATGTTCAAAGTAGCCATCCATACTTAAACAGTGAGGATGATTGCTTCGGCATTCAAGATATTGTAGACTTGGATCAAGCATGGCTAGGATCCAAGGAAGTAATAGGGTTAGTGGATATAATTACTAATGAAGATGCTCTTAGCGAAGTAATAAGGTCAGTGGATATAATTACTAAAGCAGTACTCTTTGCCATACTAGTATATACCAAGAAAGTATTAATTCGGCTACCCACTTAAAGGCAGATGGCAAATCGGAATAACATTCTATCAAGGGTCTCCTTTGAAGAAATCAAGAGTCCATTAGGTCACCTCTGTCTTCAAAAAATGACAAAGGCGACGCTCATTTAAATGCTTTTGAATTATAGTTTGGAATCTGTCTAAGAAATCCATGTTCGGATTGGATTTCAATAAAATTGTAATTTATAATCTTGGCATCTGCTTGAGGTTGCCTTGCTATAAATAGGCGAGTTGAAGAGTTGGGGGAAACAACTCTCCTGAGCCTTAAACTCTCTTCTCTCTCTCTCTACCCTTTGTAACCTTTGAACCCTACATAGCTCTTTTGTAAGTATTTAATAAATGCACTGTTTTAATATCTTCTTTCTAATGCATTGTTTTAATATCTTCTTTCTATTTGCTTGCTTTCACGATATCTGGTATCAGAGCCACAAGTTTCACAATTTTCATCTTCTTTAGAACTATTATTACTATTTTCGATATCACTAAAATTCTGAACTTCTTCTGTCTCGTTACTTGAGTTTTCTAAGAGAATTTTAGCAATTTGTTCTCTTAATTCCTCATTCATATTTAATTCATTGATCTTGTGTTTAACTCTACAATCCCTTTTCACGTGTCTTATTCTTCCACATTTGTAGCAAATTATTTTTGATTTAGGTTGTTCCTTAGATTTTTCTGCCGAATATTTAGGATTTTTAGAGACTTTTCTTCTTCTAAATGGGGTTTTAGCAATTTTTATCAATTAGGCTATTGACTTATGGGTTATTCTGGCATTTGAAAACTAAAGAGGTATGAGTTTGAATCCTAGCTTTGTCAAAATTCAACCAATTTTTTATTTAAATTAACTAATTAAACCAAAGGGTAACTTAGGAATAAAGAAAGGGTAATGGTGTCATTAGCAAAAAAATTAACTAATTAATTTTATTTAAATTATTATTAATTACAAATCAAATCATTTTTCTTGTGTGTAACAACATTAATTGTAATTGGGTAAACTATGTTTTTAGTCCTTGATTTTTTTTGAAAGTTTTGGTTTTAGTCCTTGAACTTTTCATTGACTGGTCTTAGTCCTCCAACTTTTCTTACGTTTAGTTTTTACTCCTTGTCGCCAAGTTTCTATGTTAACAATGATGTGACAATTATATTTTGTGGTGGCTTTTTTAAAATAGGTTATTAAACCATCAGAAAATGCTTCATTAAATAATTTCTTACGATTTTTAAATTTCCAAGAAATGTTATGAAGTGTTTTCTGGAAGTTTTTAATAAAGTAAGAAATTATTTAATACCCATTTAACATCCAAAATAGACAAAGGGACCTAAAACCAAACAAAAAGAAAGTTGGAGGACTAAGACCAGTCATAGAAAAGTTTAAAATTTTCAAAAAGTTTAGAGACTAACAACATACTTTACCCATTAAAATTTTTTTCTCAACATGTCACCATCATTTCTGCGTCTAGTCCTGATCTTGTCCGTCTTTTGCTCCTTCATTTTATTATTATGTGTTGATAACTTCATCTTCCTTATTCCTAGATCTCCAAGTTGGAAATTCTTCACACATATCTCCCAATTTGAGAGAGGGTATATATAAGTTTACTAGGAGTCAATTTATGGTAAGTCAACTGATAAAGTGTATTTTAGCATAGTCTAGAGTTGCATTTGGTATCTAGACATGTTTTTATACTTCATTTTGACCCTTTTAGTTGAGTTTTTTGAGATTGGGTCGTTTTGGGTCAAAGTGTTTAATATTGCTATTTGTCACGATTTATTGATGTTTTTGACATTGTCCCTTGTGCAGCCCATAACTTTTGATATAGGTCTCCGATTTTGATTATTTTGTCTTGTTTGAAATCTAAGAAAGAGAGCTAAAAATTCGTGTCTCACAAGGATTGACCAATTCAAACGTTTCAGGGGTAAAATCAGGGATTTAATGTTTCGGCCTTACACTTGTATAATTTCGCGTTTTAGTTTGTAATTAGGGATCTTTTGGTAATTTTAATTAGTTAATGTAACATTTTATTTAGTGGGTTTCAATACTCCTTTGGAGGTCTATGTTTTTAGTCCATCATATATTTAGTTTTTCCCCTTTGTAAAAGGGATACACTACTTCATTTTATAAATTTTCAACTTTAGAATTCAAAGTGCTCTCTTCTCTCTCCTCTCTTTTCTCCCATTTCTTCTTCATTTTCGTTCAACCCCATTGGAGCTCCCATGAAGATCTTCATGGAGGGCTAAATCCATTTGCAACCCAAGGATCATGTGCTTGTGGGTAAATATGAGTTCCTCTATTCTCAATTTCAAATTATGCTCATGAACTCGCTTTTTCCCTTTTTCTGATTTTCAATTTTCTTGTTTAATGTATGATAATGATTAGATTAGGGAATTGAAATATGAATTTAGGTCAATTGAAATCGATTGATTGTGATTAATACGAAATGTGCATGAATTAGGAAAATTAGGAATGCGATAGTAATCCGAATTTTTCCAAATAAATGTGAGGTGATTGTCTTAAATTTCATATTTCCATGAGCATGAATTTGACTTATCCTTGTTGGAAATGTGATTATTTCTCCATAAGCATAAATTCTTGAGTTGTATCTCTTTGATTCTATTTTCGTTTATTGATTTAAGTTGCTCTATTTGCTTAATTTTCTAAATATCACACAAAATCCCCCCTATTTTGAATTGAATGCAAGGTGTTTAATGAATTGTATATTTGAGAAAATGACTTGAGTTAGCCTTATATTGCAAAATTTATTGGGGAACTTAGTTACTTTTGACGGCGTGTTTGACGCTGCTCATCATGAACTGACTTTTATAAAATTATTTCAAAAGTCATTAAAATGGTAGGTTATGATTGACTAAGAGTATAAAACTATTTTACACTAACAGTACATGAACATAAAACTCATCTCTCTCTCTCTCTATATATGTGTGTGTGTGTGTGTGTGTGTGTATAGAGAGAGAGAGGTGGGTGTGGTGACAACTGTGACATCATCGGATGCAACAAGAATGGTAAAAACGTTAATACCAACAATGCAAATCATC
This sequence comes from Amphicarpaea edgeworthii, assembly GCA_014843725.1. Taxonomy (NCBI): domain Eukaryota; kingdom Viridiplantae; phylum Streptophyta; class Magnoliopsida; order Fabales; family Fabaceae; genus Amphicarpaea; species Amphicarpaea edgeworthii. The sequence continues at coordinate 12,914,912 of CM026324.1, forward strand.
TAAGAATCTACTAATAGCAATAACACAAATGCATAGAATCAAACAGAAAACTAAATGAGCTTATTCTCCAGTTATATCACCATAACTTGACTATTAGTCAAGGTTGAGTTCATAATGTAGAGACTTTTAGATAATAATAGCCCAGAACATAAACCAAACAAAAAATTAAATAATAATTAATCTTATAAAAACAAACAATCTTCTCTATAAACACCAAGGGTTACAAAACAACAATCATATGTAGTAGAGAGAGTAAAGTAGAAGGAAGCTAAAACTAATGTAGAAGATTGAAAATGGAAGGCCACTTGTGAATTGTGAGCCGTAGAAGTAGAGAGAGTAAAGTAAATTTATCAAATGTATAGCTGCGTAACAAGCAATAACAAATTAAGGGAATGAGAAACACTAACAATGAGTGCTCTCAATCAATCATCTCTATTTATAGAGATGAATTGAGTTGGAGATCTCTATTTGGAAAGTGCAAAACGTATTGTGGCTTTAGCTTGGACATGCATGGGTGAGCACATGTATTTTTGAAGGAAAGCCAAATACACCATTCATACATGCATGTGCCTCTTCAGGAAGATGTTGAACATGAAAACATTAATTTCCATTTTACCATTTTTGTGAAAATACCAGAGGCTTTAAGTGTAAGAGGTGCATAAAAAAGAAAAAGAGAGAGAAGTTATATCATCAAGGGTTAGCGAATGAGCACCAAGCACACAAAATGTGCTTTTGTGTAATGGTTAGGATGGGTTGTGGTAGGATCATATGGTTTGATTTGATGGTGGTATCTAGAAGTGGCAAGTCTGGTGGTGTTAATGTAGGTGAATTTTCAACTTCAAACACAAAACTAAAACAAAACAAAAGAAATAATACAATTTTTCCTACGTTATTTTTACTTTTCTTGAAAGTAGATCTCTCTCTTATCCTTTTTAGCTTTCCTTGTCCTTGAATTTGGATCTTCAACCATTTATAGCTATTGATGTTTTTCCTAGTCTTATACAATAATTCAAAAGCTAAGGCTTGGTATAAAAGGAATCAACACTACAACAAAACTTATTTGTAGTGGTAATAAATATTGAATTAACCGATAATAAACATTGCCGCATAACGTTTTACCGACAATAACCCATTAGAAGATATACAATTACAACGTTCAAATAAAGAATTGTATTTAAATTACTATTATTTACAATTAGATAGAAGCGAGTTGTTACACAATTGCTTATTATTAATAAGCTTATCTTGTAGCAGATAACTCCTCTGCATATTTGAATTCAAATGCTCCTCAGTTATAGGATCTTCTTACCCTATAAGTATGAGGTTCATTCATCAATAAATTATATTCAAACCTAAATTGTTGTTTATCTTATATGGTATCAGTCGCTTCTAGATTCAACACAATGATCCTAGGGCAATATGATGACTACCATTTGATGTGTAAAATGTGTTTTCTTAAGGGCAAGCATACCCTACGCGTAGTAACAACGATCCTAAGTCTGGATATCATACCTAAGGACTAGTTGTGTTCCCAATTAATTCAATATGTAATAATTAAACAATTTGGTTTTTATTAATGGGTTGAAGAGTGATTATCAATTACTTTGTAAGAAGAATAAAACTAAAAAGATTAAGCGATAGCCTATAGTTATGATTATAACATGCAATTGAATCCCCCAATGTCCACTTAATTGAAATTCTAATTATTCTTCAATTATTGATTTCTCTTAAATTAGTTAATAGATCTTGGTCAAACTCTATTAACCATCTTTCTCTTAATTCAAATCCTTACTTGGTCAAATGGGGATTCAAATTAAGAGAAAGTATAAAGGCAAAGAGAATATAAATGTTAGAAATCCCCCAATATATGTTTGGTCAATCAGTATCTTTAAGGTATTCATTCAACCTATAGGTTCTATCAATTCTACGAAGTTGGTCATAAATGCATAAAGACTTTAGAGTGATAAGTTCTAATATAATTTAAAGCATAATAGAACAAAAGAATTGAAAGAATAAAATGAGGACATTCAATTAAGCTTCAATTAGGGTTCATCAAAGGCAATTACATCGTAACTTTAGAAAAGGGGTTTAGCTTGCCATAGGCACAGACAAACAAATAGAGAAAATTGACATAAAGAAGAACATGGATAAAGAGATGTTACAAATAGAAAGATCTTCTCCATGTTCTTTGCTTCCCTTCTCTGACGCTTCTCTCACAATGTCTTAACCCTTTCTTAGAATAATTATTTCCAACAAAGCAAAAGATTGATCCTATAACGCCTTAGTTGAGTCCTATTTATAATAATAAACCTAGGAAAGGAGCTTGACCTGCTCTGATTGGGTTGAGCCCAAATATTTTTTGAATTATCTTTTTTTAGGACTTTATCATGTTTATTTTCTTTAAGACATTCTTGTTACAAACTTATCATAAAAACATGAGTTTTGCCAATAAAATATGCATAAACAAGAACAAAATGGAAGGAAAAATAACTTCTCAACGCGTATAAAATATGGTTTATCACCATTCCCTTAGAAAACACCATCACACCAATCGTCGACATGAGTGTTGTCCTAGCCCTAAACACTCAGGCATCCATCAAATTAAATACAACAAACTACCTTGCATGGAACATCCAAATGAATCCACATTGGGTTCATTGATGGGACAAACACTTGCCAAGTCAAAAATCACCAAGATTATCACTATTGTAGATGACAAGATCATCTTATCTTGCATGTTATCATCTCCTCGGTTGATCACAACATCATCACCATACTTGGGAATGGAAAAAAATCCAAACAAGAATGGGACGTTCTCATTAACAAGGTGTTCGCCACCAAGACCAAGGTGCACATCATCCACCTAAAATGATGCCTCTCACGTTTCACCAAAGGTACAAGAACCATATTTTAATACCTTCATGGGATCAAATCCATCTTTGATGAATTAGCCATCATCAACTTACCCCTTGATAATGTTGATCTTGCCATTCACACGCTGAATGGACTTGGCTTGGAATATGGCGTGGCATCGTCAATTTGCACTCGTAGGAACCCTATCTGCTTTGAGAACCTTAATGATCTCCTTGCTAATTTTGAGAATAATCTCAAACATGATGAATCTATCTCCGATGTTCACTCGGTTGCCACAGCAAATGCAACATCCAAAGGTAAGCCATACTACCCCAAATATGGCTAAACCAATGGCAATCAATCCACACATGGTCCATCCACTTCCTTGGGCTTAACAAAAATAGCCATGCCAATACCTTGAGAAGCTAGGGTACACAACCTGGGTTTGTTTCAAAATTGTTGGTTGCCCAAAACGCTAGTAAGGGCCCATTGCACACCATGCTAGGACAATACCACATTCAGTTTTAAACGAATGGATCATGGAGTAAGTGATGGTTGGAGATGGCTCAGGCCTTCCAATAACACACATAGGTAAAACAACCCTAAACACACCTTCATGTAAACTACATCTCTCTAAGGTTCTACATGTTCCTACAATATCACCAAATCTAATGCCAGTTTCATCTTTTTGCCAAACCATATCTATCTTTGTTGATTTTTTTTCTAATTATTTTTTGGTGAAGGATCTGAAGACAATGGTACCCTTGCTGAAAGGTCATTATAAACATGGCCTCTACAATATACCCAAGCCACAACACACACCCATGACACTCATCACAACTACCAATCATCCTCTATGACATCACATCTTGAAGCATCCTTCATAAAGCATTATGAGACAATTTCCTTTCATTCCTAGAATAAAGTCGAGACCTCATTTTCCATGCACCTTGTGTAACACATCAAAAGTCACAAGCTACCATTGTTCGCATTGAGTCTTATTAGCAAAAGACCTTTAGAACTCGATTACACAAATGTTTGGGGTCTTGCTTGAATGAAGTCTATAGATGGTTTTTCATATTATTTAGTTTTTGTAGATCATTTCAAAAAGTACATTTGGTCATATCATGTTTGAATAATATTTCCACAATTCAAATGTCTTGTAGAAAAGTTCTTCAATTCACAAATAATTACACTATGCATTGACAATGAAAGTGAATTTATCAAACTAAAACAGTTCCTAAACACTCATGGTATCTCTCATTATACAACCCTACGCCACAAACCTGAATTAAATGCAATGGCAGAACACCGTCATTGACACATAATAGAAATTGATATTGGACTACTTCACACGACCAACCTACACTTTACCTTTATGTCACATGTTTTTTGCACTATCACATACCTCATAAATAGATTACCTACCCTTGTGCTCAACGTGCAAACACCATATCAAGCATTACATAAATCAGACTAAAACACTAAACACCTTCACTACTTTAGATGCATGCTTATGCTTCCCATGGTTAGGACCATATACCACCAACAGACTTCAACTAAGGTCCACACTGTGTATTTTCATCAAATATGATGATGCACACTATGCCTACCATTAATTAGATCCTACAAACCATAAGATATATACCACTTGTCATGTGAAATTCTATGATCACATATTTCCATATAGATCTCACCAACCAAAATTGATAAACCCTAATTCTAACTGAGTATCATCCTCACCCCACACCATCATTCCCATCCAAAACCCAACACCATCACCTCATACAACACCAACCCTTCCCACCCCTCCAATGACACCACAAGGGGACCCCGCATATTCAATAATGGTCAAGAAAGTAATACGAGGAATAGAAGAAAGTAATGTCAAAGAGTATCTCCCTTTCTTTCTGTTACAACAGTGTCTTTATTTGTGTAAGGAATTAATTATAAAGTACATATTCCTTAGCACATATGACAGACTTCATTCTGTTCCTGCACAGACAACGTCTGGCTTAACAGACATAGTCTGGTCTGACTTACAATGGTCTATTCATGCATAGATAGTGTATGGCTTAATATACATAGTCTGGTCTGACTTATTATGATTTGGAATGAAGAACATGGTCTGTTCTAGCCTTAGACATCGTCTGGCTTGGCTTCAAACATCGTTTGGCTTAGCATCAGACATCGTCTGGCTTGCAAATTATGCGTTGTCTAATGAGTTCCATACATGGTTTGGTCCAATGCATATGCATAGTTTGGTCCAAGACTTGTGTTGTTTGTCCCAAGACTTCACATAGTTTGTTTGAGACCGTTTGTATGGTCTAGTCTATAGACTTTGCATGATCCATTAAGGGCTTATTTTAGTCTATTTACAAGCAATTATAGAGCGAGATTTAATCATTATCAGTTACCAGACAGTTAAGACGAAAGTGAGAGTTAGAGTGATTATACCATTGTCTGTTCTCACTTTATTTCCTGAAATCACTTAGTCTGAAATCATTAGTTGATCAAATATTATCACATTTGTTATCATCAAAACTTATCAAGGTATTAAATACTAAATGCTTTAAAAACATTTCTGCTTCTGCTGTTGATAATGCTATTGTCCCTTGCTTCTTGTTGAGCCATGACACCATGTTTCCTCCAATAAAGTGGCAACCTCCATTGGTGCTTTTTCTCTCAATTCTATCTCTAGCATAGTCAGCATCACAATAGCCTACCAGCTTATACTCTTTTTTCCTTTTAAACAATAGACCAAGATTAAGTGTTTTAAGCAAATATCTAAAAATTCTCTTAACAGTAGATAAATGTACCTCCCTTGGATGAGATTGAAATTTAGAGCAGAGGTAGATGCTAAACATTATATCTGGTCTGGATGCAATCAAGTAGAGCAGAGACCCAATCATTCCTTTGAATTGAGTGACATCTACCTTATTTTAATCTTCATCAATTCCTAGTGATGTGGTTGGATGCATTAGAGTTTTCATTACTTTGGCATCATCCATCTTGAATTTCTTCAAGAGTTCTTTTTCACATACTTGGTTTGATGTATGTATATTCCTTTGTTAGTTTGCTTGATTTGCAATCCTAGGAAGAATTTCAGCTCTCCCATGATACTCATCTCAAATTCAGTCTACATCAAAGTGGAGAACTCCTCATAGAGTTTTTCATTAGTAGCACCAAATATAATATCATCTACGTAAATTTGGACTATAATGAAATCAGAGGAGTAGTTTTTGCGGAATAGTGTAGTATCTATCTTTCCTCTTATCAAATCATGTTCAATCAAAAATGAACTAAGTTTTTCATACCACACTCTTGGAGCTTGTTTAAGACCATACAAAGCTTTGTTTAATTTAAATACATGGTCTAGAAAGATAGTACTCTCAACGCAGAGGGTTGTTCTACATAAATTTCTTCTTTGATTATACCATTGAGGAATGCACATTTTACATCCATTTGATAGAGTCTCATGTTTTTTCTATGAGCAGCAAATGGTAAAATTTTAATTGCCTCAAGTTTAACTACAGGAGCATATGTCTCCGTATAATCAATACCTTCCTATTGTGAGTAACCTTTTGGTCACTAATCTAGCCTTGTTCCTCACAACCTTACCATTTTCATTTAACTTGTTTCTAAAGACCTACTTGGCACCAACAACTTCCTTATTATCTGGCAGCTTCACAAGTTTCTAGACATCATTCTTTTGAAATCGGTCCAATTCCTCTTGCATTTCTTGAACTCAGCTCTCGTCTTCCATGGCATCATCAATGTGCTTTGGTTTTATTTCAGACAATAGAGCTATTTGTTGGAAGGATGATCTTGTTTTTACAAGAGCCTCTACTTCTCCAATGATATGGGAAGGAGGATGGTTTTTTATCATCATTTTGTTGCTGCTTTGTGGTTCCCTAACTTCTTCATCATCTTCATTTGAGATGGTTTGGAGTGGAGTAGACGATCCTGGAACAGGCACAGACGATCTTGGAGCAGACGTAGACGATGGTCCTTCAGTTAATGGTCTGGTCCTTGTTATGGCTTCGTTTAGCCTTATATCTGCAAATGAATCTTCTAACTCTGATAGTTTCCTATTAGGTTGAGTGTCATTAAACTTTACATGAATAATTTCTTCAACACTTTTGGTTCTAGAGTTGAATACTCTATATGCCTTTGATGTTTTAGAGTATCCAAGTAAGATGCATGTATCACACTTCGAATTAAACTTACCCAAATTGTCTTTTGTGTTAAGAATGAAACATTGACGTCCAAAAGGATAAAAGTATGATATGTTGGGTTTCCTCCCTCTCCACAGCTCATATGGAGTCTTTTTAAGGATAGGCCTAATATAAATTTTGTTTTGTAAGTAATAAGAAGTATTTATAGCTTTTACCCAGAAGTGCTTAGGAGTTAAGTTATCATTCAACATAGTTCTGACCATTTCTTGTAATGACCTGTTCTTCCTCTCAACAACACTACTTTGCTGTGGTGTTCTAGGTGTTGAGAAGTTGTGAAGAATTCCATTTTCTTCACTAAACCTTTGAAAACTTTTGTTTTCAAACTCTCCTCCATGATCACTTCTGATAGAAGTTATACGTACACCTTTTTCATTTTGAACACGTTTGCAAAATTTATAGAACGCCTTAAAAGCCTCATCCTTGTGAGTGAGGAATATAACCCATGTCCATCTAGAATAATCATCTACTATTACTAATCCATATCTTTTCCCTTTTAGAGAGGTTGTTCTGGTTGGACCAAATAGATCAATATGTAACAACTCTAATGGTTTGGAAGTGGAAACAATATTTTTACTTTTAAAAGAGGTTTTCACTTGTTTCCCTTTCTGACATGCCTCACAAAGTAAGTCATATTTATATGACATAGTTGGCAACCCTCTTACGAGGCTGTATCTTTGTAGTTTTGAGATTAATCTCAGATTTGCATGGCCAAGCTTCTTATGCCATAACCAATGACTTTCTTTGATAGACAGTAAGCATGATTCATTTTGATCCTTCATTTCACCAAAGTTAATCTTATAAAGATAGCCTTGTCTCTTAGCAGAGAAGAGATGTGAACCAACAGAGTTTTTAATTATGCATGATTCTTTGTTGAATGAAACATCATATCCACTGTTGCAAAATTGACTTATGCTCAGCAAATTGTGTTTTATTCCATCAACAAATAAAACATTATCTATAGAGAGACTAGGAGGGATACCTACTTTACTTGTACCCCTTATCTTCCCTTTCTAATTCCCTCTGAAAGTGACTATACCACCATGCATTGGTGTCAGGCTTAGGAACATAGACCTTACACCTGTCATGTGATGTGAGCAACCACTATCCAAGTACCATGACTGGTGTTTCTTTCTTGCCATCAAGGACATCTACAACAAAAATTATTTTGCTCTTAGGTGCCCAAATTCTTCTGGGTCCTTTTGTGTTAGTCTTAGAGGCAGATGATTTACCTTTTGTAGGCAATTTCTTGCTTTTGGACTTCATATGTCCAATTTCAAAATGAGATTTACTAGAAGAAGCTTTATCTTAGATGCTTCTTTATTGTCTATGAATCCAATGCCAGATTTGTCATGTGGATGTCTGTTGTATGAAATAATTTTCTTTAAATTTTTAAACCCACTGAAAAATTTGCTTAGAGTGCTCTTGAAAGATGTAGCTTCTTTGCACAATTGAGCAATTTCTACTTCATCTTAACTCAAGGTTCTCACCTTGTTGAATTCATCAATTTCCTTAATCAATTCATTCAATTGCCTTCTATGTTGTTCCTTTTCTACCCAGAGTTCATCTTTGCTTTTGATTAAGCCTTGGTGATTAGTGGTAAGTTTTTGAAAATCCTCAGTTAGAGCATTACTAGCTGTGACTAATGTAGAACATTTGTCAGATAGCTTAGTAAAAGAAGACTCAAGTTCTTCATGCTCTTTTGAAAGTTTTTTAAATTTCTTTTTCATAGATAGATAGGCTTTTGAAAGAATAGATGAGTTAGAAAGAAGTTCTTGATAAGCTTCTTGAAGAGAAAAAGGTCACTTAGATCTACCTCATTTTCTTCCTTATTTGAGGCTTTAGATGTAGACACTGAGGAGTTGTTGTCTGTCATTAGACCTTGCTCATTGTCTAATGCATCTTCTTCACTAGACGTAGATGATGAATTAGCTGTGTCTGCCATCAGACAAAGGTTAGCCTCTTCATCTAATGCCTCTGATCCTTCTTCGTCTGTTGAGTCTTCTAGATATTCCCATGTGGAAATTAGACCTTTATTTTCTAGGGAATCTTTTCTTAACTCTTTCTTTTCCTTTGTTAAGCTTTGGACATTCATATTTGAAATGTCCTGGCTTCTTGCATTCGTAGCAAATGACATGATTCTTCTCCTTATTCTCACGGTCTGCTGGGAATTTCTCGTTGAAGTTCTTCCACCTCGATCCTCCTTTCTTCCTCCACATTTTGTGGATTCTTCTAGAGATGAATGAGAGCTCATCATCTTTACCTGAGTCCTCTTCACTTGAGGATGTGGTCTCCTCTTCTAATTCTACAACTTTTAGAGCTTTAAAAGTTTGTCCCTTGGATGGTCTGGAGGATTGGCTCTTGGATGATGATGGTTTGCTTGGGCTTTTGAGCCTTTAGAGCCAAAGCCTTGCCCTTTTTTTGTTTGGCATCTCCTTGTAGCTCTTGCTCATGCAACATTAGTATGCCCACGAGCTCTTCAAGAGGTAGAAAGTCTAAGTTCTTTGATGCCTTTATAGTTGTGACTTAAGGTCTCCACTGTTTGGGCAAGTTGTGAAGAATTTTGTCAATATACTCGAAGTTCTCGAAACTTTTACCAAGGTTTCGGAGCTCGTTTAAAATAGTTTGAAATATAGACATCATAGCAGCAATGGTTTCATCTTCTTCCATAGTAAAGAGTTTGTATTCTCTGGTTAGAACACTTACTTTGTTTCTTTTTACTTGAGTGGACCCTTCATAAGTCATTATGAATGTGTCCCATATGTCTTTGGCAGATTTGAACTGACTGATCTTTCTGTGTTCATTTTCTGAGATGCATGCATGAATAACATTTCTTGCTCTGGACTTAAGAATGAATCTTTTCTTTTGTTATTCTGTCCAGTGTTCTCTTGGAATCTCGCTTTCTTCATCATCAACTAGAATGTAGTTTCCATTTTCTATGACATCCAGCATATCTATATGGCATGACTTAAAGAATGTTTCCATTCTTTGTCTCAAGTAGGTAAAGTTCTCTCCTTTGAAAATTGGAGGCTTGTGGATGGATTGACTTCCCTTCTCCATTCTTGTATAGGATCTTTAGCTCTGTATCTGTGAAGATAGCTATTAGAGACCGAGTTCTGATACCAATTGAAATACACAAGAACACACTAGAAGGGGGGTTGAATAGTGAGTTCAAATAAAACTTTTTGTAAATACTATTAGTTCGAAAGTTGCCTTTGTAGATATACTTAAGCTTAAACAAGCAAATATATCTTTTCAAGGCAAAGCTTTTAGAAACCTTTTCGAAAGTGCACAACGTGCAAGATGAACAAATGTGAACACAAGACAGCAAAAGTAGAATGCTTATTTTATACTGGTTCACTCAACCTGAGTTACGTCCAGTTCTCCTTTAACAACTGTTAAAGGGTTCCACTATAATCAAATGATTACAAAACAAGTATTCTTCATTGCTACAAGTATTTTTTATGTCACTACTAGCAACTAGTATTCTAAACCACTACTGGTTACAAGTATAAATCTCCCTTTGAGATTATACTTCCCAAGTATTCTTTGATCACTAAGCCACTCCTAGCTTTCTATTCAATTTACAGAATGTGTTCAAGTAACTCTCAACGAGAGGATGTGGATATGAATAGAATCTCTTTGAGCTTTGTAGAAGATAAGGTTTTTCTTTCTCTCAGCTCTTGTTTCTCACTTGGTACTAGCCTTTTCTCAGAATGCTTTTCTCACTTGATATGAATAGAGTGTTGAAGTTGCTTTAGCTGAGCTTGATTTGATAGGAGCAGGTTCCTGTCTTGCCACAACTTGCTTTTAGCTTTAGGTGTGCTTCTCAAAGATGATAGGCCTTTCTAATGTACCTACAATACTTCACATATTTCAGACATACAAGCAGTCATACGAGGAATAGAAGAAAGTTTATTCAGAGTATCTTCCTTTCTTTCTGTAACAGAAAATGCGTTCTTAAAGTAAAGGGATGATAATGAAATGCATATTCCTCAACATGTGAATTAGCTTATGGTCTGGTCCAACACAGACATGGTCTGGTTTAGCATACACATGGTCTGGCTTGATGGATGTTAGAATATATATTATCTTGGTAGTTATTATCTTTATATTATCTTCATAGTTATTATCTTTATATTATCTTGTTAGTTATTATTTATCCTTATCTTTATATGATGTAATCAATTACTGATGGTTTCCTCCCATTCGTAGAGGTGCGGTGTTGTTCACCACTGCCAACCAATCTTTTTTCCGGCACGTATACTCCATACATTGTCACTAGACCAGACATTACGTTTGCTATTAGTATGCTGAGCCAATTCTTGAAAGAACCTTGTGAAGGTCATTGGGATGCCGTCACTCGTGTCCTTCGATATATCAAGAATGCACCAAGTCGTGGACTGTTGTATGAAGACAAAGGCAATACCAACATCATTTCTTACTCTGATGCTGATTGGGCAAGATCACCATTAGATAGGAAATCCACCTATGGATATTGTGTTCTTACTAGAGGGAATATGATTTCATCAAAAAGCAAGAAGCAAAAGATAGTTGCCAGATCAAGTGTCGAAGCTAAATATCGAATAGTGCGTGCACACTACCACACATGGTTTGGCTTAATAGAAATTGTCTGGTCCAGCTATGCATGGTCTGGTCTAACTATCACATAGTTTGGTCCTAGTTCCATGCAAGGTTTAGTCCAGCACTTATGCATAGTTTGGTCCTAGACTTATATTGTCTGGTCTGAGACTTCACATAGTGTGTCCCAAGACTATTGCATGGTTTGTTCCAAGACCTGTACCATTTGTCTTAATGACCTTCACATGGTTTGTTCTGATACTTAACTTAGTCTGATTAAAAGCACTTTGGGTGCTTGATATATTGTTAAAATGTTATCAAACAATTAAAGTGATAGAGTGAGATAGAGAGATTATACCATTGTCTGTGATCATTTTGATTCCCTGAAATTACTTAATTTTAAATCATTAGTTGATAAAATATTATCACATTTGTTATCATCAAAACCCATTAAAGGATTAAGGGCCAGACATCATCGAATGTCTTGGTTCTAACAACTTGTACTCTAATAGCTATGACATCAGGGCATGGTTACATGTTTATATTTTGTTCATTTGTTAAACACCTTACCTATGTATGGCCTTTGGAGTGCCAACTCTATTGAGTTTCTTTCATTGCATACTTTCTTATGCACCTTCATGCTTGTATGTGAAGAGAATGCAATTTTCCAAAATTCTTGGATGCTTGATTATTGTAAATGCTTACACTAAAACTGTATGTTGTATTCATGAATTGTTACATGTATGTTATCTTTACTTCTCATATTTGTATTTCAATTTTGTTGGAATGGTTATGAACACCCCAGAGCACCTTAGTTATTGTCATGATTCTTAATATTAAAGTGTTTATCTATTCTTTTTGAATTCTTTCCCTTTTGAGCCTTGGTGTTGTTATATTTTATTAAATTACTTATAGGTACCTCTTTGTATTTTGTGTTGTTGAGAGATTAGTAAGGGAGCATGAGGTTATGTGTAGATTATTGTCAACTGAACAAGGTGACGATTAAGAATATGTACCTTCTTCGTAGGATAAATGACCCTATGGACCAGTTGGTGGGAGCTTGTGTGTTTAGTAAGATAGATACTATGGTAACTATGAGTATTTGGTTATGCCTTTTGGCATGACCAATGTGCCTAGTGTGTTCATAGACTACATGAAAAAAATCTTTCACCCCTACCTAGAAAACTCTGTGGTGGTTTTTATAAATGACATCCTATTGTAGTCTAACACTAAGGGAGAGCATATTGAGCCTTTGAAGGTAGTGTTACAAACTCTATGGACAAACAACTCTATGCTAAGTTGTTCAAGTGTGAGTTCTAGTTGGGGGAAAGTAAGTTTCCAAGGACATGTCATATCTAAAGGAGGGATAGTTGTAGACTCACCTAAGGTAGAAGGTGTGTTAGCATGGGAATCACTCAAGCCAAATCTTGATATTAGAAGTTTTCTAGGTTTGGATGGGTTTAGGAGGAGTGCTTATGCAAGGAGGTAAGGTGGTATCTTATGCCTATAGAAAACTTAAGACCCATGAGAGGAACTACCCTACTCATGATTTGAAGTTGGTTGCAATTGTGTTTACACTAAGAATGTGGAGACATTGCTTGTATGGTTCTAGGTTTGAGGTCTTTAGTGTTAGAACCAAGACATTTGATGATGTTTGACCCCTAATACCTTGATAGGTTTAGATGATAACAAATGTAATAATATTTGATTAACTGATAATTTGAGACTAAGTGATTTCAGGAAATCAAAGTAAGAACAGACAATGGTAAAATCTCTCAACTCAAATCCTACACTCTAATTGTTTGAGAACTTATAATGGTTAAATTTAGCATTGAAATTGGCTATAAACAAACTTAAATAAGTTCTTAACTGATCAAAAGATGTTTGATGGCAAGCACCAGACGTTGTTTGAAGCCAAGGCTAAACGATGTCTGATGCCAAGCGCCATACGATGTCTGATGCCTAACGCTAGATGATGTCTAAGGCTAGAACAGACCATGTCTTTTAATTAAGAATGTGTTTGTTAAGCCAAACGATGTCTAAGGCTAGAACAAACTATGTATTTTCAATAAGAATGTGTTTGTTAAAGTCAGACGTTGTCTGTGCACGAACAGACCATACTTAATCAAGACTAGACTATGTTTGTTAAGCCAGACTTTGTCTATGTTGGAATAGAACATAATCTGTCATATGTGTTGAAGAATATGTCTTTATAATTAATTCTTTACTCAAATAAAGGCACTGTTGCAACAGAAACAAAGGGAGATACCCTTTGACATTACTTTCTTTGATTCCTTGTATTACTTGCATGTCTTGTACTATGTAAAGTGTGTAGGCACAGCCAAAAGAACCAATCAGCACTGGGATGCACACTTTTAGCTAAAAGACAAACTACAACAGAGACAGAGACCTGCTCCTGTCACATCAAGCACAGTCAAAGCTACTTCAACACTCAAATGTGTGAGACAATAGAAAAAAGTCCTCTCCAACGTTCAAATTCATGAAGTTCACTTTATAAGAAAGCCTCTATGAAACGAGAAAGAAAAGAGGAGCTAGAAAGAGATGAACGATTGAACGTGAACTGAATAACGAAATAAATCTAGACAGCAAGAGAAAGAATTTTGAGAGCAAGTCTTGAACGCGAGCTGAGAGAAACAAAACACCCATCCTCTACAAGCTCACGCAGATTCAACATTTGATTATATCCTCTCCTTGAGAGTTATCTAAATCTTATACATTTTTGTATAGAAAGCCAGAAGTGGCTTAGTGATAAAAGAATACTTGGGAAGTATAATTTTAGGGGGAGATTCATACTTGTAACCAAAAGTGGTTTAGAATACTTGTAGCCAGTAGTGACATAGAGAATACTTGTAGCTAGAAGTGGCAGTGAAGAATACTTGTTTTGTAATCAGTTGATTATAGTGGAACCCTTTAACAATTGTTAAAGGAGAACTAGACGTAGCTCAGGTTGAGTGAACCAGTATAAAAATAAGCTCTTATTTGTTGTCTTGTATTTACAAATATCTATCTTGCTCACTGTGCTCTTTTGAAAAGATTTTCTAAGCTTTGCCTTGCAAGGATATATTTGTTGTTTTAAACTAACATATATCCAAGAGGGAAATTTGTGAACTAACAGTATTTGCGAAAAGTTTTAAACCCACTATTCTATCCCTCCCCCCCCCCCCCCCCCCCACCCCGTCTAGTGTGTTCTTGTGTATCTCAGTTGGTATCAGAGCACGATCTTCACAAATACAGAGCTAAAGATCCTACACAAGGATGAAGAAGGGTTTACACAAACCTCCAATCTTCAAAGGTGAAAGCTTCACATATTGGAGACAAAGAATGGAGACATACTTTGAATCAAAGACATATGGGACACATTCATAATAACCTATGAAGGGTCCTCACAGGTAAAAAGAAACAAGGTAAGTGTTCTTATCAAAGAATATGAACTCTTTGCTATGGAAGAAGATGAAACCATAGCCAATATGTTGTCTAGATTCCAAGCTATTTTAAATGAGCTTCGAAACCTTGGTAAAAGTTTTGAAAATTTTGAGCATGTTGACAAAATTCTTCGCAGCTTGCCCAGACAATGGAGACCTCAGGTCATAGCCATTAAAGCTTCCAAAGATCTAGATTATATGCCTTTCGAAGATCTAGTGGGAATTCTAATGATGCATGAGCAAGAATTGCAAGGAGATGCCAAACTAAAAAAGGGCAAGTCTCTGGCTCTGAAAGCTCACAAGCCAAATCAGACAACACCCAAGGAGTCATCTTCATCAAAAAGTCAGTCCTCCAGACCATCCAAAAGACACACCACCAAGGCTCTAAAGGCAGAAGAGTCAGAAGTAGAGTTCACTTCCTCAAGTGAAGAAGAATCAGAAGATGATGATGAGCTATCCTTCATCTCAAGAAAAATCCACAAGATGTGGAAAAAGAAAGGTGGATTGAGATGGAAAAACTACAATAAGAAATACTCAATAGACCGTGAGAAGAAAGAGAAAAGTCCCATCGTTTGCTACGAGTGTAAGAAGCCTAAACACTTCAAGTCAAAATGTCCTAAGCTCAGTAAGGAAAAAGAAAAGGTCAACAAAAGATTTCCCAAGAAAAAGAAAGGACTAATGTCCACATGGGAAGATCTAGATGACTCAACAGATGAAGAAAATTCTGAAGCATCAGATGAAGAAGCCAATCTCCGTCTAATGGCAAACACAACTTCCACATCGTCTACGTCTGATGATGAGAACACACCAGACAACACCTACTATGTGTCTGCGTCCGAAGGCTTCAGATGATGAAAAACAAGAGGTAGACCTTAATGATCTTATCTCTCTTTAAGAAGCTTATCAAAAACTTCTTTCTAATTCATCCATTCTTTCAAAAGCCTACTTTTCTATGAAAAAGAAATTAAGAAAATTCTCAAAAGAGCATGAAGAACTTGGGTTTTCATTCACTAAGCTATCTGACAAATGTTCTACACTGGTCACAGCCAGTAATGCTCTAACAGATGATTTTCAAAAACTAACCATTGATCACCAATGCCTAATTAAGAGCAAAAGTGAACTCTAGATAGAAAAGGAACATCATAGAAGGCAATTGAATGAATTGATTAAGGAAATTGATGAATTAAACAAGGTAAGAGCCTTGAGCAAAGATGAAGCTGAGAATGTGTTATTTGTTGAAGGGCTAAAACACAATCTACTGAGCATAAGTCAATTTTGCGACAGTGGATATAATGTTTCCTTCAACAAGGAATCATGCATGGTCAGAGACTCTAAAGGTTCACATCTCTTCTCTGCAAAGAGGCAAGGCAATCTTTATAAGATCAATCTAGGTGAACTAAAAGATCAAAATGTATCATGTTTACTGTCTGTCAAAGAAAGTCACTAGTTATGACATAAGAAGCTTGGCCATGCAAGTTTGAGATTAATCTCAAAATTGCAAAGATATAGCCTCGTAAGAGGATTGCCAACAATGTCATATAAGGATAACTTACTTTGTGAGGCATGTCAGAAAGGGAAACAAGTGAAAACATCTATTAAAAGTAAAAACATTATTTCCACTTCTAGACCATTAGAACTATTACATATTGATCTCTTTGGCCCAACAAGGATAGCCTTTCTTAAAGGGAAGAGATATGGACTAGTAATAGTTGATGACTATTCTAGATGGACATGAGTTATATTCCTCACTCATAAGGATGAGGCTTTTAAGGAATTCTATAAATTTTGCAAACGTGTTCAAAATGAAAAAGGAGTATGTATAACTTCTATTAGAAGTGACCATGGAGGAGAGTTCGAAAACGAATTTTTTTAGAGGTTCAGTGAAGAGAATGGAATTCTGCACAACTTCTCAACACCTAGAACACCACAGCAAAATGTTGTTGTTGATAGGACGACTAGGTCATTACAAGAAATGGCCAGAACCATGTTGAATGATAACTTGACTCCTAAGCACTTCTAGGTAGAAGCTGTAAATACTTCCTGCTATTTGCAAAACATAATTTATATTAGGCCTATTATTAAAAAGACTCCATATGAACTGTGGAAAGGAAAGAAACCCAACATATCATACTTCTAATCTTGGTCTTTGGTTTAAAAGTAGAAAGAGTATAAGTTGACAGGCTATTGTGATGCTAACTATGCTGGAGACAAAATTGAAAGAAAAAACACCAGTGGAGGCTGCCACTTCATTGGAGGCAACATGGTGTCATGGCTTAGCAAGAAGCAAGGAACCAGAAGTGGTTTAGAATACTTGTTGCCAGTAGTGGCATAGATAATACTTGTAGCTAGAAGTGGCAGTGAAGAATACTTATTTTGTAATCAGTTGATTATAGTAGAACCCTTTAACAATTATTAAAGGAGAACTGGACGTAGCTCAGTTGAGTGAACCAATATAAAAACAAGCTCTTATCTACTATCTTGTCTTGTGTTTACAAATATCTATCTTGCTCATTGTGCTCTTTTGAAAAGATTTTCTAAGCTTTGCCTTGCAAGGATATATTTGCTATTTTAAACTAACATATATCCAAGAGGGCAATTTGTGAACTAACAGTATTTGCGAAAAGTTTTAAATCCACTATTCAACCCCCCCCCCTTCTAGTATGCTCTTGTGTATTTCATTTAGTGACGACAAGAGTCTTATGTGTCTGTTTGATCAAAAGGAGTTGAACTAGAGGCAATGAAGGTGGTTAGAATACCTTAAGGATTATGGTTTCATGCTTAGTTATAATCAAGGTAAAGCCAATGTAGTGGCTGATGCCTTGAGTAGGAAATCATTGCATGTGTAAGATTTAATGGTTAGAGAGTTGGACCTCTTAGAGTGATTTAGGGATTTGAGCCTAGTGTGTGAGGTGAACCCTAGGAGTGTGATGTTGGGTATGTTTAAAGTGATTAATGACTTGTTAGATGAAACTAGAGAAGGCTAGAGTGTGGTTGCATTCTTAATTAGCCAACTAGAAGCCATAACCCAAGGGAAAGAGAGTAGTTTCAATTTGGGAATCAATGCATTTTTTAGATTATAAGAGAGTTAAGGAGATTGATTCTTGAGGAGGGTCATAGGAGTGGATTGAGTGTTCACCCTGGAGCCACAAAGATGTATCAGGATCTCAAGAAGATATTATGGCAGCCTAGTATAAAGAAGGAAGTGGCTGAGTTTGTGTATTCTTGCTTAGTTTTTTAGAAAGCTAAGAGAGAACACCATAAACCTGCAAGCAAGTTGTAACCTTTATCTGTTCCTAAGTGGAAATGAGATAGTATCTCCATAGACTTTGTGGTGGGTTTGTTGAGAACCCCCAAAGGTTTAGATTTGATTTGGGTTGTAGTGGACATATTGACCAAATCTGCTCACTTTATTCCAATCAACATCGGGTATAACTTAGACAAGTTGACCAACTTGTATGAGGTTGCATGGAGTGCTAACTATGTATAGTTTTTTTTTATAGAGATCACAGGTTTACCTCAAGGTTTTTGGATAGCTTACACAAAGCCTTGGAAACCAAGCTTATATTGAGTTTAGCTTACCATCCACAAATGAACAATCAGACTAAGGGAACCATCCAATCCTTAGAGGCTCTTGAACAATTGTTATTTTTTATTTTATGACTATTTATCTTTGGATTAGATCTATTTTAATTCTCTATTCTCTTTAGGTGATTTGAAAACCAAAAAGGGGGAGAAATATGGTTATATTTTCCTGTTTGAAACTTCAATTGGTTTAGCACTTGTTATTCAATGTCTTACATATATATGCAGTGTTGCCTAACCTATTAGAATCAAGACATTGGATGATGTTTGGCCCTTAGTCCTTTAATGGGTTTTGATGATAACACATGTGATAATATTTGATCATCTAATGATTTGAAATTGAGTAATTCCAGGAAATCAAAATGATCACAAACAATGGTATAATCTCTCCATCTCACTCTATTACTTTAACTATCTGATAATACTTTGACAATAAATCAAGCATCCAAAATTTCTTTTAATCGGACCAAGTTAAGCTTCAGAACAGACCATGAGAAGTTCATAAGAACATAAAGTACAAGTCTCGGAACAAACCATGCAGTAGTCTTGGAACAGGCTACGCCAAGTCTCGGACTAGACCATGCAATAGTTTCAGGACAGACTATGTGAAGTCTCGAATCAAACGATATAAGTCTTGGACCAGACTATGCATAAGTGTTGGACCAGACCATGCATCGAACTAGGACTAGATTATGTGATAGTTGGACTAGACTATATCTGTCAAGCCAGACAATGTCTGAGTGAGACCAAACTGTGTATGTCAAGCCAGAAGATGTCTGAGCAAGGCCAGACAATGTCTATCAAGCTAGACGATGTCTATGTTAGAATAGAACATGATCTATTACTTGTGCTAAGGAATATGCGCTTATAAACAACTCTTTACTTTAAGAAGGCACTGTTCATTATAAAAAGAAAGGGAGATACTCTCTAAACTTACTTTCTTCTATTCCTCGTATTGCTTGCATGTCTCGAAATATGTGAAGTTTGTAGGTATAGCTAAAAGGCTAATCAGCTTTAAGAAGCACCCCTAAAGCTAAAAGCAAGCTGTGACAAGACAGAAACCTGCTCCTATCAAATCAAGCTCAGATAAAGCAACTTCAACACTCTTCTGTGAGACAACAGAAACCCCTCTTCTCCAACATTCAAATCCATGAAGCTTTACTATATACCGATGCTTCCATGTAACAAGAAGACTAACAAAATGATTTCAAGCCAATAAAAAAAAACAATCTAAGCACAAGCAAGCAAAGAACTCTGAGAAAAAGCTAGTACCCAGTGAGAAACAAGAGCTAGGAGAAAAGAAAAACATAATCTTCTACAAACTCATAGAGATTCTACACATATTCATATCCTCTCGTTGAGGGTTATTTGAATCTTATTCATATTTGAATAGAAAGTTAAGAGTGGGTTAGTGATCAAAGAATACTTGGGAAGTATAATCTCAGGGGGAGATCTATACTTGTAACCAGTAGTGGTTTAGAATACTAGTCACCAATAGTGGCATAGAGAATACTTGTAGCTAGAAGTGGTAGTGAAGAATACTTGTTTTGTAATCAATTGATTATAGTGAAACCCTTTAATAGTTATTAAAGGAGAACTAGACGTAGCTCAGTTGGAGTGAACCGTATAAAAACAAGCTTCTACTATTGTCTTATGATTACACTTATTCATCTTGCATGTTTTATGCTCTTGCAAAAGGTTTCCAAAAGCTTTACCTTGAATATTTGCTTGTTTAAATCTTCGTATATCTCTAAAGGCATATTGCGAGCTAATACTCTTTGCGAAAAAGTTTTCTAACTCACTATTCACCCCCCCCCCCCCCTTTCTAGTGTGTTCTTGTGTATTTCAATTGGTATTAGAGCTTGGTCTCTGATAACTATCTTCACAAATACAGAGCTAAAGATTCTACACAAGAATGGAGAAATCCATCCACAAGCCTCCAGTCTCCAAAGGTGAAAACTTTACATACTGGAGACAAAGAATGAAGATGTACTTTGAATCATGTCACATAGACATGTTGGATGTGTAGAAAATGGAAACTACATTCCAGTTGATGCTGGTGATTTTGAAATTCCAAAGGAACAATGGACTGAGGAACAAAAGCAAAGATTTGTACTCAACTCCAGAGCAAGGAATGCCATACATGCATGCATCTCAGAAACTGAGCATAGAAAGATAAGCCAGTTCAAATCTGCCAAAGATATATGGGACACATTCATAATGACTTACGAAGGGTCCTCATAGGTAACAAGGAATAAGGCAAGTGTTCTTACCAGAGAATATGAACTCTTCACTATGGAAGAAAATGATACCATTGTTGGTATGATGTCTAGATTCCAAACCATTTTAAATGAGCTTCGAAACCTTTGTAAATTTTTCAAAAACTTCAAGCATGTTGACAAAATTCTTCGCAATTTGTCCAGACAATGGAGACCTCAAGTCATAACCATCAGAGCTTCGAAGGACTTAGATTTTCTACCTCTTGAAGAGCTCGTGGGCATTCTAATGTTGCATGAGCAAGAGCTGTAAGAAGACGCTCAATTAACAAAGGGGAAATCTCTATCTCTGAAAGCTCACAAGCCCAAGTAGACAACACCAAAGGAGTCATCATCATCAAAGAGTCAGTTGTCCAAACCACCCAAAGGACGGACTCCCAAAGCTCTAAAGGCAGAAGAGTCAAAAGAAGAGACTACATCCTCAAGTGAAGAGGACTTAGGAGAAGATGATGATCTCTCATTCATCTCAAGAAGAATCCACAAGTTATGGAGAAAGAAAGGTGGTTCGAGATGGAAGAACTTCAACAAGAAGTTTCCAACAAATCATGAGAAGAAAGAGAAAAACTCCATTGTCTGCTATGAATGCAAGAAACTGGGACACTTCAAATTTGAATGTCCAAAGCTCAACAAAGGGAAAGAAAAGGTTAAGAGAAGATTTCCCAAGAAGAACAAAGGGTTGATGTCCACATGGGAAGATCTGGAAGACTCAACAGACGAGGAAGGTTCAGAAGCATCAAATGAAGAAGCCAATCTGTGTCTGATGGTAGACGTGACCTCCCCATCGTCTGCATTTGGTGAGGAAGATGCACCAGAGAGTGAGCAAGGCTAAAGGACAACAAAACTCTCTCAGTGTGTGATAATCGCTTTATATACGTAAATATTGCACCAGATTTTGTACTGATTATCCAACTTTCTCAAGAATTTTTGCTTAGTTTGAAATCATTTAATATAGATTTGTATAGTTTGATAATTCTAACCCTAGGAAGTTATTTTGTGAGAAATATACTCTAATTTATGTGTGCAGGCCTAGATTCAAAGTAAAGGGAGAATACAAGAAGAAGACATATCTCGCTAAGCGACACATCTCGCTCAGCGCTTCACTCGCTAAGCGCAACATCAAGCTACGCGAGCTAGGCGATCTATGACGCGCTAAGCGACATTTTCATTCGAACTGAAGACTCGCTTAGCGGGACATCGCGCTTAGTGACCGTTGCTTTCGAACTAAATATGCGCTTAGCGGAAGATTGCGCTTAGCAGAACACCTGTTCTGAGATGCATTATGCAGTGTCCTGCGCTTAGCGGAAGGTTGCGCTAAGCGAGACTTCGACTATATAAGCTGCACTTGAATAATTTTGAAGCATTCAGACTTTGGTGGATTTGGTTGAGCTGCTTCCTCTGTTTTCTCTGTTTTCCTCTGTTCTCTTCATCCCATTTTGTAACCTTTTCAAGGCTTCTCATGACAATGAGAGGCTAATCTATTAGTGTTGAGGACTTGGAACTAGGTTCTGATCATGTAAGCATTATTCTTCATATCTATTCATTGAAATATTCAGTTTAATGTTCATTTCTCTATCTTTATTCTTGTTATATGATTGGATCAGTTATATATGCATGTTTTAGAGTTTACCTGCCATTGTGAGATCTTTGTTGAACTTGGAACCGAGTTTGAACTCTAATGGAGTGTATTTCTAGACATAGGATAGACTCCATTAGCTTCGCAAAGATCTCTCGAAGCTTCATCAAACCACTCAACTGAACTTACCGAGACATCGGAAGTGAGGTTGAGCAGTTTAGGCTTGATTTGATGAGAGATCACGTTTTGAGCACTTTTAGATCGAAGTTAATCTGAACTATTAATGTGAATGGAGAATATATCTTATATGTTTACATGGGAAGTAAACTGGTTGAACCAAATCCTCAACATATCCATTATTCCATTCTAAAACTCAAGCACGCCAACTGTTCGATCATAGTCCTAAATCAACATTGTCGTTTTTATTGTTTATAGTTAGTGTTAATTGTAGTGTTTAGTTAAATTTCTGTTATTATTGATGTTTCAAGAACAACCAACTTTAAAAACCAAACTAATGTTTAGGAATTGATTACTTTACTGATAGTTAAATACGGACAATTCCCTGTGGATTCGATACTGGGATCTTCCCTTTTAAACTACTTGTGCGATATTTGGTACGCTTGCCAAAATCTATCCATCAGTGTGTCTGAGGCCTCAGATAATGGAGAACCAAAGGTAGACCTCAATGATCTTTTCTCTTTTTAAGAAGCTTATCAAGAACTTCTTTCTAACTCATCTATTCTTTCAAAAGCCTATTTATCTATGAAAAAGAAACTAAAGAAACTTTCAAAAGAGCATAGAGAGCTTGAATCTTCATTCACTGAGCTGTTTGACAAATGCTCCACATTAATCACAGCCAGTAATGCTCTAACTGATGATTTTCAAAAACTAACCATAGATCACCAATGCCTAGTTAAAAACAAAAGTGAACTCTTGATAGAAAAAAGAACAACATAGAAGGCAATTGAATGAATTGATTAAAGAAACTGATGAATTGAACAAGGTAAGAGCCTTGAAGCTGAAATTGCTCAATTGCGCAAGGAAGCTGCATCTCTCAAGAGCACTCTAAGTAAATTTGTTAGTGGGTTTGAAAATTTAAAGAAAATCATTTCATATAACAGACATCCACATGACAAATCTGGCCTTGGATTCATAGACACGAAAGAAGCATCTAAGAATAAAGCTTCCTCTAGTAAATCTCATTCTGGAATTGGACATATGAAGTCCAAAAGCAAGAAATTGCCTACCAAGGGCAAATCATCTGCCTCTAAGACTAACACCAAAGGACCTAAAAGAATATGGGTACCTAAAAGCAAAATAATTCTTGTTGCAAATGTCCTTGATGGCAGAAAAGAAACACTAGTCATGGTACCTAGATAATGGTTGCTCACATCACATGACAGGTGTAAGGTCTGTGTTCCTATGCTTGACACCAATGCATGGTGGTATAATCACTTTCAGAGGGAATTAGAAAGGGAAGATAAGAGGTACAGGTAAAGTAGGTATCCCTCCTAGTCTCTCTATAGAGAATGTTTTATTTGTTGATGGATTGAAACACAATCTACTAAACATAAGTCAATTTTGCAATAGTGGATATGATGTCTCCTTCAACAAAGAGTCATGCATAGTGAAAGGCTCTGCTAGTTCACATCTCTTCTCTACAAAGAGACAGGGCAATCTTTATAAGATTAACCTTGATGAACTAAAAGATCAAAATGCATCATGTTTATTGTCTGTCAAAGAAAGTCATTGGTTATAGCATCATAAGCTTGGTCATGCAAGTTTAAGATTAATCTCAAAACCGCAAAAACATAACCTCGTAAGAGGACTACCAACTATGTCATATAAAGATGACTTACTTTGTGAGGCTTGTCAGAAAGGGAAACAAGTGAAAACCTCTTTTAAAAGTAAAAATATTGTTTCCACTTCTAGACCATTAAAACTATTACATATTGATCTCTTTGGTCCAACAAGGACAACCTTTCCAAAAGGGAAAAGATATGGACTAGTAATAGTTGATGACTATTCTAGATAGACATGGGTTATATTCCTCACTCACAAGGATGAGGCTTTTAAGGCATTCTATAAATTCTGAAAACGTGTTCAAGATGAAAAAGGTGTATGCATAACTTTTATCAAAAGTGACCATGGAGGAGAGTTTGAAAACAAAAGTTTTTAGAGGTTCAGTGAAGGAAATGGAATTCTTCACAACTTCTCAACACCTAGAACACCACAACAAAATAGCGTTGTTGAGAGGAAAAATGGGTCATTACAAGAAATGGCCAAAACCATGTTGAATGATAACTCAACTCCTAAGCACTTCTAGGCAGAAGCTATAAATACTTCCTGTTATTTGCAAAACAAATTTTATATTAGGCCCATCATTAGAAAGACTCCATATGAACTATGGAGAGGAAGGAAACCCAACATATAATACTTCCATCCCTTTGGATTCTAATGTTTCATTCTTAACACAAAAGATAACTTTGGTAAGTTTGATTCGAAGTGTGATACAAGCATCTTAGTTGGATATTTTGAAACATCTAAGGCATATAGAGTGTTTAACTCTAGAACCAAAAGTGTTGAAGAAACTATTCATGTAAGGTTTAATGACACTCAACTTGATAGGAAACTATCAGAGTTAGAAGATTCATTTGTAGAATCAGATTAGAAGATGTAGTGACTAGGACTAGATCATTGGCTAAAGGTACATCGTCTGCATTTGTTGCACCACCATATGCATCTACCACACCATCATCTACTCCTAGATCGTCTGCTCGTTACCAGACCATCTTAGATGATGATGAAGAAATCAGAGAATCACAAAGCAACAATAGAGTGTTGATCAAGAACCACCCTTCTTCTCAGATCATTGGAGAAGTGCAAGCACCCGTGAAAACAAGATCATCCTTCCAACAAACAGCTTTACTATTTGAGATAAAACCAAAGCACCTTGATGATGCCATGGAGGATGAAAGCTGGGTCCAAGCAATGCAAGAAGAACTGGACCAATTTTAAAAGAATGATGTTTGGAAACTTGTGAAGCTACCAGACAACAAGGAAGCTGTTGGTGCTAAGTGGGTCTTCAGAAACAAGCTAAATAAGAATGGTAAGGTTGTGAGGAACAAGGCTAGATTAGTGGCCAAAGGTTACTCACAACAAGAAGGTATTGATTATATGGAGACATACGCTTGTCTAGCTAGACTTGAGGCAATTAGGATTTTACTTTCATTTGCTGCTCATAGAAATATGAGACTTTATCAAATGGATGTAAAATGTGCATTCCTCAATGGTATAATCAAAGAAGAAGTTTATGTAGAACAACCCCCTGGGTTTGAGAGTACTATCTTTCCAGACCATGTATTTAAATTAAATGAAGTTTTGTATGGTCTTAAGCAAGCTCCAAGAGCATGGTATGAAAAACTAAGTTCATTTTTTATTGAACATAATTTTATAAGAGGAAAGATAGATACTACATTATTCCACAAAAACTACTCCTCTGATTTCATTATAGTCCAAATTTATGTAGATGATATTATCTTCGATGTTACTAATGAAAAACTCTGTGAGGAGTTCTCCACTTTGATGCAGACTGAATTTGAGATGAGCATGATGGGAGAATTGAAATTCTTCCTAGGATTGCAGATCATGCAATCTAACAAAGGACTCTACATACATCAAACCAAGTGTGTGAAAGAACTCTTGAAGAAATTCAAGATGGATGATGCCAAAACCATGAAAACACCAATGCATCCAACAACATCACTTAGACTTGATGAAAAGATTCAAAGAAAGTAGATGTCACTCAATTCAAAGAAATGATTGGGTCCCTACTCTACTTAACTGCATCTAGACCAGACATAATGTTCAATGTCTACCTTTGCTCCAAATTTCAATCTAATCCAAGGGAAGTACATCTATCTGTTGTTAAAAGAATTTTTAGATATTTGCTTGGAACACCTAACCTTGGTCTTTGGTTTAAAAGGCATAAAGAGTATAAGTTGGCAAGCTATTATGATGCTGACTATGCTGGAGATAGAATTGAAAGAAAAAACACAAGTGGAGGTTGCCACTTTATAGGAGGCAACATGGTGTCAGGGCTCAGCAAGAAGCAAGGAACAATAGCATTATCAACAACAGAAGCAGAATACATCTCAACTACAAGCTACTGCTCTTAGATCTTGTGGATCAAATCAACTTGAAGACTACAACATATTAGAGAGTAACATTTCTATCTTCTATGATAATACATCTATCATATCTCTTTTGAAAAATCCAACCATGCACTTTAGAGACAAGCATATAGAAATAAAACATCATTTCATAAGAGACCATGTTCAGAAGGAGACCATTAATTTGGAATTTGTCAAGACAGACGATCAACTTGCTGATATTTTTATAAAACCCCTTACTGAGGACAAACTAATCTTTTTGAGAGAAAAGATTTGGATGGTCTGTGTGACTTAATGTTTTACGACTAGTAAATCTAAGGATAGGCCATCTAGCATTTTACTTAAGTGGGGCATGTGCATGCCATGTGTTTCGCACTTAAAATATGAGCTAGACCATGTGGAATTTAAAACGT
This sequence comes from Amphicarpaea edgeworthii, assembly GCA_014843725.1. NCBI lineage: Eukaryota > Viridiplantae > Streptophyta > Magnoliopsida > Fabales > Fabaceae > Amphicarpaea > Amphicarpaea edgeworthii. The sequence continues at coordinate 12,942,040 of CM026324.1, forward strand.
TATTGTAACTTAAGCATTTATTGGGTTTTGAGTCATTAAAGCCAAAATGCACATTCAATATTTCATTAATGTGTTGTTTCAGTCATTCTTAACTATACCATCATATTTAATGCCCACTCATTACCTATACTTGCCTACCGTTTCCAAAACCTACTCCTCAAGCTTTTGAAACACTCATCTCTCTTAGCCTTCTCTACAACCAAGATTTTCCAAGGAACCCTAAACACTCTCCTCTCGCCATGGCCAAAGGTAGCCCAATCAAAGGCTCCTCTTCACAACAACCACCCTCACCCTCAACCTCTTGAGCTTTTGATGAGCACCATGAGGAACCACAACTAGAATTGATGACATATACAAATAGCTCGACCTCCAACATTGATCCAAAAGTCAAAAGAGAAAGAAACCTTAACGACATTGAGCACATCCTCATTAAGCCATAAGGTTCCTACATTGGGAACATTCACGTGGAATACTTTGTCGATGTCCCCTATCTTGAGGAATGTGACCTCAACGTCTCGAAGTATGTTGAGTTTGCTGGTATTAGAGGCTATTTCAATGATCACCAGAAGATAGCTCCTAGATTAATAAGGAAGTTCTGGAGGAATGCCACCATCAAAGAGAATGAGATAGCAAGCAAGGTGTATAGGTGTGATGTTTCCATATCCCCCACCACCATTGCTCAAGCTATAAGGTGTGAGTTCCACTCCAACTACTTCACGAAGCAGTGGGACTCCGACTTGGCTGCAAGAACCGTAGAAAGGTTCATTCTTGGACCCAACTATGAAGTGGCATGCAACCAAAAGAAGCTTCATCCGGCCATGTTCCCCACATTGTCCAAGTTGTTGTTAAACATCATCAACATGACCATCTTGTACAAGATTGGGTCTAGGGATCATGTTTTTGCCCTCCATAGATTCATCCTCTACCACATCATCAGAGGGATCCCATTTAACCTTCCTCACACCCTCTTCTACAACATGATCAGCCACATTCAGTACTTGTTAACATCTATGGCCACCTACTACATTGCCTGCCTGATCAACAAGATTCTCTGGAATGCTCACTACTACAACAGATTATACAAAGAACTTTAGTTAGAAAGACCAGGTGAATTAGACTATGTCTCAGTGGAAGGTCCATTTGTCTACTAAAGGATGCTAACCTCCTCCAGTTTGCTAAAGCTGAATTTGGGATTTGCAATCTCAAAGGGACAACCTGCCAAGTTCCCTCAACCTTCTGAGGAAGATGCTGAAGGCCAGAAGAAGCAGTTGAAGAAGAAAAAGGTTGCAAAAGCTGTAATCATCTATGATAATGTTGCTACCATTCAACCACTGGCAAACAAAATGAAGAGACTTGTTGTTGCGACTTGTAGAGCATTTAGACAACGCACAAGGTTGCAACACAGTCTGTTGAAGAACCAGTTGCTAAGCAAACTATTCGTTAAGGTCCTCCCAAACCACCCACTACAAGAATCAAGACCAGAGCTCAAAAGAAAGGCAAAGGTGTTGCCAAACTATCTATTGAACCCCTAGTGTCTTTAGAGGGCATAGCAAACATTGGGAAAGCAATTGTCACAATTGCTAAAGCTAACAAGGAGGAAGAAGATGAAGGATTGGTCTTCAAGAGGCCACGTAGACAAACTAGTGGAGAATAGACCACTAATTCTGACCTCCAGACCATCAGACCTCTAAGCTCTATAGCCAGGAAGTTGATTGTCAAAAGGAAGGTTGCGTTGGAAGATGACAGGCCTGGATTGGCTTCCATCCCCTCTCTTACCATTCCAAGTATCCCAACATCTACCTTGACTCTTCCCACTTACCCTCGCTCAACCCACAAATATCTAAGGAAGAATATTCCTCAGACCATACCCTCTCTAGCCCAAACAGAAGCCCCAAGACGCACTGTCTGTTGAACCTCTGTTGTCTGTGTCACCTACACAGATGATAATAACCCAAATAGTAGCTGCATAGTTTGATGCCCATGCACAAATTGAGCAAACCCACTATTCAGATAGAAGATGTCCTTGCGTTTGCCCCCACCAGACAAACGATCACCCAACAAATTGAACCCACTGTTCAGTTTGAGGCACAATTTGAATCATCAACTCAGATTGTTGATCCAACAACATCCCAACAAACTCCACTAGCCATTACCATTCCACCGTATCAATCACCTTCTCCTATCACCATCCCTGAGATGACAAACACAGTAGTTTCCTACCACCACATTGAGTCTATTAACATCTCATCAGACTCTAATGTGGATGAAGAGATTTTCATCTAGTCTCCTGAAGTGTCTACTGCTCTATCTTGGAACAACATACCATTCAACATTAATAAGACTACTCCCCTCTCATGCTTCAGATAAGACACTCCTCCTCCACCTCCAACAACAAGCTCATGGCATCAGAAGATGATGCAAAGATTCTTCCTATTCTACGTGGGAGAAAATGCTTGAAGATGCATGACGGAGCACGTTGAACACACTGTCAAAAGCAACTAAGTTCCCCAATAAATTTTGCAATATAAGGCTAGCTCAGGTCATTTTCTCAAAGATATAATTCATCAAACACCTTGCATTCAATTCAAAATAGGGGGGATTTTTTTTGTGATTTTTAGAAATTAAAGCAACAGAACAACTTTCTAAACAATAAACGAAAACAGAATCAAAGAGATACAACTCAAGAATCTATGCTTATGGAGAAATAATCACAGTTCCAATGAGGAGAAGTCAAATTCATACTCATGAACTTCCCAACAATACGAAATTTAAGGCAATCACCTTACATTCATTCGGAAAAATCCGGATTACTATTGCATTCATAGTTTTCCCAAATTCAAGCACGTATCGTATTAAATGACAATCAATCAATTGTAATTGACCCAAATTCAGATTTCAATTCCCTAATCTAATCATTATCATACATTAAACAAGGAAATTGAGAATTAGAAAAAGGGGGAAAAGGGTTTTCATGAGCAAAATTCAAAATTGAGAATAGAGGAACTCATATTTACCCACAAGCACATAATTCTTAGGCTGCAAAGGGGATTTAGCCCTCCATGAAGATCTTCATGGTGGCTGCAAGGGGGCTACACGAAATTGATGAGGGGGAAAGGGAAAAAGAAGAGAAGAGAAAAGAGAAGAGAGAGAAGAAAGCAAAGGTGAAAAATTTATTCAATGTAGTAGTGTTGTGTAGTGTTATTGTTGTCTTGAAAAAGGGGAAAAGCTAAAAACAAAAGCCAAAACCATGAAGCAACTACAAAAGAGATTAATCCAAACAGATCAAAGTTTGCTTCACCTCTTCAATCAAGAGAGATCCTTAGCTATTCTTAAATACTTCAGATCCCTTTCTAAACAGCTTCGAGAATTGTATTACTTGTTAGGAAAATCCTTTATTAGATAAAACCATTATTGTATTATCTTGTAAAGATCAAGTCATTGTTAAGGACTTGGATTTGATTTATGAAACCCAGTTCAGTTGATTGGTGCTGCTGTACTCTGAGTGTTGAAACCCAGCGAGTGTGCTTGGGTGTGTTGTTGTGTGTTTGAGTTAAAACCCAGTAAGCAATTGGTATAGAATCAGTAGGTAGTTGATTTTGTGTGAAACAAAATCCACAAAGTGCTGAAGGTGATGTACTGTCTCTGCTGAGACTATTATTGGATTTAATGGAAATCTCACTTGGTCAAGTGAGGATTGGATGTAGCCCAAGGTTAAGGGTGAACTAGTATAAATCTTCTACTCCTTTCTCTTCTATTCATTCTCATTATAATTGCTTATGTTAACTGTTGTGAGATTACACTTTAAACTATTTTCAAAATACTCATAACTATTCAGAAGCATACATCTTTCCTTATGAACTATTCTAAAGCATTAATAATATACATTTTGAACTTCCTTTTTGATAATCTCTAATATCTTGATCTGTTTTATTTAAAACAAGTAAATTTTATATTGAAAAAAATTCAACCCCCCTTCTTATATTACTTTATTCACTTCAATTGGTATCAAAGCTTAACTCTCGGGTTAAGCACACCTAACAATGTAGGAGAAAAGATCCTGGAAGAAGTGATGGTTGGTGTACCGACTGTATTCATTCTAGAAGGAGCTTCAACAAATAGACCTCCTAGGTTTAATGGAAAAGACTTCTATTACTAGAAGGATAGAATGAAGTTGTTCATGGAATCTCAAGATGTAGATCTATGGGACATCATAGAGATTGGACCTTATCAACCTATGACAAGACTACCAAAAGGATCAAATAAGTAGAAGCCAAAAATTGAATGGACTCCAGAAGAGAAAGCCAGATTCCTATTGAATTCTAAAGCAAAATTGTTTCTGACATGTGCCCTTACAAATCGGAATATGAGAGAATTTCTGAATGTGAAACAGCACAAGAAATATGGAACAAACTCAACATTGCACATGAAGGAACAAATCAAGTAAAAGACTCTAAAGTAAACTTACTAACCCATAAGTTTGAAATGATCAAAATGAAAGAACATGAAAGCATAGAAGATATGTTTACTAGATTCACTACAATCATTAGTGAACTAAATGCTCTTGGAGAAAAATACACCATGAAATACACAAGAACACACTAAAAGGGGGGGTTGAATAGTGGGTTAGAAAACTTTTTCGCAAACACTATTAGTTTACAAGTTGCCTTCTTGGATATATGTAAGTTTAAACCAACAAATATATCCTTGCAAAGCAAAGCTTTGAAAATCTTTCCAAAAGAGCACAGTAGGCAAGATGAATATATGTAATCACAAGACAACAAATGAAAGCTTGTTTTTATACTAGTTCACTCAACCTAAGCTAAATCCAATTCTCCTTTAATAATTGTTAAAGGGTTCCACTATAATCAACTGATTATAAAACAAGTATTCTTCACTTCCACTTCTGGCTACAAGTATTCTCTATGTCACTACTAGATACAAGTATTCTAAACCACTCTTAGCTCTTTCTCAAGGTTCTTTTCTTGTTGTACATATTGCTATGAATGGTTTCGTTGTAGTTCATTTTTTTTCATTCATCTTCTTGTTGCATGGAAGCATCTTTATATAGTGAGCTTCATAAATTTGAACGTTGGAGAATATAGGTTTCCATTGTCTCATAGAAGAGTGTTGAGGTTGCTTTGACTGTGCTTGATGTGAGTGAAGCAGGTTCCTATCTTTGTCACAGTTAGCTTTTAGCTTAAGGTGTGCATCTCAATGTTGATTAGTCTTTTGGTTGTACCTACACACTTCACACAATTCGAGACATGCAAGCAATACGAGGAATAAAAGAAAGTAAGTTCAGAGAGTATCTCCCTTTCTTTCTATAACATCAGTGTCTTTATTTGTGTAAAGAATTAATTATAAAGCACATATTCCTTAGCACATATGATAGATCATGTTCGGTTCCTACACAATAGCGTCTAGCTTAACAGACACAGTCTGGTCTGACTAAGCATGGTCTGGAATGATAAACATGGTCTGGCCTAGCTTTAGACATCGTTTGGCTTAGCTTAATCATGGTCTATCTTGACTATGCGTTGTCTGACCGTGTTCCATACATGGTCTGGTCCAGTACATATGCATAGTCTGGTCCTAGACTTGTATTGTCTGTCCCAAGACTTCACATAGTTTGTCTGAGACTATTGTATGGTCTGGTCCTAGACTTTGCATAAGTCTTTCCCAATTTTAGCATGGTTTGTTCCAAGACTGCACCATCTTATCTTATGAACTTTGCATGGTTTGTTCTAGAGCTTATTTTAGTCTAATTAAAAGCATTTATAGTACTTGATAAATTGTTACGAGTTATCAGACAGTTAAGATAAAGAGTGTTATGGAAAGATTATACCATTTGTCTATTGATCAATTTTGATTCCTTGAAATTACTTAATTTCAAATCATTAGTTGATCAAATATTATCACATTTGTTATCATCAAAACCCATTAAAGGATTAGGGGCCAGACATCATCCAATGTCTTGGTTCTAACACATCACACATCATAAGATCAAGAAAATACTCACAAGCCTACCAAAAACCTAGAGGCCAAAGGTTACTGCTATTTAGGTGGCAAAAAATCTCAAACAGTTAGAGATGGATGAATTGGTTGGGTCACTAAAAGTTCATGAACAAGAAATAGTTGAAGAAATACATCCATCTAAAGGAAAAGCAATAGCCCTTAAAGCACCTCAGAAGATTAGGGAAGGACAAACCTCATGAGCCTTAAAATCTGAAGCATAAATCAAATCTGGAGAAAGTGAAGGAGAAACATTTGACCATGATGATGAGTTAGCTCTTCTATATATAAGAGTACAACGACTACTCAGAAGAAGAAAAGGCTCATAAAACTTCAACTTCAAAAGGGAACATCAACCAAGAGATTCAAAACAAGAAATCAGATGTTATGAATGCAACAAGTTAGGACATTACAAAACTGATTGTCCTCTTCTAAAGAAAGACTATAAGAAGGAAGATCAGAAAAAGAAAGCCATGATAACTTAGGATGATGATGAAACATCCTCATTAGACAAAGATCAAACAACCATCATTTGTCTCATGGCAGACTCAAAAAATGATCAAGTAACTGATTCTAAAAACACCTTTGATTTCAAAAGTAAAAAAGAACTTGAAAATGCTTTTGATAACTTACTATATGATTCTAATCTTCTAGCACAAAAATGTGGCCAGCTAAGAGAGGAACTCTATGAAGTTGAAAGAGAAAATGACAAATTGAGATCTAGAAATGAATTCCTTTTTAAAAGAAATCACTGTCTTGAAGAATCACATTTTAAAGTACATGAACAAATTAAGCTTAGAAGAGAATCAACCAAAGGAGTTACTTCTTTTGATCAGACTCAGCTCAAAAATGAAAACAAGTTATTAAAAGAGGAAGTTGAGAAGCTGACAAGAGATCTAGCAAATTTTGTTGATGGAACAAAAAATCTTGATAAGCTTATTGGAATACAAAAGAGTTTCTTTGACTGAACTGGTTTAGGTTTTAAGAAACTTGAGAAAACTTTTCAAAAAATTGTAAAGAAACAAGAACCTACAAGGAAATGTTCTAACTATAACAAATGGGGACACCTGACCTCAAATTGTTACAAAAAAGAAAGATTCCATTCAGAAGGGTAACTAACAATAGAGGACCCAAGAAAGTATAGGTACGAAAAGCCTTACTACTTTCTGATGCAAGAATGGCAGCTCCACAATAGCAAGAGAGAGTTGTCATACTTAGATAGTGGATGCTCCAAGCATATGACTAGAGACAAAAGAAAATTTCTCAATCTTGAGAAAAGGGATAATAGAGGGTGTGTTACCTTTAGAGACAACAAAAAGGCCATCATCAAAGGATTTGGAAAAATTGGTACACCTAACTCTACATAAATTGAAAATGTTTACTTTGTAGAAGGTTTAAAACATAATCTTCTAAGCATTAGTCAATTATATGACAATGGCTTTGAAGTTAAGTTTGAACATAATGCATGTCTGATTAAGGAAGCATCTATTGGAACTGTTCTATTCTCTAAGGTTAGAGAGAAAAACCTTTACAAAGTTTGCCTAGAATCTCTACCAAATCACACATGTCTAGCCTCCTTCGAAAATGACAAATGGCTACAACATAGAAGAGTAGGTCATCTAAATATGAAAACCCTATCCAAACTTTCTAAATATGACCTGGTGAGAGGACTACCCAAAATCAAATTTGAAAAAGACAGAAAAATCTGTGAAGCCTGTGTGAAAGGAAAACAAACCAAATCTAGCTTTCACCCCAAAAATACTATATCTACTCAGAAAGTCTTAAAACTACTTCACATTGACCTTTTTGGGCCAACCAAAACTCCTAGCCTTGGGGGAAAGAGATATAGATCTGTGATAGTAGATGATTTCTCTAGATTTACTTGGGTGCTTTATCTTTCTCATAAATATGAATCTTTTAATGCTTTCAAAAAATTTTGTAGAAAGGTTCAGAATGAAAAATATTTAAAATTGTCTTTATAAGAAGTGACCATGGTGGAGAATTTGAAAATACTCTTTTTGAAAACTTTTGTAATGAAAAGGGTATCTCCCATAATTTTTCTTGTCTAAGAACACCTCAACATAATGGTGTTATGGAAAGGAAAAATAGAACTTTACAAGAGATGGCCAAAACACTCATTAGTGAATCTGAAGTTCCAAAATATTTTTGGGCAGAAGTTGTAAACACAGCCTGCTACATTCTGAATAGAGTTTCTATTATAAAGTTTTTAAGCAAAACCCCATATGAATTATGGAAAGATAAGAAGCCCAACATATCATACTTTCATGTCTCTGGATGTAACCGTTTCATTTTAAACAACAAAGACAATATTGGAAAGTTTGATGAAAAATCTGATCAAGCTATCTTTCTAGGATACTCTGCTACTTCTAAAGCATAAAAAGTCTATAACTTAAGAACTCAAGTTGTAAAAGAAAGTATGCACATATCTTTTGATGAATATGATAATACACTTGGAAAGAGAAAGATTGCATATTTAAAAGAAGAGATAGAAAGAATGAAGATTAATTCCAATCTTAGAACAAAGGCCAAAACCCATTAGAAATCACTTAGAAGCACTCAGAAGAGGAAATAACTAGGAAAGAAGAAAGCTCTTCTCTCCTAAAAAGTTAGAAATACACAACAACTCATCCTCTCACTCAAATTATTGGAGAGACTACCTCAAGAGTAAAAACGAGAGCCTCTCTGAATAAAGATAAAAATCTAATGGCCCTTCTTTTCCAAATTGAACCAAAAAATGTAAAAGATGCTTTAAAGGAAGAATCATGGGTAGATGCAATGAAAGATGAACTAGATCATTCAAGAAAAATGAAGTCCAATATCTTGTTCCTCCTCTAATAGGACAATCTATTATTGGAACCAAATGGGTTTTCAAAAACAATTTGAATGAGGAATGAAATGTGGTTAGAAACAAGGCATGATTAGTAGCTCAAGGCCACAACCAATAAGAGGGTATTAACTACAAAGAAACCTTTGCACCTGTGGCAAGATTAGAAGAAATCAAAATTCTTCTAGCTTATGCAACACATAAAGACATCACTTTGTATCAAATGGATGTCAAAAGTGCTTTTCTAAATGGCTTCATAAAAAATGGAAGTATATGTCAAATAGCCACCTGGATTTGAAAACAAACAAAAAGCAAATCATGTTTATAGGCTAGTCAAAGCTTTGTATGGCTTAAAGCAAGCACCTAGAGCATGGTATGAAAGATTGAGCTCATTTCTAATTCAGAATGGGTTTGAAAGAGTCAAAGTAGATACCACTCTCTTTACAAAGGCTCAGAAGACAAATCTGCTTGTTGTTCAAATATATGTGGATGACACAATTTTTGGAGCTACTTCTCAACAAATGTGCACATAATTCTCATATCTCATGCAAGGAGAATTTGAGATGAGCATGATAGGGGAATTGAAATGCTTCTTTGGATTACAAATTGTTCAAAAAGATGAAGGTATTTTCATTCATCGAGAAAAATACACAAAACACATTCTAAGGAGATTCAGAATGGAAGATGCCAAACCTATGAGCACACCCATACATTCCTCAACTATCATGTCAACAGATGAAGAAGGTAAGAATACATTAGAAAAGGAATACAGAGCTATGATTGGATCCTTGCTTTATCTAATTGCTAGTAGACCTGATATAATGTTCTCGGTATGACCATGTGCTAGATTTCAATCTTGACCTAAAGAATCTCATGTGACTGCTATAAAAAGAATCTTAAGATATTTAATTAACACTACTAATCATGGTCTATGGTATGAGAAAGGATCTGAGTTCAATCTTGTAGGATACAGTGATGCTGACTTTATAGGGGATAGAGTTGAAAGAAAGAGCACAAGTGGTGCATTTCAATTTTTGGGAAACTCTCTAATTTCATGGTTATCAAAGAAATAAAGAGCAATTGCTTTATCAACTACAGAAGTTGAATATGTTTATGCTGCTCGTGCTATTCTCAAGTTTTATGGATCAAGTAGCAACTATTGGATTATTTAGTAGATATGTCATGAATTCCAATTATGTGTGATAGTACAAGTGCAATTGATCTATAAAAAAATCCAATTCAACATTCAAAGGCAAAGCATATTGAAATTAAGCATCATTTTATTCAAGATCACGTGCAAAAGGGAGACATTGATTTGCAGTTCATTGAAACAAAGTTTCAACTAGCAGATATCTTCACAAAACCCTTATCAGATGACAGGTTCCATTTCATAAAATATTTATTGAATATCACCTGTTTAGATAAATGCATATAAATATTTTCTATTATCTTTTGGGTAATATATTTATGTTTTTATCTACTGGGTATATGGTTCTAATAGCTAGAATGTGTGTAAATGCTTTTTTGATTTTTGGGTCAGTAAAATAGTAATTGTTCCTAACAACTATATTTTTAAAAATATTATATATATGCTTTGATTTACACTATTTTATCACTCTTCTCTTCACATACTCACAAGATCCCTTCTCTCTCTCTAGTTCTCCTCTTTGGTTGTTCTTACCATGCCTAGAATCAAAACAGCCATATTTAAAATGCCCATAACTAGTTCATCCTCTTTTAATTTTGAACCTCAATAAAAACTTCACCATCATTTTAGAGAAAGGGAAAAGAAAAGGCATCCACCATTCAGCTTGACTCATTTGACTCTGAAGGAACCAAGTCATCTATACCTAGAACCACTGGCATTGTTTTCAGAAACCCTTCAACAAAAGGGAAACAAAAGAGAAATGAATCAAAATCTCTATTCTAGAACAAAGAACTATAGGAGAAATTTCAAAGGGGCTACGTCAGCAAAAAGGTGGTAAATGGAAAGAAGTTCAACTTTGAAGGGATTCATCAATGTGGTTGGAATGTTTTGTGCTATGTAAAGAATAGGGATGTGAGTCTTTCTTCCAAAATGTTTGAACCAATCTACCCTAGATTGGTCAAAGCTTTCTACTACTCAGGTGAAGTAGATCAAGAAACTCTCACAATCACAACTACCATAAAAGGAGTCAAAATGGTAATCATTGAATTTGTCTTAAGCTCCATTCTACAAATTCCTTCAAATGGAAATAGCTTATTTGAGGATTGGTTTGACATACTTGATCAGATGAGAGAAAATTTCATCAGAAGTCTCTTATCTTCATCAGAAAGAAACCTAAAATCAAAAGCCCTCTCATCATATCAAGATGTGACCAATCCTGATCTGTTATTCATTTTCTATCCATGGGAAATGATTCCATTAAATCTAGGGCATTTGATCATCCACCACATGATCAAAGCAGCCAAGCCACTCAAGTCAACTTCCAGTGTCCCCTATGGGATGCTTCTGACCAAAGTATTCAAGTTCTTTGAATTCTTCCTCAATGATGAGTCATTCGAAGAAGAAACTTCTGTTTGGGTAAAAAGGAATGTCACTGCTCTAAAGCTGCAACCCCAACTCGAAGTCAATACCAAGTGCACCTATTCTGATTCGAACCTAGCTGATGTTACTGCCTCACCAACTAAGAAGGTGCCCCCTCCTATTGCTGATCTTATCCCTAAAGGAAAGAAGATCAAGCATTCAAAAATAAAAGGCAAGTCTCCCTCAGAGAATGCTTCTGAAGACCAAGCAAATCCTAAACCAACAAAGTCACCTGAAAGTCTACAAGAAGAAGAAGATCAAAATGCACAAGTTGATATGGAACCTCCCTCAACAAGAACTAAAAAGCTCTCAGAAACACCTAAGAAGGAATCTATCTTAGACAAGACAAAAATACTTCACATTTCTAATCATGAAGAAATTGAGTGGAATTCTAATATGCCACCTAAGCTTGAAGTGCAACAACCTAAGATGGAAGTTGAAAAGGAAGCTTTTGAAGGTCAAAATGTTGTTTCAGACAATCAGAATGCAGCCACTCAACTTTATGTTTTTGTTGTTACTGTTCTAAGCTAGATGAAAGACTCCATTCTAGCTGAGAAAGAAGTTGTTGGAGAAAAGGCTGATTCCTTCTTCAACATTGAGAATATGAAGAATTTCTTCAGCTCTCCAATTAGGGAAGGATCCGTGAAAAAGAATCACGGAATCTATAAACTGATGGGTGAACCCTCCACTTTCTCAATTCCTTTTCCACCTCTTCACCCTCAACCATCACCTCCCCCATTTGCTACTACTACTCCTGCTAAAAATGTTGCACTTGCTGCTGCCCCAAGTGGTCCTTAGTTTCCTTCTGAACCACCACCCATGTTTGTTCCCACACCCCCATCTAATATTCCTTATTGCTCTAAGTCTACTGACAACAGACTTGCTTCCCTAAAAAAAGAAAGTTAGGAAGATAAGGGTTGATTAGAAGAAACTATTTACTAATATGGATACTCTGTAGAAGAAAGTCAATGATATGTTTGACAGATTCATGTTGTTTGAAGAATGGTTCAATCTGTTTGCCAGGCCTGCTGTTTTTCCAAAGGTTCCATCTATGGCTCATGAACCTCCTCCACCTACTCGTAGCACCATAATGCCATCCTCTTCCTCTTCCTTAGAGAATTCCTCGTCTACTAAAAAATGACCATTACCCACTTATCTTTTTGCTTGATGACAAAAAGGGGGAGAATTAAGAGAGATTTATGAGATTTTATTAATTGCTAATTGTTTTGTTTAGTTTTAACTGTTAGCTTATTTGCTAATTTTTATTTTTCTGTTGATTATGCTTGGAACTTATCCTGAATCAGAATCATCTCTGATCCGATTCATGTTTTGATTAATCCAAACAAATCCAAGTTTGCTTCACCTCTTTAATCAAGAGGAGATCCTTAATGTTCTTAAATAATTCATATCACTTTCTAAACAGCTTTGAGAATTATATTTCCTGTTAGGAAAATCCTTTGTTGGATAAAACCATTACTGTATTATCTTGTAAAGATCAAGTCATTGTTAAGGACTTGGATCTGATTTATGAAACCCAGTTCAATTGACTGGTGCTGCTGTACTCTGAGTGTTGAATCCCTGCAAGTGTGCTTAGGTGTGTTGCTGTGTGTTTTAGTTCAGACCCAATAAGCAATTGGTATAGAATCAGTAGGTGAGTGATTCTATGTGAGAAACAAAATCAACAAAGTGTTGAAGGTGGTGTATGTTAGACTATTTTGGCAAGCGTACCAAATATCGCACAAGTAGTTTAAAAGGGAAGATCCCAGTATCGAATCCACAGGGAATTGTCCGTATTTTGACTATTAGTAAAGTAATCAATTCCTAAACATTAGTTTGGTTTTCATAGTTGGTTGTTCTTGAAACATCAATAATAACATAAATTTAACTAAACACTACAGTTAACACTAACTATAAACAATATAAACGACAATGTTGATTCAGGACTATGATCGAACAGTTGGCGTGCTTGAGTTTTAGAATGGAATAATGGATATGTTGAGGATTTGGTTCAACCGGTTTGCTTCCCATGTAAACATATAAGATATATTCTCCATTCACATTAATAGTTCAGATTAACTTCGATCTAAAAATGCTTAAAACGTGATCTCTCATCAAATCAAGCCTAAACTGCTCAACCTCACTTCCGATGTCTTGGTAAGTTCAGTTGAGTGGTTTGATGAAGCTTAGAAATCTTTGTGAAGCTAATGGAGTCTATCCTATGTCTAGAAATACACTCCATTAGAGTTCAAACTCAGTTCCAAGTTCAACAGCATCTGTCAATGGCAGGTAAACTCTAAAACATGCATATATAACTGATCCAATCATATAACAAGAATAAAGATAGAGAAATGAACATTAAACTGAATATTTTAATGAATAGATATGAAGAATAGCGTTTACATGATCAGCACCTAGTTCCAAGTCCTCAACACTAATAGATTAGCCTCTCATTGTCATGAGAAGCCTTAAAAAGTTACAAAAGTGGAGGAAAGAGAATAGAGGAAACAGGGAAAAAAAAACAGAGGAAGCAGCTCAATCAGTTCTCCAAGTCTGAATGCTTCAAAATTCTTCAAGTGCAGCTTATATAGTCGAAGCCTCGCTTAGCGCAAACTTTCGCTAAGCGCAAAACACTGCATAATGCATCTCAGAACAGGTGTTCCGCTAAGCGCAATCTTCCGCTACGCGTATATTCAGTTCGAAAGCAAACTTCCGCTAAGCGCGATGTCCCGCTAAGCGAGTATTTTGTTCGAATGAAAAAGTCGCTTAGCGCGATGTGGCGCTCAGCGCGTCATAGACCGTCTAACTCGCGTAGCTTGCTCTTGCGCTCAGCGACGTATGCGCTGAGCGAGATGGTTCGCTTAGCAAGATCTGCCTTCTTCTTGTATTCTCCCTTTACTGTTGAATCTAGGCCTGCACACATAAATTAGAGTATATTTCTCACAAAATAACTTCCTAGGGTTAGAATTATCAAACTATACAAATCTATATTAAATGATTTCAAACTAAGCTAAAATTCCTGAGAAAGTTGAATAATCACTACAAAATCTGATGCAATATTTACGTATATAAAGCGATTATCAGTGTACTATCTCTGTTGAGACTATAATTGGATTTAGTGGAAATCTCACTTAGTCAAGTGAGGATTGGACATAACCCAAGGTTAAGGGTGAATTAGTATAAATCTTCTGCTCCTTTCTCTTCTACTCATCTCATTATAATTGTTTGTGTTAACTGTTGTGAGATTACACTTCAAACTATTTTCAAAAATACTCATAACTGTTCAAAAGCATACATCTTTCCTTCTAAATTGTTCGAAAGCATCAAGCATATACATTTTGAACTTCCTTTTCGATAATCTCTAATATTTTGATATGTTTTATTTAAAACAAGTAAATTTTATATTGAAAACAATTCAACACCCCCTTCTTGTATTACTTTATTCACTTTATCGATTATATTAGTTATAACAAATATCTTAAAGATAAGATATCTGATTTGTTTTATTCTTTCAACAAAATCTTTTGTTATCAAACTTTATATTCGATAGAGAGATAAGAATTTGATCGTTTGGTCACTATGAAAACAACCTTGGAGAAGGTCTTTACACACAATTAAAGTTCTAATCTTTTATATCTTTAGTTGTGCTGAAATCCATTGAAGAAGAAAATTCTCTATAGCTATATCTGCACATGCAAGTGTTTTTGTTCCAAGTCTTCATCTTTTCTAAATTCTATTTGTTTTCTAGGATGGGTTTTCCTATGTATTGCATGAGGAAGTGATAGGGTTTTACTATCATGTGTAGTTTCTTATTCGGGTTGTGAACAGGATTAGTTTCTATCTTCTGCAAGTGTTTGTGTGTTTGTAACCATTGTAGATCATAGTGGAAATCCTCAAAGGTCGAGGAAAGCTGGATGTAGATGGGTTATGATCGAACTAGTATCTTTCTTCTCTTTCCTTTCATCTCTTTGTTTACACTATTGTTCAATTTCTAAGAAAACCTTTAGAAAAAGCTTTATGAAACAAGATTGTTTTACTTGTGTTTTCTAAATTATAATTCCATTTTCAATATACTATGTGAAAATTATTGTAAATTTTAGTCCATATCAAAGGGAGAGGTTAAATTGTCTTTTAATTTTTAAAAGAGGAACTAATTTTTTAACTATCCATTCACATCCACCTCTTGATTACACCGGTTAATCTTAACATTAATTACTTATAATTTAATATTATAGTATTTGATTATGTTTGACAATGGATAGCTTTTTTAATGTTAAGTTCAATTGGATACCATATATTGCTTTTGTGCAATCAATTCCACCACATGCATTCGACGATTCAAATATATGGACTACGTACACACATGACATTGATTCAAACAATGGTTCATTATCATAGTTTTGATGTCGATTAACCCAACAAATCCACTTTCACCACTTTAATAGTCTAAAATCATATGAAAAGGACAAGAAAATAAATAATTTTTGGTAAAGTTATTAATATCTTAAAAAAATAAAATTAATTACAATCTAGTATTTCATAGTATCGTTTTGGCTTAATGGTAGATTTTACCATCTAACTTTTATTATTAGGCAATTTTGTCATCCAACTTTTAGATTTACAAATTTTACCACTAAAATTTTCAATTTTTGCAAATCTTAACACTTATGTTTTTTTCATTTTTGTGCATTTTATCATTATTTTTGTAACAAAAGAATGTCTTTTTTTTTTTAATTATGAAATAAAAGTTAGCTGATAAAATGCACAAAAATGGAAAACATGAATAGTAAAATCGAAAAAAATAAAAGTTTGAGTGATAAAATTTACATAACAATAAAAGTTGGATGAAAAAATTACAATTAAGTCTATATTTTTTTTTTTACACTAATCTTATCCGACTGTAGTTGTTTCTTTTTTTTTTTTTTTAATGAGAAATGACACTCTTGTATAATAAATTGTAATACAATACATAAATATAAAGAGAGAAAAAACAGAGAAAATGAAAAGAAATTTAAATTTAAATTTAAAATGTAATAAATGATATGATGAAAGAGAGAGAAACATCATTAAATATTCTTTATCAATATTTTTTTCCATAAAAATAAGTTGTCAAACTTTTATGTTATAATTTTTCCTATAGTTATTAATATCTAAAAAAAACATTTTTAAATTTAATTTGAATATATTAATTGATAGTATCATTTTGGCTTAATTCTACATTTTACCATCCAACTTTTATTATTTTACAAATTTTATCATCCAACTTTTAGTTTTACAAATTTTACCACTAAAATTTTCAATTTTGCAAATTTTACCACTTAAGTTTTTTTCATTTTTGTGCATTTTATCATTATTTTTGTAACAAAAGAATGTCTTTTTTTATTAATTATGAAATGAAATTTAGGTGATAAAATGCACAAAAATTAAAAACTTGAATGGTAAAATTCAAAAAAATAAAAGTTGAGTGATAAAATTTGCAAAACAATAAAAGTTGGATGAACAATTAAACTTTTATTTCTATCACTAATCTTATCCAACCTTAGTTTTTTTGTTTTTTTTTTTTAAGAAATGACACTTGTATAATAAATTGTACAACAATACTTATACATAAAGAGAGAAAAAAGAACATGGCGGCATGGTTTCCGTCACCTATACGGCTTCAATTTATCGATGTCAGGGAAGCAAGGTTGGAAATGATCAAGATGCCATTGTTATGCGGTTCTTCAAAACCAAATATTTTCCTAATGAGGACTTCTTACAAGCTAGATTGGGTCACAACCCCAATTTCATATGACGTAGCATCATGCTTCATGAGTAGTGGTTAAACAAGGCGTTAGATGGCAGATTGGAAATGGTATGAATATAAATGCTTGGAATAGAAGAACTCCACCTAAGCGACCTCATTGAGCCTGTTTCCAAGACATGGCACCACCACTTGGTCCGCAGCATTTTTAATGATAGAGATTGTGAGCAGATCCTATCAATGCCTATCGATTTAAACACTCAGGATTACAAGTTGTTGTGGAACTTCACAAGGGATGGAAACTACTCAGTCAAAACAGCTTACTGCGAGACTACATGCACGTTCCATGGAAACACCTATTAACAATACTGTTTGGCGCGCACAAGGTGATTGGCAAAATATATGGTCCATGCACGTTCCTCACAGGATCAAAATCTTCCTATGGCGGTATACTGCGAGACTACATCCCCACGAGACAAAGCTTAGCCACAAAGGGAGTTGACTGTCCGACTACATGCCCCTTATACGCTATTGATACTGAGTCCTCCTGGCATGTTTTCTTTGGCTGCCACCACGTGGAGAGCGTATGGCAGCAATCAGGCTGTTGGGCTCACATTGCTCCTATTGTTGAAGCAACAGAGAACCTGAAAGATTGCATTTTCTCCACTGTTAAGTACTTAAACCAGGACCAGCAACTAAAGTTCATCTCTACACTTTGGTATTTGTGGCAGCACAAGAAACGAAAAGGTTTGGGACGACGCTGAGAAACATATAGCATTATCGCTGTGCACATCACTAGACTACATCCTCCATTGGAGAGCGTCTCAAAGTAGAAGTCACCAGATTTTTGCCCAAAACACTAGTGTGCAAACCACCACAAACATCTGGCAAAAACCTGCTACTGGAGCATTGAAGTGCAACATCGACGCATCAATCCTATCTAAACCCTGTGCACATGGCCTTGGTGCATGCCTCCAAAACGCAAGCGGTGGAATGGTAGCTACTGGAACCTCCTTCCATGCAAGTGCAACCCCCATCGCAGAAGCAGAAGCCTCTTCGCTCCTGGCAGCAATAACTTGGGTCGTGGACATGGGAATGCATAATGTCATCTTTGAGATTGACTGCAAGAAAGTTTTCGACGGCCTCCAACACAATAGAAACATGATCACCAAAGCAGGATCCATCCTTAGTACTTGTAAGCAAAAACTATGCCTTGTAAACAACTCATCTTTAAGTTTGGTTCGTAGACAATCCTTTGACGTAAAAAAAAGAGAGAAAATGAAAAGAAATTTAAATTTAAATTTAAAATGCAATATGATGAAAGAGAGAGAAACATCATTAAATACTCTTTATCAATATTTTTTTTTCATAACAAAAAGTTGTCAAACTTTTTTGTTATAATTTTTGGTATATGGCTATTAATATCTAAAAAATCATTTTTTAATTTAATTAGAATCTATTAATTTATAGTATCATTTTGGCTTAATTGTAGATTTTACCATCTAACTTTTATTATTTTTGCAAATTTTATCATCCAACTTTTAGTTTTACAAATTTTACCACTAAAATTTTTAATTTTTCAAAATTTACAACTTAAGTTTTTTTTTTCATTTTTGTGCATTTTACCATTGTGTTTGTAACAAAAGAATGTCTTTTTTTATTTATGAAATAAAATTTAGGTGATAAAATGCACAAAAGTGAAAAACTTGAATGGTAAAATTCAAAAAAATATAAGTTGAGTGATAAAATTTGCAAAACAATAAAAGTTGGATGGAAAAATGTACAATTAAGCCTATATTTTTTTTTACACTAATCTTATTCAACCACAATTGTTTTTTATTTATGAGAAATTATACTCTTGTATAATAAATTGTACAACAATACATATAGGTGTAGCAGTGGGATGGGGCGAGGCGGGGTTGGCCTCCCTACTCCCTGCCCTCGCCCCCGTCCCTATTCCCTATCGAAACTTAAAAGTTTGACCCATTCCCGTTCCCGTCGGGGTTCGAGGTTCAGGTTTCGAGTTTCCCAGTCCCGTCTCATCCTCAATACATATGACAATCCCAAATTATAAAAAAATTATTATAACGTAAATTGATATACATTATCGTCTCAAATGCTACATGTGACACCCTCCTATAATACACTTCCATTTCTCATAATAAACAAAGTTGTTTCATTTATTTTATTAATAGAAGTTTGTTTCATAATAAACAATAAATATTGTTTCAATCAAGAAAAAGACAAAAAAAAAAAACATTTTGAGTACTAAGTACCAAAATTTAATAAAAACTAAACAAGTTCCAATTTCCAATTTCCAAATTCCAATCTAGCAAAATATGTCACAGCATCTATTGATCATCGATCATCATCCAAAAAAGTAATGCCACTCTCCATCAATTCACTTGAACTTGAATAAAATTTAAATTTAAATATTAAAATGTAAACTAGAAATTTCATATTTAGTAAACTAGCAAATTCATATTTAAGAAAAACATACCTTCATCATTTGAACCAATTTCATCTAGTAAAGTAGAAATTTCAGATTCAATGACTACTTTAAAATCCACACAATCTATAAATATCAAATGGAACATAAAAAAAAAAAAGCATAGTTGTTAAAATAAATAAATAAAATATAGCTATTAAATAAGATATAAATGAAGCATTTAAAATATTACCATGTTTTTCAACACTCCATAACGAACTTCTAGTACACATCAAAGCCTCTAAAGTAGTCCAATGGAATCAACTACGGTGAGGGCTTAATATATGGCCACTAGTGTTGAAAGCAAATTTAGAAGGTACACTAGTAATAGGAATAGTCATTATATCCTTTACAATTGCTTGAAGTGTTGGGTACTTGAGACCATTCAACTTTCACCACAACAAAATATCAAAATCAAATGTTTTTTTTTGTAAAACTTCCTCATCTAAATAATGATCCAACTCTACTTTGACATAAGAACTTCTTGCCCTTTTTTCCCCTCAAAATATACATATCATATTCAAATAATGAATCACCAACAACTTGATTACCATCCATTGTTGGAAAGGAATGAGCAGAATGTTTATGCATATTCATTTGATAATGAAAAACCAGAAACCAGATCATAGCATAACTGGCAAATCATCTTAACTTGAGCAAAAGCTTCTTCTTTATACAGCTTTTCATAATAGTATTCCAACAACTCCATTTTGTATCTGGATCCAAAATAGTAGCAACACCATAATTTCATGAATCACACCCCAATATTTATCAAATTTGCTCAATATCTTGTCAACCATTTTTTTAATCAATTCAGTAGAACTTGTAATCCAATCTTGTAGTGCCATCTTTATCTCACAGATATTGGGAAAATACACATTAGTAGTTGGATGTTTACTAGCAAAAAACAATTTAGTCACAACATTGAATATTTTCAATCCCCCACACACATCATTTGCAAATTGCCACTGTAAACTAGTTGACAAACAAGTATATTGAGACTCTCATTGCTTTAATCGACTAAACACATCCTCATATTTTATGTCAATTTCCATTATTTTGTAATTTGAGTTCCACCTAGTTGGGCAATCTAGAACCAAATTTCTAGTGCAAGGGATGCTTAACTGTTTAGTAGTTTCTTCAAATTTTTCCTTTCTTTTTGGTGTTGCAATCCAATATGCCACACTATCACGAATCTTTTCTACCCCTTCTTTGACCACTTCTAACCCATCTTTCACTATCAAGTTTAAGATGTGAACACAACAATGCATATGTAATAAGGACCCATCCCTTAATAAAGTGTTTAACTGCAATTTATCCTTAATGTTTTCAATCATAGCGCCATTTGTGCTACAATTATTTAGGGTGATAGTGAACAACTTTGTGTCGATGTTCCAATCCATCAAACAATCAACTAATGCATTACAAAGTCTATCACTTGTATGAGGTGCAGGAACATAAATGAACCTAACAACAAGATACACATATCACATTTACTAATTTTATTATACAGAGAGGCTAAATAATATATAATATAAAATTAATAGGAAAGTTATATTACCTCAAAATGTGACTTTGCAAGTTCCAAAAGCCATCAATATAATGTCCAGTGACAACCATATACCCCCTCTTTTGATTGCCCACAGTTCACATGTTTGATGTAATGGTCACTCTCCCATCAAGACTATCCAATAGCTTTAAAGCTACTACTCTCTCTTCATTATAGATTCCAAAAAAATATTTTTTAATCGTGTTTCTAAAAAGGACTTGAATTGCTAGTTGAAGAGCATCTATAAATCTCTTAAAACCAAGATTATCCACAATTGATAATGGATACTCGTGCATAATAATTGCAATGGAAAGTAGTTTTTTTGCATTTTCTAGATTATAAACTCTAATGCTCAGCTCTTCTTTACCTTAATTGACCTTAGGTGTAAGAAAGGTTTGTCCTTTTCCTCTTAACCAAAGCTTGTAATGCATACAACTTGCATTATGTTGCCACAAGTGTTTCGTTCTATTTTTGGATTTTCCACCCAAAAGTTTCTTACAATGTTTGCATTGGGCCTTGTCTTCTCCATTTACTTTAAGTTTATTAAAATGTTTCCAGACCATGCTTTTCAGGCTACTTCCTCCTGCTTTTGTTGTTTTCTCCATGTCATCAAGAATCTCATTGTGTGGTGTTTGTGGTTAATCAAATGGTGCAGGAGGATCACATGTTGGATGATTATGACTTCCTTATGGAATTGCTTTTTGTGTACTTTTGTGCGAAATACCCATATTTGCCATTGCCATTTAACTATCTTGTAAAAGAAAAATAACATGTCACTTAAAGATTCTTCAACAAAAAGATGTAATTTAGCATCTTTCACATGACCTTCCACCAACACATGGAAAAAAATAATGAACAATTAAAGCTCTGAAGAAACAAATAGAAGTAAATAAAAATCATAAAATAAAAATAACAAACTCGACATTGAAGAAAAAGGAGCACAATGAAGGAGAGAATGAGAAAAGGGTTTCACTATAATCAACTGATTACAAAACAAGTATTCTTCATTGCCACTTCTGGCTACAAGTATTCTAAACCACTTCTGGTTACAAGTATGAATCTCCCCTTAAGATTATACTTCCCAAGTATTCTTTTATCACTAAGCCACTCCTGGCTTTCTATACAAATATGTATAAGATTCAGATAACTCTCAAAGAGAGGATATAAACAAATGTTGAATCTATGTGAGCTTGTAGAGGATGGATATTCTCTTTTTCTCTCAACTCATGTTCAAGACTTTTTCTCAGAGTGTTTTTGCTTGCTATCTAAATTGATTTGAGTTATTTTGTTCTAGTTCATTAGTCTTCTCATTGCATGGAAGCATCCTTATATAGTGAGCTTCATGAATTTGAACGTTGGAGAAGACTTCTTTCCGTTGTCTCACAGTAGAGTATTGAAGTAACTTTGACTATGCTTGATGTGACAAGAGTAAGTTTTTGTTGTTGTCACACTTAGCTTTTAGCATAAGGCGTGCATCTTGATGCTGATTTTTCTTTTAGCTGTACCAACACACTTAACATAATTTGAGAAATCAAGCAATACGAGGAATCAAAGAAAGTAATGTCAAAGAGTATCTCCCTTTCTTTTTGTTACAGCAGTGCCTTTATTTGTGTATAGAATTAATTATAAAACACATATTTCTTAGTACATATGACAGACTATATCTTGTTCTTGCACAGACAATGTTTAGCTTAATAGACATAGTTGGTCTTGATTAAGTATGGCCTGTTCAT
Source organism: Amphicarpaea edgeworthii (assembly GCA_014843725.1). Taxonomy (NCBI): domain Eukaryota; kingdom Viridiplantae; phylum Streptophyta; class Magnoliopsida; order Fabales; family Fabaceae; genus Amphicarpaea; species Amphicarpaea edgeworthii. The sequence goes on from CM026324.1 coordinate 12,964,973, forward strand.
GCACAGACAACGTCTGACTTAACAGACACATTCTGGAATGAAGGACATGGTCTGGTTTAGCTTTAGACATCGTCTACCTTAGCTTTAGACATCGTCTGACTAAGTTTTAGACATCGTTTGGCTTGACTATGCGTTGTCTGACTGTGTTCCATACATAGTTTGGTCCAGTACATATGCATAGTTTGGTCCTAGACTTCACATAGTCTGTCCAAGACTATTGTATGGTCTGGTCTTAGACTTTGCATGAGTCCTTCCAAGACATTCATGATCTTTTTGAGAGCTTTATTTTAGTTTGATTAGAGGCAATTATAGTGTGTGATTTAATCATTATCAGTTATCAGACAGTTAAGACGAAAGTGAGAGTTAAAGTGATTATACCATTGTCTGTTCTCACTTTATTTCCTAAAATCACTTAGTCTAAAATCATTAGTTGATCAAATATTATCACATTTGTTATCATCAAAACTTATTAAGGTATTAGGGGTCAGACATCATCAAATGTCTTGGTTCTAACGGTTTGTATTTGAGAAAGTCAATTCATCTAAAAAGTCACTTTCTGAGAAGAACACAGAAAAAGAGAAGAAGAATAAGTCATAAGAAAAGATTGTTGTAGGTGAGTAATTTAATGAGCTTGAAATGGAATTTCATGCTAAGGAAGATTCTCCTTTGGAGCCTACTACTCATAATCAATAAGAAGAAGCATGTAACATGCCTATTGATAAAGAAACTGAAGAAGAATCAGATCACAACATTGAGGTGCTAGTAATTTCTTATGATAGTCAGCCTAAGTAAGGAAATGATGTGGCTTCTGAAGAGAAGTTAAATGGCAGTGTTGAGTCCAAGCTAGGAACTACTTTTAAGGCTCAAAATGAACAAACTGTTGATAAGAAAGTAGATATTGAGACAAAGAAAGTCTCGGAAGCTAGTCAAAATGATCAAACCACTACTCAGCATGATGGGCTTGTAGTTGGAGTACTCACACAAATGAAAGAATCTGATTTGTCAAGAAAGGAAAGCATTAGAGATATGCTTGCAAATGCATACTGCACTAGAAAGTCAAGAGACCCATGTTCAATCTTCCAAAGATTCATTGTTAATTTAACACTGAGAATTTGCAAAAGTTCTTTAACTCTCCCATTGATGATGGATCAGTTAAAAAGAACTATGACCTTTCTAGTCTAATGGGAGATCCATCCTCCTTCTCCATGCCATTTACTCCTCTTCATTATCCACAAACACCATCAGAACCTCAAGCTCAACCTATAGTTGAACCAACCAAAGAAAGCCCTCTATTGTACCACCATTTTTTGTTCCCACTCCTCCTGAGGATATTCCCTCTTGCTTTAAGCCTATTGATAATAAATGATCTTCCTTGGAAAAGCAAGTTAGGAGGATGAGGGTTGAATGAATATGCCCTCTATGAATATGCTTTTTGTTCCCATTTATATGACTTTTGAAATAATTTTATAAGAGTCAATTGATTGATCGTAAATAGAGGGTTGTGATTGCTTGACGGTGTAAAACTTTGTTACACTGTTAGTGCCATTATTTGAAAGGGAGCTTTGCTTCACTTAATTCTCCCAAAGGGAGTTATTCAACTCCAAAGGTATATCATTATTGCTATTCTCTATCTTTTCTCCTAAAGATTTGTCATCATAAAGAATAGGGAGATTGTAAGATCCAAAGCCATGATTTTAATTATGACAAAACCTTAAGAGGCAAATCTATATTCTTCTAGTTACTTGTCTAATAAATATGAAAAATGTTTCAATTTATTAACAACTATAGTTTTCTCATAATAGAAGATCAAATTGAACTTTTGAACAAAAGTTTAGAACAAAAGATTAGAAAACATGTTCAAAATAGAATATTAGAATTGAAGTTCAAAATAGAGGATCATAACAAATGTTCAGAATAAAAGATCAGAATTGAAGTTCAAAACAACAGTTCAGAACAAAAGATTAGAACAAATGTTCAAAATATTATATCAGAATCGAAGTTTAGAACAGAATATTAGAACAAATGTTCAGAATAAGAGATTAGAATTGAAGTTTAGAACATAAGTTTAGAACTGAAGATCAAAATAGATGTTCAGAATAGTAGATTAGAATTAAAGCTCATAATAGAATATCAGAACAATTGTTTAGAATAGAAGTTCATAATAGAAGTTTTGAATGGCTCATCAAAATAAAAGTTCAAAAGTCTCTCTTTGACAACTCATCAACACTTATACTTTTCCTAACAAGGAACAGTGTCTAACTTGTTAAGAGAGAGAAAGAACTGTGGCTCCTCAACAACTAGTTTTTCAAAGATAAATAGAGCCTCCATGGGTGTGTTTCAAACAACCCAACTAAAGCAATTTACAAAAGAAGAAAGATCAAATTCAAATTATTTGCTTCACCTCTTCAAGTCAAGAGAGATACCCATTGTTGTTGTTTTGTAACATTTAGCCTATTCCTAAACAAGTTAGTGAGATTATTATCATGGGAGGAAAACCCCTCTTTAGGGAGATATCTATTTCTCTATGCAAAAACTCACAAATTAAGTGATACCCATTTTTGTAAAAGTCTAGTAGGTAGCTAGCAGTGTATGTTCTTGAGAAACCCAGTTTATTGATTGGTCTAGCAGTAGCTAGAAAGGATTTTAGTGTAAATCTAGTAGGTGATTGGATTGAAGTTTGAGTTCACTTAAATCCAGTAGGTGGCTGGTCCTTGGCTCATGTAATTATGGAGTTATAGAAGAGAGAGACTTATTTTAATAACTTAAAAATAATTCTCAATGACTTTAACATAATTTCAAGTCTAGCAACCATCACATTAGACTTCTTTTCATTAAATTCATTCAATTATTACATGAGTCATTATTAGATTAAATAATCTAACATTCTCCCACTTGGCTCATGCAATGACTTGAAGATTCAACATTGAACTGTAAGTGCGCACCATACGTTGAAATCACAAGTCACTATCTTTATTTGAATTAGAATGATTGAATCATGACGGTTGCAAGTTATCCAAAAACTTGATTCCTTCCATGTATCACAAATCATCCAATTCAACTCAACTTTAATTTATACTGTCATGTATCTTTAATATCCTTTCTAAGACATATTTTGTCATCTCACTAAAACAATAATGTATACCATATAATGTGAATGAAAACAAACAAAAACACAACTATAATTGAATTCACATGTGTCATACAATACGAGTATTATATTGTTAACAAAGACTTATCCATAATACCCATCCTTTCAACATGGTCAATGAATGTTTGGGGTGGTCAACCATTAGTCAGTGGATCCATTATCATTAAGCTTATACCTATATGCTCTATTGACACTATGTTTTTATACTTCTTCTTCAGTTGACAAATACTTCTAATCCATGTGTTTTGCTCTTTAAAGTATTTGTCATTCTTTAAGAAGACAATTGCAAAGTTATCATAATATATCCTCAATGATTTGCATATGCTATCAATAATGCCAAACCATAAAGTTTCGCAACCACAATGCTTGAATTGTGGCCTCAAAACATGCCACAAACTCAGCTTCCATGGTAGAAGTGGCAATCACAGATTGTTTTGCACTTTTCCATGATACCGCTCCTTTAGCCAAAAGAAATGTGTACCCAAATGTAGACTTCCTTGAGTCCACACATCCAACATAGTCTGAATCCAAGTAGTCAATCACTTCATGGTGATCTGACCTCTTATATGTGAGCATGTAATCCTTGGTGCCTTGTAGGTACCTAAGAACTCTCTTTGCTGCTTTCTAGTGTTCTATTTTAGGATTTCTTTGATATCTGCCCAACATTCCTACGGCAAAGCTAATATGCGACCATGTAAATGTTTGAGCATACATCAAGCTCCCAACCATTGATGCTTAGGGGATAGACTCGATTTCCTTTCCGTTCCAAATCATTTCTAAGACATTGCATTAGACTAAGCTTGTTCCCTTTTTGAATTGGAACAATCCTTGGAGAGAACTTTTTCATTTTGAATCTCTCTAATACTTTATTAATATATGATTTTTGAGACAATCCCAACAATTCTTGTGACCTATCATAGAATATTTTTATTCCTATCACATAGGATGCCTCACCCATATCTTTCATTTCAAAGTTATTAGAGAGATACTTCTTTACATCATGTAACACAACAACATCATTAGCAACAAGCAAAATGTCATCAACATACAAGACGAAAATTACATTCATGTAGATACACCGATCAATGGTGTTCTCTACAAAACCATACGATGTTATGGTATCATTGAATTTAAGATACCCTTGTCTGGAAGCTTGTTTTAGTCCATATATTGACTTCTTCAATTTACACAACAGATTTTCATTTTTCGTAGAAACAAAACCTTTACATTGGTCCATATAAACTTCTTCCTCTAAGTCATGGTTCAAAAAGGCAGTCTTTACATCCATTTCGTGAAGCTCTAAATCATAATGAGCCACCAAAGGTAACACAATCCTCAAAGATTCCTTCTTAGAAACTAGAGAGAATGTCTCTTTGTAGTTAATGCCATCTTTTTTAGTAAATCCTTTGACAACAAGTCTAGCTTTGTACCTTTCGATATTCCTTCTTAGTACCGATTGGTTTTGAATCTTCAGGCCACTCAACTAGATCCCAAACCTTATTGTCATACATTTATTTCAACTCTTCTTTCATTACATTGAGCCACTTTTCAAAATTGTCACTATCCATGGCATGTTTTAAGAGACTAGATCTTCTATCACTTGTTCATTTGTTGAAGGTTAAAGACTTCATCTATTTTCGATATTTCATATTCTTCTATTTCTCTATAAGTCTTTTTCCTTTAAGCTAAAACATGTATGGATGCTGGCTTCATATTGATTGTTATAGACTTAGGCCTTTTATGCTTTTGTGTGTTATCTGCAAAATGATTTTTAGAAAACTTTTATCTCATTCACTTAAGATGATCTTTGAACTTATTTTTGAATTCTGACATATTCAATCAATTACATTGAAACATGAAATCAATTACAATTTGTTGAGTTAGAATCATATTTCTCTCTAACTCAAAACAATGGATTATATGGTTAATGCAATCGATTACAATGTGCATTTTTTCAATATCAGAATTCTCTCTGACTCAATTTAATTAATTACATGCTTGATACAATCGATTATTATTGATGACAGTAAGAAAGATTCATCTTTTGAGTTACGAGGTAATCGATTACATCTTGAGACATGATGCGTAAATTAAACTCTCTTAAGGGCAAGTGTACCCTACGCAGTAGAAATAGTGGACCTAAGTCCAAATTGTGACACCCTCTACCCCAAAAGTAAGTCTTAAAATAAAGTGCAAAAATAATGAAACATTATACGAGGGAATGTAGACTTTCCATGAAATTTTCATGAGTAAAAGGTTCACATTCTCAAATCCTCAAAAATAATCCATGCTTATAAGTACACAATGTAAATTCAAAACATTTGACATCCAAATGTGCCACACAAGAGTATGACACCTAACAAGAAGAACTAGATGTAAATAAGTAACCCTGCCCCGATGTCACAGCTATTAGAGCACAAGTCCTAAAAAAAAATGTAAACTAAGCTAAATAGGCTAAGCCTCTCCTTCAACATCCTATTCGATGCTTGGACGATCCTCACCTGCAAATGGCAATTAGCCCAAACACACACAACAGGGATTGCACAAAGAAAGGGAGTGAGAATCATTCTTGCATAAAAAAAATAAGATACAATATAAATGAGAAACAAGAATTGCTTATTTTCAAGATATGTACACCCATGTAGATCACATAACAATAATACAATTTGTCATAGTATCATAATGTATATGTAATGCAATGCCTCTTAGACTCTAGCTTGAGAGAATAGTCTAGAAGTGCGGTCTACCTAGAATGATCCACATGTGGCTGTCAAGGTTATCTAGCTTTGCAAGTACACTTCAACTCATGGGATCAACATGAGCTCACAAAGTTTCCACACCAGGTAATCCCTAAGGTCCAGGCTAAACCTGTCATGACCCCTACCTTCTTGGTTCACGGCTATTCAACAACTCTCAAATGTTATGATGCTTGTTTAAGACATTCAGACAAAACAATGATTCCAATGAACCTAATATCATGCACTAGTGAGCCCATCCTTGCCTATCGCAGGCTAGGTCACTCACGGTTAGAATACCACCTAGGCCCATCCTCGCCAACTCATAGGCTAGGTCACCTATCTTGGTGACATTCAACGAAACCTCATATCACATACACGAACACTACATATTCACATCTTAGTATTCATATACAACACCCCACAAAACATAAATCATGCATTTGAAGTAAGCATTTGCATAAGAAATTACTATTAAACATTTGCACATCAAAATATAAGTTCTAAACACTTTCTAGGAAAAAGTCAAAGTTGACCAAAGTCAACGGACGGTCAACATTGGACTAGGTGGTCAACGGTCAACACCAAGCCAGACAATGCATGCAAACGATGTGCGTGTTAGACGATGCACGCTAGACGATGTGTGCCAGACGATGCGCGCCGAACACTGTCTGTCTCGAGGCTAAAATTCTGCAGAATGCCGAAAATGATTTTTCTACAGAATCTAAAGCCTCCTAAAGGATTTCTCACACTATAATCAATCTAAAAAAGGATCAAGAATATTATCCAATACTTATAAGGCTTTCATATGGTAAAAAAAATTCATTACAATTACAAATTCATACAATTTCATCAAAGAAACTCTCAAACATTCCCAAACCACCAAGAACACAAGAAAGGAATAACTCACTATAACATTGTAGTCACCCAATCGTAGAATCTAAGCATTCTAGGACCTTCGTAGTTCATCCAAAATAAAGGAAACATACAAATCTAACAACTTTGGGGTTTTAGATAACCCTTCTACCCATGGCCAATGCCACTCCAATCAATAAGAATAGACCCACTCCCCCTTACCTCAAAAGTAGAAGATGCAGCAAGGGAAGGAGATGACGTGACGATCCTCTTCCAAACCTCGCAATGTAACAACTGCTCTTGCTAGAGTTCTTTCATCACCGTCATGTTTCAGCCAAGAGAAGAAAAGAAAGAAGTGTTTTTAGGTTTTGGAGGAGACATTGACAACTTAATGTACACCTTTGGACTATGAGCATAAGGCCCAACAAAAGAGTATTTTAAAGAAATGGATTTTGCACTACCCACTTCCACCCATTACTATGCTAGTTTTTCTTTTATAATTTTAATTGGAAAAACCCACTTTTTAGTAAATATAACCATATTCCCAAATTACTATTTATCTAGTTGGTTACAAACATGTTCACAATAATTATTTATAATGACATATACAAAATTTAAATAAAATAGAATAAAATAAATGGTGGGGTGTTACACAAATATTGTACCCAAAGGACTAATGGTGATTTTTACTGGGAGGTTTGAGAATTTAAACAAAGTTTTTCTTATAATTTGATTTGGTTGTTTGAGAAGTGCACAAAGTAAAATGTTAATGATTGAGATAGAAGTGGAATGATTAAAACCTAGGGTTGTGGTTTCATTAATAATTCGATTCCTCTAAGCCCCCAATTTAAAACCCAATTCATGTTAATCACCAACTTGATTTTAATTAAACAATTACTATGATCAAGAGAATTGCCCTTATTCCTAAAAAGTAACCCCAATTGATCATAGGAGGTTTTCAACTTTAGAAAAGCATAAAGATCAATCAATTAGTTAAAAAAATAGATATTAAGAATGATCATACAAAATTCCTAAACTCAACTAGAATGCAAGTCAACGGTCTATCATTAATGATCATAGGCAATAAATCAATTCAATTCAAGCTTAAGATGGTTAATCCTTAAACAAGCATTAAGGAACACATAGTAATTTAATTAAAAGAATGAATTAATGAATTGGGGATTCAAGTTCATCAATTATTAACTACATCACAACTCATAATTTAGAAGTTAGTTACTCATGATCGGAGGAGAAAAAACGGCTTATCAAGACAATCAGTTATATTTGTTATAACAGTCATCTTAAAGATTTGTTATCTGATTCGTTTATTTCTTAAAACATATCTTTTGAGACCTAATCTTATATTCATTTTCAAGATAAGATTTTAATCTTTTAGAACACTATAAAGGAACCCTTTTGATAATGTTTTCAGCATCAATAAAAAATCACACAATTCTTAATCTTCTATATCTATTTGTGTTGTAGAATTCTCCTTGCTCTTTGATTGTTATATTTTTCTCTTTGAAGAAGAGAGTTTTTCCAACTATATTTGCACATCCAGGTGCTTTTGTTCCTTAATCCTTTTCTCTGTTTTAATTAGTATTCTAGGATAGGTTTTCCTAGTTAGTTGCATGAGGTTGTGATAAGTTTTCACACTCGTGTGTAGGATCTTGTTCAGGTTGTAAACAAGATAGGTTTTTGTGATCTAAATGTGTTAGTGTGCTTGTAACCATTGTAGTTCATGGTGTAATTCCTCGAGTTTAAGGAAAATTGGATGTAGATCGAGTTATAATTAAACCAATATAAAAGCTTGAGTCTTTCTTCTCTACCCTTTCATTCCCTATTTACATTCTTGTTTATTTTTTTAGAAAACTCTTTTGAAAAAGCTTTGTAAACAAGATATTTATACTTGTGTTTCTGAATTATGGTTCCATCATCAACATACTTTTATAAACTTTGTGAAAAATTTCAAAGGGAGTGGTTGAATGGTTTTTATCTTTAAAAGAGGAACTAATTTTGAAATATCAATTCACCCCTTGCCTCTTGATTTAACCGAATATTTCTAACATTTGTGACTTGCACATGGATTGCTAGTTTATCATCCTGTGGGTTTTGAATAATAACATGTTGTCTCTGGGTGTTGTTTGACTATCATACAACTGGAGGAGTAACACCTTGATGATGGACTTTAGGTGGAGAAGATTCACCATAAGTTTCTACACTATCCACCTTTCTTGATTTCTCACTCCCATTGAACTGACCATTTTCAATGAACCTAGCACTACCAAACTCAACTACTCTCATACTGTGGTTAAGACAATAGAATCTGTAACCTTTGGACTTTTTAGGATACCCAATGAAGAAATCACTAATGGTTATTGCATCAAGCTTCTTTTCATGTGAATTATATACCTTTACTTTTGTTGGACAACCCCAAATATGAAGATGCCTCAAACTGGGTTTCCTTCTCGTCCATAGTTCATAAGGGGTCTTAGGAACTACCTTACTAGGAACCATGCTAAGCAGATATAACGCAGTTTTTAATGCATGCATTAGAGTACAATATTGTTATTCAACATAGACTTAACCATATCCACCTTTTGGCCACACCATTCTGTTGTGGTGTGCTAGGCATAATATATTGTGCACATATGGCTCTACTTTCAAGGAACTTTGCAAATGGACCTGAACATTGTAACACCCCAATTTTTGAAACATTAGGAATATACCATGAGAAGGACCCTTATTAAAGTCTTATATTAATTGTGTTATATAAGTTGTTATCGCTATTATTATAGTAGGTTACTAGTTGTGTCTTGTATGTATGCTTAAGTTTTAAGAGCGCGTGCATCTCTATGCGCTAGATATGTTTATTGTTATTATTATTATTATCATTATTATTATATCTGATATGGGTGTTATTATATTATAATTGTTATTATCAATATTATTAGTATTGTTGTTATACCATTATTATTAGTGTTATTTATGTAAGTGTGAGATTATTGTCAAGATACTCTAGTATTAGAAATTAGTGAGAATAGAATGGTAGGGCCTATGGGGGTGTCAAGTCCCAATAAGGAAATCAATCCACCTAAACCTTACCCATCTAAGTGTCATAAGGTAGGGAAGAAACTAGGTTAAAAACTTGGAAGAAATAGAAAGAGGAGAGAAGTGACGACAGAAGGGAAGAGAGAAAGAAGAATAAACTTGGAAGCTTAGGATGGAGCTCTCCTTCGTGGCTCGGTCAAGGCGAGTGTTCCTTCCTTTTGTATTTCCCCAACCCCTCTTGGTAGTAGATTCACCCACTCCTATTCTTTCCTTTTTGAAATCCTAAGTATAGACTACGGGTTTTCTTTGGGTGATTAAGAGAAATCGAGGCTTGGGTGTGTTAATTAGTTGATTGGGTTGTAATGGTTGATATATCATTTCATTTTGCTCCATTTTTGCGTTATTGAGAATTAGGGGTTGACCCTTTAGGATTTGAGGATCTTGTTAATGATGATGAAGTTGTTAGGTTTGTATGTTTCCTCTACTTTGGATGAATTATGAATGTCCTGGAATGCTTAGATTCTGTCATTGAGTGACTACAATGCAATAGTGAGTTATTCCTTTCTTGTGTTCTTGGTGATTTGGGAATGTTTGAGAATTTCTTTGATGAAGTTACATGAATGTGTGATCATAGTGCGTTGTCTTTACCATATGAGAGTCTTATAAGTGTTAGATAAGGTTCTTGAGCTTTTGAAGCTTGATTATAGTATAAGGAATCCCTTGGAAGGCTTTAGATTATGCAAAAAAGTCATTTTCGACATTATGCAAAGTATCAGTTTGCTCGGGACTGACAGTGTCTGTTGGGTGTTGACCATCTGGCCCAAGCATTGATCGTTTGCCCGAGGGTTGATTGTCCATTGACTTTGGTCAACTCTAGTCAACTTTGACTTTTTCCTAAAAAATGCCCAAAACTTATATTTTGATGTGCAAATGTTTAATAGTCATTTCTTATGCAAATGCTTACTTTAAATGCATGATTTACATATTGTGGGGTGTTGTATATGAATACTACGATGTGAATATATTTAGTGTTTGAGTATGTGATATGAGGTATTGTTAGATGCCATTGAGACAGGTAACCTAGCCTACGAGTTGGCAAGGATGGGCCTAGGTGGTATTCTAACTGTGAGTAACCTAGTTTGCGAGAGGCGAGGATGGGCTCACTAGTGCAGGTCAAGTTTAGTGGAACTGTTGCTTGCTTGAATGTTTGAACATGCATCATGACATTTGAGAGTTGTTGAATAGTCGTGAACCAAGAAGGTGAGGGTCATGACAAGTTTAGCTTGGACCTTGGGGGTTACCTAGTGTGGAAAGCTGGGTACTTGCAAGGTACTTGCAAAGCTGGGTAGCCCTGACAGCCACATGCGGATCATTGTAGGTGTTGTAGTCTATGCCAAAGGCATTGACATCGGTGACACTTCTGGGCAGACCACACTCCTAGACTATTCTCCTAAGCTAGATATGGTACCACATGAGCATTGATTATAGAGTTAGGGCATGTCATGCATGAGCATAAAGTCGTGATGTTATGTGTTGAATTGTGTTGCTTAAGATTGTGTGGAACATGCTTGTATTTTCCATTTTATGTCATTGTATTGAATGAGAATTGTAATGACGAGTGGTAATAAAAATAAAGGAATGATATATATCTTGAGTGCATTGCCATATTAGATAATATTAATGTGTCATGCTTAACTTACACGGGAATAAGATAGGTACAGCCGTTATATAATGATTGAGGGGACTGATACGAGAATAGTAATAAGACCATGTGAGTTAAGGTGTTTGTATAAAACATTTGAGAGCATTGATGACATCAAGTTGACTTGACACAAGGTTATCAAGACTAGAGTGAGGAGATTGGTATAGTCTCAAGAGCGTTAAGTACATCAGACAAGAGAGGGGTAGGAGGTGTTGTCGTTGAGGACGAAAGCCTGTAAGGTGATAACTACCCATATTTATAGAAAGAGAGAGAGAAGGGTAGTGTGTGTGCACGAGGGTATTGAGTGAAGTCCTTGAATGATATCCATATTGGGAAGCGTAGACCCTGAATAAAAATGGAAGGATTGATAGATGCCTAGTAAGGATATATCCCTGAAAGACTGATGAAATGGTTAGTGAGGTAGAAGAGTCTAACTTGAACCGTAGAGTCCTTGGAGCACTCACTGAGACATTATGTCTCACCCATTTAAGTTCCCTTCTTTTTAGGAAAATAGGTCTCTACAAAAACTGGTGGAGCATGGAACTTCATCTTGGAAGACGTAACTTAGTTAGGTTGCATGTTTCTTTTATGTTTTGTATGATGCCAAATGTGTTGGAATAAAATGTACTCAATTGTATCACATGTGGTATGTATGTTATACTTTATAAATTATTAGTTTTCGCATGAGATTTTGTGTAGACCTATTTAATTATTGTGCCTCATTTGTAAATAGCAAGTGTAGTTACGGTAATATCCCAAAGGGTGTTACAAACATTGCCCACTCTCATTGTATTTTCCATAAAATTCACCACTTCTATCAAACCTTATAACTTTCACTTTTTTGTCCAACTACCTTTCTACCTCATCAACGAATACCTTTAACACATCAACTGATTTAGATTTTTCATGCAGAAGATACAAATAACAATAACATGAAAAGTCATCAATAAAGGTGATAAAATACTTTTCAACGCCCCAAGATAGGACGTCAAATGGTTCACAAATATTAGTGTGTATCAATCCTAGAAGTTCATTATTTCTTGTAGCATAATTCTTTGATATTTTTTTGGTTTGCTTTCCATTAATATAATCCAAACATATATCCCAGTCACCAAAATCCAATTGATGCAAAATATCATTTTTCATTAGCCTCATTATCTTTTCTTTGGATATGTGACCTAATCTTTGATGCCACAAAAAAGAAAAACTATCATCATGCACATTTCTCTTACTACCAACAAGACATTCCACATTAAACAAGAATTCAATCAACTTTACATAAAGATTGAAACAATATAAACTTTCTTTTAAAGAGATCCATAATAGTACGTAGGGCAAAATATGTTTTTGGTCCCTGAAGTATTGAACATTTTCGTTTATAGTCCCTAATGTTTCATTTGACTGATCTTGGTCCCTAAAGTACTTTTTGGTTTGCCTTTTGGTCCCTCCATCAGTGAGCTCCATTATTGGGTCAAGTTTGCACCTCAATAGCTCCATTAGTATTTAAAATTATTTTTATTTTTTTTAATTTCCAATTAAAAAATAAATTTAAAATAAAACACATGACATCTATCAAAGCCCGATCACTTACTAACGGAGCTCACTGATGAAGGGTTTGATGGGTTTTGTGCCTTTGATCATATGATGGATGATCATGTGAAGTAGGTTCAGAGGGATCATTTCCTAAAGCAGTATCTGAAAAGAAGATCATAATCAATTACCTCATGATAAGTTCCAACTTTTGGCAATTGCATAGCCATCCAATGGGCTATTCTTCCAAAAGACGAAAGGGCTTTAGACTTTAGATCGTTTTCTGATGGTGACAACATTTGTCTGATGACATTTTCTTTCTGTTGGTTGAGAGCAACAATCCATCCTTCATACAATATGTTCTCATTCTGAGGGATTTTAGGAATGGTACTCAAAATGGATTCATTTATCAGCATCTCAACTCCTTTGATGTTGACTGTAATGGAGTGAGATTCTTTGTCCACCACTGTAGAGCAAAAGAAAGCTCTAACCAATTTCGAGTAGATTGACTCTTGGATTTGGAAAAATTCCTCTCATCCCTATTTTTTAACATAACAGAGGATGTTCCATCCACTCTATTTGATGTCTCCGAAATCAAATCTTTATCTAATGACAACCTTCTTGTTTTCTCATCTTTTCTTAAATTTCTTCTGAGTTTCCACGTTCAGAAATAGGGGCACCTCTTCTAAACCTTTTCTCCTCCTCAAAATGGATTCAATTATCAGCATCTCAACTCCTTTGATGTTGGCTTTAATGGAGTGAGATTCTTTGTCCACCACTATAGTGCAAAAGAAAGCTCTAACCAATCTAGGGTAGATTGACTCTTAGATTTGGAAAAATTCCTCTCATCCTTATTTTTTAACATAACAGAGGATGTTCCATCCACTCTATTTGATGTCTTCGAAATCAAATCTCTAACCAATGACAACCTTATTGTTTTCTCATCTTTTCTTAAATTTCTTCTAAGTTTCCTCATTCAGAAATAGGGGCACCTCTTCTAAACCTTTTCTCCTCCTTTTTCCCATTGACACGTTCCTTATAGCCTTAGGCATTGATGAGCGTGTTTTCTCTTAATCAGATGAATCCAGAGGGATAGCATCAACCTTTTCTTTGAACAAGGGGTAAGGCTATTGATGTGTCATTATTTTCTCCTATTTCTTACCCCTTTCTGTCATCATTTTAATTACTGATTAGCCTTAATTGTCAAATTAATTATGCAGTTTTATCATTTGGGCATTTTTGACTAATTCTGTATTTTAATTTGATTTCAAGAGAATTATAAGCAATTGGGCTTGGATCTGGAATTGGGCTGAACCAGCTTGGGCTTGAAGAGAGGAGACTGTTTTAGTTTTATTTGTCGTCCAGTTTATTTTATTTCATTTTATTGCTGTATTTTGTAATTGGGCCGCATCAGATTTTTATGGGCCCAAATCAGATTAGTAGCCTAGGGTTTTGTGTAAGTGACTTTTAGGAGACAAATTTAAGGCCCAGCCGTCATGGAGAGGGGGGCTGTTAGGGTTTAGTTTCATTTTCGACTGTGGAGAAAAAGGGGTTCACGTCCCCAGCATGCTTTTGTTCATGTAGAGCAGAGTTTTCTTCATTTTCTGTTTTTCCAGCTTCGTTTTCAATTGCAATTTCATTTTTCTGCTTCTGTTTCCATTTTCGTTCTTCATTGTTGGTTCATTTTCAGTTTCCATTTCCAGTTTCGTTTTTTTGTTCTGCATTTTGTCCCCTGTTTCGTTTTTAGTTTGCTATTTACGTTTCCAGTTGCTGTTTAATTTGAATGGAGGGTTAAATTTCCAGTGTTGTTTTCTCTTGAGGACTAAGCACTAGCTCTCTTTGAGGTTTTGTTATTAATGTTAATTTCTAATCAGTTTTTCTCCTTCACCAATTATTCTGTAATGGACCAGTGAGAGGAATTAATTGGTGTATGTGTTGCTTAATCACATAATGAAAACCTTGTATTAATTTTCGCTTAGTAAATTAATTCTGGGTTGGATTAAGTGGCTGAATTGATTAGGGATAGATTCTCGTAACCTAGGATAAGAGGCTTGCTTTTGAATCAAGGGGAAACAACACGTTTTAGTTTTGTTATTTTTAATTCAAGTTGCTTGCTATTTAAATTATTAAAACAAAGAAAACCCCCCATTTGTTTCTTGTTTTATTGTTGTTAAGTGTTATGAACGTTTGTTTGATCACTGCTCACTGGGAGACGACCTAGGATCACTTCCTAGTTACTACATTTAATTGTTTTTATTTGGTTTGGGTACGGCCTCGATCAAATTTGGAAAAACACGTTTTAGTTCTGTTATTTTTAATTCAAGTTGCTTGCTGTTTAAATTATTAAAACAAAGAAACCCCACCCCCCCCATTTGTTCTTGTTTTATTGTTGTTAAGTGTTATGAACGTTTGTTTGATCACTGCTCACTGGGAGACGACCTAGGATCACTTCCTAGTTACTGCATTTAATTGTTTTTATTTGGTTTGGGTATGACCTCGATCAGCTATATGGGTTTCACTAGGTTCACTTTTAAAGGAAGAAGGTGAGGTAGTGGGCATTTTGGTGATGGTGGTTTTAATTCTAGTCATTAGTAATGACAAAATGAAGACAAAAATAAAAAATAAAGGAAGAGGAAGAAGCTACTTTTGTGTGTGTGTGTGTGTGTGTGTGGAGAGACTAATCTAAAACAAATACACCACTGGTATATATATAGTTCAAAAATATAGTTGTTGGGAGCAGTTACCTTTTTACCTGAACACAAGTCAAATCAATTTTAGTTTTAATAGCTAAAACTAGCCATTGGGCTTTGTCTAAATGAATAAAAGAAATTAATTTTCCAACAGAGAAGCAAACAACCAATGATTTTCTCAAAAAACAAAATTAAATAATTAAATTATATGCAATCATTTAAGCATTTTATACTTAACTATTTTTTAATAAAATTAAACCTATTTGTTGAGAGTGGTTTAGTGAAAATGTCTACAAGTTGAA
This sequence comes from Amphicarpaea edgeworthii, assembly GCA_014843725.1. Lineage (NCBI taxonomy): Eukaryota > Viridiplantae > Streptophyta > Magnoliopsida > Fabales > Fabaceae > Amphicarpaea > Amphicarpaea edgeworthii. Next base: position 12,980,986 of record CM026324.1, read on the forward strand.
ATTTTGTTTCCACAAACTGTAAGTCGATATCCCCTTTTTGTACATGCATGGTCTTTGATGAAATGGTGTTTGATCTCTATGTGCTTTGCCTTAGAATGTTGGATTGGATTCTTTTATAGATCAATTACTTTGGTACTATCACACATTATTAAGACAGGAGATATATCCATTGAGTAATCTATTAGTTGCGTAATCCACAAAACTTGAAAACAACATTCAACAATAGAAATGTATTTAGCTTTTGTAGTTGATAAGGCAATTTTCCCTTGTTTCTTTATTGTCCATGAGATCAAAGAGTTTCCGAGGAATTGACAACCACCATTGGTGCCTTTCCTCTCTACTCTATCTCTTGCATAATCAGCCTCACTATATCCTACAAGATTAAACTCAGACCCTTTCTCATACCAAAGACCATGGTTAGTAGTACAAATTAAATATCTCATAATTCTTTTTACTATTACTACATGAGATTCTTTTGGACATGACTGGAATCTAGAACATAATCCAACTAAAAACATTATATCAAGTCTACTAGTAGTTAAATATAGCAATGATTTGATCATACCTCTATATACCTTTTTTTATGTGCTCTTACCTTCTTCATCAGTTGACATAACAATTGAGGAGTGTATTGGTGTGCTCATAGGTTTTGCATCCTCCATTATGAACCTTTTAAGGATATCTTTTGTATACTTTTCTTGGTGAATAAATACCCCTTCATCTTTTTGAACAATTTGCAGTCCAAAAAATAATTTTAACTCACCCATCATACTCATTTCAAATTCTCCTTGCTTGAGATTTGAGAATTTTGTGCACATTTGTTAGGAGGTTGCTCCAAAGACGATATCATCAACATATATTTGGATAATGAGCAGATTTGTCTTCTAAGTCTTTTTGAACAGAGTGGTGTCAACTTTTCCTCTTAGAAATGAGCTCAGTCTCTTATACCAAGCTCTAGGAGCTTGTTTTAATCCATATAATGCGTTGACAAGTTTGTAGGCATAGTTCAACTTTTGTCTATCTTCAAATCCATGTGGTTGTCTTACATAGACTTCTTATTTTATGAATCCATTCAGAAAAGCACTCTTGACATCAATTTGATATAGAGTGGTATCTTTATATGTTGTATAAGCTAGAAGTATTTTGATTGCTTCTAACCTTGCTACTGGTGCAAAAGTTTCTTCATAGTCAATTCCTTCTTGTTAGTTATATCCTTGTGCCACTAGTCTTGCCTTGTTTCTGACCACATTTCCTTTTTCATTCAATTTGTTTTTAACACCCATTTAGTTCCAATTATAGTTTGTTCTTTTGGTGGAGGAACAAGATGCCAAACTTAATTCTTCTTGAATCATTCTAATTCATCCTTCATAGCATATACCCATGATTCTTCTTTTAGGGCATCTTCTATATTCTTGGGTTCAATTTGAGATAGGAATGCCATCATATTTTTGTCTCTACTATGGAGGCTCTTGTTTAACACCTGAACTAGTTTCTCCAATGATTAGAGTTGGAGGGTGTGATGTTGTGTATTTCCAACTTCTAGGTAGAGCGGAAGCTTATTCTTTCTCATCTATTTCCTCTTTTGAGAGTTTCTAAGTGGTTTCTATTAGGATTTGGCTTTTATTCTAAAAGTGAAAATGTATCTTCACTCTTTCTAATTCTTCTTCCAAGTTTGCAATCTCTCTTTTCAAGTGTGTTATCATATTCATCAAAAGAGGCATGCATACTTTCTTCTACAAATTGTGTTTTCAAGTTATAGATTCTATATGCTTTAGAAGTAATGGAATAACCAACAAAAATTGCTTGATAAAAATTTTCATCAAACTTTCCAAGATTGTTTTTTTGTTTAAAATAGGCTTAAATATGTTTTTAGTCCTACAAATAAAGTGTTTATTATTATTAGTCCCTAAAAAAAATGTTGATTTTTTTATTCTTTCAAATGTGATAAATATTGTTTTTAGTCCTTTTTGCCCAAATTTCCAAAGATATATAGATTTTGTAATTTGTTATGGTTTTTACCACCACAATTTGACTGGCGGTCAAAAATTGCCACTTTGTTTGGAAATTTGTGTGGTAGAAGGATAAAAACAACATTTATCATATTTGAAGGACTAAAAAAACAACTTTTAATTTGAATGACTGAAACAGAAATACCCTATATTTGAAGGACTAAAAACGTATTTAAACCTTTAAAATATAGTAGTTATAGCCAAAGACATGGATATAAGATATACTAGGTTTCCTATCTTTCCATAATTCATATGGTGTTTCATTCAATATCTTTTTGTTAGAGACTCTGTTCAAAATGTAGTAGGCTATATTTACAGCTTTTGCTTAAAAATATTTTAGGATATCAGATTCACTAATGAGTGTTCTAGCCATTTCTTGTAAGGTTTTTTTTTTCTTTCCACCACATCATTTTGTTAAGGTGTTCTTGGACATGAAAAAATTATGGGAGATACCTTTTTTTTTATCACAGAAATTTTCAAAAGAGGCATATTCAAATTCTCCCCCATGATCACTCCTTATAGAAACAATTTTCAAATCTTTTTCATTCTCAACCTTTTTGCAAAAACTCTTGAAAGCAATGAATGACTCATCCTTATGAGAAAGATATAATACCAAGGAAAATCTTGAGAAGTCATCTATTATCATAAAACCATACCTCTTTCCCCTGGACTAGGTGTTTGGTTGGTCCAAATAGATCTATGTGTAATAGTTCCAACACTTTTTAAGTTGACAGTGTTTTTGGGATGAAAGTTAGATTTAGCTTATTTCCCTTTCACACATGCTTCACACATCTTGTCCTTTTCGAATTTGATTTTTGGTAAGCCTTTCACAAGGTCATATTTGGAAGGTTTAGACAAGGTTTTCATGTTAAGATGACCTACTCTTTTGTGCCATAACCATTTGTCATTTTTGAAGCAAGCCATACATGAATGGTTTGGGAGAGACTCTAAACAGATTTTGTAGAGGTTTCTTTCCCTAATCCCAAGGAATAAGATAGTTCTAATATATGCTTCTTTGATTAGACAAGCATTTGGTTCAAACATAACTTCATAGCCATTGTCACACAATTCACTTATGTTTTAACCCTTCATCAAAATAAACATTTTCAATTTGAGTAGAGTTAGATTTACCAATTCTACCAATTCCATTAATGAGGGCTTTTCTATTGCCTCACAATATTATAGACCCTCCATTTTCCTTTCTTTCAAGGTTGACGAATTTGCTTCTATCTTTAATCATAAGTCTAGAGCATCCACTGTCCAAGTAGCACAACTTTTTCCTGATGATGTGGAGTTGGCATTCCTACATTAGAAAGTAGTATGATCTTTGGTACCCAGATTATTTAGGTCCTTTAATGTTAGTGAACTTTCTAAGGGGGGTGTTTCTTTTTCTATAACATTTTAAGGTCAAATGTCCCAATTTGTTACAGTTAGAACACTTCCTTGTGGCCTTCTAATTTTTAACTGATTTTTTGAAAAGTCCTTTTAGGTTGATTAAATCCTAAACTAGTTTTGTCATAAAAGCTTTTCTACACACCAATTAATTTATCGAGATTCTTTGTTCCATCAACAAAGTTAGCTAGGTCTTTTGTAAATTTCTCAACTTTTTCTTTTAAGACTTTGTTTTCATTTTCAAGTTGAGTTTGATCAAAAGAGATAACTCCTTTAGTTTATTCTCTCCTTAACTTTATTTGCTCAAACAGTTTGAAATGAGACTCTTCAAGACAATGATTTCTCTTATATAAAAGTTCATTAATAAATCTTAGATTCTCATTTTCTGTTTGAGCCTCAAACAGTTGCCCTTTCAACTGAGCACATTTATGAATTAAAGCATTAGAGTCATTAAGCAGGTTATCAAAAGCATTTTCCAATTCTTTTATTTTTGAAGTCTAAGATGTTTTTAAAATATGATACCTGTCACTTTTTGAGTCTGCCATAAGACATATGTTTGTTGTCTAGTCTTTGTTTGATGAGGATGTTTCTTCATCATCCCAAGTTATCATAGCTTTCTTTTTTTTATCTCCCTTTTTGTAGTCTCTTTTTAGGAGAGGACATTTTGTTTTGTAATGTCCTGGTTTATTGCATTCATAGCATTTGATTTGCTATTTTGAATCTCTTGATTGATTTTCCTTTCTAAATGTGAAGTTTTTTTTTATCCCTTTCTTCTTCTAAGTAGTCTCTATACACTTTTGGATAAGAGGGCTAGTTCTTCATCATCATGATTTGATGTTTCTCCTTCACTTTTTTCAGTTTTAATATCTGCTTCAGATTTTAAGGCTCTTAAGGATTATCCATCTTTGATTTTCTGAGATACCTTAAGAGCTACTGCCTTCCCTTTAGGTAGTTGTATCTCTTCAGCTATCTCTTGTTCATGAATCTTTAGTGATCCAATGAGCTCAACCATTTCTAGTAGCTTGAGATTTTTTACTTCCTAAATTGCATTAACTTTTGGCCTCTAGATTATTTGTAGGCTTCTTAGGATTTTCTTGATCTTGTGATGAGTTGTGAATTTTTCTCCAAGAGTATTTTTCTGTTTCACTTTTGGTCCCTCCGTTATTGAATGATCTAGTTCTAACAGATGTGACATGAAATTTTAAAAAAAAAATAAAAAGAAATTTTTAAATTTTTTTTTAGTGCTACGTGTTAGTTAATTAATGAGACACGTGGCATTTATCAAACAGGGCTCACTAATGGAGGGATCAAAAGCCAAATGGAAAAATACTTTAAGGACCAAGACTAGTCAAATGAAACATTGGGGACTATAAACAAAAATGTTTAATACTTTAGGAACCAAAAACGTATTTTGCCCATTTTTGTAATAGGATGTTTGTATAATGTAGAAAATATATGAAGAATAATATGATATTAGTTGGTAGCTCAGAACAAAAATATTTTATGCTTTTGAACAGTTCAAAATGAAGATTGATGTGTTTCAAAAACTTATCTTTTAATAAACAAACCTTTAGTTAATGTACATATGTTTTATGTAAACATGCAAGAATGAGTAGAGAAAACTAAAGGAGTAAAGGAAAGAAGAAGACAAGGAGTTTTATATTGGTTTACCCTTAACCTTGGGCTACGTCCAATCCCCACTTAGCCAAGTGAGTTTTCATTAGTTCAACACACACTCTAATAAAGCAGTCACAACAACATCCAATAACCTGTTGATTTCCACTTTGAATTAGTCACTTGTTGATTCTTGACAAACTTTCAATTTCTATCCATTCACCTACTAGACATATAGATCCTTATCTAGAAAATGTTAAACCAAAAACACTTGCTAGATTTCAATTTCTAGACACAACTAGACCAATTAACAAAACTGGGTTTCTAAAATAGATTTCTACTAGCAACCTCTTATGTTACTAGTAACATGTACATGTTAGAGGTGGTAGGAATTTGGCGTGGGAATAACCATTAACTTGATGTCAATGATAAAGATAGTGCTACACATAAGATGACTAAAAATATGAAAGAAAAATATCAGACATATTGGGGTTATTCTGACAAGCTCAATACGTTGTTGCTAGTTGTTGTTGTGTTAGATCCAAGGTCTAAAGCAAAATACATGAATTGGGCAATTGAAGAACTGTTTGATGAGGATATGGCACATGGGTTGAAGTTAAAGCTAAAGTCTTCTTTGATATCATTGTTTCATGAATATAGCGCTCATAGAGGGGAGACTCTAGAAGACACACAACAAGTAGTTGAAAATGTGCCTAGTTATAAGATAGATCCATATGGTTGGAATTGATTTTTGAAAACTTCCGAGCTAAACTCAATAAAAAAAAATGAGCTTAAAAGGTATTTAGAGGAAGGGATTGACACAGGTGCAAATTTGAACATTCTAGATTTCCAAACCTTTGAAAGTTAGCGCAAGAGCTATTAGCTATGCCTATTTCTACAATAGCATATGAGTTCGCATTTAGCATAGGAAGAAGGGTGCTTGATCCGTTTTGTAGTTCCATATCACAACAAAAGGTGGAAGCTCTTATTTGTTTATAAGATTAGCTAAAAGATGAACCTTTACCATCATTGTTAGACTTTGATTTTGAAGAGCTTCAAAGTTTTGACCAAGGTATATTAGATGTTCCAATTCTGTAATAATATTTGATTTAAAATATTTATTAAGTATTAGAAAGTTTTATTAATTTTTTACAGACTTGGTTTCTCAACAAGAGGTTTTTGGTTCAAGAATTATTTCTCTTAAATAGTAGTGTCAAAGATTAGTGTTGATTCCTGCACTCTATAAGACTTACAAGGTATGTCAATGTTACATTTTGCATTCTAATTTTGTTATGTTTTAGATTGTTTGTGAATTAATTGTTGGTTTTGGTTTCTGACAGACATTGTATTGATGTTGGTGAAAGACATTTTGCTAATAGATAGGGAATTCTATGGATTAAGGAGGGGTTTGTGGATTTCAATGTTGCTTTTGAAAATTCAGAAATATAGATTCATTACTTTTATATAGAATAATATTCTTAACACTATATGTTATATTGTGAAAACTTTAAACTGGGCTTAGTTTACTACTTTGAAGCTATGTACTTTCAAGGATAAAGTTATATTATGGCAACTATAAAATGTGTTTAGTTTTATCCAAACTTCACACTATATGTTGTTTTGAGAGTTTATATTGCATCTTATTTTAGTAACTTTAGTATCCTATTCTGATGTGTGACAACTATTTTAAGTAGCTTCATGGTTTGTATCTATCTAAATAAGTTTGTAAATATATAGCATTTTGTAAAGGTGTGCTTTTGCTTTGAACTTGGCATCATTGTTGATGACAACTATTTTAAGTATATGATGATGCTTGGACTTGGGAATCAAGAGTGGTTATGCTTTGTGTATGACAAAACATAACAAATTAACATTTCCATTCACTTTTGGATCTTAATCAAGGCTTTTATGTAGGTGATTTCCTATTGGTTTTGTTGTTTTACCTGAAATCTAATTGGTAATAAAATTGTTTGGTGTTCATTTTGCTATTTGTTGTTGGTGCAAACTCCCTATCTAATCAATTTGTGAGCATGTGATTATAAGTGTAATAAATTCTTCTACCAGCAATGCATATTGGATTATTCTGTACTCCTCTTTACTAACTGTTTGAAGTTTTCTGCCTAAGAATTGTGGATGAGTCATTATGCTAATTGCAACTATTTTATTGTTGGAATTAACATTGTCAAAATTGAATTCCATCTTTAGGCATGAATACTTGGTGTAGTATGAATTCCATCATTAACAATTGTTTTCCTTTTTTTTTAAGCGTTTGATGGGCATGGTTGCATCAAAATTTTAAACTAAAAGATAGGATGTTTTATTTTAAACCAGTTTAAATTTTTTTTTTTTTTATTTAGAACAAGTTTTAGAATCAAATGGGTTTTAAAATCAAATTTAAATAAAAAAAATTGGTTTTAAAACTGGATCTAAAAAATCCAAATTATTTTTTAAAAAAAATATGGATTTGGATCTTAAATCCAATACCTTTAATTGGATTTGGATTTAAAATTTGCTCCATTGAAATGAATCCAAATTGGATTTTGAAAGATCCAATCCATGCCCACCCATAGTTTGGGTTATGGATGCTTAGTTCCCTTGTGTTGCTTCTCTATAGTGTCCAATGAAGGACGTTTTCTAAGATGTAGTTTGAAGCCAAAGTTCATATTCTTGATATTAGAAGTGCCAAATGACTATTGTATCACTAAGAACATGCCCATCACCAAGATCTATTGTCTTTGAGTTTTTCAATCTTCTAAAGAAACTTGAAGTAAACTTGATCCTAGAAAATCTTGTTCAACAGGTCAATGTAGTTAATATCTTCAAACTTCCCTAAACCTTTGGGTTGTCTGACAATGTTGATGTAGATGGTGTGTGGTAGATTGAATGGAATACCTTCTACTAGGTGGAAGAGCACAAATATGTGAAAGCCTATGATAGAGTCCTTAAACTATACTTTGTGCAAAATCACAGAACTACTGATAAATCTTAAGGTCTTTGCATGACTCTTGATACACTAGTTTCTTGCCTATTTTATGTTTAGATTTTTTTTTTTTCCTAGCAAGGCCCTTTCAACAAGGCCGCCTTCATCAAGTTCATTGGACCAACCCCTTCTTGTAGAAGTTCTCCACTCGCTCATAGCCCTACCGAGAGGTCTACCCTTCTCCTTAGAACCTTTCTAGTTAGACACCCAATGGTAGTAAAATTTGCCTTCCACTAGGACATTTGAATCAACATTGGACACTATAGGAATGCACACAGTTAGCATTCAAATACTAATGTTGGATTGGGAGCAGACGAAAAAAGAGTCGACTAAGCAAACACTAAAGTACTTTTTATTTATTTATTATCTATTTTACGAAATGTTTTCATTTGTGTTGGACTAACCAACGCTTATTCATGTGTACTTTTTTTTAGTTATCTTTTATTATGAGTGTCGGCTAAGGCAACACTAATTTGATTTTATTTTTGTTTTTTTTAAAATTAATGTGTGTGGAATTAGCTGACACTATGTGTATAAAATATTTTTTTTAATGTTAGCGTCGGTCATGCCCACTCTATATAATAGGGAAAAAAATAATTTATATTTTGCTATTTTTATTCTAAAAACACGCTCCACAAATCCTTCCACTCAATTTCCAAAAATTTTAGTCCCTCCACACAACCTTATTCCCTCCCTTCCCAAAATATTTGAAACCTTAACTCCCTCATGTCCCAATTTTTTTGAAACCCTCCACATACATTTACATTTCACTACTGAGCCTAGTTAAACCTATGTATCATGGAACCCTAAATTTCTTTCACACTACACCATCCCACGCCTTGCTTTGCTCCGCTTAGTGCAAGTCCTCAAGTGTGATTATATTTAAACAAATGATTTTTCTCTTGGCCAATAATACTAGGAAAAATATGTGTTGCATGAGACCCATGAGAAGATCTATGTGTAAGACCCAAAACCCTAATTTTAATTCTGACAAAACCTTTTAAGTATTTTGTTAAGTGTTGCAGATAGAATTTCATCAATTATTGCATAGAAGCATATTAAAAGTAATACATTGATGATCAGAAGCATTGTTCAAAAGCATGTTTCATAAGCTTGCTTAGAAGCAATGTTCAGAAGCATTGATCAAAAGCATGTTTAGAAGCAATGTTCAAAAGCATTGATCAGAAGCAATGTTCAGAATAGTTACTTAGAAGTAGTATCCAAAACATTGTCAGAAACAATGTTCAAAAGTTGTATTCAGAATAGAACCTACAACTGTCCTACTTTTACAGTTGTCTTGTTTTTCTTTTACAAGTTGTCCTTTCTCATTACAGCTCATGATAGCTCTTTTATGAACTCTCTTGCTTCCCAAGGTCAAGCCTATAAATAGAAGCTTCTCCTCTCCTTCTCTGATCATCCAACTACAAAGCAACTACATAGAGATTAATTCAAACAGATCCAAACTTGCTTCACCACTTTATTCAAGAGAGATCCTTAGCTGTTCTTAATACTTCATATCACTTTCTAAAACAACTTTGAGAATTGTATTTCCTGTTAGGAAAATCCTTTATTGGATAAAACCATTACTGAATCATCTTGTAAAGATCAAGTCATTGTTAGAGACTTGGATCTAAGTTTTGAAACTCAATTCAGTTGACTGGTACTGTTGTACTCTAAGTGTTGAAACCCAGCAAGTGTGCTTGGGTGTTCTGTTGTGTGTTTAAAGTTCAAATCCAGTAAGGAGTTGGTTGAGAATCAATAGGTGATTGATTCTGTGTGTGAAACATAGTCAGCAAAGTGCTAAAGGTGTTGTACTGTCTCAGCTGAGACTTTTGTTGGATTTAGTGGAAATCTCACTTGGTCAAGTGAGGACTGAACGTAGTCCAAGGTTAAGGATGAACTAGTATAAATCTTCTGTCCATTTCTCTTCTACTCATTCTCATTATAATTGTTTGGTTTAACTGTGAGAGATTACACTTCAAACTGATTTTTAGAAATATATATAATGTTCAGAAGCATACATTCTCTCTTTTGAACTATTCAGAAGAAAACTGCATATACAATCATAACTTCTTATTTGATAATCTCTAATACCTTAATTTGTTTTATTTTAAAACACGTAAATTTTATATTGAAAATAATTCAATCCCCCCCCCCCCCCTCTATTACTTTATTCACTTCACTTTGAAAAATAGAATTAATTTAACTTGGTAAATAGTTATAAAATTATGTAACATGCATGATTTTGAGTATATATGCAAATTTTATGAATACTTCCTAGGTTTTCTATTTTAAGAATACTTCCTCCCTTTGCATGCCTAAACCCTCACTTGTGAGGAAGACCACTCCGCTTGTGAAACCTTCACCTCCCTTGCTCTGCTGAGTGTGATTCACCAAGTGAATGTCTTAAGCTAGGCTCCTCCGTGACATTGAAGGTATGGTGATCACATCCCAAACCTCATATTTGGTGAAATTTTTATTTTTGCCTTCCCTTTTTCTTGACAGCTCTTATGCAAAAATTACTTCTATGCCACCCTTCTTTTTGTTCACCATTCTTGGTACATGCTTCTTATCTAACCACACTATCTTCCCTTTTTTTTACAACTGATTTTTGTTCCTTTAGGCTGATTTCTCTATTGTGTACTTGCAATGTAAAAATGTGAATGCACCCCGCCAAGTACTCTTAATTTCCAAGTCAGTTGTTAATGGATTTGTATACGTAAAATATAATAAATACATGTTCATTTAGTAATTATATATATATATATATATATATATATATATATATATAATTAACAAATCTAATAATATATTACTTATCAATAATTGTTATTATTTAAACAAATTATATTTTGTATGTTATTATAAGTCTGTATTTATCTATTTATATAAATAAATAATATTAATTATTATTATTATTATTATTATTATATTTTAAACATATTCATATATTATATGTAATTATTATAAAATTTTATTATTTTTAGTAATTATTTTTAACTAGTAAATTTGTTTCTTTTCTTATTTGTGCAACTATTATGAGTCATGTTTAGTTGATATTATGCTTATAAGACCAAGTACTTTCATAACTTAAAACAAAAATTTAACATAAATTATAATATATACAAAATTTAGCAACAATCTTTTCAAACAAATTAAGATATATTTTTATTTTATATCATTTAAAATAAAAATCACTTTAATTTTATATTTTAAACTAAATTTTTAAAATTTATTATTTATTAAAAATTAGATATTAAAATAATAAAAATACAAAAAATAAAATCCAACCCCACCTTTGTTGGGTTCCTGGATCCGTCCCTAGTGGTAAGGCGGCAGTCATGGTCATGAGAGGTTTCCCCTTGCATGTTGAAGTATAATGGCAACTTGCGGTACCTTGCGATTCCTATGAATGATATCTAAGTTTTGTTCTCTTCTGCTGATTAAGTGAATATTTATACTAGTTTGACTTTGCAACTAGGAAGGCAATGCTTCTGCATATTTCAAACCTCTTGTTGCAATGTATCGAACCCTGTCTAATGGGAAAAAGCTTTGTTGTTATAGTGGTGATGTGGGGCATGCTAAAGATATAAACATGTGCTAAATTATTTAAGTTTTTGGAGGGCTGTTGGTTGAAATATGCACAATTGCATATTACTCCACCTTGTTTTGTGCCTATTTACTATTTTACTTGATGCACTTAAGAAACATGACTCACATTTTGTTAATGGAAATGTCCCTTTAGAAGTACTCCGGTGTAAGATTTGATTGAAAAACTTTATTTTTCTAGTTCAAAAATTGGTTGTCTGTTTCTTCATAGTTAGACAGAAACAAAATTAATGACAATCTCGATCTTATATTGCAAATTTATATAATACATACCAGTGGAAACACATGCATAACAGTGCTTATGTGTCCGCATTTTTATGTCGTTGTTGTATTTTTATTACAATAATTTGATATAAAATAATATATGCATTTTTATTATGTATTATAGTACTTGCTTCAATTGATAGAATTACATATTATAAACTCCTGGAAATGCAAAAGTATGAACTCCTAGAAATGTAGAAGCAAGATGCATGAGAATTGTAGTAATACAAAGAAAATAAAATTTAAAAGGAGACCTCAAAAAAATAAAATAAGATAAGAACTTGTAACACATGAGAATCGAACAAGATGGTGGAACAATCTGATTGGATACTCGTTCTTTTTATAAGAAAAAAATAATTAGTGAGAAATTTTAAACCTAAAATACTAAACCAACAAAATGGATTGCAATATTACTAATATATATAAAAATAAAAAATAAAAAATGCAAACAAATAAAATAGGAAAAGAAAAAACCTTCATACTAGATTTCAATTCCGTGTAAATTTATCACTTCTTTTGTTTGTTGTTATTAACTGTAGCATGGTGCACGTCAAGGTTGGTTGAACCCTCTTAGACAATAAAAAATATCTTAATCAAACAATAAAGAAATTACTTCATAATATCCAATAAAAATATGAAGAAGAAAAAATAAAAATTGTAAGATGTTGCTAACACCTTATAAAATAACTTCCTCCTCATCTTGCAAGTTAAATCTTAAGGACTTTGATACTTATAAACCTGTAAATCAAAAATTTCAAAAATTAAATTAAATATATTATAAGAGATGAAAAGAGAACACAAAATATTGAGTGAGTCTGATTTTAATATTTAAATTAAAAGAAAAAGAAAATGAGAAATAAGAAATAAAAAAGAAAGAAAAAGATATAAAAATTCTGAAATAAAAGATAAGAGCCCTTAGAATATGAACCACATACGATGATGGGAACAATCTAATTGCATACAAGTTCCTTAGCATTAGTGATAAATAAGCAAAATAAAAATGGAAAATGAATGAAAATAAAAAACCACGTGAAAGTAAAAAGAGAGAAAAAAAGAAAATAATAGAAGAAGTAATAGAAACCATGGGTGATAAAAATTGGTCTTATACATGTATAGAACAATTTTCTCCCGCTTCTTCTAGCTACTTTTGAAGGATTTTAACACTTTTAAACATGTAAAAGATGTAAAAAAAAAAAAAATAATGGAAAGGGAAATAAAGAAAAAACCTTTATACAGTAGTGAAAGTGTTACAAGTCAAAAGTGGAAAGAGAAAGGTTAAAAAAAAGATGAAGAAAAAAAATATAAATCTTAAAAGAACATAATAGGAAAAAAAAAAAAAACACCTACAATTCCAAAAAAAAAATACCTATCACATAGAGCAGCACATTATATCTGAAGTTGAGAATGAATGTAGACTGTGGACCTCGAAGCCTTTTCCAATGCTTTTTGAATTTATGTAAGATGTTTTTTGGTGAAATTGGGATAATCTTATATTACCTAAACTGATCATAGAAAAGTAGGAACAGTTACATTGTTGTTCACGTTTAGGAAAGTGGATAATTATATTGTTAGTGGTTTAACTCTTGTGTGTATTTTTATTTTTCATTTTATTTTGTAAGTAAACCTTCATGTTTTGGAAAGTGAGTAGTTATATTGTTATTGGTTTAATTTTGTATGTGTATTTTTTTTTCTATTTTATCATTTGATAAAAATATTAAATATAAGGATTTCAATATTATTTAATAATTGTTTTTTCGTCTTCACTTTTTTAAGACACTCTTATCCTAAATAATTATTACTAGAAAACTATGATTTAGCGACTAAAAATTAAACATATTTGTCACTATTAAAGAGAATGACAGAAAAATCTGTCGCAAAACTTAAGTCACTAATCATTAGCCATCGAAAACAATTTTGTTGCTGTGCAACAAATGAAAAATTCGGTGACTAAATTTTATATTTCGGTATTCGGCCATTAATTTTGGTTGCTATTAGCCATCAATAATTTCAATCACTAAATCGCAATTTTCTAGTAGTGAATATTGAAATCATTACATTTAATATTTTTATCAAATGATAAAATAGAAAAAAAAAAATACACACACAAATTTAAACTAGTAACAATATAACTAACCACTTTCCAAAACATTAATGTTCACTAACAAAATAAAATGAAAAATAAAAATGCACCCACAAAGTTAAATCACTAACAATATAACTACCCACTTTCCTAAATGTAAACAGGTAATAATGTATTTGTCCTCACTTTTCTATAAGTTTAGATTCTATTTCTATAAAATTATCCAAATTTCACCAAAAAAGCATTATACACAAATTTAGAAAGCATTGGAAAAGGCTTCAAGTTCCTCAATCTTCTCCATCTATGTTCATTCATCAGGTATAATGTGTTGCTTTATGTGTGAGACCAATTTTTATCACTCACGATTTCTATCCCTTCTTCCATTTTTTTTTTCTCTTTTTACTTTCACGTCATTTTTTTTATTTTCATTCATTTTCCATTTTTATTTTGCTTATTTATCACTAATGCTAAGCAACCTGTATGCAATTAGATTATTCCCATCATCATGTGTGGTTCATATTCTAAGGGCTCTTATCTTTTATTTTAGACTTTATAGCACTTAATTCTATCAATTGGAGCAAGGTATGTACTTAGCATTTTTGGTTTACATTCTCTTTATTTCTTTTTCTTTCCTTTTTATTTCTTATTTCTCATTTCATATTTCTTTTAATTTAAATGTTAAAATCAAACTCACTCAATATTTGGTGTTCTCATTTCATCTCTTATAATATATTTAATTTATTTTTAAATTTTTTGATTTACAAGTTTATAAGTATCAAAGTCCTTAAAAATTAACCTATAAGAGGAAGAGGAAGTTATTCTATATAGGTGTGAGCAACATTTTACAATTTTTTTTTTTCATATTTTTGTTGGTTATTATGAAGTAATTTCATTATTGTTTTACTAAGATTTTTTTTTTATTGTCTAACCAGGTTCAACCAACCTTGACGTGCATTATGCTATAGTTATAACAACAAACAAAAGAAGTGATAAACTTACACGGAATTGAAATCTAGAACGAAGGTTTATTTGTTTGCATTTTTTGTTTTCTTCTTCTTCTTTTCCTTTTCTCCTATTCATCTTCTTTCTTTTCTTTTTTATTTTCTTTTTTTATCCTGCTTCTTTTGATGAATATATAATTATATGAACATAGATGCTTTAGTTGAAAATGGTCATGTGAGTGAGCATCCAACTATAAAATTACATTGAGTTGTCAAATTAATAAATATATCTCAAAAATAATATGTTTTTTCAGTTTAAATTTACTTTCACTTAAATTTTAAAGTTTTTTTTTAAAAAATTAACTTTTTTACTTTATAAAAATTTTGAAAAAATTATTCATCAGTTTCAGTTTTAAAACTAATATCTAAAACAACAATGAGATTTTAAAATAATACAACGGTTTTCTTTTTACAGCAAAAAGACTACAACTTTTTCAATTTAAAATTTTTTTTGTTTTAATTTTTTAAGTTTGTAAAATTATTTTTTAAAACTTATTATTTTATAAAACTATTTATATTTTTAAAAAAAATCTTCATCAGTTTCAAGATTTAATTTTATAACTAATATTTAAAACAAAAATGAGTTTTTTAAAATAATAATGAAATTTCGACATAGTTTCATTTTTCAACAAAAAGACAATATTTTTAAATTTTAGTTTAAATAATTTTCTTTTTAAAAATATTTTCATTTAATCAAAATGGTTGGTTAGTGAACTTGCATAATTACATAATCACCATGAATTCTATATGAGCATTTATAAAAATTGAACTTGCATAGTTACAAAACCACCATGAATATGAGCATTTATAAAAACGTTTTATGTTATAAAATTAAATAATATAAATCTAAAATCAAAATAAGTTTAATGATATGAATCTACTAACAAATCGTCTTGAAAACAAGTAAAAGATAGAAAAGAAGGAACTTGACCCTAACCACCACCTACCAGTAGAACCAAAGTTGTCAAATGAAGTGTGACCCTAACCGCGGCCTGCTAGTAGAACCAACACTATAAAGTTCTTAACCCAAGAACAAAGGGGGAGCTCTCACAATAAAGAAACACTCAATTTGATTAATCTGAAAATTCTGCCTTGAAAGCTTACAAAAGGCTCCTATTTATAGGCTATGATAGGCATCCCTTAATCCCAAATTCTCACTAAGCTGCCCACTAAGCATTTATTTCCCACTAAGCTGCCCACTAAACATTTAGTTCCCACTAACCATTAAAATGGCTTAGGAAGTTGAAAAATACTAAAAACTGACTCTAGATAATTGAAAAGACATCTAAACTTATTTCCCTAATATTTAGTATGAAAATTACATCAAAATTAGAAAAATGAGCTTTAAATATCAATTCAACTCTAGCTTATGAAAGTTCCTTGAATTTGGGCTTTTCATGTTGTTTTCAGGTTGGGCTAAAATCTTCATCAACTTTTAAAAAAGTGACCCAATTTGGAATAGTCTCTAATCCACATGCATCTGAGCTTTCTTTTATTTCCATTATTAGACCTTGCAATGCTTGATTCACCCTATTAGTCTTGGACCTAGTCATGGGACCACCAATGTCACATAAAGTGTCTTTGAGTTGGGTTGTCAGATCTCTATCATTCCCTCTCTCTTTAAAAGAATTCGTCCTCGAATCAAATTCATCACCTACATCAAACAAAGATAGATCAGCCACATTAAAGGTAGAACTTACCTTACCATAATCACTTGGCAAATCCAATTTGTAGGCATTGTCATTAATCCTCTCTAAGACTTGAAAAGGTCCATCTCCTCTAGGTTGCAACTTGCATTTCCTTTGAGTAGGAAACTTTTCTTTTCTTATATGAATCCAAACCCAATCCCCAAGTTCAAAAGCCACCTTGACACGCCCCTTATTTTCCTACTTTGCATATTGTTCATTTCTTTTCTTAATGTTGGCTCGAACCTTGGCATGTAACTTCCTAACAAAATCCGCCTTATGCTTCCCATCCAAGTTAGCATACTCATTAGTTGGCAAAGGTAAGATATCTAAAGGAGTCAAAGGATTAAAACCATACACAACTTCCAAAGGAGAATAAGAAGTAGTGGAATGAACAGTCCTATTATAAGCAAACTCAACATGTGGCAAGCATTTTTCCCATTGTTTCAAATTCTTTTGGATGATATCACGCAACAAGGTAGTAAGTGTTCTATTGATAACTTTAGTTTGCCATCCGTTTGAGAATGTGCAACAGTGGAAAACAATAGTTTTGTTCCTAGCTTGTTCCACAACATTTGCTAGAAATGACTTAGGAACTTAACATCTCTTTCACTTACTATGGTTCTTGGCAATCCATGCAAGCGCACAACTTCTTTAAAGAACAAATCAACAATATGAATTGCATCATTGGTTTTGGAACATGCAATAAAATGTGCCATTTTACTAAACTTGTCAACAATAACAAAAATGTTGTCTTTTCCACTTTGAGATCTAGGCAATCCTAATACAAAATCCATAGAAACATCAATCCAAGGTTTATTAGGCACGGGCAAGGGAGTATACAAACCATGGGGCATGACTTCAGATTTGGCTTGCTTACATGTAACACACTTATTACAAACAGATTGCACATCATGTTTCATGTTAGGCCAATAAAAATGTTCATGCAAAATTTCTAAAGTCTTTTTAATTCCAAAATGTTCCATCAACCCACCACCATGAGTTTCCCTAACTAGCATTTCACACAATGAACAAAGAGGCACATAAAGTCTATTATTCTTAAACAAGAACCCATCATGTTTATAATAATCACCAAAAATATGTTTCGAACATGAATCCCAAACTTGTCCAAAATCAAAATCATTAACATACAAATCTTTCATAATCTCAAAATAAAGCAACTTAGTTTGCAAAGAAGTAAGCAATGCATACCTTCTAGACAATGCATCAACCACAACATTTTCCTTACCATTCTTGTACTTGATCACATAAGGAAACATCTCAATTAACTCTAACTACTTGGCATGTCTCTTGTGAAGCTTGCCTTGAGTTATAAAAAACTTCAGACTTTGATGGTCAGAATGAATGACAAACTCCCTTGGCCATAAGTAGTGCTACTAATTTTGCAAAGTTCTCACCAAAGCATACAATTCCTTGTCATATGTAGGATAATTCAATGCTGCACCAGTAAATTTTTCACTAAAATATGCAATTGGTTTAAAGTCCTGTATCAACACAACCCCTATTCCAACACTAGAAGCATCACATTCAATTTCAAAAGCTTTATCAAAATTAGGCAAACTAAACAAAGGTGCATTGGTTAGCTTATCTTTTAACAAATTAAAAGCTCTTTCATGCTCATCACGCCACTTGATCACAACATTCTTTTTAACAAGTTCATTCAAAGGTGTAACGATAGAACTAAAATTCTTTACAAACCTTCTATAAAAACTTGCTAAATCATGAAAACTCCTTACCTCATTTTCATTCTTAGGTGTAGGCCATTCCCTTATTGCCTTTACCTTATCTTCATCCACACTTATTCCTTTGGAGCTTACAACAAATCCCAAAAACACAACAGATTCAAGGAAAAATGACACTTGTTGAAATTGGCATATAACTTATTTTCTCTCAAAGCATTAAGAACAACATACAAATGATCAACATGTTCATCTAAAGTCTCACTATAAATCAGAATATCATCAAAATAGACTACAACAAATTTTTCAATGAAAAAATGCAAGACATGGTTCATTAATCTCATGAAAGTGCTGGGTGCATTAGTTAAGCCAAATGGCATCACTAACTACTCATATAAACCATATTTTGTTTTGAAAGTTGTTTTCCATTCATCACCTTCTTTCATGTGAATTTTATTGTATCCACTTTTCAAATCAATTTTAGAGAAAACATAAGAACCATGCAATTTATCAAGCATATCATCCAATTTAGGAATAGGATATCTATACTTTATAGTTATTTTATTGATGGCTCGGCAGTCAATGCACATGTGCCATGTTCCATCTTTCTTTGGAACCAAGATCACAGGAATAGAACATCGACTAAGACTCTCCTTCGCAAATCCCTTTTGCAACAATTCATCAACTTGTCTTTGAATTTCCTTTATTTCCTCTAGACTTGTTCTATAGGCTGGCCTATTTGGGATTGGAGAATCTGGAATGAGGTCAATTTGATGCTCAATACCTCTTAAAGGAGGCAATCCATGAGGCAACTCTTCTGGGAAAACATCAGTGAATTCCTATAACAAAGAATCAACTTCCAAAGGCAAAGAAGAATTCAAATTGTTAGTGAAATAAATATCCTTGTACATGAGTACAAGTAGTTTCTCTCCTTCTAACAAAGCACTCTCAACTTCTTCTTTTTTCACAAATGCACTCATTTTCTTATTTTTCTCCCTCTTTTGCTTATTTTCACTCATGGTATCTTTTCTCTCTTTTTCTTGAATGCTCAATTGCTCTTCTCTCAACTTACACTCTTTGGCAATTCTAATTTGATCAGCATATGCTTCAATAGGTTTGAGAGGTGTTAATACAATGGTGCGGTCATTCTTAGCAAAGGTATACATATTTTTATACCCATCATGTGTGACTTTTCTATCAAATTGCCAAGAACGCCCAAGAAGTAGATGTCCAACATGCATTGGTGCAACATCACAAAGAACCTCATCTTTGTATTTACCAATGGAAAATGAGATCAAAACTTGTTTAGTCACCCTTATATTTCCACAATCATTCAACCACTGAAGTCTATATGGATTAGGATGCTTTTTGGTTGGCAAGTTCAATTTATCAACTAAAAGAGTACTAGCAACATTGGTACAACTTTCACTATCAATAATCATGCTACATACCTTGTCATTGATGTGACACCTAATATGAAAAATATGCTCATGTTGTTCTACATCACCATTTTCCTTAGGTTGTATGCTAAGAACACGCCTTGTAACAAGTGCAACTCCATGTACAGGTTCAACAACTTCAAAATCACTACAATCCTCCAATGGTGGCATTTCATCATCACTTGAGTCCTCACTTTTTATGTCTTCATTATCCTTCATAATCATTACTCTTTTATTTGGACATTGGGAAGCAATATGTCTAACGCCTTAACACCTGAAACACTTGATATCACGTGATCTAGAAGAGTTATTATTTTCAATTTTACCTTTAGGTGCAGCAATAGAGTAGTTGGTTTTCCCATCATCTTTAGGATTTGCAACAACTTTATTGTTCTTCCAATTTGATCTCCATGTAGGGTTAGAAGATGAAGCAAATTTGCAAGGACATTTGGACTTCATTTGCCTCTCTACCTAAATTGCTTTATGCAACAAATCCTCCATCTCCACATAATGTTGCAACTCCACCACATCAGCTATTTCCTTCTTTAAACCTCCAATGAACCTTGCCAAGTAGCCTCCCAATCTTCTTCAACATTGGCTCTAATCATGGCTATCTCCATCTCCTTGTAGTAATCCTCCACACTCAATGAATCTTGAGTTAAACTTTGCAATTTTCTGTGCAAGTCCCTATGGTAGTAACTTGGTACAAATTTCTTTCTCATGACAGCCTTCATCTCTTCCCATGAATGGATAGGCCTTTCTCCATTTCTACGCTTGCTAATCACAAATTGATCCCACCATATGCAAGCATAATCAATAAATTCAACAACTGCTAATTTTACCTTTTTCTCCTCTGAGTAATTATGACATTCGAAAACATGTTCAACCTTTCTCTCCCACTCCAAGTACAATTCAAGATCATTCTTTCCTTGGAATGCAAGGATGTTCATCTTGATATTGCCCAAGTAGTTGTCAATTCTTGGTTCATCATCTCTTCTTCTCCTTTCACTATTTCTTGAGTACTCCTCTTCTTCCTTCTCATGATTTTTCCTAGGCAAGGTCCTAGACCTAGAGGTAGATTGCAAATCATCCAATCTTGTATTTAGAGCCCTGAATTGTTCTTGAACAGCCTTCATGAACAACTTGAGTTTAGCATCTCCTACTCCTTCTCCTCCACTCAAGATTAAAGTGCTGCAAAAATTGAGTTACAAAAATAATATCCTCACACAAATACTATCTCACGTGTTTTCACTCAAATTATGTTTTTAATCACTCATGTTTCACTCAATTTGGCTTTTCCCCTCTAATACTCTCACTACTCTTGCCTTTTACCACTCAACTTCACCTCATGAGCTCTTAAGTAAGAACATTTAAGAATGATTCTACACAACAAGAAACGGTAGAGAATGATGGTATGATAACTTTGGAGAACAAAAATAATAGAATTAGAAACAAGAAGGAACTTAAGAGGATTTTTTTTTTTTAGACTAGATCAAGAAAGGTGTATGTATATACCAGAACTAAAATTTGGTGAATAAGAGAATATAAGATGAATTGAAAACCTTTTTTTTTTTTTTTTGAAATCTTCTTTTGAAGTAATTTGAGGCAAAATATTGATTACTACCCAAAAACCTTTTCTCTCTCTTTTTTTTCCACAGATTTTTGTCCTTGTTTTTTTTTTTTTTTTACCTTGTTAGGATAGAACGAAGAAGCACAAAGAAAGATAACAAAAGAAGATGAAAAGACTCAAAAGAATGGGACATGAACAAAGAATGGATAAATAAACCTGAATTCAAGAGTCGAAGCTCTGATGTCAAATGATATGAATCTACTAACGGATCATCTTGAAAACAGGTAAAAGATAGAAAAGAAGGAACTTGACCCTAACCGTGACCTGTCAGTAGAACCAAAGTTATCAAATGAAGTGTGACCCTAACCGTGACCTGCTGATAGAACCAACACTATAAAGTTCTTAACCTAAGAACAAAGGGGAAGCTCTCACAATAGAGAAACACTCAATTTGATTAATCTGAAAATTCTACCTTGAAAGCTTACAAAAGGCTCTTATTTATAGGCTATGATAGGCAGCCCTTAATCCCAAATTCTCACTAAGCATTTATTTTCCACTAAGCTATCCACTAAGCATTTATTTCTCACTAAGCTGTTCACTAAACATTTAGTTCCTACTAACCATTAAAATGGCTTAGGAAGCTAAAAAACACTAAAAACTGACCCTAGATAATTGAAAAGACATCTGAACTTATTTCCCCAATATTTAGTACGAAAATTACATCAAAATTAGAAAAATGGGCTTTAAATATCAATTCAACTCCAGCTGATGAAAGTTCCTTGAATTTGGGTTTTTCATGTTGTTTTTAGGTTGGGCTCAAATCTTCATCAACTTCTATAAAAGTGACTCAATTTGGAATAGTCTCTAATCCACATGCACTTGAGCTTTCCTTGATTTCTATTATTAGACCTTGCAATGCTTAATTCATCCTTAGTCTTGGATCTAGTCATGGGACCACCAATGTCACATAAAGTGTCTTTGAGTTGAATTGCTAGATCTCTATCAATTTTAAAACGTAGTTTAAAATTATTTTGTTCTTATGTTGTTACTTGTCTATTATTTATCTTTGTTCTTTTGCTTATGTGATTTTCTTATAATTATTTTTCTCTCGATCCTTTTGTTTGTCATATTTAAATGAGTCATTTTAAATAAAATAAAATTAATAATATATAAATTTTTTAGTTTGAAAAATAGTAGGTCATTGTCTTGAATTTTGTTTGAGTAATCTAAAATACTTGGTTTTTTTTCTCATTAATAATTATGGTTGTTGTAATTTGGTGTAGGTCCAATAGAGATAGAGGTTGGCAACAAATTAACAACAATATATATAATTGCATGGTTATTTGTATGTTTTACTTTAGATTTTAATTTCATGTAAAACTTGAAAGTCATTTTTATAGTGATTTTTTTTATCATCTTTTTCTAAAGAAGATGAATAATACTACTTCTTGGATTTCTTATTTTGTATTGAATAAATATGCACACTTTTGAGTGAGTGAGAGAAACATAATAAGAAAATGAGAATTATGTTTGAGTAAGGGGTTTGTTTTCAAAAAAAAAAGTTGAAAGTTAGGCATAAATTATATTGATATATGGTTTGGTAATCATAAATAAATTATTTTGTGAAAAAGGAAAAAATAAATTTTGGCTTGCTCAAAGATAATTTTTTTTTTTATTTTAATTCGTGGTCTAAGTGATCATCAGGTGTGTTTTACTTCTTTTTTTTTATTTTGTCGGGCATGTGTTTCTTTTTTTCAATTAAAAACAATATAATAAATCAAAATAAAATAAAAATTATAAAAGTTCAAAGAGAAGAATTTGAAAACAAGAATAACAAGTTTTAAAAAAATAATATATATTAATCTATTATATAATATATTCTTTGTGTAACCAAAGAAAATAAATTCTTTCGTTTCACTTTATATCTTTTTAATTATATTTTATCATTTTAATTCATGACAATATATTAATTAATAAATGTTAACTAATAAATAATATTTTCATTTAAAGTAATTTAAATTTAATCATTTTAATTTATAGTGAAAACAACACACTCAAATTATAAATCTCATAAAAAAATTTAAAAAATCAAATAAAATTTAAAACAAAAAATAGGCGGTAAAAATTACAAAATATTTTAGCTAAACAAGAAATAAACAAATAAACAAAAAAAACAATAAAAAGTAGAACTAAAGTAATTAATAAGATTAATATACATATCAATATATAATAATAAAATAAATTAAAAAACATATATCAATTTTAACATATAAAAATATAAAAATGTAGCGACGAATAAAATTATGGACACACAATCGCGAGACTAATTATGAAAGTGAAGTATGTATATATATTAGTAATATTGCAATCCATTTTGTTGGTTCAATATTTCACTAATTATTTTTTTCTTATAAAAAGAACAAGTACACAATTAGGTTGTTCCACCATCATGTTTGATTTTCATGTGCTACAAGTTCTTATCTTATTTTATATTTTTGAGGTCTGCTTTTTGAATTTTATTTTCTTTGTATCAATGCAATTCGCATATATCTTTGTTTTTGCATTTTCAAGAGTTCATACTTCTGCATTTCTAGGAGTTTATAATATGTAACTCTATCAATTGGAGCAAGTACTATAATACATAATAAAAGTGCATATATTTTTTCATATTAAATTATTGTAATAAAAATGTATATAGAAATGTGGATACACAAGTGTGGTAACGACTATATTTCTGCTAGTAATAATAATGTTAATGTTAAGACCAAAATGAAACATAAACAAGGTAAAAATGTATAAAAAATGAGTTTAATAAGCAATCGAAAAATTGAAGTATTTTATCTTTAATGGATTAATTTGTCAATATTTTTTTTAAATGAGGGATGGTGATGTGAATAACAAATTAAAACTTTTAACATTGATAATTTAATCCAATATAAAATTATATACTAACATATTAGTCTAGTATAGTTATAAGTGACATGATATAGGCATAAATATTAACGGTAACAGATAAAGTTAATAGTATGACCTATTTGTCTCACTTTTTATATTTTTATGGACTAAATATATATTTTTCATTTTTCAAGGAACCAAATTGTCAGAGCTTTGACACTTCAAATACCTAGTTGGTCATTTACCCTTTAATAAACATAAACTTAATTATGACAATATTTTATGTGTGGTAGCATTTAATATGGTATCATTTAAGCCTTGGTGATATCTTCTAGGCTTCTAGCTCATTCGTGCATGTGCATATTTTGTGGTAAGATGAATTGCACCTACATGATATTTTTGACTTTTATCCTTCTTTTTTTATAATACAAGGATGGCAGCTCAAATTCCTAGGTATATTTTAGAGTAAGATTTTAAATTGATAGATGGAAATAAATATTAAATGTTATGTTTAAATTAAGAGAGTTTGTTTTTTTTTTTTTAGAAAATTAAGAGTGTTTTATAATAGTATACAAAAAAATAAGATATTAATTAATTATAGGTTAATATATTTTTTATATTTTAAAAAAATATATTATTAAATTAGATATGTGTGTGAGGGGAGTACTTTTCTTTGAATAATTTTTTATAAAAATTACCAACAATTACTTTGCTTGGCAAAACCTTGAGTAGTACATGCAAAGGTACAATTTGTTTATTTAAAATTATAATAAGTATTTATAAAATAAGTAATAAAGGATTATCAGATAATTAATTATAGTTCATAAGCAGATAAAATTTGTTTATTTAAATAAACAGAAAATAAATATTTTAAGTATAAGTAGTATAGACAAATATACTAAAAACATGAATAATTACTTATTTTATTTAAATAAGTAATTATTTTACCAAATAAAATTTAAACAAACCAACCCTAATCTATTGAGTCGAGCTCTCCATATTTATTTCTTTACTTTTAATTTTATAGATAAAGTATGAAATTGGTCCCTCAACTTTTTTACATTTTTGATTTTGGTCCCTTAACTTTTTGTTGATTGGTCTTGGTCCTTCAACTTTCATTCCATTTTGAGTTTTAGTCCTTCTGTCCAAATGCTCTGTTAAGTGTTGACGTAGTATGTAGTTTTTTGGGTAAAGTATGAAATTGGTCCCTCAACTTTTCCACATTTTTGGTTTTGGTCCCTCAACTTTTTGTTGACTGATCTTGGTCCTTCAACTTTCATTCCATTTGAGTTTTAGTCCTTTAGTCCAAATGATTTGTTAAGTGTTGACGTGACATGTAATTTTTCTTTTCTTCTTAAATCCCTAATTTTCATATTATCCCCCCTCCGTTGATTTTGGGTACCCTTCGCAAGTCGATTTCGACTTTCCCAAATTGCTCTTTCATTGTTCAATGATCTTTAAAATTGAATGAGGGGTTTTGTTTCCCATAGGTAGATGATCAAAACGCATGTTCATATGCTTGATTTCTTTGCCTAAACTACAAGAATGAAACAAATATTCTCACAGGTTAAATGCAACCCTATTTGCTGTTGTTTGGACGCGAACATGAGAGTTTCATGGGCAACTATGACCTCCTCCGCACTACAATGCGAGATGGCGATGGTGTAGGTGGAACGACGGTGGTGGAGGTGGCATGACACTAATCTTGGATCTCCTAGATAATGTTTGACATTGACAAAGGGGATGTGGTTCAATGAAGGGGGAGGGGTTCAACAAAGGAGGGGAGATTTGACGGTGAGGATGCTCAACGGAGGGAGGAGGCTTGATGGAGAAGATGAACTGGCTTGACAAAGAGGATGAACTTAATAAAACATATGATAGAAGGACCAAAACCCGAAATAGAATGAAAGTTGAGGGACCAAGACCAAAAATGTGAAAAAGTTGAGGGACCAATTTCATACTTTACCCAAAAAAAATTATATGTTATGTCAACACTTAACAAAGCATTTGGACGGAAAGACTAAAACCTAAACGGAATAAAAATTGAAGGACCAAAACCACTCAACAAAAAGTTGAAGAACCACAACTAGAAATGTGAAAAAATTGAGAGACCAATTTTATAGTTTACCCTAATTTTATCATTTAATTGTTGACCTAATTACAAAGATACTAAGACACAGTTAGCAAGTAAAACTGCAATGTCAAAAATAATAAAAACACTAAAGTCAGAATATATTAAAAGGCAAAAATATTAAAACATGAAGTAGGAAAATTTTGACTTTTGTGTGATTAATTAACCTTTCGATCCAGTACTCTATCAAAAAAAAATATGGCCTAAACAAAAACGGCTTGAAGAAATATCAGAGTCACCATATGAGACCAGTCTACATCATAAAATAAAAAATTATGAGTCAGGGAAAAAAACCATTCCCTAACAGAATTAGAATGAAAAAAAGAAAGAAACAAATAATAACGAAGAAGAATAAGAAGAACTCTCTAATTATAACTCCGCTACAAATTAAATTATCCTCGGCTCCACCGCAGCTGTCCTACACTAGCACCTACTAGATATGCTGCCTGAAATCGGGGCCCACGTGTTGGTGGATCAAGTAATCATCACCGTTGGATACATCGAACATCATGTTCTGTTGATGTTGTTGATGATGGTGATGTTGTTGCTGATGATGGTGTTGTTGTAGGAACTGTGGTTGCTGCGGGTGCTGGGCCCGCACCATTTCCTTCTGCCTTCGCAGCTCCAGCACCTTGCGGTGCGAGTTGGAGTGCTTAGTCAAAACAAAAGTCGGACTGGCCGCGGGCCTGTACTCGGGCACAAGCCGGCCTGACTTGTACCTCACGCCACAAGCGTTGCACAAAGTCTTTGGGCCCATGGGCCCTGTCCGCCATTGTGGGGTTTTGTCAGTGGCACAGTGAAGGCACCGACGCCCGTCCCCGCCGCTGCCGTCGCTGCCGCTGTCCTTCTTCCGCGGCATGGCCTTCACAAGCTTTTTTGCGGGAGCCTTGCTAGAATCAGTGGTAACGACGGCGGGAGGGACGACGATCTCGGAGGAGTCCGAAGACGACGAGGTGGATGGGGACAGGACCAGGAGACGCGAGGCCCAGT
Source organism: Amphicarpaea edgeworthii (assembly GCA_014843725.1). Lineage (NCBI taxonomy): Eukaryota > Viridiplantae > Streptophyta > Magnoliopsida > Fabales > Fabaceae > Amphicarpaea > Amphicarpaea edgeworthii. The sequence goes on from CM026324.1 coordinate 13,008,345, forward strand.
TGCATGGGGGCCCGCGGGACCTCTTGCTGCGGGCCTTGGCTGGAACCGACACTTCCAAATTGAATATTGGGCTGCTTCTGGTGGGCTCGGAGTGGAACCCGCCGCCGCTTCTGGTGGGCTCGGTAGTGTGGATCCCGCTTCTGGTGGGCTCGCAGTGGAACTCGCGGGCCTCTGAAACGTCGTCGTTTCGAGCATTCATGCCTGATATGAGCTGCATCTTCTGCAGGTCCTCGCTCGAAAACGACTCCTCCACGAAATTCGAAAGCCATTCTAGCTCCGCTATGTCATCATACTGCTTCCAAATTTCAATCACAAAACTAACCATTAGCTCTATAAAATAACATAAAATAAAAATTATGTATATAATATAGTGTCTATGTTTGTTATTATTGTATTGTATATACATTAATTTCTTGCAGGGAGATTTATGTTCAGCTAAATGAGCTAATGCTTTCATGTGCAGAGTGGAGTAGTTAATTGTAGCATTTATTATAGTTAGTTGTAGCCAGCTAATAAATTTCAATGTTCAGAAAAAATTGTAATTGTTTGAAGGAAATTTTAATATTGTAAGAGAATTATTAGTTTTTGTACCGCGAAATGTGGATAAATCTGTTACGTTTCCTGAAATTCTTGGCAGGATGAGAAGGACAAAACTGATTGTGTTATTTGCTTACACGAGTTAGCTAATTTAACGGGAAATAAAAAAAAAAAAGGGGGTCAAATTGGTACGATATTCACAAATCTGTGTACGTTTCTCATGGGTTGTTATGACTTATGAGGATGTGAAATACTGAATTGGTTTGATTATAGATTTTCTGGAGTAACAATACTGATAATTACTAATGTTATAATTAATTAAATAATTGATATAATGTACTGTACCGTACCGGAACGCAGAGTTCACCGGAGAAATGGCCGTCGGAGAGATTCCGGCTACCGATATCGGGGAAGGTATTGGGGTCGGAGCCACCGGAGAAGGAGGAGGAGTTGCAGCTCTCAACAGTGGTAGTGACCGTGGAAGAGTCGGTGGTGGCGGAGTCGAAAGTGGCGTCGGCGATGACAACCTCGTCGTTGGAAAAGTCCAAGAGGTCCTCGATGATGAATTGGTCGGGGTTGTTGTTCTTGTTCTTGTTGGTGTCGAAGGCGAATTGTGGGAAAATTGGGGAAGAGTTGGGTGATTCCATGGCTATTACGATCGAACGTAAGAAAAAAAAGAGAGTAATGTTTTTGTTTTTATATGTATCTATGTGTGTGTTATTCTGTTTTTTGTTTTTTTCTATGTGCGTGTTAGGAGGGGAGAATGGCGAAGACTACGTAACAAGAGGAGTGAAGAAGAAAATTAGTGAGTGAGAAAGTATAGGAGTTTGAGGGAAAAAAAGTGAGAGAGGGTGTGGTTTTGAGTGGAGACTGGGAGAGAGAGAAAAGGAGAGAAGAGGGTTTATTTGCGCTTGAAGAGGGACAAGCGACACCTAATTGAGGACTTTTTTTTTTATGCCTCTTTTTCCATTTTGCTTTGCTTTTTTAACCAACACACAAGAGGAGAAAAAAGTCTCCTGCCGCAAATATTAAAGTGGAATAAAAGCGTTAAAATATTAAATAGAGAGGCTTTAATTGAGTTTCAAGAAAATAAGGAAGTTTGGGTTTGAAGTTACTTTGATGCCCTTTTTCCCCTCGTTATAATAGAAGACAATCTTACAATTTTGTCCTTAAGGTTAGGGCAAGAGCTACTTAGCTAGAGCATTAACACTTTAAAGCTAGATTTTGGATACGATAACAAACGAGTTTACAACAGTCACACACAAGGTTTTCTGTTCATAATATTTTAATGTTTGATTATAGATGCAAGTAGGTTTATATTGTGCTAAAGAAAAGATATTAGAATAATTTTAAGTTTCCCCGTTACTTTTTTTGTTTATTTTTAATGGTAAAAATTTAAAATATATTTTATATTTTTAAGACATTAATGTCAAACACATGATTATCTAGTGTGAAGTTATTCTATCTTAACCATTGACATCAAATTTAAATACTTAAAAAAAACTTTATTATTTATAATAATTTTATTCGACTCAAACATTATTACTTTCATTAAAGTTATCTGTAATATTTTAAAAAGGGTATATTTTAAAATATTAAATGTATTTATTTATTTAATGCTTTGTTTATAAAGTAATAAGATTATTTGTATGAAGAAACTACAATACTCTTGAAGTTATATTAGTCCAATGCTTTTCTTGAATATATACTTGTGGCACGCAAACAACTGTTTAGAATTTCGAGCTTCCTATAATAATAATATACCAACATGAATGTTAAAATTTCGAGTTGTGTTGAGCAAGAGTATAACTTTGGTGTCACTAAAAACTAAAAATATTGAAGTGCGAATAGTTTACATGCACTTCAATTATTTTGGCCATATGCACACGATACTTTGCACCAACTATAGCTTAAGGTGGAAGCAAATTAGAACAGCAATATGAGGGCACACTTGAAGAATTGGAAGAAAAAAAAACCAGGTGCACGTGGTATGTGATGATGTACATACAAACTAGAAAAATGAAATGAAATGATGAGCGAATGTAAGTAATTAAAGATTAAAGATAGTGTAGTGTATTTACGTTCACGTGACTTTTAAAATTTTTTTATAAAAATTAATTAACTTAGAATAAATAGAAAATTATAATTGTTTCACAGTATAAAATTTTGTTTTGTTATATGGTTAGTATTCTCACGTACTTAACGTAATCATTTTTTTCTTGTTAATAAAAATGAGTGTTAGTAACATATTATCTAACATATTCTTTTTTATTTGTTTAGAATTTATAAAAAAAAAATTAAAATTAAAAGAGAAAATAATTAAATAAGATGTGAAATTCACGTAATTTTATATTTTTGAATAAAATTTAACTAATCAAGAGTGTCCCAAAAAAATATATTAGAGTGTTACCATGCGCAACACCTCAATGTAGTAGCACATCACCAGGTACCAAAAAAGCTTGGTTTAGAATATCAATTTAGTCACAACAAAAGGTGCAAGGGTAAACCGGTAAACTCATATGTCCCCATTTCAAATTCAACACATTGTGTTGTGTACTATAGGCATAAATTGAACAAGGATAAAAGGGTGATTAATGTGTTATTAGTGAATTCAATTCAATCCCTTGGGAAGCGATCAAACACGTTCACAGCGCGATTCCTTTGCTTTATTTACCTTTTTCTTTCAACTCCCTTTGGTTTCTAATGTTTTGATTTTGTTGGATACTCTTTCTATAGCACTAGTACTATATTTTTAGTAAGTTAGTTGATTCATTGCTAGAGTATTGTTAACTTTCGGATTGTTGAATAACAAAATGATATAAAAAAAAAACAACGGAACCATCGTTATTGTTACTCGCAAAAAAGATTTGAAAAAAACGAGTGGTTAGTTAATTTTTCACATTGCGTTGACAGCTAAGATTTAGATGAGCGAGTCATCTGCTAAAATAATTTTGACTTATCCCCTTCACATTTTAAGGGGCTTGTGTAAAACAAAAGCTACCACATGGGAAGACAAGGTACAAGTTATAGAAGACCAAAACAGTTTTAATAAGACAAAGGGCATAATAGGAGATTACAAATTGAAAAGAAATACAACAACATATAATTTCACATTTTCACCCATTTATTGTTTTACAATGGTGTAATAAACTTTTAGGGTAAAATATGCTTGGGGTTACCAGAAAATATGAAAAGCTTTAGTTTCACCTTCATGAAATTTTCGTATTAATTTCATTCCTATAAAAATAAAACATATTTTTGTAATTGAGGGGTGGTAACTTTATTAAGCATTATTCATAAATGTGGAGCTACAATATTGGACTTAAAAAAACAAACAAACAAACACCATACAAGCAAGGCCTAGCTAATTAGGCTAGACCTTATTGTACAACTCGGGTTGAGATTAATATATGGCTATGTTCGACAAAGCTAGTGAGAAGCTGGAAAAGATAATTGAAAGTTGAAAAGTTGACTAGTAGCTGAAAGCTTTTAAACTAATTTTTTTTAAATTATAAGCGTTTAGTAAACTATATATTAAAGTAGTTGAAAAATATCAAATGATAAAAATTGATATATTTATATGAATTTTTTTTTATAAATTTTAATTTTACTTTATGAATAAAAGTATATTTGAGGTGTTATAAATTTTAATTTTTTGATAAATTTAAAACTCTTATACTTTTTTATTTACAAAAAAATATTTTTATTATTTTTTTAGTTTCACATATTTTATGTTTTCATATAATGTATTCTATTATCAATTTTATACTATAATTTAAAGTATTTTAAATCAAATTTAAAATAAATTAAAAAAACATTTAATTAATCATTGTATTTTTATTATGTGAATTAACATAATAATTAAAATAAATTATCTATGTAAAATTATTCAAAATTAAAAAATAAATCTAACAATTATCATTTTTAATTTCATGAATTATAATGAGAAAATAATAAATTAAATAGTATAAATATTACAATATTTAAAATATAACAGTGTAATATAAAGATATGTATGAAGAATAGTGAAAACAAAAACAAATAAATAATTCAATCTCGTTTTATTTTAAAAGGGAAACAAGAAAAGTTAACAAATGTTTTAAGGATAGAAATGGAATAAATGTAAAAACTAGAAGCTAGAAACTAGCGTTTTTAAAACTAGAAGCTAGATACTTTGGGTAGTGTTTCAAAAAACGTTAGAAGCTACTAAAAGAAAACTTGCTTACCGAACATCAAAACTACCTAAAAAGCTACTAAAAAAAGCTAGAAGCTATCTGAGATGGTTTGTCGAACATAGCGTATATGTGTTTGGATAGTTGTAATAAGGATTTGGTTGAGGATTGTCGACCTTTTATTGACATTAATGGTTGCCACCTAAAAACAAAATATGATGATCAATGTTTAATTATTGTTGAAAGACATGCAAATAATCAAATACTTTTCGATAAGTCAAATTCTTGTTTAACAAAGTTACCATGAAGACCAGCATAAATATATTTTATTTTTATAAGGACAAAATTAATACGAATTTTTTTATGAAGATGAAACTAATACTTTTATATTTTTTAGCAACACAAGCATATTTTATCCTAAACTTTATTTAATTAATTATTTATGATTATACTTTATTTTTTATTCATCTATTCCCTCTCATCCTTCTTATAAGACATCATTTTGAAAGAATTTGTGGTCTTTTTTTAATGGCATTTTAAAATTCTTATGAAGTATTTAATTTTTTTTTTCATAGTTGCCCTTCTTAAATATTTGAAGTATTTGTGTTGTTGATTGATAGTGGTGGATAATACTTTTTGAACTTTAATGTTTTTAAATTACCCTTAACAAATTAATGATCATTAATAAGAGTAAAATGGATACATTAGTAATATTTTTAAAAATATTCAATAAAATCAAATGAATTAATTGTTTTTATGATCTCGATGAAGTGATTGATGTCCAAAGTGCCTTAAAAATAAGACCAAGAATGCCTTTATCAATGACGCACTAAATGTATAAAATATTTTTATACTAGGTAATCACAATCCACTATATGTATAATTATTAAAATAATTTTATGAAAGTCATCTTACTTATCATTTGACAGTGTAAAACTTTCATGATCTTTAAACTCATAAAAAAATATTTAACTAAATGAAAACATAACTTAAGTTGGTTAACAACAAATATGTTAATATAATTCAAAGTTCATGAAAATATAAGTACATAAAATAAAGAACACATAAAAACATCATAATAATAAGTATGTGTTTAGTTTCACATTAGATAATTTATCATGAGTACATAATTGATTTAAGAAAAAAACATTACATTCTGATTTCACATTATTGAAGATTCCAGAATTGATTATAGGTTAAGAATTGATATTTGAGTTGAAACAATTTTTTAGCAATTTTTTGTGTTGGATATAAAATTTTAAACTAAATTTTATTCCTAACTTGATTTTATACTAAAAATATCCAAACATAAATTAGATGACTTCAAAATCAATTTTGTCAACATTCATCAAACACATACTAGATAATGTTAAGGCTAATAAGTCTTAAGGGTTTTTCTTCACTTTGTCACTTTCCTAAGAGCATCTTTAGTGGGGAAGGTCTTCAAAAAATCTTGAGGTATTTTTTGTGGTCCTCACGGTGTCACGTAAGCGTTAAGATCTTTCACATTTTTTGCTTTGATGATAGATCTTATATGAAGATCTTATGATATTTTTGTAGGTCTCGTTATGAACCCACTTTATAAAATTTTATTTTAAAATGAAATTAATTTTTTAATAATATAATAACTAATTATGAAACAATTAATATTAATAAAATAGAACAAAAATAATATAAATATTTATTTATGACTAAAGATTAAACTAATAATTAATACATAACATGGATAAGTAAAAAAACACAAACATTGACATTGAAAAAATAAATTGATAATTAATGCATAACATAGATATGTAAAAAAATACAAACATTGAACATTGAAAAAAAAATGATAATTTAAATTGTTTTGTCACCAAAATTGTATGTTAAATGAGATGAAGAGTGACCAATTTATAAGAATTCATGTAACCAAATTTTTAATTTTTGTTGCATGGAGCGCAAGTCCTCCCTCCCATGATTGTTTTTTCTGTTGTTTTATTTTTGTCAAAAAAATTCATTTGTTGAATTTGTTGTATTTGTTCTTGAATTTGTTTTTATAGATTGCTTCCCATAAACAAAAATCTGGTTAGTTAATTTTATATTATTAAAAAAATTTGGTTATTTATTTTTTATTTTATATTATTAAAAAAAATTGGTTAGATATTTTCTTGGAAAAGTTTTGTTGAAGATCAAATCTTTGAAGGATTTTGTGGAAGGTCAAATCTTACACGTGGAGATCTAGATCTCACTTTCTTCTCCAATGGTCTTGAAAATTTAGAGATCTTGGGGGTTAAAATCTCTCTCAAGATCCTCCACTAAAGGTGCTCTAAGGGCATCTTTATTGGGGAAGGTCTTCAAGAGATCTCGAGGTGTTTTTTGTGGGCTATCGCAACACCACGTGAACATCAAGATCTCTAACATTTTTTGTTTTAATGGTAGATTTTATATAGAAATCTTATGATATTTTTGTAGGTCTCTTTATGGACCCACTTTATAAAATTTTATTTTAAAATGAAATTAATTATTTAATAATATAACATTTAATTATGAAACAATTAATATTAAAAAAATAAAACAAAAATAATATAAATATTTATTTATAACTAAAGATTAAATTGATAATTAATACATAACATAGATAAGTAAAAAATACAAATATTAACATTGAAAAAAAACTAATAATTAATGCATAACATGAATAAGTAAAAAATACAAATATTGAACATTGAAAAATAAAAATAAACTGATAATTTTAAAAAAATTAGTTAGTTGTTTTTTATTTTATATTATTAAAAAAATGGTTAGTTTATAGAAGATTAGATCTTGGAAGGATTTTGTGAAAGATCAAATTTTACATGTGGAGATCTGAACTCCATGTGGATGCCTTGCTTTCTTCTCCAATGAAAGATCTCTAGAATTTAGAGATCATGAGGGTTAAGATTTTTCTCAAAATCCTCCAATAAAGGCCTTGGTGATGGAAGCTCTTCAGTTACATCACTATTGCATGCACATGCTAAAAACTATGGTTGAAATTAGTCCATTTCATTCATCACATATTATTTAGACTTAATATTGATGACCCATCCTAGGGTCATGACTGGAGCACAAACTACACTCCCCTTAGCCTGGCTAGCTTGACAACAAAACCTCACTAAGACATAATTAAGAATAAACATAAAAGGGCTACCAAAAATCTAGAAGAGCCTCCCCTATAAATAGGACAAAACACATAGGAGCCTCACTTGTGAAATCATATATAAGTATATTCATATCACAACATAGATCATTTACACAATACTCATAGTTTCTCAAAACATCATAAGTGCATAATTTACATGGCTATGTAGGAGAACCACTTACAACTCCCCAGAAAAAGAGGGATTCACTATATATCTATTTTTGTCCCTAAGTTTATACCTATAGATGCAACTGCATCATACTGGAGTTACTAAAATATACTCTCCATTATAAGTAATGTAGGCCTACCAAAAAGATGAATAAATCCAGCAAATCCTAGGAAATCCACTACTCTAACACTTGTGAATCTGAAGGGAAAATAAATGAGAGAGTGAGGTAAATCACAAGGACTTAGTGAGAGCATAAAATACAAAGTGAATAGAAAGGAGAAAACAACCATTGCACGAGTTTTTCATCCAAAGAATTTAATGACTTTAAGTAAAAAAAGAAGAAATCATAATTCACTTTTGAAGACTAACATTTACTCACTTAAGAACTCATTGGAAATATAGTTATACATCATACACAAGCATAACTGACACTTATTCTAACATTCAATTTACCATGTGCACATAGACCATATTATCTCTTTGATGTGGCGAAAAGTAACTATAAAATTGTTGTTTGTAGCAAACGGTAATTACAAGCCTTCATTATCTCTTTGTTTGCAACAAATGGTAATTATAGAACTACAACACTTAACTTGTAGAATGCATTATCTATTCGTTGCGGAAAATGGTAATCAATCACAAATCTTACAATGAGAACTTATTTTCCACATTTAAGTCACATTATTAAAACCACTAAGACTCATAATGAATAAGTTCAATGAAGTAAAAATAAAAATTATACTTATTTATCTTTCTTAAATACTCACATGGGAACCAAAATCACACCGAAAACTTATCCAAAAATTCACTTGCTTCTCCTAAAAATATCAATAAAAAGCCATTAAGTACAATAGCTATTCACAACCAAGGAGGACTCAAATCAACAACTTCTAACACTGTCGGAAGGAGCAACCATAGTAGTTGCCACGAAATCTAAACATGAAAATAAAAGAATCACATATTAGACAAAATCCCTAAATTAACATACCTAGGGTTTGGAGGGAACAACAATAATCTCATTAATTAAATTTCTAACTACCCTTACATGACCCATTACAATTTTTCCCATGAAAACACGCATCTACTCCAATGGGTTGTGGAAATTTACCTTAAAGAACTCAAATGTGGAAAATTAAAGAGATAAATATTATTCCTCCACACTCAAATCACATGTCCCACACTTGAATACTTCATGGTGACAGTAGTTTTAATTTAAGATATGGGGGAAATGAATTTGAAGAGAGTGAAGAATAAGGGCTTGAAGATGATGGAGGAGGAAAGGTGAAGAAAAGAGAGAAATGGTTTAAGGAAAAAAAATGAATGTTGGGGGGAGAGTTCTTGGTAGATTTTTTTTTAAAAAAAAAAAGAGGGAGAGAGAGAGAGAGTGTGTGTAAGAATTTTTAATATTTTATTATTATTTTCACTTAATGGAACAGGGCATTTCAATAATTAATCATTTAATTTAGTCCACAAGTTTTAAAAAGTTTTGTTTTGGTTCCTATATTGTTAAAAATGCATCAATTTGATCATTTTTTTCATTCATTGGCTCGATGTTAAATCTGTCACAATTTTTTCTGTTTACCCCAATTTTTACTAAGTATAGCTCTTTTTTTTTAATATATATTTTTAAGGGAGTGTATTTAGTAAGGGGAGAGGTGTAAATAGGAAAATACGCGATAGATTTAACTACACCAACTCAAAAGACGAAAAATGGTCAAATTGGCGCATTTTAAATAATTTAGGGACCAAATTGAAACTCTTTAAAATGTGAGGACCAAGTCTGACGATTAATTATAACTTGGGGACTAAAACGAGTATTAATCATATTATTTAAGAATATGATATATAAAATATAGAATAATGATTACAATAACTAACCTAATTTGAGTTTTGAATAACTTCTTTATCCACCACATTTGAAGCGATTGAGGTATTTTATTCTTCATTGTCATGAACTAGTGTGAAGCCCTTGCAATGCACGATGCTATAGTATTGATGTCTAGCAAAAGAATTACATTATATTTGTACTTAAATGCAACATTAATTCATTTTTACTTAAATGACATATGTAATAATAACAAGAACCCAACATGTCTAGCAAAAGAATTACATTATACAGTAAGAGAAGGTGCAGAATATTAATACATAATAATAAGATTATATTTAGCACTTTTTAAATTTAATTATAGACAAAAAATATTAACATATAAACATATTTAAATGATCCAAAATGGATGTATGGAAATACTTGAAATAAATGTTTTCCCATAGAAATGCAATAATATGTAATTAAAAAAATACCAAAAAGGGAGAATTAGCATCCTTTCTTATAACTAGTCTAAGTGAGATGACGTTCAACCATAGAATTTTTAAACATGCAAAATAGTAATAATGAGGTTATGTATTTGTGTAAAGATTGAAATTAAATTATAAATTAAATAAATGGAACATATCACTACAAACTCGACCATATATATAGTTGTGTAATTAATAAATTAGAACATCATTAATATTAAATAATGATAAATAAAACTTAAAGAACAACAAATAATTTAAAAAATAAATTGATTATCAAATACCTCTATATAGACAATATTGTTAGTGAAGGAACTTATATGTCCATTATCATCACATATTAATATCTTTAAACTAGCCTTACATTTAACCCTTGATAAAGCAACTTATAATTGACCATGGGAAAAGATAGGACATGGAAGATAAACTCATACATTAGACAATGTATGTCCTTGGCTTTTATTAATTATCATTGTAAAACAGACTATCAATGGGAACTGATGCCTTTGAAACTTGAAGGGCATCACATGATCAAAAGGTTGTAAATTCATCCTAGGAATGAAAACCTTTTCACCACTATTCTTCCCAGTAATCATGGTATCACTAACAACATTAACACCTAGGAAATTTATAATTAACTAGGTTCCATTGCACAATCCAATGGACATGTCCAAATTCCTCAAGAGCATGACAGATGACCATATCTTTAAAACCAATTGATGATTAGGAATGCTAGAGCATTTTATTCCATTCAAGAATTTAACAATTAAACAATTCGAATGAATTCCAAAATCTTCATCAATTTTAACAATAGTATTACCACTTAAATATGTCTTTTCTTCAACAACCAAAATTGATAATACATATTACAACTCCTATCGCACTCAGTGTTGGAGCTAAAATGGAACGGCCTTTGAAGAAGTCTGGTTGATTCCAATTATTAACTAATTGAGGATATATAAGATCAATCAAATCATCAATTGGATTTGTAGAAGGTTATACTATAATAGACGTAGGTATATCAATCATGGATCTAGTACTATCCGTACTCTTCAATGTACCATCGCCAATAGTTAGTAATCAATCATTGAATTCTTTCCTATCAATTTCATCCATGTCATTTGATCCCTCAATCAATCACATATTCTTTGTTAGTTTTAACACATTGTGGTGTTTTCACAAGATTAAGGAATTTATGGTAGCCATTACAATTGATATGCCCTATTACCATTTGAAATAACAAGAAAAACTTGTTGAAAATCACCACCAAGAACAATGACTTTTCCACCAAATGGTTTGTTCATGCTATTAGGAACTTTATGTTAGAATTAGCCGGTAAAACCAAAAGGGGGGGAGGGGAGATGAATTGATATTTTAAAATTTAAAAACAATTCAACCTCTCCTTTGAAGTTTTTTCAAAGTTTATTGATGATGAAATTATAATTCTGAAACTGTAAGTAACACAAACTTGTTTATAAGGATTTTTCAAAGATTTTCTCAAAGATTAAACAAGAGTGTAAATAAATAGATGAAGAGATAAAGAAGAAAGACACAAGCTTTTTATATTGGTTCGATTATAATCCAATCTGCATCCAGTTTTCCTCAACCCTTGACGATTAAGTGATCCTCTTGCGCTTCCTTGTTGTGGGTCCAATTCTTGCCAAAAGCTACCACTCAAAGACAAATTGTCAAGAATCTATCCATCACAATGATCTAAAAGATAAAGATGTACAAAATAAGTCATCCCTCTCCTTTTAGTCACATACAAACGACCTTTCAATCACAAATAAAGTGAAACCACCTTACAATGGTCTTCTCATGATCCCAGACGCAACTCCACTCAAGATTCCACTCATTATCTCTTAATACAACCTCGGGCTCGCTACCACTTAAGCTCCCCAAACTCAGTGGTCTTACACTTAAGGTGGATGATTATTGGGAGTATACCCCTCTTGTCATTGGTTGACAAACACTCACCAACCAAAAATACATTGCGCTTAGTTGAGGTTGTTGAGCCTGTTATGTGACCCAAAGCCATGACCCAACGCCATACCCCCTAGGGTACCATGTCTTCTATCATTTCTCAAATACCACTCTATGGTCATTCACACTCTAAGGACTGAATCCTCAACCACATTTCCCTCAGCAAGGATTACATTTTTCAATAGGTTATGCAATTTATTTCACTACAAACACTGAACGATGGTCCATCAAGTGTCTCATAAACTTCTCATTTGCAACACCAAACACATTTCCCTCACTACACTAAATGAGTAACAATTATTGCCTCATTCTTCACAATACATGTAGATGTAAGTTGGTTTCGTCATCCAACTCTCACCAAGAATGTCTTCATGAAAAATGTATATTTGACACCGCAATCACGTCCAAACTTGTCTCTCACGATTCTTATGCAAGGAGAGAAAATAGGCTAATTGCCTACTTATTCATAGCCTATCAATCCACAACAATGCTTCTAAGCAATCACACTAGTGTCATGAATTAAATTCATGTACCAACGCATTTTTACCAAGTATTATGCAACCTCACAATCTCTTAAGTTTTATGCATATTATCGGTCTAAAATTTTGTCTCCTCCATGCACAGGTCTTAATGACTTATTCTAAGTCCAAGCCTTTGAATATGATTTGGTGTACAATGGTACCTAAGCTTTTACTAAGTCCGACTAATTATTGGGTTCCCACTCTTGTTAATTCTTTATTCGTTGTTTGTCACAATTAATTTTGTATTAGCATTAATACAACCAAACGCACTCGCATGCCAAGTGCATTTGTTCCCACCCTTAAGAACTCCAAGGTCCTTAATCACAGTTCTAACATCATCGCATGAATCCATGCACAACTATTTCTCACACACAAGATTACCTAGGGTCAAAATTCCCTAGGTCTCAGTCCAACAGTTGATATGTAGACAAGAAACAAATAAACACTTAACACAGACCAAATGAGACATTATTTTCATTACATCCAAATGACCTCCCTCTAGGGTAGTCACATTCTAAAACCACAAAACTCATCATATTGAGGACGTATCATGTATTTGAATCATATTGAACTCTACTATACATATTCCCAAAATTTTCCTACTTTACCCATCAATTAAAAACTTCTAAAGTTTCAAAATAGAGAGAAACGTTAACCTAATCATTTCTAATTCTAAGGTATTTGAAATAATGTATTTTAGCATTCCAAGAACACATTTTTTTAGAAAATGTAAGTGACAAAACTTTGATCCCGTAGCCAAATTCTAACCTAAGAAGAAACATGTCTAGAAGGTTCATTTTGAGTCCAAAAGGTATGAAATCACTTCTCACAAGTCACTCCTTCAAACCCCTGACTATTTTCACTTAAACACCCAACATTTCCACACTTTAGAAATACCCCAACTTTGTTTTTTTTTTTTTTAAACAGGGCAGCTGTCAATATTTTTCACCTCTACTTATTGAAAGCTTTTCTTTTTCTCTTCCCAATCCTCCCCAAGGTTCATGAAATTATTTTTTACTCAAAGGAACCCAACAACACTTATTTTTAATAGCTTCAAACATATTTTCAAGAGAGTTAGGAAGCACAAAACTCAATCCTGCAGTCCCTCGGTCAACTCCAAATCAAATATGCATAAAGTGCTCAAATCAAGTTCAAAATGTAAGAAATCAAGGGCAAAAGTTTAAGGCTTCAAATCTTTACTCAATCCATCATAAAAATCAACATTTAAACACATAAAGGCACACATACCCCACTGTTTATTGCAGCAATGGTACCAAAAGGAAAAAGAAGAGAAAAACATGAAGGAAAGAAGAAAACTTGAGAAAAAGAGACAACCCCTCCATATCCCACTTGTTGTGCATAGCCATTCGCTACCAATCGTGCTTTATATATATCTATTGTCCCATTAGGCTTATGCTTGACTTTGTATACCCACTGACAACCAATGCAATGCTTTCTTGATGGTAAAGGAACAAGAGACCAGGTAGTGTTGTCTTCCAAAGCTTGGATTTCTTCATTCATGGCTTTGCACCATTCAGGAAAGGGAATCGCTTAGTGAAAAAATTGAGGTTCATAAGTATCTGAGATGTGGTTGATGAAGGTTTGGTAAGAGGGACCGAGTTGAGCCAAGGAGCAATATTGTTTGATGAGGTATGGTTGCGTGTGATGGACCATAACATAGTTTTTAGTCAAGTAAGATGGTTGTTTGGTAGGTTTAGAGGATTGTTGTATGAGAATTGATGGAGCTGGTTGTGTTTGTGTTTGTGGTTATGGTTGTGGTTGGGCTAGTAGATCATGAGACATTTGATCAGAGATTGGAAAGGGAATAACTAGGTTACTAAAGGGATCATAGGTGTTTGAGGTAGAAGGTACATTAGAAGGCATGGTTTGGAAAGGGAATATGTTCTCGTGAAAAGTCATATCACGGGATATGAAAAACTATTTGGTTTGTAGGGTATGTAATCTGTATCCTTTATAACCTTTTGGATAGCCAACAAACACAATTGAGGTAGCTCGGGCAGTGAATTTGTTCTTGCTTGAAGGTAGGGTTACTGCAAAGGTCAAACAACCAAAAGCACGTAAGAATTAATAGTGTGGACTTGAATCATGTAGGACTTGATAGGGAGAGTTATCTTTTAGAAACGGAGATGGCACACGATTAATCAAATAAACTGCAGTGGCCACACAATCACCCCAAAAAGTGATGGGAACTTTAGATTGAAAAAACAATGCTCTTGCAACATTTAACAAGTGTTGGTGTTTTCGCTCAACCATAGAGTTTTGCTCCAGTCTTTCAACATAAGAAAATTGGTGTAAAGTGCCTTGAGAATGAAGGAATTTAGTGAGAGCTAGTTCCTTGGCATTGTCTGATCGGATGTACTTGATGGATGCACGAAATTGAGTTTTAACCATGATGAAAAATTTCATGATAGATGTAGGAGCCTCAGATTTGTTCTTTAGCAAATATATCCAGGTGAATCTCGAACAATCATCCACAAGTGTGAGAAAGTATCTCTTGCCATTATATGTGCAATGGCCATAGGTCCCCCAAATATCACAATGCAACAAATCAAAAGGAGAATAAAAAACATGGTTAGATGAATCAAAAGATAATCTTCTGAATTTTGCAAGAGGACCTATTTGACAAGTAGAAGTAAAGAAATCATTAGGCATAATAAAGGAAATTCTATTACTTAGTACTCGAAGTACTTTATTAGAAATATGACCAAATCTAGAATGCCAAACAATAGCATTATTACATTGTGAAGTATTGGAAATTTGACAAAAAGGAAATGAAATGGAATTGCAAGCATTAGATGCAAGAAAATTGTCTTGAAGGGTCAAGATATAAAGTCCTTTGATAAGGCTACCCATCCTAATCCTCTTGGAGTAAGGTATTTCCTAAATAAAAAAATGATTAGGGAAGAAAGTGATAGAGGTTAGTGTTAGTGAGAAGTGCACTAACTAACAAAAGATTGAAAGTAAAGGAAGGAATATATGACACATTATGTAACAATAAATTTGAGGATAAACGAACAGTGCAAATAGTTGTAACTGAAGCGGTTTCTTTGTTGGGCAATATAACGGTTTTGTTGGAAACATATTGATATGGTTGAAACAAATGTAAGGAACAGGTAATGTGTATGGATGCATCAGAATCAATGAGCCAACAATGATGTAGGGAATTATAAGGTGATATAGAAAATACTATACCATTTGTTGCATCGAGATTTGGTGAGATGGCAGTGGATGTTTGCAAGAGATTCATTAACTGGCTATATTGTTGTGTTGTGAGTTGGAATGAAGGAGCAATTGGCTGATCTAAAACAAGGTTCACCGAATCTTTGTTCTTCCGATAATTGAGTGGAAAACCAATTATTCTATAGCATCAATCCTGAGTGTGTCTAAAGATGCCATAATGAGCACAAAGAGGGTGATCTTTCCTAAAGTTTATGGCCTTTCCAATTGAGGAATCACCAACAGTCTTGACAACAAATGCTTGAGAATTATCAACTGAAGCAGATGCACCAATTTCCTTCTACTTCTCATCTTGCATCACAAGGGAAAATACTTTGTTGATAGTTGGTATAGGATCCATGGAGAGGATCTAACCCGAATGGAAGTATAGGACTCATTTAATCCCATAATCAAACCAAGGTTGGATGCCATCACATGTGCAGGTATGAGCGGGTTTAGCCTTTGCCAAAGATTCCCAAAGAGAACGCAATTTGACATAGTATAATGAAACAGACATGGAGCCTTGTTGTAAGTTGACCAAGTCATGTTTCAATTTAAAAATCAAGAGACCATTGCTTTGCTCAAATATTTCTTTGAGGTCATTCCACATTGCCTTTGTAGTGGAACAATGGAGAATGCTGGCTTGCATTTCCTTGGAAAGAATTTAAAATCCATGAAGCAACAATGTTATTATTGCAATGCCATGCTAGATAGTTAGCATGATCTAAAGTGGGCTTCGGAATGGATCCGTCAACAAAGCCAAACTTGTTTTTACCAAGGAATGCCATCTTCATGGCCTTCTTCCATGAATTGTAGTTTTCACCCGTCAAAGGGTTATAAACTAATATCAAACCAGGGTTATCAGATGAATGAATTGTGAAAGGACTATAATCATCCATGGTGGCCATGGGAGATTAAAAAAAAAAGCTTGGAAAAGAAAAGCTTTAAGGGATCAAAAAATGCAGAAGGTAATGTCTACTAATACCATATTGAAGTATGAAACTGAATGCTTTATTGAATGAAGAGAATGAGGGGCTGCACTCGTTTATATACATAGCTAGCTAGGATTCAACAGAAAATTAAATAACAAAAATATAATAACAAACTTGAATCTAACTAATTCTAATTTAAATCTGTCATAGTAGCAAACTATAATTTGAATCTTCCATAACAACAAATTATAATTTGAATCTTCTGTAACAGCTGTAACTGCAATAATATCTGATAATGAATATCTAACTTCAAATTCATTTTTGTCGTATCTTGGAAGAGGAGTGTATGAATCTTTCTACCTAGTGCAGTGAGACGTTTTCTCTCTAAGGATAACATATTCCATGATTTAGTCTAGGCTTACTCTTCTAAACTCTTTATTTTATCTAATTTATTCCTTATTGTAATTCATTGTAAAATAACACTTTATGTATTATTGATTTTATGTGATATAATACCACTGCTATTTTAATTCTACTGATAATATGTTATCCATGAGAGAAAAGCGTATTTTGTTTTATATTCTACTGATAATATGTTATCCGTGAGAATTTCAAAAACTACTTTCTAAGTCGGCTTATCCAAGACAGTTTAGTCAAAACTGTCATGGTAACCAACATGGTGGCAATTTTGTAAATAATGTTGTAAAATTAAAGACGGTTAGTAACAAACTGTCTTAAAAGAATACCCTTCCAAGAGGGTTGCCTTGTCTTAGAAGGGTACCATTCCAAGACGGTTGCTAAGAGACCGTCTTTAAAGCATCTCATTTTTAAGACGATTAAATTATAACTATCTTAGAAGGGCTAACTTCGAAGATGGTTTTTAGAGAACCATCTTCAAATCTCCTCTGCCTAGGTTTAATTATACGAATCTCTTCGTGCACTCCATGTTCTCTCCTCACTCTCTTTCACACTTCGTCACCGACATTGTCACTGCTCTCGCACACCATTGCCAGCATTGTCGCTGCTCCCTCCCTCTGCACGGCGTTGTCACTCTCATTGCACATGTCGCCCTCTGTCGTCGCTCTTTCCAAATTGTCATTGTCTGCCACCATTTTCCACCGTGAAAGGTTAGTATAACTTCAATTAAACTTTTCTAACTCTTAAACACTTATGAAGATGATTTTTAATTCATGTTTTTGAGGAATTTTGATTATGTTTTTTTATCTGCATCTTAAGTATTTGATGGTTATGTCCACTTGAGTTGTATTTTACTGATTAATAATTCATCTCATTGAATAGTGTATTATCTTAGTGGAGAAGACTAAATTTCTAAACCATAGATTGGATAATGTTAACTGTTAAGTAATGTTTGATGCTGTTATATTGGCCCACAAAGAGTGATACAGAAGAAAGTATCTAAAATTAAGGTTAGTGTTTTGAGACAAAATAGTCACAGTTACCTTTTGTTGTGATCCCGGTTTGTTTCTAGATTTTGATTTTACCATGATATACAAACTAGTAATGATCTAACAAAACAAACTAGTAATGATATAATGATATACAACACATTAGTATTTTATTCCTCTATGTTACTTCCTGGTTGCTGCAATTTCTTTATTGTTTCTTGGGTACAACCAATTATTTTACTATATGATCATACATACATACATAAGCTGTATATATAGAAGCTTTTAAATGGAACCTAAATGTTTCTAAGGTGAAGTTTGAATAGCGGAGATAATCCCTGTGAATGCAAATCCTGATATGTTTTAATTCAGACATTTTGAGTCATAACATTTAAAAAAATAAATTGTAGCATATGTATAAATTTAGGATCCAAGAACACTAATTGACTAATTAATTTGTGTTTACATATAATAAGTCACCAGGTATTACTAGCTTGAGCATAAATCAACATATAATAATCTGTTTGGTTATCGAATGACAACTACATTTTATGCCTAGCAATAAGCCATGATGACAATTGATAGTAGTATAAGGAAAAGTATATGCCATGCTGCCTGCTTGTTTTTTTTTTTAGACCCTCCAAGGAGAGGTCCAATAGCTCCAGCCTCCAGAGGCGAGACTCCATCATGAGGTATAAGGAAATCATTGGTAGAGGCTCACAAACCACCCTTTGAGGGTTCACCTAGTGAGTGTGGTGGTAGGTGATAGAGGGCTAGTCAATGAACATGAGGACCTAGGGGCACTTCAAGAATTAAAGGGACCAATGACAAGATCCAAGGCCAAGATTCTCCAAGAAGAAATGACCAAGAGACTAAAGGAAGGGTTATTCATCAAAGGCCAAGAAGGAAGAAGCCCAAAGGAGCTAAATTGGAGCACTTGGAAATTTGCTGATAGCTCGCTCAGCGCAAGCTTGGGCTCAGCGAAGTTTTTCCTCGATTAGTCATCTCGCTCAGCGCAAGATAGAGCTTAGCGGAGATTTGCCTCGATCAAGCATCTCGCTCAGCGCAAGTTTGAGCTTAGCGGAGATTTGCTTCGATCAAGCATCTCGCTCAGCTCAACGTTGAGCTCAGCGCAATTTGCGCTAAGCTCAAGGTTGAGCTTAGCGGAAGGTCTGGCGCAGGAATTTTTGAAAACTTTGTTTACTTGTGTAAGGGGTTTCTTAATTATGTAATTAGGCCTTAAAACGTTGTGTTTAAGTGGAGATTAGTTGCATAAGGCCTGTCTCTATAAATAGTAGAGGAGAACCTCATTTTGGTAATCAATATATCATAACTCATTTGTGAATGAAAAGCTTTGGCTTAGTTTGAGAGCATAGTCTCTTCTTGGTTCTTGGGTGAACCAAATTGATTCTTATCAAGGAAGCTTTCCTTGTGGCGAATTCTCCTCGGCTTATCGTTCCGTGCGGTTCGTGGCGTCGTTCTAATTCATCTTCTTCTTCCTTCCGCTTTTCCCTTTTTTTGGTTTGAGCTCTTGATTTGGCTTCAATGGAGCTCTATTGATTTGCTTCCGGACGATCCAAACCAAGCTTGTGTGGCTTGGAACTGCATCATGCATGCATTAGTAGGGCCGCCACTATGAGGTGTAGGCAAATGTCTAATTGACACTCACGAACAAGATACATGCATAGGGTCGTGTAACGAGCAACCACTGACTAGAACTCGATCGAACACCTATATTGTATCCTGTTATGTTCTAAAGCCTTGTTAAAGGAGATGTAGCTCAAGACAATCAAGTCTTTACATTTCCTCAAGTGGAAGTACATACCACTAGGTATAAGGCTCAAACTTGAAAGGTTCCTTGTACTAAAGAATATAGTATCCTATGCTCTAAATATTACTATTATACTTATTATTATTTTTCCAAGTATTCATTATTTCATTTGCTTAATTTTAAATTAGTGGGGATTGTTAGTAATATTTACTTTATAATTTAAAATTCAACAATAAAATTAGTATATGTTTTTTACTTGTTTTATTTGTTGGCAAAGTTGTTACTAATCTCTCACATTCCACGGTTTGTTATTTTCACGTTGCTAAGTCTAGGCATATCCTAGTGGTTGTTTCGTAATGTTGCTATACTTTTGTAGACAATTACTATAGTAGTGGTTTGTTGTAGAATGCAATTGCTTTATGCTTTTCTATTCTATAAATACCACCTTTCACTTCATTGCAAAATACACATGTAAAGTATTTTTTACTTTATAATGTCGTGTATGGAAGCATATTGTCAATTATTTATTTTCCTTATTAAACTCTTCCTATTTTTGAATGTGTTTAAATAATTGTTTGAAATATAATTATTTTCATGATATCTTAGCAATTCCTTTATCAACAGTTGCTTCAGAGTCAATTTTTAGTACCAGTGGTAGAGTTATTGATGCATATGGAGCTTTATTGTATAAAGAAATTGTCCAAGCATTAATTTGTGGAGGTGACGGGATACTACATAAGTATGGCAAGAAAAAGAAGTCAAAGGTATGATATTGATTTTATTTGGTTTATTAATTTTATTAATAAACTTGAAATTATAATACTTAACACATTTTATATTTTTTTGCATATTTAGACGGCGAACAATTTACTAATGAAGTTAAAATTATAGTATTTAATATTTATACATTTTTGTATTTTTGTGTGCTCAAGTGGACAAGAGATTGAAACATATTCAAAAGCTCGAAAGATGGAAAATGTTTATAACTTCTATCCACCACTTGAAAATATTCAAAAGCTCGTTCATACTTGAGTACACTCTCAAGCATTAAATATGTAGAATTCCACCTAGTAGACACGTCTAATCTTAAACCAATGTTTGTGTTTATACATGCATCATTAACACAGTCTTTAAATTTAATCATCCTTCCATCTGAGCTTTTTACATACTTCACACTTTCTCGAATTTTAAAGAGTACGTTATCAACCACTTTCAACCCCTCCTGAACAATTAAGTTAAGTATATGGGCAACACAACGCACATGCAAAAACTCCCCATCACACAACAAATTCTTTTGCACATGAAGATGTTTTTTCAAAATATCCTGCATGCTAGTATTAGCAGAAGCATTGCCTAACGTAATGGAGAAAATTTTCTTGTCTATTCCCCATTCCTTTAAACAATTAAACAAAGCAACTTCCAACTCAACACCTGTGTGCGAAGGCTTCAATCGACAAAAGTTGAGAATTTTACTATTTAATACCTAGTTTTCGTCAAAAAAGTGAGTTATAACACAAATATATCCTTCACTAGTTGTTGCTATCCAAACATCAGAAGTAAGACATATTCTATTAGGAATCCTAGCCATCATTTGCTTAAGTTTGTCCTTCTCCCTTGTATATTTTCTCAACTATTGACACACTAGTATTTCTACAAGGCATTTTAGCATTAGGATTCAAATAATATACCTACTCTCTGATTTTTTTCATATTCAACAAAACTAAAAGAAAGATCATGCATAATTAGTGCTTCTACAAGCATTTCCTCATGAATCTCTTGATTAAATTTTCTAATACTTCCATCCCTTTTGCATTAAGAATACCTTTACATCGATGACGACTTAAATGGGAAGTTCCATAACTATTGTTGGTTTTGGGATTCTTACCAATTGCAAAATCACGATCACAAAAAATGCACACAGTCTTTTCTACACCATCTTTATCTTTACCAGTTTTTTTAAAGAATTTCCAAAGATTAAACCCTTCTTTCTTAGTTATATCAACAATTTCACACATATGAGGAGTTTTAGAAACAATATCATCGTCCATATTTAAAGTCCCACTTGAAGATTCCATCATGCAATTTCAGTAGTTCCTATGTAATAAAACAAAGACACAAAAAAACTAGTTGTTGTGAGAATTGGATTTTCTACAATTAAAAAATTGAACTGTAGTTATAATGTAATGTTGTAAAGACTCTATAAAGACTATGCAATGTTTTAGTAACATGACACAACCCTATAAAGACTAGTGTCTAGTGCTAGTGCTCTTGAGGACCAACAAGGATCAACTAGTTTATCAGAATCACCAAAATCTACAACTACAACTACAATAAATTTAAATCTGCTTAAGAAATTTCCCATGAATAGGCAAAAAAAGCTTTAGATACATGATAGCACAAACTTATCATACTCAAATAACTAGTACCTTAATTTCAATTTCAATGAAAATACTAGCACCGACATATTGTAGGAAAGTAGTTGAATCTAATAAGTTTCTAAAGTTGGAATAAAAAATAATAAAACTCCTGTATTTTAAGAAATTCATTTGCACTTTAGAAGGTGAACATTTACTTCAACTTGGAAAACTTAGAAGTTTAGGGGAAGAGAGCTTGCCTCATTCCAAGGTTTGGACAATTACAATACTCAGGGAGTGCTTAAAATGGTAGCTAGTAGTTATAGATGACCCACTAATGAAGGACTACATAGGTATATATGTTTGCATCTTGACATCTTTTGACTTTGAGGCAATTTAGACCATCTATTTTGATGATTTTTTTTCCTTCAGATTTCTTACATTGTGGACCATCAATTTTCGGGCGGTTCTAACATTTGGTCATATAATGTTCAAATGAAGGAGTTTGCTAAATTCATCTTATGTATTATTATGAATGATTATGACAAACTTTGTTTTCCTTAGATAAATTCTTAGAATTTTGAATGTTGTTCTTAATTATCTTCCTTGTATGATGTATTTGTTAATCTATTGTGTAATTTTAGACTAATAATTGTTTTTGGCAAAACTAGCATAGTCTCACTTCAGTAGTTATTTAACAGATTTTCTAATTAAGCTTTTGGTGAACAGTTTAAGAAAAAGACTTTTAGAATGTTTGTCTTACTCTGTTACTCTAAAACTTTAAAAGCCATGCTTGATTAAGAATAGCTATGAAAAATGTTTTTTGGACAAATGTCAAGTATTGATTCAAGTTGGACGAAAAAATATTCAATAATCCTTAATTCTTTAAAATTAGGGTTCATACATTTTGGGAGAAACATCTTTATTGAAAAATCATATAGTTTCACAACCATGCTCTGATACCACTTGTGAGTCTATTGGATTTCTAATAATCAATTATAGAAAGCCAAACAGATCTTGTAACCAATGAGTTACACAACATGAGACAAAGAGTGTACCTTTCTCCATAGTGAGAGCGTTTCTCTACTGTGTGCTTTGATTTCCTTAGAGAAGGAGAAAACAAGATTTCACTCCCTTTGACTCCTCCTTATTATTATCTCACATTCGTGATGTTGGTTGCGTTGAGAGGATACTTTAACATTAGGAAGGGGATCTTGTTTCACGTTAGTGTGTATTAACCCCTTTATATCCACTACTTCCATCAAGTGGCAGTTATCCTTAAAAATTGTTCCACTTAAGCCCATGACCCATATACAATTTAATCCATAACTATTAATTATTTATTTATTTATCATATATGTCATCCATATCACACGAAAACAAATCTTACACTATATGTCTTGTCCATATATGAACTGATATGACAAGTTCTAAAACCACTTCATTTAACAAAATCCAAATAAGGCCAAGTATCACAAAGGAGGAACTCTATTATGATAAGGCAAAACTAAACTTTGAACATAATTAGTGGAATTCAACCAAAATCTTTTGTTGGGAATTTCAATCCACCCAATGTCATCCAAAAAGAAAAAAAAAGTCAAATGTACAAACTAACAAAAGAACTGAAAACTGCATGCAATAAAATTGAAATTTGTTGAGGTTATAATTGTGAGTAAGGTTATCTCCAAATCAAATTTCCCAACTGTAATCAACTCAACCTTCTGCCCACCAATTGTTCCATCAAATGACTCACAAACTAACATTTCAACCCAGTCCCCTACAACTCCATAATCAAAATCACCAAGAACCTCCACATCCTATCCCCATGGTTTAAGCCTCTAACAGAAGAAATAACAAGCAAACACTAACAGAGGAAGTTACAATTTTCATAAGCTATTTTAAATTTGTAACAGAAGCATGCATTTCTTTGTAACTAGTGAATAGTAATAACTATTTTTTTTATTAGTGAAAACATATTCATATATATAAGATGGTACCCAAAGTACCAAAATTACAACATTAAGTTCAATTACAAATGAGCAACCCCCCGTTACAACTATCCTAACATCCATGTTGTAGACAATAAACCAATTATAGAAAAATTAAGCCATAACCAAAAAGCAATAACACCAAAAAGCCATTACTCTCTAGTAATCATAATCTCAAGAAGTGAATATATATTTAATCATGCCATTCAAGGATTTATATATCATAACTAAATAATAAACCAAAACCAGTTACTAAACCAAGCACAGTTCACACAAAACACAAACCAAACATATACACATACACTTCATTTATATCACCATGAAAACCCATCAACAACCAAAATTGAAAACAAAAAAGCAACATAAGAGAAAACAACACATGGATCATTCAAATAACATCCAAATAGGAGGAGATCAAAATCATAGAAAATTAAAATTAGAAAATGGGTTTGAAATGTCAAATACCTTGAGCAAAAATTGACCA
Source organism: Amphicarpaea edgeworthii (assembly GCA_014843725.1). NCBI lineage: Eukaryota > Viridiplantae > Streptophyta > Magnoliopsida > Fabales > Fabaceae > Amphicarpaea > Amphicarpaea edgeworthii. Next base: position 13,033,351 of record CM026324.1, read on the forward strand.
GAGAAGAAACAAGTCCAAAAGAAATGAGATTGCAACCCAGAACAAGGAGATTAAGTGGTGAAATCAAGATCTCATTGGAGAGAAGAACAAAGATGCTAATAGTGAAGAACCACAGAGAAGAACAACATGAGTTAGGTTAGGTTTGTGTCAAAAATATAGGACATGATGGTAATTTTTTATTTTTCATAAGGGTATTTTTGTCTAATACAAAAAATTAGTTCTCATTTTTAAAAAGCTGAATGAGAGAAGTTAAAAATTATAGCTTCACTAAAAGCTTTACTGGGAGAAGTTAACTTTTCCAAAAGTTAAAAATATTATTCATCCAAACATCACTTTTAAATTATAAAGAGCTTATGCCAGTAGAAAAGTTTCTAGAAACTCTTCTAAGGCACATCCAAACAAGCTCTTTATCTCTTATTGAGACCTTAATGATGTTATAGCTTATGCATAAGCAAAAATAGTACTATACTCATTGCACATCCCAAATCCCACACACACACACACATAATAAAGTAATACTTTTAAGGACTTGTCAAAGAAACACATTGAGATATATAACATCTAGATCGCATAGAGATTGGAACATCCAAAACCTTAAATCACAACACAAAAGTAATGTTGCAATCTACTCAATGAGAAACTTCAACATCATTTGAAATAGAAAAAAAAATCTTAGAGGGACAATCGTCTACAAAGAAGGAAAGGAGTATATAGAAGAATAATTAGGTTTGAGCAACTTCATACAACTATTTTGGGTATTTTATATAGATAACAATATTTTATCTACTCCATTAAGGAAATGCTTTATACAAATTTTTATAAGCTCCATTCTAGTTAAATTTAAATGGATTATGACCATGACATCCTGAAGCAAACAAGGGTGAAAATGGTGTATTCGTTGACTATTTAAAAGAGAACTCATAGTGTTTAGGTTAATTTGTTTAATCTTATTAAACCATATAATCTAGAAAAAAAAAATATTTTAAATCTCTCTAGACATTGGGTAAAACACAAGCCAGAAATAACAGCTAGAATATATAACATGTATTAATTGATTCAAATAAAATGCCCAAATTTCTTAAAACTCAGAGCAATCTATAGAAATCACAAAGTGAAATAGTAATCATGACAAAGGGTACAAGATAAAAAAAAAATGCAAGGAAGATCAGTGAGTCTACGAAGAAGTGAGAGAATAACAGTTATGAAAAAAAAACGATGAATTAGGCAAAAATGAATAATCCAATCATTGTTGAATCAGTTACAAACTCAACATATACCAAAAACAACAACAATACAAGGGCACAAAATGAACTAATATGTACCAACTTGAGGAGCAACAAGAAACTAATTTAGATCTAAACCAAGATTACATCAAAATCCCAAATTAAATCATGTATAATATAATGATACATACATATGCCATTTGTTTTATGAATTACATTTTTTGAACTAACAATGGTTGTTATAGTGGAAGACTACTTCTTCATTGAAGAAGAAAAAGATGTAATAAGTTTGACAACACTTACAAATAAATTTCTAAAAAACAACCAAAAATATTTAACATTGTGTTTTTGTCAAACTTGTTACCTTGATAAGTGTTATACATGCTTGCTATTAGTAAATTGTTAGTTCTTTCCCGTAGTACTCATTAGTCACAACTTATTATTTAGATAATACAACACTACACGCAGGTGTTGATCTAGAAAAGGAAAGTCTTAAATATCGTTTATATGGTAATAACTTATTCCATTTTAAATGTACAATAATTTTAAAAATATCATCCAATTTTTTAACAAATAATCGAGCTATCATTCTCAATATTCATGGAAAAGCCACCTTTCAAAAAATTTGGAATGGAAGATACAAATGGGAATCTTCATCGAGTAAATATATATATGGATGATGATGTAACTTACTTGGCAGATAGTCTTGAAGAGATAGAAACATTCTACAATTTGAAGGAAAAACATATGATAACAATAAAATTAGAATCTACAAACTCAACAAGGAGAAAATTATTTATCCATCGTGAAAAAAAATGGTATATGAATCAATATGATGTTAAATTTGCAAATCTTCATCCACGAAAATTCTTTTTCAATGAAATGGTATATAGTTGATTATATTATTTGAATATTAGTATATTGTACTAATGTTAATCACAAAATTAACTATTAATTATATAATTTATTTGTTGATAACTTAATTATGGATATCTAATAATTATTTTTAGAAAAAAAATTATCTAAATTCTTACTCATTTGAAAAGGGATAGTAGACAAACCACAATGTCATTTATAGTGAAAACAATCATTATATAAATATAATTAATAACAACAACCATACAGTAAACAACATAAAAAAACAACAAAATGTAAAAATCAAATGACCAACTAAAAATAAGAATAAACATCTAATCAAAAGCTAACAAGAGCCTAATCGATTAAACAAAAATATATAGTTGAACTTGGTGAAGGAATATAATAATGAATGAGGTAGATATCTATTTTCCTGAGTTGACTTTGTATCACTTAATTCTATTCTTGCATCGAAAATATTTTGCATCACCACAAGTTTTTATTATTCTCTTGACTCCATTAAAGTAAACATCGAGTGTATCCTTGAGATGATTATTGGGTAAAGATTGCAATACACTCTTCCCCTTATCAACATTGGAATCAAGAACATGTTCGACATTAAAATATTTAGAAGTCAGTGGATGATGGTTAACAACCAAATCAATCTCACTTTTGGATTGATGACTATTGGGCATTGAAGAAACATATCCAGCAAATTCGAATGATTTATATCAAAAGATGCAAGATTATATCAAATGATTTATAAATTAAACAACAAATAAACTAAAATTGAGTACAATGAAACCTTTGCAAAATTTGGAGGACTTGAATTGTTTTTGAATTCCGTTATAATAGCTAAATAAAAAAAAATATGTCTCACCTTAAACAATATTTCTTAATCAATAGTCTTTTCAAACTCAGTAGGCTGATCTTTCGAATCCTAAAAAACAAATATGATACGTTGATTGTGTTAAATATAGGAAGCAAAAAATAATATCAAGAAGAATCCTTATTTTTATTGAAAATTCATAAAAAGTAAACATTTGACCTTATACTTCTCTGTCAATGAAGCACATGATTGTCCCAAGAGTGAAACACAATCATAATCAAAATAGTAAAAATCACTACAAATTTTTTTGTTTTAGTGACCAAAAACTAAGTAAATCAATCACTATTAAGGACAACAACCGATACAAATCAATCGCAAAAACTCAAGTCGCTAAACCTTTAGCGACTGAAATATGATTCGATCGCTTTTTTCAATGATTAATTAAGTCGTTGTATGTCACTTATATTATTCATTTGCTAATATCAGTCGCTATTAGCCACCATTAAATTTAGCCGCTAAATCACAATTTTTTAGTGGTGATGCAGCCTCATCATACCCATCAAAAACCTCTAACTTAAGTTTATACCTAACATAAATATCTATTAGAATTATTTTTTGCAAATAAATAAAGGAAAGGAAAACAGTTACCTAAGGATGATTTCTTCAGAACTCTTATCACACTTAGGACAATATTTAGTTTCATCCTTATAAATGACAACCCTATGACACTTACATGCCTCATAGTACTATTTCTCACCACTTATGACAAACACAACTGTGGCCAAGACCACAAACGTACCATCTTGCATGACAAAATTCACACTCAAAGTTAACATACAAAAGTATATAATTCAAACAGTAATTAGAAAAAACATATAACCTCTTAACATATATGCAATTGAAAAATATTTTTTTCTTAAAAACATACAAAAAAATCATTTTCCATTGGAAAACTACAGCTAGACCCAACAATAAATTCAACACGACTATCCACTTGCATAACTTGTTCATCCATGTTGTATATAATATAAAATGACAAGTTAAAAACAACATAAAAGGTAAATGACCATTGTAATTGTAATTTATATATAATCCATATTAAAATATAAAAATCATCTCTTAAGTTCAATAGTTACATCAATGCCTCAATCTACTAATATTCGAGATGTATCCATGACATTCTCAAGACTATAACACCTAGTCATATAAATTGTAGGCAATGAACTTCTTTTAAAATCATGAGCACAATAATTTAAAAGTAAATAACCAGAGTAATATCGAATGAATACTATAACATCCTATTTTTAGGAGTTAGTTATTAGACATTGTTATATCGTGTATCTATGTGCTTAAGTGTTTGTTGTTGTGTGTATGAGATTATATGACTTATTTTACTACTTTAACTACAATAACTTTAATTATGTATCTCTCTGTCATAGTTTTAAAATTCGAACCGATGATCGAACTGGTCAAGACACTGAGTCATTAGGTCATTGTTCGAACTAGCGGGTCACTAGTTGACCCGCATAACCTGACCTATATTGAAAAAAAATAAAAATATTTATTATATACAAATTTTAAATTTATAAAACTTTATTTAATTAATCTTTAATACTATTAAAAGTTATTTAATTTATTATTCTTTTATTTTTTAACATCTCCTATTATTAGTTGTAATTTTCTTTTATATATATTTCAATTTTTATTTTATAAATCACTCCCTTTATTTTACTTTTATTCAAAATACTAAATTCTTGTTGAGAACACAAGAAAAAAAAATATGATAATAAATAAAATTTATGTCAAAGATTTATATATATATATAAATGTTTCGCAATAATTATTAATTAGATCATTAGCTTAATGGTTATTTTAACCTTTGAAAACTAAATAGATGCAGGTTTAAATCCTAACTTTGCCAAAATTCACTTAACTTTTTATTTAAATTAACTAATTAAATCAAAGCCTAACTTAGGAATAAAAAAAGGGTAATTATGTCATTAGTAAAAAAATTAACTAATTAATTAATTTAAATAATTATTAATTACAATAAAAAAAAAGTCAACATTAAAGATGACAGTCAATGCCTTAAAATTAATGGAGGGACCAAAAGTGCTTGATTTTGAAAGTAAGGGATCAAAATTGTGGATTTGAAAAAGTAGGGGGACCAAAACTACAATTAAGTAAAAAAAAAAAAAAGTCTTGTGATTATAGCATATGTACTCAGTGTACAATCTTTGGTAAAATACCATTAGTCCATCCCATCCATCTCATCTTTATAATGAAAAGATAAAAGATTGAATGGTGATTCATGCATCATGGCATACTGGGCTTAGTGTTCTTCCTACTCATTTGTGGATCCATAATAGATGCAGATCCTTGTAAAGTTGTTACACCATTTAAGGCTAAATCTATGTGATTCATGCTTCCAGTGGATTTTATGCTTAGTGTTAGATCCTATCTAGGTGCAACCATTGGCTAAGTGCCAACTTTTGGGCTTGTAACAGCTTGGCGCCATATAAATCTGGATGTTCATACACATTGCATGCAATTGAAAGACAAATACTAACTTGCATGCATGCATCATGGCATACTTTAAGAAATGTGTGGCTAATTCTATGAGAATGAGGTTGTGAATTTTGTTGCCATGTGCTTGAGTCTTCTTATCATGAAATTGATGTATAAGGTTGTCTGAATTTGAATTACTATAGCAAATCTACGAGGAAGTACATTGCCTAAAGTTAACATAGGAGTAAAACTTTAGATCTTGGGCCTTGGTATGTGATGTTGGTTTAGCATGATATAAAAGTTTATTTTGTTTTGTGCTGGTAGTTCTATATATATATATATATATATATATATATTACTTTAGGGGGACTAGTCGTGTTGAAAAGTGTGATTCTAAGTTGTTTTGTTAAGTGGTAAAATCTCCATAGCCTTGTAGTAATGAGGCTTTTGAACAACTTGTTTTATGTTTTGAAGTTGTATAACTCTGAAGTTTAAACTTTAACCAACACGCAATACGAAGGCTGTTGCATTGCAAATTTGGTTCATAGAGGATCTGGTTGTGACTCCCTTTTGAATGTCTCCTAGAATATTGTCAATAGAGAGATCTTTTGGCTGCTTCCACTCTTTAGGTAGACCATGAATGGTTGGAGAGGCAACTGATACACTTGAATCTTTAGTGGAGGTAGATGGAGATGGCTCTTGTGCTTGAGGCTCAGTCAATTCACTGTAAATGGGTCCTACATAATCATCAAAAGACACATTTTCCTCCAACTTGGAGTCAGACTCATCAAATGCAATGTGTACAGATTCTTCAACAACTAAAGTTCTTTTATTATAAACACGATAGGCTTTACTGGACAAAGAATAACCTAAGAATATAGCCTCATTAGCCTTTGGATCAAACTTGCCAAGTGATTCTTTGCCATTGTTTAAAACAAAACACTCACAGCCAAAAACTCGCAAGTGATTGATATTGGGTTTTCTTTCATTGAAAAGTTCATAAGGGGTCTTTTTAAAGATAGGTCTTATTAAAACACGATTCAAAATATAGCAAGCAGTTGACATGGCATCAGCCTAAAAGTACTTTGGAAGACCAGCTTCGTTTAAAACAGTTATAGCCAATTCTTCTAAAGACTGGTTTTTCCGTTCAACAACACCATTTTGTTGTGGTGTTCTTGGAGCAAAAAAGTTGTGCTTAATACCATGATTCTCACAATATTCATAAAATATTTCATTTTAAAACTCTCCCCCATGGTCACTTCTTAATGAAATAATTGAAAGATTTTTCTCTCTTTGAATTTGTTTGACAAATTTAATAAAAGACTTTATAGCTTCATTTTTATGCTTTAGAAAGTAGGTCCAAGTAAATCTAGAGAAATCATCAACTATAACCAAAGCATAGAGGTTTCCTCCAATACTCATTGTCCTAGAAGGACCAGAGAGATCTAAATGTAAGAGCTCAAGAGGTTTAATAGTTGAAACAATGTTTTAGCTTTGAAAGAAGTTTTAGTTTGTTTCCCTCTTTGGCAAGCTTTACATAAGCTCTCTTGTGAATATTTTTGCTTAAGGAGACTAATCACTAGGTCCCTTGAAATGAGCTTGTTGAGATGGTTCATATGTATATGTGCCATAGCCATGAGGTACCAACCTTACTCATGAGGCAGTTTTCAAAAGGAATATAATTTTCAAAGTCAAGTACATATACATTCTGGATTCTCTTGCCAACAAGTTTAACATTGCCTTGCTTATCACTAATCAAGCACTTTGAATGATCAAAAGATACTCCATACCCTTTGTCACAAAGTTGATTAATGCTAGGAAGGTTATGCTTCAACCCATCAACAAACAAGACCTTTTCAATTATAGTTGAGGAGAAGTTACCTATGTTACCTTCACCTGAAATTCTCCCTTTGTTGTTGTCTCCATAAGTGGCCCAACCACCTAGTTTCTAAATGAGAGTGACAAATTTTCTATTGTCACCTATTATATGCCTTGAACAGCCATTATTAAGATACCATTGTGATTCCATGGCTTTCAAGCATACCTACAAAATAGATTAGGTGTTGGTCTTAGGTACTCAGATTTTCTTGGGTCCTTTTTTGTTAGTGCTGACATGAGTAACCTTTGGAATCCATTCAAATTTCCCTTTAGGTACTCCATGTTTCTTAATGATGCAATTATTTGAAGTATGTCCTTTATGCATGAAGTAATTGCAAATAACAAATGATACTTGGGATGACTTAACAAAGTTTCTAAAAGGTTTTTCATTCAAGTCATTTGTAAATCCAATCCTAGTTTTGTTAAGAGCTCTTTTTTGCAATCTTAGCAAAGCGTCAAAATTATCTCTTCTAATTGTGAACTCTGCTAAAGTCTTCAAAAGATATTCATTTTTTAATTTTAAATCATTGCAAAGCTCACATGGAATTGAATGACTTGTAGAAGCAATGTTGGCTTTGCAAAAGGAGTGTTCCAAATCAAGTTTTTCCTTTTCAAATTTAACCTCTGAAAGATCCTTTTCCATTTGAGTCAATTTGTCTACATGCCATTTAATTTTTCCTTTGAGAAGACTATTTGCTTTGGCTAGGCATTTGGACTCTTCAACTAATTCATTGAAAGCATTATGTAGTTCAAAATTATCTTCAATATCGGAATCTATTTCAGTTTCCCAATCTGAAGAAGATTCATGATTTGAAATACTTACATTGCTTTCTTTATCCGATTCTTCATTAGCCATCAAGCATATGTTGGCTTCTTCACTTTCAGAACTGTCAGATGAAGTGGTGGATGCATTGTCTTCCCAAGCTATGTATGTTGTCTTTTTCTTTGAGCTTCCTTTGAATTTCTTTCTTTCTTCACTATGCTTCTTTTTTATGTCTGGACAGTCAGCCTTGATGTGTCCTGGTTCACCACATTCGAAGCATATGTAATTGTTTGAGGATACTTCGTCTTTCTTCACCATCTTCTTGGTAGGGTATCCTTTGCTTTTGTTGGTTCTGAAATCCTTCTTCTTCTTCAGAAACTTTTTGAATTTTCTTACAATGAGAGTTAAGTTTTTTGAATCTGAATTGGTTTCTTCATCATCATCATCATTGCTTTGGTCTGACTGATGTTTTTCAACTTTCAGAGCTATCCCTTTTGTCTTCTTTTCTTTATGCTCTTCTTCGTTCATCCGGGTCATATCCATTTCGTGTTCTCTCAACTTTCCGAACAGCTCAGCACTCGTCATGGTGGCCAAGTCTCGTGTCTCTGAAATTGCTGTGACCTTTGGCTGCCATGTTCTGTTCATGTTCTTTAGGATTTTAACATTCATCTCCTCATCTTTGAACATTTTTCTGAGGCCTTTGAGATGATTTACTATATGAGTAAATCGCATTTGAAAGCTGGATATGGATTCACCAAGCAGCATCTGAAATGTCTCATATTCTTGTATGAGTGTGTTCTTCCTTGAGCGTCTCACTTCCGGAGTTCCTTCATGGGTTATCTCTATCGTATCCCAGATTTCCTTAACGGTAGAGCAAGTTGAAATCTTGAAAAACTCATCAGAATTCAAAGCTGAGTGTAATATGTTCATCGCTCTTGGATCATAATTAGCTTTTTTTGTTTCTAATTCAGTCCAATCATCAGTTGGTTTTATAATGGTTTTTCCATCAATAATAACGGTTGTAAGCGTAAGTCCATTAATTACCGCCTGCCAGACGCCTCGATCAATCGACTCCATGAAAATTTTCATACGGACTTTCCAAAATGGATAGTTATCTCCACAAAAAAGAGGGGGTCGATTGATTGAGCCGCCTTCAACAAATGGTAATCGATTTCCGGCCATGTTACAAATCCTTGATTAAAAAACAAGAACCAACTCTTGATACCAATTGTTAGGATCAATCGGGTAATCAATCAAGAGGGGGGATGAATTGATTTATCATAAAGTAACAGATTCTTTTCCTCAAAAATATTTTTCACCACCACTCTTGAGGTTGTAATAAAAGCGTTTTTAGAGAATGTTATATTGATTGAATAAACCAGAAAAACAACCTCAGCTTAAGATAGAAATGATTTAGAACAAATTATCCTGATAAAGATAAAATGCTAAATTGAAATAGATCAAGGGATAGAGAGATAGAGCCTGTTGATTTATACTGGTTCGATCAACCACCGATCTACATCTAGTTCTCCCTTTCACCAAGGGGTTCCACTATGAATTTGATTACATACACCATGCACACACAATTCACAGCAAATCCTGATTTCACAACCTGAAACAAGAACCTAGAAGATTGAATGTGAAAATACCATTCACCATCCAATTTCTAAACTCTAGAACAACACAATTCTAGAAACAAAATTAGAAATACCATCTAATTTCAACACAGCATTTAGGAACAAAATTCTCACAATGCTAATCAAACAAGATCAATGAAAAAGATTAAAGAACGAAAATACCTTGATGTGCTGATATAGCAAATATGAGATCAGATCAAGAAACTCCAATATAAGAAAATTTAGCAATCAAGAACTAATGTTGAATCACCTCAATTCATGAAGGAACAAGAGAGGGATATAGTTGTATAGGCTTAGAGGTTCAATCTCAAATGGGTATAGTAGTAAAAGCAATATTGAGTTTTCTGAAACTCAAAAGATTAGAGAATGTGCAGAAGAAAGAAGAGAGTGATCAAAGCAATATCAAATCTAAAAATCAAATCAAAGATTTAGATTTTGACAATTGAAGGAATGAAAAGATATTGTGACTGTTTGTTGGTTGTTCTGCATAGAATGATATAGATTCAAATATATGGCATGGGTCAAAAAGATTCGAAGTTAGTTAGACAAAGAATGAGTCTTGGAGATCTTTAAAAATGACCGTTATACCAGATATAATCAATTGCAATCAAGGTGTAATTGATTATCCCCGTGTATCAGAATATGATTTACACTTATTGTCAGTTGTTGTAATCGATTAACAGTAGACTGGTAATCGATTACAAACAAGACAGAGCCAATTCTGAATATCAGAGATCATCTGGTAATCAATTGCCACAAGATGGTAATCGATTGCAAATGAAACAAAGCAATTTTTGAATCTCAAAGATTGTCTTGTAATCGATTGCAGCTCGATGGTAATCGATTGCAATGGATACAAGGCAATATCTGAACTCTGAAATTAACATTGTAATCGATTGCAATGGTTGGTAATCAATTAACTCGATACCAGAAATGGTTTCAAAACTGATTAGGCCATCTTGTAATCGATTCCTACAACTTGTAATCTATTGCAATCACTCAAAATTAGTTCCTAAGAAGTATATCATCTAGTTATGCTAGAGATAATAGAAAATAGGGCAAATCAAAACATCAAGCAAGAATGATATAGTTTAGCATATAACAAACAATACAATACCATCATCCATACATGTTATGGCATAAAAAGAAAATACTAGACTAAGAGAACGGAAAAGACTTAAGGTATGAAGATACCAAAAATCTAAATGAAGAGGCGAGGCGTCAATCTTCAGGTACTTGTTGATACCCTCCCGCTTCATACTGTACGCTGCAAAATGTTTTATGTTAAAGTTTTAGAACAAGTTTTATTACTTGAATTATGAAATTCATTTATAAGAACCTCATGTTGAGTTTTAAGGATAAACATCTTTATTTCCAAATGCCAACAAAATTTTCCCACCATTTCTTTAACTCTATACTTAGTTTGTTCTGAAAAAAAAATTATTATCAATCTAGTTTTCCAAAATTAATCATAGCTCCAACTTGACAAGTCCTTACAAATACAAAGCTATTTACCACAATGTTATTTTGGCAAATTAAAATACAACAATAAGTAGATTAGATGATCACCCACATTAAGCTCTAACAAAGTTTCAACCTGATCACCAAATACAGTATATGAAACCTTGTCTCTGAAATACAAAATGACAAATCAAACAATTCAAAATTATTTATCTATTATTATTAGAAACCTCACTTGTCATTAGCCAGCTCAAACTGAACTCATTTGATAAATTTGTCATCTTTAACAATTTTCTTTTCTTCAAACATCCTAGTGATCACACAAGTAGGTATGTAAGAAATTCCAATTTATATACGTTGGTTATAATATAAATAATACACTGTCAGCAAAACCACTGCATTATATACACATCAATTAGGAAGTCATGATCACCATTTGTTGCCATAACCTCCTTAGTATTCATATAAGTCATGACGTTATACAGTATAGTAGCATCATCAACCTTAATCATTGATGTTTTAATGTGAAACAACAACTTGAACCTATGATTTGTAGCACGATAAGAGCCACCATTACCAATAACTTTGAAGAAGCTTATATCATAAACCTCATTTTCAATTAGAGACTTAGTGAATCTTCTCATAGTTGGCTTATCAATAAATGTTTGTATCTTTTGGCCCTAGAAAAACTCAATTCAAAATAAATTACCTGAACCACACACAAGTAAACAATAAATAAAATCAAACAAAAGAATGGCAAGATGAAACAATTCATACATCAGCATCCACAAGTACCATTTCAATAGAATATGGATGTGCCAGATCATCTGTCGGATACATATTTCACACATGCATAACCCGCACCTTGAGTCTCCAATTGTACTTCTCATTAGTAAGGTCTACTACATTATCAAATGTATTCTCCATCTTAATAACTCTATAAAGGTCAAGTTATTTCTGAAAATGAAATATATTTATTAGAGAATATCAGCTGCTATAACAATCGAAATGTAGTGTATCGAAAGAAAGACAGTCAAATATAAATATTTAAATTTCAAATTGATTCTTAGTCTAATAATAACCTATCATGTAAAGAGCAGATAACATTCTCAGGCTATAATCTATATACACAACTATAAAATTGTCGAGTTACATGCCATACAAAAAATAGAAAATGTAAAACATAAAAGAGAAACAAAGTTCGAGTCTCACGTAAATAGTACAGTTTGTTATCCAATAGTAGAATGACAAAGTATAATAAAAGTGAAGATGACATGCATTGGAGGATGTAAAAAAGCAAAAAACATGTAATGGATAAAAAATTGAATTAGATTAAAAAAATATAGTCTACTAACAGATAGAATAAAAAATTTAATTAATTACACTATTTAATTAATAGTGTTTTAGCCTTGTGGAAAAGTTCCTGATGGTTTAAGCAGGAAAAAGAATTTTCAATCCATTACAATTAGTCACCCTGAAAATTATAACACTATTTATGTACATAGTATGCTTAAAAAGTATGAAATTTAAATAAATAGTAAACTGCAAGGCATCATTTTGATATAAATTACTCATTGTAATTTTTCAAGAATTGTGTCAATATGTTTCCTTGTTTTCCCATTATTCTCTATTTCTCTCAAATTATCTTTTTCATCCATGTGACCAATTGCATCTAGTTTAATAGTAGAAAAAAAATAAGAATCCAACAAAAATAATGTATTGTAAAATAATTCAAATAATTTAAGAATTAAAAAATGAATATAGTTTATAACTAACTCATCAAATATGTTTCCATCAAAGACACCAATATGATTAAGTCACAATTTTTTTGTTGCTAAATTGAGATTTTTTGTAGTGTCTCCGTCTCAATATTATAAACTACATACAATTTTTAGCATAATTATCTTCAGAGAGTTCTTTCAACAACTCCACCTTTGTCGAGCTCCTTGGACCACCCTTCGTAGAAGCATTTGTACACCCTTTTTTACCTGGTGGCTTGAGCAATGGTCTCAATAAAGACATTCACTCTACGTCTTAACACTTGACCAGTGAGACACCTGTCACTAGTGAACCTTACTCTCCTTTACAACATCGTCACAAGTTTTGGGTATATCTTTTGCTAGTCTCTGAAGTAACCTTGAATATCATAGCTAGAGTTTGAATTTTTAACAACATTAAGCCCTAGTCTTTCAAACTCATCAATGTCGTAGAAATATTTTACACTATGGTAGCCATTGTTGGTAAAGGTAGGAGTTTTAGAGTTCATGAAGTTGTTTAGGTTAGAGGTGAGAGAATAGAATGATTTGGGAGTTTCTTGTACATGAGAGAGTAAAATATTTTCTAGAAGTTACAAGTTTGGCTAAGTAACTAAGAGAAGCCAAACAATTCTTAAATTTGAAAGTGGTGGGAGAGATTTTGCATGAAACCCACCATAATGTGGTGTGATGTATACACGTTGGTAACTATGTATGTCTTAAGTAACTCAACAAGATGGGGTGGTGATTGAGAGGGACTCTCAGGATAGCTAGATCTGGAATTTAAAGAAATGTGGTGGCTATTCTGTGTACACGGCTTATAATGCTCAAATTCTTTTGAATGGTTCGCAATGCAATGGTTTGTTAATGGATATTTGGAATGCTAAGGCACCCCCATTAGCTTTGCACTTTATTTGGAGATTATTTCTTGACAGATTGCCTACAAAGCTAAATTTAATAGCTAAAAATGTTGATATTCAAGACTCAAATTGTGTATTTTGCAATTGTGCACCGGAATCAGCTTATCATCTTTTTTTTCCTGCTGTGGTTCATAGAATTTGTTTGTGGTGCTACAACTGGTTTGATTGGCAATCTATTTTGCCTGGCTCTGCAAAAGCACATTACTGGAACCACTCTGGTCTCATCACAGATAAAATCTTCTCCAAGGCTTGGAGTTCAATCTGGGTGGTTATTCTTTGGTCTGTTTGGTGTCTACGAAATGAAATTATCTTTAATAATGGCATTTTATCCTATGATGGTCTGCTGGATAGCATCATGATTAAGTGTTGGATTTGGATGAAAAATTTGATTCCTGAATTTTATTATTCTTTCTCTGAATGGTATTATAGCCAAACAGCATGTATACATAATCTAAATGGTAGAAGAGAAATAAATGAGATCTATTATGAGAGGGGCACATGATGTCGATTGGCACAATATGTAGATTATTATATCATAGAGTATTTTCTTCAAGCATTTGGTGAGCATAAATATTTGTATGGTTGTCAGGTGCATCTGGAGTGGGAGTCTCATAACAATTCCAAACTCAGCAGATTCATTAATCATTATAGTAATTGGTTTAGCACTATGGGAAGATTATGTCATATTAATTATTACTACATTTGTTAGTGGGGTGACTTCTTCAGTGGTGTGGGGCTACAAAAAGTCTTGCTTGGCTATGGTTTTGCTACTCTCTACTTTGTTACAACTCAATCTGTAGTGTGTTTTCTTTTTATCGCAATTGGTTTTTTGTAACTTTGTTTTAACTCCTTTTTTGTACTCCAGATGTAATTTTGAATTAAAATTAAATGTGATTTTCACTTTATACAATCATATCTCTCCTAATTATTTTGTTGTCACCATCACCACCACCAGCATGGTCGTCGTCCTCGTTGTTGTCGCCACCACTATCGTGTCACCACCATCACCACGACCACCACTGCCGCCACCACACAAGGCCACCGCCACCACCACCACCATCATGGTTGTCGTCTCCATTGTTGCCGCCACCACCATCGCCATCACCACGACCACCGTTGCCACCACCAACAAGGCCACCGTCACCACCACCATCATAGTCATCGCCACCATTATGGTTGTCATCCCCGTTGTTGCTGCCACCTCCGCCACCACGATGGTGATGACGGCAACAATGGGGACAACGATCATGATGATGGTGGTGATAGTGGCCTTGTTGGTGGTGGTGGTGGCAAAAACGATGATGGTAACTATGCTGGTGGTGGCGATAGTGGTGATGGTGATGGGGGAAACTGCGTGTAAATGTGAATGAAAGATATGATTGTATAGGGTGAAGATTAAATTTAATTTTAATTCAAAATTACATCTAGATTATTAAGATTTAATTAATGACTATTATTTAAACTTCTCACCTTTCATAATAAACATGTCCTCTCACTTGAAATGCCCTCTCTCTCATATATATATATATATATATATATATATATATTATCTTTTTGACTTATAAAAAAAAAAAAAAAAGTTACTCAACAAGATGCATTAAGTTGTCTCCTTTGAAACGGAGATTTTGACACATGTATTAATTCATACATTGGACATTATGCAACAAGTGTTATGCACATATAATGACTTAGTGAACATTGAATGATATAAGTGAACCAGACACCACACTTTAACCCAAAACCTTAAGGCTTGGGTTTATGGCCCCATGTCTATGTTTGAATCCATCCATCCATCTTTATGTGGCTTGGGTTTATGGCCCCATGTCCATGTTCGAATCCATCCATCCATCTTTATGTGGTTGTGTTGAGTACAAGTGTGAATGTGAAGTCCCACATTGAGTAGGAATGAGAAAGTTGAGCACCATATAAGTGAGAAAACGACTCATAATCGAATCCATCCATCCATCTAACTCATCTAAGCTAGTCCAAGTCACAAGTGAAGGGGTTGAACACCAGGGAGATTTCACCAATAGGCCTCGAGCATACCACATAAGTGAACTAGACACCACACTTTAATCCAAAACCTTAAGGCTTAAGTTTATAAGTCGTTCTCTCACTTATATGGTGTTCAACTTTCTCATTCCTACTCAATGTGAGACTTCACATTCATACTTGTACTCAACAGTTTGGCCTTTAAATATAGCAATGGTGTTATCACAAAATATAGGAATGTAACTATCATTAACATTGTAGTCTTGAAGTTTATTTTGTATGCAAAGCAATTGAGAGCAACAACTTGCAGCTTATGTGTACTTTGCTTATGTATTATTGGATGAAGCTATTGTTCCTTGCTTTTTACTTGTCCAAAAGACTAAGTTTCCATTTATGAAGTGAGATCCTTCACTAGTGTTTTTCTCTTTTCTAACCCTTAGTTGAAAATTTTAAGTTGCGGATTGAGTACTAGATGTATGCTGAGTTGATCGAAGTAGTAAAAAATTCACTAGTGCACTCTTTTCTATCCCTTATCTCCTTAATTGTGTTCATTGCCTTGGTTTAGTAGATTTAATATCTTATAATTGATAGGTGTATGTTAAAATGATACTAGGATAATACTAGAACAACTCTAGGATAGCAAACAAGTATTATTATTCTCACTAGGTCAAAGTAGAATTAAATATAATGCTTAAAGATTAGATATATTAAAATTGCATAGGATTAAAAGATGGACAGGAACGATTTTCATAACACAACTCCTGTTTACTATACACGTTCTCCCAGTTATCTCTCAATTAATTTTTCAAATATATTATTTCCTTTTCTTTAGCTAGAAGTGTGCACCCCCTTTATCCCTTGTACTCTCTCTTTTGTTCCGTATCTCATCAATTTCTCGTTGCTTTGGTCCAACCACTTTCATTACCATCCACCACGCCCACGCCACAGCCGCCCCTTCCTCCACCTCACTCGCATCGGAACCCCAATTTCTCTAGCAACAACAACATGATAATGACGCACACTTATCCAACTTCTTCTCTGACAACGATGATTTATTCTTTGGAAACCCACTCCTTGGCTCGAATTTGGATACATAAGAGAAAGATGGGTGTGATAATGTTACCGAGTTGTTTAAGCAATGCTTTCTCTCTTTCTTTTGTTTCAGATCTACACCATTGAAATCATCCTCTCCCTCCACTTCCTCCTTCATCACGCGCGGAGTAAAGTGAAAACAATGTTTGTGTTCAACCTGCAAGTGTGGCGGCTACAACACGAAATTGAAGTCGATATCGTGGTCGTAGGATCAAAACAATGAATGTTTGCTCTAAAAACGAATATGCGAATCCAAAATCTCCATTGACAAGTTGAATCGGCGTCAACTATGTATTCATCTTGTTCTTCCAGAAACCCCAAACGAGCACAAAAGTACAAAAGTGGGTCATAAACGAACCACGCCTTGAATCTATGGTGGTTTTCGGTGAATGAAATCTGTGTTTTTTTATTGTCTTGTGTGAGTAGGTTAGGTTAATGCAATTAGCGTATGTTATACAGGTGCACCCCCTATGATGGAATGATGAAAATATAAGGGTGTTTGTTTTAGTTTTTAAAAATAGTTTTTAATTTTTAAAAATTATAAAATTAAAAAATTAAAAGAATTTTTTGGTGTTTTGCTTCGTTTTTTTTTTATAGGATCTCACGTCTTTTATTTTTTTCTTTTCATAAAAATTTACGTCTTTTGTTAATAATTTTACACACAAATCTCACATATTTCATTTTATTTTTCTTAAATAAATCTCATATTTTTTTTACACTCAAGTTCCACATTTTTTAAATTTATTTTCTCTAATAGTAATTTTAATTACCAAACAAATTTTTTCTTTTTAAAAAATAGTCTTTAAAAATAAAAACTAAAAAGCCCTCAAAGTTCAAACAAACCCTAAAATTGCTTAGCGCAATTTTTGCAAAGTTAAAAGCTAGTTTGATTTTGTTGTGTCACTCGTTTAGGTGAATGAGTGATTATAAGAGATGAGAGATTGTGTTCTGTCTTGTGTTGCATAGGAGAATGGGGGTGTACTTATTTTTGTAAATATATATATATATTTGAAAAACAAAAACAAATCACATAATAGGTGGATGAGAGTGTAAAAGTAGCAATATGAAAAATGTTTAGTAAACTCCTTATCGGGCGACTTTTTTGGCAAATGATCATCATACCTCCCTACATTAAAAAAATATACATCCCTTTCTCCTTAATTTCCCATAATGCCCTTCCTAATTTATTCTCTTTTCGAAATAATTTCTTTATTTGCTTTAGCTTACCCCTCCTGCATCATCTCTTTTTCCACAATTAGCTACAATTTTATTTTTGTCATCATCTCTGTCTTCGATAACAATTGAAGAGTACTATAAGCATTCATCTTATTGTCAAGCACATATGTTTTCATGTGTTAATATTTGTGTGTTAATTTAATTTCTACTCCTAATACACATATACTTATCCATCGAACCTCATGTACGAAATTAGTCACACTTTAGATGCACACATTAATTTTTACTCTTTTCCTTTTGATTATTAAGAGATTGGATTGAGAGAGTGAAACTCTAATTGGAATGAACTCATAGTGTCCTTTCAGTGTTAACGGTGTGAAATTTTCTATTGAATGAAAAATGAAAATGTTTGATTTGGTTCCATGGAAGAAAAGATCAATAAGATTTCAATTGATTACTTTTCCGTTGTTTTACCTTGATCCAAAATATGTTCTTTGAAAAATGAATACTCTATGTAAACTTTTGGATGTTTAAATGACATGTAGAAGGGAGATAAAAATAGAGTTTAGATTATTTTTCTATAAAGGGTCTTTAGGTAATAAAAAAAAAAAAAAGGGAGATATGTTATTAATTATGGTAGGTATGTATACCATCAGTCCCACTTTTTTCTTACAAAACGAATATCCAAACATGGAATCATGTTTTTTTTTTTTTGCCCTGTAACGCATTTTGGATCAAAGTGAATCGGACTAAAGGCCCGTTTACTTCTGTATAGAACAACAATGTCATAGAAAGAAGCCATGGTCAAATTTTCATAGTTATTCTTTCCTTTATTTGTCAATATATGTACTTGCTAAGAATACAAAGCTTTTAGCTGAAAAAAAAAAATCTAATTACTCATTTTTGTCAATTTCTTTTACATTCAAGTCTCAATAGACGTACGTGATTGCAAAAATAGCAAGTAGAGACGTAATACATTACGCTTGAAAAAACCAAAACCAATTAATCAGAAATACGTAGTCATCATCACATTTCAGTCTTATCCGAATCCAATTCCCTTAGCTTACATTTGTCTGATGCAAGAACATTCCACACACATGCACAGCATTATACCCTGCAAGAATATATTATAGTAATCATTAACAAGTTCCAAATTCCCAATATCGTTTTTATGATTAAATCAGATATATAATTGACCAAAATAAATAAATATATATATATATATATATATATATATATATATTTTATCTCAGTCATCATCGTCAAAATATGTGTGTCAAAAAAGTATGTGTTATAATCTTGGTATATTTATTCAATGGTGTGTTATCTGATCTAATCAATTGTACCAAACCTTGTTCTTGATAACTTAATTTGCATGAGACTATTAAAAGAAGCCATTTAGTTGTTTGATTTAGCTGATAAACACTGACCGTAATAGAGCTGGTCAAATAAGTGTGGTTTTTTTAGTTTGAAAACTAAAACAAATAAAATACACCTTCTTAATTGTTGTCATGAAGTTACGTGGCCACAAGGACAACAACCGTCTTTTTCAGTAGTCTTTGTCATTTTGTATTCCTATACTCTAATTAGCCATTTATGTGTAAATTTTGTAAATTGTAATGCAATTGATTGACTGAATAAAATATTACAAGATGCAATATATATATATATAACTTCTGATTTTAAAATACTATAAAATAATAAATACAACTTTTTAATATTACAAAATAATCCTTGTATTTTTAAAAAATGGAAAATATATAATTTTACTCTAAATTAAAAAATCCAACGAATATATTGAACTAATAGTTATTGAATAATTTATTTAAGATATTTCTAATTTTGTTGACAATATAAAAATAAAAATATTTTTTATATAAGTGTTTCAAAATAAAATTTGTATAAAAGTACTAAATTTTCAGACACCAAATAATACTGTACAAGCTAGTGATTTTTATTTTGGAATTAATTTAATGATAAAATAAAGAATAAAAAACAAATACGAAATGAAGTAGAAAACGTGGTCCTAAAGTATTGGTGGGTTGGTTTCGTCTAAAATTTTGGTACTACCATCCATCATCAAATTAAACTCAAAAAAGAAAACATAGAGAATATATATATAAAGTCATGCCTTAAATATAGGTTCTGGTTTTCATTTGCTCTGCTTATAAATTATAATGATATAATCTACACACACGACGAGACAATGGGCGAAACTGTGACTTTGCCCAACTTATCTAGCAAAATAGTTGCTATTGCTGTGGGTGAAGCACACACTCTCCTTCTTACGGGTAACTAATTAAACAATAATTCACTTTTTTTTTTCCTCTCAATGTATCAAAGTTGAGTTCCGGAGACTCACCAATGGGTCAGGTTTCAAGATACGAGTTCATCAATTTTTTTTTCACATGGACAATGAAATTCAGAATTCATGTCCTGTGAAAGATACGAGTTTGATCCTTATCAATTTGGACTAATCTTTATTGATTTAGGGTTTACGATTCGTTGGTCGTACACTCGTGCTACTCATCTTTGCAATCAACACCGATTATTAATCATATATATTGCACTTTCTATTGATTACTTGTTATTACTAAGACACTTTGATTCAATTTTGATTTTTGATTTTTGATTTTTGAATGTGTAGGGGATGGACGTGTTTATTCTTGGGGAAGAGGGATACTGGGAAGGCTTGGTCGAGGTTCTGAAAATGACGAGCATTTTCCTGTTGAAGTCAAGTTTAGATCGGAAGAAGACGACAGCGTCAGAATAGTGGGAATTGCTGCTGGTGCTTATCATAGTCTTGCTCTCGCAGGTTCGTTCTAATTACAAACACTTCTCACTTATCTTTGTGATGCCTCTCAATGGATTAACAACATTCCTATAAACATAATTTTTAACATAATTTAATAAAGATGTGATTTTTTTTTTTACCATGATAAAGTATTTATCTACTTTGTTAATGACTAATATCAATGACTAATATCCGTTGATGAGAAAGCATTTTTAATGAAATTCTTCTCTCCTCATCATGTTCAATAACCATATGCATCAACAACTTATTAGTAAAGATGTGGTATTTATGTGGGCATGTTACTTCAACCATTACTTTAAGAAAGCATGTAATGCAAATTATTTAAACACATGCTATGTTATAAGAAATAGTGATAAGAATTATTTTTAAAGAATTTATAAGGATCTAAATCAATGATTCTTTTTTTTTACAGAAACTAAAAACCAAAATTTTCTATGTTTGTATGGACTAACAAATATATTAAACCTGTCCTAAAAAAGCAAATAAAAAACCTTATTAGTATTTACTACTTCCTAGACTAGATAGGGTGAAAAGTTTTAAACTCGCTTCGAAAATACCTCCTTTTCCCGTTTGCGGAAATTTTGATACCTGTTTATGATTTGATCAAACAATTAGAAAAATTATTGTTTGATAAGAGTTGAACAAAGAGCATAGTAGCTTGTAATTCGATCGGCATGGAAACATGAAAATGAAAATGTACCACGCACACCAAATACGGACATGTTTGAATAGTTGTTATTTTTGTGGTATATGAATTTCAACATAAAGACATGTTCAACGAAAAATGAATGTAAAAGAAAAAGTATGAATCCTTTTACAAATTGACTTTTGACTTAAAAATGATTTTTTGCCCGAAAATCAAATTTGCACTTAATGCCATTGGGCGATATATCGAGCTCAAGCCATGGCCATTGGCCAAGATCAACATATATACTCAATCGATTCATCACAACGTTGACTTACCTAATACTAATAGTAAAGCTTTTACCATTTAATTACATCACTTTTTGATTGGTCACACTCACACGACCACTTCACTTAGTTACCTAGAGGACATTGGCATCTCACTATTGATTGGCAACAACTCACTTTATGTTGTTAAATTGTAATCAATCCCAAGTCAGCTAGCTACTCTCAATACAGCATGTTTAATTTTATTTTTCAGTTTTATAGAATTAGTTGTTGTACTTTAATATTTTTAGTGTATAATGATTGGATTATATTTTTTTTTTATAAAAAGTTATGGAAAATACTTTGAATATATGTATGATGTTTAAATTTTTTTTAACTCAGCTTCGGAAATTTTCACTGAGGAAGAGAAAAACGTCAAAAACTCATCTATTTTATTAAGTTTTTTTTTTTCCAATAAAAATATGTTTTTATCCGTGAGTGTCAAGAATTTTTGTTTATTGTTTACAAAATTTAGTTTAGTCAATTTTATCTCTAATATATTTTTCTGTTTTGTTTTTTCACATGACTTCTTGATGACGGTCACTTTTTTCTTCTAATTTCTTTAATAAAAAAAAATCATCATCTATTAACATACCTTATTAATGAAAGGAAAAAAAAATAGAAAAATACATTAGGGATGAAGATGGATTAAACTAAATTTTATGTACTATAAACATTTATTTTTTTTAAGAAAAGGTAAATTTCATATTTTATGATCGGTATGGGTCATTTTTTTTTCTTTTTATAAGTAAGAAAAGGGAGCTAAAGGCTCCAAAGAAATTACAACCATAAAGTGTGACTCCCAAAGAGTTAGTAAGACAAAGCAAAGACACCTTCGGAGGACAAATATAAAAAACATGCATAGGGGGAAATAATTGCGCACCCTTCTTTGCCAAATTGACAGCAACAAAATTTCCTTCCTTTAGAGTATGATTGAGCAGCAGACTTCAATCCTTTGTTAGAAACGTTCTTATGCTAGATATTAAAGTTGCACATGGGTGAGTGATAGGTATTCCATGTAAAATCATTGTTAGAGTTTCTTGTGAGTCAGATTCACAAATAAATTTTCTGAATCCTTTAGACCAAGCAAGCGACAATCCGTGATAAATGGCATGTAACTCTATATTCATATTTGTCACAAATCCACATGAGCCAGAGAACCCTACTATCCAAGTGGAAGTTGAGTCCCAAATAACACCTCCAAATCTTGATAATCTTGGATTGCCAAAAAAGTTCCTATCTGTATTGAGCTTGAGTGTACTTTCAAGCGAGTAGTGTCACTTCACCTCCCTTGCCACACGACTCTTTTGTGTAGTTGAAAAAACTTTTTGAACCACATTATAAGTGCCATATATCTAATGCATAGTAGCATACGAATCCCATTATTGGCTTTGGAAGATACACTTATTCCTTCCCACCCAAATGCAGCAACACGCAATGGCGAATATAGTCCCATGGGAACCCATAATATGATGATGGATCCAAAGTGAGCTATCATCAAAGGTCAGGTTACTCCATACATCAATATGAAGATAATTCCACACATTCCTCGTTGACGGGAAGTCACAAAGGTGTAGAATAGATTCTGTCTGATTGCTCTCCGCACCTGCAACACAAATAAGAAGTAAAAATATGTCGACGTAGTCGAAAAAGGTTAGGAGGAATGCTCTTATGATTTAAGAGCCATAAGAAGTGTTTGATATTCTCGGGTAATTGGAGAGACCACACCCAGGCTCCATGAACAACTATCACACCATGGGTTAAACGGGCTTCAATGAGCCACCTATAAGCAATTTTAGCCAAGAAGTTCCCATCTGAAGAAGCACCCCAAATAATTAAGTCCAGTATTGAGGAGTTAAGCATCATTGTTGATATATCATTTTGGATCTCTTGTGTTATCAGAGTTGCAAGTCGTCCCCACTGCCAAGTTCCATCACTATTAATATCACGTAAAGATAAGGTGGTATCTTGTATGTGTACATAGTCAACTTGCTCACAGATTGGGCCATTCCCACACCAACGATCGAACTAGATAGAAATGTCTCATGTACCCACTCGATAAAGCCTGCATACAATTTGAAGGTTGCCTTTGTAATCGAGGACCAAGTATAAGAGCAGTTATGGAACTGCTGCTCTTTAAGAACCAACGTACCGTGAAGATATTTGGCCTCCATGAGCTGCGCCCAAGACTTCGTAGGTGAGTGCACCAAGGACCACACATGTTTCCCTAACATGGCAATGTTGGTCTGACGAGCAGTCGCTCCCCCAAACGAACCTCCTCGTGGTAGCATCAATGGCATCACACACTCCCTCTGGAAGCCACAAATTTTGCATTGAATAAACCGGAATAGAGTTCAAAATAGAAGTTACGAGAGTCACTCTACTCGCCTACTTAGAAGCTTTGCTTTCCAACTAGCCAATCTCCTATTCACTTTATATCAAGTAGACAAAGTTGGGGGAGTATTAAGCAGACGAAGTTTAAAGTGGTTATAGTAGTTTACCATATCAAAGTTACACATGATTAAAAAAGAAATAAAGAAACTACACTAACGACTCTTATTGATTAAAAAATGGAATGCCGTACATCATCAAACTAGCATAAGACTATATATAACCAACTAAATAAAGAAACTAATTGAATAACCACTTCAAACTGCTATAACTAACTGCTAAACAAATAACCGCTTAACTACTTTAAACTTAATAACCACTATAAATAAATAACCGTTAAACTGCTATAACCACTTTAAACTTTGTCTGCTTGATACTCCCCCAACTTTGTCTACTTGATACTCCCCCTCAAGTTGGAACGTATAGATCATATGTTTCAACTTGGAACAAATGTAGGATATCATTGGTCTTATAAGTGACTATATTTGTGCCAATTGACAAGTCCTCCGAAGAAAGTGCAATGACATTCTGAATATCACAAACTTTGACTAAAAACATAATTTACCCAAAACATAAATATTGAGTTCTACTAAAAAAATATATTTCAAAGACAACTTGATAATGTTGGTGATGTTGGGGAATATTGCTAAAAAGATAAAGTTGGAATGAACATCAGCCTTAGAAAGCAAGGTCCAACGATAACAATGACAAATGTTTAACCATCCATGACAGAAGTTTGACATCAACTTGATAATGTTGGTGATATCGAGGAATATTGCTAGAAAGAGAAAGCTGGAATGAACATCAGCCTTAGAAAGCAAGTTTCGACGATAACAATGACAAATGCTTAACCATGCATGACAGAAGTTTGACATTACTTAACTACTATAGACATAAACAAATATACCCCTAAGAGGCAGAAGCAAACCAATGACTTGGCACTAAGAGCCATCTTCATAGCACAACGTCATGAGATATAATTGTCACCTATCAGAACCTGAGAAACTATAATAGTTTCAAGATTGTCTGAAGAGTGTAGAAAAAAAGATTCATGTTTTCATCCATGACAACAATAAAAGAAATGTTGGATCAATGTGGAAATGAGAATAACTGCAAAGAAGATAAAATCTTCACACAATAATGAAAAAACCTTTTGATACCATATCAAAGTTACATATTATGTACGAAAAGTCAACATTTTTAACTCTCCTTGTTAAGAATGGAAAACCCAGATAGTTGTCAATTCTTGTCGTATGACTGTACCCCAAAATATTATTGAATGTGTTAATTCTCTGCCTTGGTACATTCGCTGATGCCATAAAGCGCGACTTTTTAGTTCATGATTCTTGTTCCTTCCAAAGTTTTTTTTTTTCGTTGAATTTTATTAAATTTCCTCGGTGCTGAAATTTAGCTCTTATCTTTTTTTTTTTTGTATCATATGTAGTATGCATGGACAGAATGTTGTTTATATATATATATATATATATATATATTTATTTTTTTATAAAAAAAGGTTTTGTTATATATTGTTGTATGCTTAAGTTTTTTTTATTGGATCCTATAGAATTTTTTTTATTGATGATATCATTCAATGTTGCAATTCACCATTTATTAAAAAAATTGTTTGAAATTATTAATTTTGATGAATTCATGATTGTCTTTTATTAAAAGCAAGACGTATATATCAAAATAGATATTTTTTTAATAAATTTAACCAATTAGTTTGTACAAAAAAAAAAAAAAAACCAATTACATAAATAGTGTTACGAAGAGAGTTTCGTTAGAATCCCTTTTTGGTTAGAAAAACAATGACCATAGTCATTGCTATAAAAATAGGCTTAATTGCAATTCTGTTATCTCAAAATTATTTTTTTTATTTCGGTCCTCAATTTTTTTTATCACTTCTAGTCTTCTAAAATTAATTTTTTTTACACTTTTGGTACCTTTATTAATTTTGGCATTGACCATTAATTTTTGGACATTGACCATTTAATTAATATTTAATTATGTTTACATAATTCTTCTTCTTTATCTCGTAAGCCTCCTTCTTCTTCAACAACACAATTTTACACATCGATGACAGAGAACAAATGTATGAAAAATCCCCCCCAAACCACGAGTTTTATTATTAAAATACCCTAAGTATGAACCACAACCAATAAAGATATGATAAATCGAGGATCACATGTCTCCACCCATACAAATATTTCTTAAACTTTAGAATCTATCTTGGAGTAGTAAATTAGTTGTGGATTTGAGCTTCTCATTGCACAAAATGAAAGTCAAGAGGAAGAAAGAATTCCTTGAATCCCAAACTTTACAAAAAGGAAGACCTATCGCGAAATGATGCTCTCCACACTCACGACGTTGCTCTCCACCCTTACATTGTGTAACTGAGATTTGAGAATTTAAGATTTCTTGTATCCACTCTCTTCAATTTGGGGACTAAGGTTTTTTGTTTCTAATTTCTAACTACCAACACCCATTTACAAACAAGTGCAATAAGTTAGTTAATGAATTAATGATAATGTTAATTAGTTAATAGTTAATTACTAACAAAAATTAGAATAGTCAACATCTAAACTAACGGTAAACGTCCAAAAATTAAACAAAAATACCAAAAGTGTAAAAAAAATTATTTTGAAGGATTAAAAGTGATGAAAAAAAATTGAGGACCAAAATTGCATAAAAATTAACTTTGAGAGACCAAAAGTGTAATTAAACCATAAAAATAAATATGAAGAAGTGATTTAAAAATAAGTTTGATGAAATTTCTACATTGTGAGAAGCTTAGTAAAGTGATGCTATATTTCACTCCTTTTTATTTTTGGGTGTTGGGATAACTTGGGATTTAGACATTGCTAATTTGGGAGTTGGGGTAAGTTAATATCCTCTCTTACGTTACCAACTAAATTATAAAATTAATTTACACAAAAATTGAATAACAATATTTTTATGCTTTTTTAATTTTATACCAGTTACAATATTAACATAATAAATTTATAATCTTAGAAAGAAAAACATAACAATAATAAATTTATCCAATTTCAATCAATCATAACTAATAAATCTTCAATTTTAATTTTTTAATGACACAAAATACAAAAATTTCAACCATAATTAATAAATTTATTAAATATTAAATTACTGAAACACGACAAAAAAAAAATCACAAATTATCAATATAGGTGGATTGGTCTAATGAGCTGGTTGGATGGATTCGACATGCTCGCAATCCCACCCCACCATCTTATGACAGGTTGGTGGCCGTCGGATTCAAGCTCACTTTGTGATTCCTATTTAATACTTTTTTCATTATTAGGACATTTCATTTTTATTATCAAAATGTCTTCAGAGGATTGCAATCCAATAAAATAAAACTAATAGGTATCTAATGCAAACTTAGGGAACACCATGTAAATGTAACTTTAAAGGTTCTTCCCTATTTCTAACTGTTTGTGCTACTTGTGCTGTGTGTTAACAGATGACGGATCCGTTTGGTGCTGGGGCTACAATATATGTATCCTTAATTTTTTTTTTTGAGTAAATGTTAATTATTAATTTGCTAATATTTTGTTAGCAAAGAAGTGAAACCCAGGACCTTTCATTCTTTCCCTTCTCATTTCACTGCTAGACCAACCATATATAATATGCTTGAAATGCCTTGGTGGAATTAAATTCCAGAAATTCATTGTTCAATTGATCTTAGTTCTAAAAATATGATGATTTATATTGTTTATCAACATCCTTGACAACTATATGGATGGTCAACTTGGTATTCATGGAGAGGAATTTCATAGCAGAAAATATAGTGATGGAGATTATTCTGTAGTGCCCTGCCTATTGAATAAGTTTCTCGACTTGCACCCCCCTGATTCTTCATCAACTTCAACTGTTCCAGAAGCAGAAGGCCAAGCATCACTAAAGGTAAAATATGAAATTTCCCTTTTACAATTGTTTTAGAACAAAAGCAACTTATGGTGTGTGCCTCACAAGAAATTATTAGACAATTCTAAATCACCGTGTATCTTTGGCCCTGACGTATCACTTTATGACACAATCTAGTTTTTTACTTTATGATAAATAACTAAGAAATGCTAACATACTATCTTCAACATTTTTTGTAATTTATTGAAATTTAGTGAAAATCATTAGTTTTTGTGATGTCTGCTTCTCATTTAATGATTTTCTCTCTAGAAGTAGAACCTATTAAAATTGAAGAGTTTCAATAAATTTGCATCAAAATCAAGTAGAGAGTATTGAAAAAAAAAGTATCAAAAAGAATTTCATTAACATTTCTCAATAATTAATGACACTCAATTCCGTGTCATATGGAGATTAGGTGAGAGTTAGGGCTCTAATGATCCCTGTTAGGAAGTTTCATTTCACGTCTCAATTCTAGGGTTGAACTTATATATATGTTTGACAACTTCATATGTCAATTGGTTTTAAGCTTAAATTTAACATGGTATCACAGCCAATAACCTATCTTGGTAAATTTTCTAATCTGATAGGCTCGTATGTTCTAACAGACATCTTTGAGGGGATGTTAGATAATCTCACATCGTCTTTCTCAATTCTTGGGATGCAACTTAAATATCTTTTTAACAAGTTCACTTGCTGATGTTCTTTAAACTATTTCCCAGATAATTGCTATCAAAGCAGGAGGAATGATGTCTCTGTGTATTGACAATCTTGGGACCCTCTGGATGTGGGGAAATTGTCCACAACAAAGCAAAGAAGGTGGCTTCTCTCTCATAAGCAACTTCACTCCAACACCAGTGTGGGATTTCCATGGCCACACTGTGGTTCAAGTAGCATGTGGAAATGAACATGTTGTGGCACTTGTTACTGCTGGAGAATCATACAAGGGTGTGGATGACCATGATCTAGTGTGCTACACTTGGGGCAATAACAGCCATGGCCAACTAGGCTTAGGGGACACAAAGAATAGAGCAAGACCAGAAGTGGTGAAAGCCTTTGATCTTGAATCCCCTTGGGTTGTTTATGAGGTAGCTTGTGGTGCCTTCCACACTGCATTGCTCACTCATGACAAGAAGAAGAGGCACCACAGTGACACAACATTGGAAAGCACATGCTGGACCTTTGGCCTTGGTGACAATGGACAACTTGGTCATGGCACAACAACACAAAGCACATTGCTGCTACTACCTGAGCCTGTTCAAGAGTTGCCACAGAATGTGCATCTTGTGTCTCTTGACTGTGGTTTGTTTCATACTTGTGTTGTTTCCTCTGATGGGGATGTGTGGTCATGGGGAATGGAGAAGGGTCTTGGCTTGTTGTGCCCTGACGGAACTGGAACACATTCCGGTGATGCCCTTTCTCCCCTTCTCATCTCATCATGCAATGAGCCATCATTTTTGTCGTCATTGTATAATCAACATAAGTTTCCACAACCAGTTCGAGTTGCGTGTGGGGCTGCTCACACTGTCATTGTTGCGCAAGAGGGTTATAAGCTGTGGTCTTGGGGCAGAGGAAGGAGTGGAGTTCTTGGGAATGGTAAGACTATGGATAGTTACACTCCGACCATAGTGCTGTGGCCTCCACTAATGGAAGATTTCAAACAAGAGCAACCACATAATAATAATAAAATGGAGACTAGAAAAGTACTCACAGATACAGAAACAGATGAGAGACTGAAACTGGTTCAAACAAAGTTATCCATGATGGAAAGATATGCTAGTGTGCTTCATGGTTGTGTGTTTGGTGAACCTTTTGATGAGGAGCAAGATGTTCCTGCTTCATTGAAGAATTCAGGTGAAATTGACATTGCAAAGGAATGGGAGAAGATGTTAGAGGAATCAGAGAGTACAAAGCTAGTTAAGTTGGAAATGCTCTACAGAAACATGCTTGCTGGTGTGAAAGATAAGCTAATGAAAAGAAGGATCAAGGCGATTGTAAATGAATGCCTTCAACTACAATCTTCGCAGGTAAAAAATTAGTGTATATAGAGGTAGTGATTCTGGTCAAAAGGATTGTACTTACAAATTAATAAGCTAATTGTTTGTGCCCAGATTATTGTCTTTCTTTACTTTTGTATTCGTCAGAATATTTTTGTAAGCCTCTCTTGTGTGATTGAGTTCTTGAGCACCAATTGGCATTAATTTTTATGCCATAAAGTTTAGTATGCGGTAATTCATTATGAGTAGTTGTTGGCGCTACTCTTGATACTCTCGTTCAAAGATTCTTCTCGTGAATTGTTGAAATTTATAGAAAATATCTAAAAGAGAGTGTATAAAAGAGTATGTTTGCATTTTTCATAGTTGTACTGTATCTGTACTATTGTGACAATATGACTTGCTCTTACTATTCTTAGTTAATTAAAGTTATTTTTCTACTCTTTTTTTTCACTA
Source organism: Amphicarpaea edgeworthii (assembly GCA_014843725.1). Lineage (NCBI taxonomy): Eukaryota > Viridiplantae > Streptophyta > Magnoliopsida > Fabales > Fabaceae > Amphicarpaea > Amphicarpaea edgeworthii. Next base: position 13,063,970 of record CM026324.1, read on the forward strand.
TTTTGTTCTCCTGATTTAGAAAATATGTCCTTTTGGTTTAATCCTCAACTTTGTGTTTTTTTTTTTCTTTCATTTTGGTTCAATTGAATCCTAAACGTGACATATTCAGTTAAGATACCATCATAAAAATTAATTAATTAAAATATAGAAAATACAACAAATAAATGTATGCAAAATTGAAGATTGAACAAAAATTATAAATTCTTTAAAATTGGAAACCAAATTGCAAGAAAATAAAAACTTATTATAGGATCAAAATTATAATTTAGTCCAAAATTTATTATATATAAGCTAGTTCCGTCTCTCATCATTGTCAAATTGATTATTAAAAATACTTATCAAATGAGATCTAGTCTAAATAAGGCACAAACATGTACTGCGTTCTAATAAAAAACTAAGACCACAGACCACTTCCAAGTTACTACCATCATGTTAGAGTCTTAAAAAACTAAGCCTATCTCGAAATTTTTCCTTCAAAATTCTTCTACTAGAAATTACATCCCATTCATCCATCATCTGCTTCACCTACAAGTGCAACCATTGGCTTTGGCAAATTTAGCTGGCCTGAAATAACTTGAAAAATGAAATAAAGGGGAGCAATGCATGTTAGCTTAATCTTAAGATTAAGCTACATATTTATGAGGTAAAGATATAGTGAAAATGAGAAACAGTGTAGTATTAATTTATAAATTAAAACTATATATTTTAAAATATTTTTCACTTTTCTTTTCTTATGATTAATTTTTAAAATAATCACCATTTTGTAAAATATAGTGCTGATATTATTTATGATTATTTTTTAGGCTTAAGTAAGTTTTGGGTTCTAGTTCCTATAAAATATCTTCTTTTTTTTACTTTGGGTTCCTATCAATTTTTTGTTATATTTTGGAGGATCCCTATAATATTTTTGTTTTAATTTTGGATCTCTACCGATAGTATAGCATCATCTCAACCGTTAGTTAAGTGATGACGTGGCACCATCTCAACATATATTAACGGTTGAGATGATGCCATGTCATCAATAGGGATCCAAAACAAAAAAAATAAAATTATAAGACCCAAAACATAGTAAAAAATTGATAGGAATTCAAAGTAAAAAAAAGTATTTTATTCTAAACAAATAATCATTTCCTGACAACCCCCCCCCCCCCCCCCCCCCCACACACACACACGAAGATAGAAAAATGGATAAAGTATGAAATTGGTCCCTCAACTTTTGTTAATTGGTCTTGGTCCCTCAACTTTCATTCCGTTTTGGCTTTTGGTTGTTCCAATCATATGTTTCGTTAACTTTTTTTTTTTTTTTTTCACGTTTTAAATTAGCATATGTCACATGTAAATTTTTGAATTTATTTATTTTTTCTTTTCAGTTTCCCCCAATTATCCCTACTTCATAACCTAATTTGCTAACCTAACCCCAATTTTGTTCATCCTCTTCGTTGAGCCTCCTCCCTTCGTCGAACATCCTTACCGTTGGACCTCCCCTCCTTTGTCGAACCCCATCCCCTCCCGTCGACGTTGAACCCCATCCCCTCCCCGAACCCCAATCTAGTCGAACCCAAACCCCTCCTTCGAGCCCCAATCCCATTCCTGTCGAACATCATTAAGAGTTTCAAACTAGTTGGTAGTGGGGGTGTTGGGGCTTGTGGTGGGATTGCTGAGGAGGGAGAGGAGGGATGGGTTTGGGAAGAAAAAAATAAAAATAAAAATCACATGCCACATCATTAAGATAGCCAGGTGTCAACACTTAACAGAGCATATGACAGAAGGACCAAAACCCCAAACGGAATGAAAGTTGAGGAACCAAGACCAGTCAACAAAAAGTTGAGGGACCAAGACCAAAAATGTGAAAAAGTTGAGGGACCAATTTCATACTTTACCTTAGAAAAAAAAACTGCACTTTAACAATAGCAAACCAAGCTAACATTGAATTTAACAAATTCATAATGTTAGAACCAAGACATTTGATGATGTCTAACCCCTAATACCTTGATAGGTTTTGATGATAACAAATGTAATAATATTTGATCAACTGATAATTTGAGACTAAGTGATTTTAGGAAATCAAAGTAAGAACAAACAATGGTAAAATCTCTCAACTTAAATCCTACGCTCTAACTGTCTGAGAGCTTATAATGGTTAATTTAGCACTGAAATTGGCTATAAATAGACTTAAATAAGTTCTTAACTAATCAGATGATGTCTGATGCTAAGTGCCAGACGATGTCTGATGCCTAACGCTAGACGATGTCTAAGGCTAGAACATACCGCGTCTTTTAATTAAGAATATGTTTGTTAAGCCAGACGATGTCTAAGGCTAGAACAGACCATGTCTTTTCAATAAGAATGTGTTTATTAAAGCCAGACGTTGTCTGTGCATGAACAGACCATACTTAATTAAGGTCAGACTATGTCTGTTAAGATAGACTTTGTCTATGCTGGAACAGACTATAATCTATCATATGTGCTGATGAATATGTGCTTTACAATTAATTCTTTACTCAAATAAAGGCATTGCTAAAACAGAAACAAAGGGAGATACCCTTTGACATTACTTTCTTCGATTCCTTGTATTACTTGCATGTTTCGTACTATGTAAAGTGTGTAGGTACAACCAAAAGAACCAATTAGCATTGGGATGCACACTTTTAGCTAAAAGACAAATTGCAACAGAGACAGAGACCTGCTCCTGTCACATCAAGCACAGTCAAAGCTACTTTAACACTCTACTGTGTGAGACAACAGAAAAAAGTCCTCTCCAACGTTCAAATTCATGAAGCTCACTTTATAAGGAAGCCTCTATGAAACGAGAAAGAGAAGAGGAGCTAGAAAGAGATGAACGATTGAATGTGAACTGAATAACGAAATAAATCTAGACAGCAAGAGAAAGCATTCTGAGAGCAAGTCTTGAACATGAGCTGAGAGAAACAGAACACCTATCCTCTACAAGCTCACGCAGATTCAACATTTGATTATATCCTCTCCTTGAGAGTTATCTGAATCTTATACATTTTTGTATAGAAAGCCAGAAGTGGCTTAGTGATAAAAGAATACTTGGGAAGTATAATCTCAGGGAGAGATTCATACTTGTAACTAGAAGTGGTTTAGAATACTTGTAGCCAGTAGTGGCATAGAGAATACTTGTAGCCAGAAGTGGTAGTGAAGAATACTTGTTTTGTAATCAGTTAATTATAGTGGAACCCTTTAACAATTGTTAAAGGAGAACTGGACGTAGCTCAGGTTGAGTGAACCAGTATAAAAACAAGCTCTTATCTACTATCTTGTGTTTACAAATATCTATCTTGCTCGTTGTGCTCTTTTGAAAAGATTTTCTAAGCTTTGCCTTGCAAGGATATATTTGCTGTTTTAAACTAACATATATCCAAGAGGGCAATTTGTGAACTAACAGTATTTGCGAAAAGTTTTAAACCCACTATTCAACCCCCTCCCCTTCTTCTAGTGTGTTCTTGTGTATTTCACATAACAGACCACATATCCTCTTCACAGGTTCCCTTCATCTTTCATGACCAAACCAGATTGAACAAGGTAGAAAAATTTACACTTTATAACACTAGCAAACGAGTCTAACATTGGTTTTTCTTGTGTATCAGAGGAATGTATATATACCCTGTTGTTGTTTGCACCATATCCACTTTGGTTTTGCACATTTTCCACTATCTCCCACAACGTTACAATTGCTCAAAGGAGGCAACTCTCCCTTTACATACCTGCAACACAATTATAATGGCAAGATTTTGGCATGACACAATAAGAAAATGAATTTGAAAGAGAGAAATGTTGTGAATATAAAAAGGGAAGAGGGGGAGAAATAATTAAGTGATTGATATGAGAAAATCGTAAATGTACAGTGATATCGCAAGTAATAAAGGGATCGAATCCATAAGGTCTGTTTTTTGGCTTAACAATTATCACAATTAAATATAAATTAAATAATTGAGAAAAGAATAAAGATTAATTTGGTGAAAGATTTAGAAACCAAATTCATATAATAAAATAACAAATATAAACAACAAGATAAGATAAAATAGATTGACTAGAAATTTAGATTTGGAAAATCATAGGACTAGGGTCTTGCACCAAATTCTTGTTCAACCAAATAACCATTTGGGTTCTCTAATTTTATTTTTAATGGCGAATTAGTTTAAAGTAATCTTCGTTCTCTCTCAAGGAACGAAGATGTGCCTAATTGAATTAGTTTCTATTATCGTGATGTGGTATTGTGTTAAATTAAACTCATTAAAAACTTTACTAATTTGTTTTATTCTAGTGTCATCAATTAAATCCTAAGTTGCTCTCCTATGGTTTCAACACATAGGTTCACCTCTTAGTTCATCCCTAAGAGTCTAACAGATGAAAATTGTATTAATAAGACATAAACAATTGTCAAGGTTATGCTCCAATCCTAGAATAAGAGGACTACTAACACATATTCATGAATAATCCCAAAGGATACATAAAGAAGGAAAGAGAATACCAATAAAGAAGACAAAATTCTAAGAAAATCCATTGTGCTCCAAAATTCAGAATTACTAATCCTAAATAAAAATACTCTATTTAAAGAGAATGGACTAAGAAAAATCATAAAAGCACTACTACAAAAATGTTGTACAACATTGCCTTATCCACATCGATTCTCTTATAACCGATGTGGAAAGCGAGGTAGTAACAATTTTGTAAATAAATAAGCTAAATCCACAAGAAATCGTTGTGGAAGCCTTGTAGGTTTAAACGAGAGCCTCCCATTCGACCTTCTATGTTTAAACGCAAGAGCCTTTTGTGTTTCACAAAACCCTCACTGTCGTAGTGAAGATAAAATGAAGATTTGAACTCAAACTAATAAAAATCACGAATATAAGATTCTAAACTTAAAAGCTTAATGTCATTTTTAGTCCATTAAGTTTTAAATTTTTTGTGTTTTTGTACATAATGTTTTAAAAGTATCATTTTGGTACTTTAAGCTAACGTCACTTTTAGTCCATTAAGTTTCACATTTTTTGCATTTTGATACATAATGTTTTAAAAGTTTCATTTTGGTACTTTAAACTATGTTTTAGTCACATTTTCCATTAAATTTTTTTGTTAAAAACACTTAACACCATCAATGCTTTAATTTATAAATAATTTGTTATACGCACCGCTGTGAACGAAAAAGGCAGCATAACTTGCCCTTCGATATTAAATTTTTTTAATGCACTGATGGTGTTAAACGTTCCTAACGAAAAACCTTGAAATGTAACAAAATAAGACTAAAACATAGGTTAAGCCTTAAAGTACCAAAATGAAACTTTTAAAACATTATGTACCAAAGTGCAAAAAATGCGAAATTTAATTGACTAAAAGTGACATTAAGCCAAACTTAAATAATAACATGTGACACAATTATGTGTTTTTCTTCTAATCTATAATTATCTCCATGCTCCTAACTTCAACCCTTGGAGTCATCATTCATGTTTCATATTGTTTTGTCTTAAAGCTCAAGAGACAACCTTGAAATATGAAAATACCAAAAGCAACCGGTTCCAAAAATAATTGAAAAATAATGCAAATGAAAAGTAAACGAAGACCTAAACAACAAATCATGCAACTAATATTTCAAACTAAAATGACACCTAAATGAAGACTAAATGCAACGCATCAAACAACCCCAAACTTTAAATTTGCTTGTCCTCAAGTAAGAATTGTGCACAATCAACATCATAGGAATCAATGAACAAGGTCACAAGAAAATTTTAAAAACTCAAGAGTAGAAACAAGTCCAATTAGAGCTTACCATTCCTAAATCAATGCTCACACTAAAGGAATCACCTAGCTTTCCACACTCAGTGTGTAGGGACAAGAGAATTTAACACTCAATCTGCTCAATTGAAGTAACCTACCATAGGCTTGACAAGGAACCATGTCTCCACACTGATTATTCCAAATACATTAACAAGTCACAAGGTCTTTCATGGGTTGTAACGAGGCCAGGGGTTAAATGACAAGATATGAAAGTCAAGGAAAAATGAAACACAAAGGGTTAAAAATATCATTATCTCAATACCCTTTAAACATGAATCAGACAACAATCATAGGCATTAGGAAATGTATTGTGCTTTTTCAACTCAGGCATGCTAAGTTTATCTAATTTTTGCTCAATTATATTTTCTCTCTCTCTCTCAAAAAAGAAGAGAAGAGAGGGGGGTTTTCATGGCATTCATCATTTCCACTGTAGACCCAAGTCATCAATAAATAGGTACTTCCTTCATCTTTTTTTTTTTGGCAATCTGCATGAGCATACGGAGTTGGTGCACGGGCGTGCCATTTTTGTACAAAGAGGCTTTTGTAGCAACGAACTCCACACAGGCATATGTAAGAAGTGCATGGTCATGCCACTTGTGGTGATTTCACTCTTTTTTCACTAATTACATTGTCCATGGTCCTGACCAATAATTATGTGATACGTGAATAATCAAATATTTAAAATTGATTAATATCCCTTAAATTAAAGAACAACACCATTATTTTTTGAACTATTCTTTATTCGTATAGCATACTAGATGCAAACTACCTCACAAAAAAAAATACACTTCATCATTGTTAGATAAAACTAGTTTTCACAATCACAACATCATCCATGCCATGGCCTCACTACAAATATTTTTGCTATGACAGTGGGTTTGTGGGCTATGGGTTTATCAATAATAAAGACAAATTACAGTGGATTTAGCTATCAATAAGATACATATGACTTTTCCGTCGTTAATATCTATCTATCAATATATTATAATGGGTTTTGTTGCCTTTATTTGGTCAGTTAGATTATTTAATCTAATAATGACTCATGTAATTATGGAATGACACTTTAATGAAAAGATGTTCAATGGTTGTTAGACTTGAAATTATATTAAAGTCGGATTATTTTTAAGTTATTAAAATAAGTCCCCCTCTTCTTTCTTCTCACTTCATTAAGGCTTACTTTTGACATTAAAGAAAAAGAAAGAAGTTAGAGAAGTTATAAAAGTTATCATAACAAAATAAAATGATAATTTCCCTCTCTTTTTTGGTACTTCTTCTGAACATTTTGAAATTAAAAGTCTCTCACATAGAAAAAATCAAAAGTGATCAAAGAGATTTTTATATCATTAAAGAGACTTGTAACCCCCTAAATTTCTAAACTCCTAAACTTTGTATTTTATTCTTAAAAAATATGGATTTAATTAAATACTTGATCCGTTAATGTATTATCAAAATATGAAACATATTTTTTTTCCTTTGCCTTGAAACTTATTACAAGAATTTCAACAAAACTCACTTTCAATACACCCATTATTCTCTTAAAAATAAGTATCATTAACAAATATCTTTTACAAGAAACCTCTTACTTTTTGTAAAATGCTTGATTCCAAATGATACTGAAACATCAGTAAACATGAAATAATACCAAAATCTTGCCAAAACAATTCCATAAAAAGAAACACGATTACACCTTTACATCTTTGGAAAAGAGACATAAGTCATTCGAGTCGTATACAACAACATAAGGACCATAAAATTAAGATTGAGTCTACCATTTGTTACACAAGAAACGAGACTAAGACGCAAGGTAGTAACTAAAAGAAAACTAAGTCTCAACCCACAATAAGAACTTGAAAGGTAACGTTGAAGGCCTTCTGTTCTTGAACTAGTCTTTCCACATCATCAATGTTGGTTGTAGCTGTTCCATTCCATCTTAGTCGATTACATGCAACATTGTCTCCATTTGAAATAAAGTGTATGGAGTGAGTTTTCCACTCCTCCTAAAAACCAACAATCAAACGGTCTTTCGGCCACATACACAAACAACATCCACATCGCAGTGGCACACTCACGATCTAATTGAAAACCTATGCGTTTCTACACTTATACAACTTTTCCAAAAAAAAACTCGGGCTCGCTGCTACTGGAACTCCACGAACACAGTGGTCTTACACTTTAGGTGGATGACTACTGGGAGTACACCCCTCTCGTCATTGGTTGACAGGGCTTTCACCAACTCAAATACCACTCTGTGGTCATCCATACTCTGAGGATTGATTTCTCAACAATGTTTCCCTTAGCAGGGATTATGTTTCCAATGGGTTGTGCACGTTCCACTCCTATAAACACCAAACGATGGTCCACCAAGTGTCTCGTGAACTTCTCATCCACAACACCAACATGTCTACCTCATTACACTAAGTAAGTAGTTGTCATTGCCTCATTCATCACCACACACGCAGTTGGAAATATTACTGTACATCTCATTCCAGTTGGTTCCTCTGACCAACTCTCACCGAGAACGCCTTTTTTGTAAAACATGTCATCAATATCATAATCACGTCCAAACACGTTAGTTTCACTCGTACTGACATCGAAGGAAATCATTTCCTTTCGCATCTCACTAAACACACGAAACAAAGCAATGCACACATTAAACATCGCACGCTTTTCATGAACATCGTTTCATGACCCCACTAAGCTTATTAAATCTTATGTAATTCTCACATGCACTCAAGTATTATGCTTCGATTAAGTATGCTACTTCAATCCATTGCAAGGGTCCTACTTTTAATTCTAAGTCCAATGATTTGTTTACTCATGTCTCGTTAAATTAACTTGTTATTAAATTCTCACTCTTAGAATTAATTTATTCATTAATTTTTTAATGAACTCATTTATTAATTAAGACTACGTCTTAATCTCACAAATGCACCCCATCAAAGTCCATTTGCTCCCCACAAGGACTCACCATCCTTGTTTCCCTAAAAACAAACAATTAAATCATATAATCCAATCAACTAATCACACAAATACAACCAACCTCAGCAGTTGGTGTCGAGGGGTCACACTCCCCAAGTCTCAAATATTAGTTATAAAAATGGATGATTCACAAAGGATATTTAATCACATATCAAAATCACATAATACACAATAACCATAGGGATTCTCCTTCTAAGGTAGAACATCCTCTCATACTTGCATTTCCAACAATTCATGTCATATTTATCAAGTGATACAAGATGAAAACACTATTACAAGAATTATTTGACATACTTACAAAACTCATAATATCATGAAAATTGGTACAGATACTCTTCATCACTCTTGTTTTGACTCATAATTTTTTCAGTTGAAAATTATAAGTATAAATATTTTCTTTAATTTAAAAACTATTTCTAGCCCAACTCAAAAATCCATAATTTACTATTTATTTACCTAAGTAAACATAGTCCGTTTTACAAATCCTTTCACAGGGAGATTTACATAGGTCTCAGTTAACACATATGTATTCCTCAAAATTTTAAAACAACTATAAGGCTCCTTTTTGAATTAAATAGTCCCTAACATTCAGCAACATGATTCGGACAAAATAACCATTTATAATTATGAAAATCTTCAATAAAATTCGGAGAAAAATATCACATACCATAAATCACAAATAATACTTATTTTAAATTTATCAAAATTTAATATTTACAAAAGATAATTTTAATCATTCAAAAACCCTACTGAGTGACTAAACTCACTTTTACTAATTATATTTTGGAAAAATACTTAGAGGCTTTATAAAATCCCAAAGAAAATCATGGACATTAACAATGATTTATGAAACAACATAGTGTTTCCAGATTTCTTCAAAAGTGCCTCTAAATAATTTCCAAGAACAAAACAGCCCCAAACTCATCTATTTTCTAAATCAAAGATTGGCCTTTTAAAAATAGTTCCTTAACTCCAAAAATTTTGAATTTTTTACCATAGCATCCAGAGGTATCCTAGAGTACCCAGATGGCCTCTCAACCTTATAACATAGCACTAGATAATTTTGAAAATTAAAAACACATTTTCAGCCCAATATACAACAATGACTATTTTTTATCCAAAACAAGTATTTCAAAGCATATTCACCACAAAATCAGTACAATAAGCTCAATGAAATAGTAAATATTAACAAAAAAACATGGTTTAAGGTTAGAATGGAACAACTCTTCCATACCTTAATTTTCAAAGTTTCAAATGCACAAAAGAGAGCTTAAATCGAAGTTTGTGTTCTTTCCTACAACATACTCGAATTTAATCGGTGTAAACTTGCTAACCAACTCTGAAATTTAGAGAGAAGGGCAGAGGATTTTAGAGAGAAGTGAGAGCATTCACAAACTAGGATTCAAGAGGAAAAAACTTTTGAGAAAAATGGTCTACCTTCTCTCCCCTCCCCCATTTAAGGCAAAGATTCTTATTATGACTTTACAACTCCTAAAACTAGGGCCAACCAGGAACATGGACGTGGTCAGCTTCCCACAAAAATTTAGGTTGGGCCAATCAAAGGCCCATTAGGTTTAAGGTTGGGTTATGGGCTCGGGTCGAACTTTTTTGCGATTTTCATCATCTGTGTTTTAAACGTTTTTGAAACTAATCTTCCACTTAAAAACCATCATAATTAAATGTTTTATTCTCTAAATCATTAAAAAGATCATTTGCAAATGAAAAACGATAAAAATTGCATTGTTGGTCATTTTCATGGAAATTGTGAAAACAGTCCGACAAAACCAAAATTCAATTTTTATAAGCAAAAACACAAATAAAGTATACAATCAACATTATAATTGTAATTACCATTCTCTGGAAACATTAAAATGTTAATTACGCACACAAGCAAATAAAAATTACTAAATGCACCCCCATCTACAATTAGCAATAGGGTGTAATTTTATGGGCGTTACAAGACCAAGTTAAGAGAGTTAGAGAAGAGAGAAACTCTAGTAGATGTTTTTGCAAACATTATGGATTTGGGCAAGTCTTTTGGACTCTCTTAAAAAATTAACAGAGTATGATTGAAGGGAGAAATAATGATATTCAATGAGATTAATGTTCATGCACCATTAGTGTAAAATAATTTTACACAGTCGGGCAATCATAACCCACCGTTTTAATGACTTTTGAAATAATTTTAAACTGTTCTAACCATAAATAGAGGGTTGTGATTGACTGAAAGTAAAATAGTTTTACATCGCCAGTACATCACCCTTTTTCTCATATTCAATATCCTGTAGTGTAATTTCTTATATGATGAATCCTAATAAATTACATGAGAGTAAAATTATGATTAAAATTGGTATCAGAGCATGATTATGGATATTCTTTTTCTCCATTAAAACAATTACTTTGTTTTATTTCTGCTGCAATGTTTTCGGATTTAGAATGCAAAAAGCTTTTCATGAAATGCTTTTCACGAAAGGCATTAACGCAATGTATATATGTATATATGCAAAAGGCCCTCATGAATGCTTTTAATGGATGCAAATAGTAATGGTTTTTGATAGATGTATATATTTATCTGATGGCTTCACAATTTTTTTTTGTTGGCCGGCACGTGATGTTTTGGAATATATATATTGATAATTGAAAAGTTTTTTTTATTTGGTCTGCACATGTATTTTCTTTGGCAAAGAATGGTTATGATCTTTATGATATATATAATGGAAGTGTAGTATTTCTCTAAATTGTTTTTTTTTGGAACATTAATTTGGAATTACACATTAAAGAACGATTTGTTTATCACCAAAGTTGTCAAATCTCAAGTTATATAATTCTAAATTACATGAATGATTGACAGTGTTGTCATGAAATTGTTAATTATAAGGCATATATAGATTACCCAAAGGTGAACCATTGCTTATAACTAATGATATTAAGGATTTGTTTTCATATTTGTTGAGTATGTGTATATCCAAAGATATCATGTATGTCAAGAATAGTATGGTTTATTGTCATTAAAGTATATTTGTTTGACATAATTTTTTATATGAAAAATGTGTTTATTTATTATCCAAAGGTGAAATTAGATGCATGATTAAAGCCTATATAATTTGGATCCATTAAATATACCCAAAGCATTAATGTGTGAGTCTGTTTGAATGTACGCAACTATGACCAATATGTTTGCTTTGGGCAACTTAATGATCAAGTTTAATGGGTTGAATTATGCTGATTGGTCTCAAATGATCTAGTTTCAAATGGGTGTAATAGACTTGGACTTAGCATTAATAATGGATGAAAGTCTCCCAATCATTATAGAGACTAGTATTGATGCTAACAAGTCTCTCTATAAGTTTTGGAAGCAGTCTAACATATTGTCTTTGAACTTAATGAGAATGTCTATGGTTGCAAATGTGAAGCCATCTATGCCCAAAATACACAATGCAAGGGAGTTCATGAAATTGGGGAAGGAGTACTCACAATCAAACATTACTGACAAGTCAATGGTGGGGAATCTATCAAGTGACCTAATAAATAAAAAGTTTGATTGGTCTCAATCAATTCATGATCATGTGATTGAAATGACAAATTTGACAAAAAAGTTGAATTCCATGGAAGTGAGTGAGTCCTTCTTATTATAGCTTATTTTAAACTCTTTTTCTACCAAATTTGGTCAATTTCAAGTGAACTGCAACACTCTTAAAGAAAAATGGAATTGTCAAGAAATTAAGGCCATGTTAATTCACGAGGAAGGGAGATTAAAGGAAATGAAGGACAACTCAATCCATCTCATGACTCATGATGGAGCCAGTAGTAGTAAAAGCAAGCCAAGTAAGAAGGATAAGGGAAATTCTCGATTAAAGATTATATAAGGATGGAGGAGTCCATAAAGAAAAGAAGTGTTATTTCTACAAAGAGTGGTGACTTCAAGAAGGATTGTTCGAAAAGAAAGAAATGGTTTGAAAAGAAAGGTATATTTTATATATTTGCAAATTGCAAGTCAAATCTTGTTGAGGTTCCTAATAATATTTGGTGGTTTGATTTTGGAGCAACTACTTATGTGTCACATATTATGTAGGGATTCCTTTAGATCCAAACCATAAGAGGAACTAAAAAGTTTCTCTACATGGAAAACAAAATGAAGGCAAGGATAGAGGAAATAGGGACGTACAAATTAATCTTGGACACTTGGTGTCATGTAGATTTGGAAGGATGTCTCTATGTACCTAGATGTGTTAGGAATTAAGTTTTTGTTGCAAAGTTGGATGAATTAGGTTTTAGTTTCAAAATTGGAAACAATGTATTTTATTTGATTAAAGATATATACTATTATGGATCTAGTACTTTAAAAGATGGTTTATATTGTTTCAATCTTGATGTAATGTTTACGGAATCCTTATTTAATGTGGAATTTCTTGTTGATAATAAGTGAACATGGTGATAATTCTACTTTTTTGTGGCATCAAAGATTAGGTTACACATCCAAAGAAATGATAATAAGGCTAATGAAAATGAAATTTTTCTTCAATTGGATTTTGGTGAGTGTGATATATGTTTTGATTGTATTAAAGGAAAATAAACCAAACAAATATCAAAGAATTATGTTACAAAAAGTAATGAACTTCTAGGATTGATACACATTGATATTTGTGGACCCTTTGATATTCCATCTTGGGATGCTGGAAAGTATTTTATCACCTTTATTGATGACTTTTTATGTTATTGTTATTTGTATCTTCTGCGTGAAAAATTTCAATCAATGAATGCCTTAAAGGTGTTCATTTATGAGGTAGAAAGGTAGTTAGACAGAAAAGTGAAAGTTGTGAGGGCTGATAGATGTGGTAAATTTTATGTAAAATACAATGATGGTGGACAATGTTCAGATCCATTTGCAAAGTTCCTTTAAAGTAGAGGCATATGTGCATAGTATATTATGTCTGGAATACCGCAATAGAATGGTGTGGCTGAAAGTCGGAATCGTACTTTAATGGATATGGTTAGGTGTATGCTGAATAAATATTGTACATTTATCTTTGTGGATGCATGCATTAAAAACTATTTTATATCTTCTTAATAGGGTTCCTAGTAAGGCCGTTCCTAAGACTCCTTATGTACTGTGGATGAGAAGAAAGCCTAGTTTGAGGCATCTCCATGTTTAACTATTCTTGTACTATGGTTAGGATAATAAAATTTGTAAGCTTTGGACTTTTTAGGATACCCAATGAAGAAACCACTAATGGTTCTTGCATCAAGTTTCTTTTCATGTGGATTTAACACCTTTACTTTTTGTATCAAGTTTCTTCTAGAATTATGTTACAAAAAATATCATATTAGGCCAAAAACAATATCGTATTTAAAAGGAAATTGAATTTCGATAACTAATTTCTAAATTTAATCATTTGATTGGGAGAAATAATATTATATTTTTTTGCTTCTTATTTTGTCTTCTTTTCATTTTAAATATTTTATATTTCAAAGACTCCTCATTATCTTTTATTTTGTGTTATTTCATCTTCCCTACGTAGCATTTAATATTTGTTCAATAATCAGTTATGTTCTTAAATATTACTCATTAGTCAGTATAATTTTCAACTTACAATAGAGTTTTGCTTGTGTTCTTACTCTGTTTAATTAAGGAGAATGCACCTTTTGGAAAGCATCGATACAAACTCATTAAATCAAAACACTTCAATACATATATATGTGGTACATGCAATTTGTACTATAATTTTGTAGTAACTTTCAGTGTAAATGAATAATAATAAAAAAAAATTGTATTGTATACGAACTTATGAATTTTACAAAGCTCGATGATATTTGATTCATCTTAGTCCCACAAAAAACTATTATATTGTCAAATAAAATATGAAAAAAATATAACAAATGAAAATTAATATTTTTCATGTAAATGTGAAAATAAATTTTTAGTTGACGTACGATATTAGATATATAAAATATAATACACTGGATGGACTTTTTTTTTTATTTATATAAAAATAAACAGGTAGGAAAAATTACATTAAATTCAAGGGAATGAACTTTTTTTCTAAAGATTTATGTCCACCAAATTAGGGTGAAATAAACTTGATGTTATTATAATTTAGTATAATTTTTTTAGTATGATTTATTGTTTAATAAATGAACATAATTTTTAAGTTTAGTATAATTTTACTAAATTCAAAATATTATAGTGAAATTTTATATATATATATATATATATATATATATATATATATATATATATATATATATATATATCGGGGAGACTCGTATGAGAATTGCGTTTTTATGTGAGAATGAGAACAGACATTGTCATCCGTTGGATTAAATTAGACGATAAAGATTAACACAGTCATTTAAAAATTAACATAATCTCACTTCAGTGCATCCAAAATTAAAAAAAATATATTAAATATTCAAAAGACTTATTTTATCACATCCTAAAATATCCAAGACTTATCATCACCGCGAGTTGCCTCATCACCATGACCATCGCCGCCAACATGGTCATCGACTCATCGCCACCACCACCAAGACCACCATCACTGCCACCATCATGATCATCGTCCTTATTGTTGCCATCGCCACCACCACCGACGACGGTGATGGTGGCGGCGACAACAACAAGGATGACGACCATGATGGTGGCAGTGACGGCGGCCTTGGTGGTGGCAAGAATGGCGGTGGTAACCATGTTGGTGGTGGTGAAGGTGGCCCTAGTGATAATAATGGGGACGACAACCATGATGGTAGCGATGATGGTGGCCCTAGCAGCAATGGTAACCATGTTGGTGGCAGCCGTGGCAGTGGTCATGGTGATGGGGCAATTCTTGGTGGCGGTGATCATAAGTCTTTATTTTAGGATGTGATAAAATAATTATTTTGAATATTTGGTAATTTTTTTTTTAATTTTGGATGCAAAGAGATCAAATGAAGTAGGTGTATGTTAATTTTTAAATGACTGCGTCAATCCTTACCATCTAATTTAATCCAACGGATGTGAATGTCTGTTCTCGTTTTCACATAAAAATGCAGTTCTCATACGAGTTGCCCCCTATCTATATATATAGTTCATTGGTATTGATAGAGCATTTATTGAAAGTGACAGACTTACAAAGAGAGAGAAGAGAGTTTAAGGCTCAAGAGAGCTGTATCTCTCAACTCTTCAATTCACCTATTTATAGCATGGCAACCTCAGGTGGATGCCAAAATTATAAATTACAAATTTATTGAAATCCAATCCGGATACAGATTTCTTAGACAGATTTCAAACTACAATTTAAAGGCATTTAACTGAGCGTCGCCTTTGTCGTTTTTTGAAGACAAGGGTGACCCTGTGGGCCCTTGATTTCTTCAAAGGAGACCTCTTGATAGAAAATTATCCCAATCTGCCAACTACCTTTGAGTGGGTAGCCAAATTAATATTTTCTTGGTATATACTATGGTATAGCCAAGAAGATCATCTTCTTTAGTAATTATGTCCACTGTCCCTATTATTTCACCAAGAGCTTCTTCATCAATTATATTTAATGTCCCTATTACTTTCTTGGATCCTAGTTATGGCTGGTCCAAGTCTGCAATTTCTTGAATTCCGAAGTAGTCATCCTCATTATTCAAATGCAGATTACTACATTGGGTTTCTTCTTCTAAGGCATCTTGATCTTCATCCGAGTCTAAAGAGGACAAGGCTGCCAACAAGTGTTGCCTTTTTTCTTCTTTGGATTTTCTTGCTAGTTGCAAAGACATTGCAAGATGTTGAATTGTCTTCTTTTCAGGAGTAAGGGGAAGGAATGATTTTCCAGTCTTCTAATGGGAAAACTTATCTTCCAAAAATTTAACTTCAAACTTCTTCCACCAAAAAACTTTTACCCGTCGACATAAAATCTTCGGATAAGGAGCTGAATTATGCTGATGGAATTCATAGAGATGCTGCATTAACCAGCTTACACCCATTATTGAGCAAAAGCTAATTAACTTTTCATGTACTGGTAAGTTGGGAGTTAATTTTTTATAGTTCTCATATATTGAGACTACCTTAGCAGGTAAAATAGCTTTTACAAGCTTGACTAGCAAAAACCAATCTTGAAACCAGGTCGAAATTTGGGATGGAAGGGCATATTTAAAGGTAATGTACCAAGAATGGCGAGGGTTAGGTTCAAGGAGAACCTTAAGCCATACTTCTTGATAATCAAAATAATTAAAGGTGGGAGGGTCAAAAGGTTGAGAAAACCTCTTTTCAGTGGTTGGGTTTTGGTTCCAATCTATCAAAGTTAGAACCTTTAAGATTTTTAACTTGGAATTAATAATAGAAGGATCCCTTTTATCTTTTTTCTGGAATTATTTCAGCGGATCCAATATCTAACAAGATGAGTTGATAAAACTTTTTGTTCTTTTTTAAATCTTGATCTTTCGACATCCATCCCCAACCTACAGGAGAGAATTCAACCAAGATTTCTGTAGGTGACATTTGATTAAATTTAGGTTCTAGAGAAATTATCTTCTGACATGACTCTTTTATATGCTGGTCTAATGGTTTGTGAATTTCTATTTTTTGAGGATTATCAATAATTCGGTTTTGCGATGGAGAAATTAATTGAGAAAATCTATTGGAAGAGGAAGGAGTATTTAGGGATTTGGGAAGCACTCTTAGGTTATTTACAGATTTATTGGCTACCACCTTGGAGAAGGAAGGGGCCAAATCATCAAGAGATAGGGCAGACGAAGGGGCCTGAAGGCCTCATGTTTGGGGGTCTAACCCTGTAAAAATTCTCGTGTTAGAAAATTGGGGATGTAATTATGTTTTCCATTTATAAATTCAATTTTAAAATCAAAACAAGATAAAAGACTTTGCCATCTAGCAAATATCTGTTTTGAAACAATGTTCTGAACATCTTTTTCCAAAATTTCTTTGCAAACTTACAGCCCACTCTTAATAAAAATTCTTTATTGACTAAATCACTTTGAAATTTAGTGATACATAGCACTATAGATAAAATTTCCTTTTTTACAATGTTATACTTAATCTGGGTTTCACTCCATGCCCCCGAATGGAAACGAATTATTTGTTCTCTAGATTGGGGATATTTCTGTTTAAGGATTCCTCCGAACCCAACCTCCGAGGCATCGGTTTCAACTATCATAAAAGTATCTAGCTGGGGTATTCCTAGACAAGGAAGAGTCTGAAGATTGATGCCTCGCCTCTTCTTTTAGATTTTTGGTATCCTCATACCTTAAGTCTTCTCCGTTCTCTTAGTCTAGTATTTTCTTTTTATGCCATAACATGTATGGATTATAGCATTGTATTGTTTGTTATAGACTAAGCCATATTATTTTTGCTTGATGTTTTGATTTGCCCTGTTTTCTATTATCTCTAGCATTACTAGATGATTTACTTCTTAGGAACTAATTCTAAGTGATTGCAATCGATTACAAGTTGTAGAAATCGATTACCAGATGGCTAATCAGTTTTGAAACCATCTTTAGTATTGGGTTAATCAATTATTAACCATTGCAATCGATTACAATGTTAATTTCAAAGTTCAAATATTGTTCTGTTTTAATTGCAATCGATTACCATCAAATTGCAATCAATTACAAGACAATCTCTGAGATTCAAAAATTGCTCTGTTTCATTTGCAATTGATTACCAACTTGTGGCAATCGATTACCAGATGATCTCTGATATTCAGAATTGGCTCTGTCTTGTTTGCAATCGATTACAAGTCCACTACAATCAATTACAATAGATGACAACAAGTGTAAATCGTATTTTGATACACGGGATAATCGATTACACCTTATTACAATTGATTATATCTGGTATAACGGTCATTTTTAAAGATCTCCAAGACTCATTCTTTATCTAACTAACTCCGAATCTTTTTGATCCATTCTATATATTTGAACCCATATCATTCTGTGCAGAACAACCAACAGACACAATATCTTTTCATTCCTTCAATTGTCAAAGTCAAAATCTTTGATTTGATTTTCAGATTTGATATTACTTTGAACATTCTCTTCTTTCTTCTGCACATTCTCTCTCTCTTAAGTTTTCAGAAAAACTCAATTTTGCTTTTACTGCTATACCCATTTGAGATTAAACCTCTAAGCTCATACAACTATATCCCTCTCTTATTCTTTCATAAACTGAGGTGATTCAACATTTGTTCTTGACTGCTAAATTTGCTCATGTTGGAGTTTCTTGAACTGATCTCATATAAGCTATATCAGCACATCAAGGTGTTTTCGTTCTTTAATCTTTTTCATTGATCTTGTTTTATTTGCATTGTAGGAATTTCGTTCCTAGATGCTGTTTTTAAATTAGATGGTGTTTCTCATTTTTCTTTTAGAATTGTGTTCTTCTAGAGTTTAGAAATTGGATGATGAATGGTGTTTTCACATTCAATCTTCTAGGTTCCTGTTTCAGGTTGTGAAATCAGGATTTGCTGTGAATTGTGTGTGCATGGTGTATGTAATCAAATTCATAGTGAAACCCCTTGGTGAAAGGGAGAACTAGATGTAGATTAGTGGTTGATCGAACCAATATAAATCAACAGCCTCAATCTCTCTATTCCTTGATCTATTTCAATTTAGCATTTGATCTTTATCAAGATAATTTGTTCTAAATCATATATATCATAAGCTGAGGTTCCTTTTCTAGTTTATTCAATCAATATAACATTCTCTAAAAACGCTTTTATTAAAACCTCAAGAGCGGTGGTGAAAAATCTTTTTGAAGAAAAGAATCTGTCACTTTACGATAAATCAATTCACCCCCCCCCCCCCCCCTTGATTGATTACCCAGCTAATCCTAACAATCTTTACTAGAGACTTTACTTTGATAACTGTCTTAGTTAATTCAAGGGTCCAAAGCTTAGGGTTTTTCTTAAGCTTATTGAATAAGGGTTTGCAAATTATTTTAATATGGGGAATGAAATCAGCTACATAGTTTAGGCATCCTAAGAACCTTTGTAACTGGGTTTTATCTTTTATTTCATTTGGGAATTTACTAGCAAACTCGATGCTTCTCGCTATATGAGTTATGGTTCCTTGATTTATTTCATGCCCTAGAAATCTTATCTTAGTTTGAGCTATTTTCATTTGCTTTAATTATGTTTTTAAATGTATTCAAGTGTTTTATGTGTTGTTTTATCGAAGAGGAATAGATTAACACATCATCTAAATAGACTAAAGCAAAGTCTAAATATGGATTTATGATTGAGTTCATTATATTTTGGAATTCTGAAGGAGCATTTTTAAGTCTCATAGGCATCACATTCCATTCGTAGTGACCAAATAGAACTGTAAATGTTGTTTTATATTTATCTTCTTCTTTAACCTTGATTTGATAGTAACCAAATTTTATATCGAATTTGGAGAAGATAGTGACTTGGTGAAGCCTTCCAATTAGATCTCTTTTATTAGGTAAGGGGTACCTAATCCATTTTAGAGCATTATTAAGTGGTTTATAATTAATAACCATCCTAGGCTTGCCTCTTTCCAATTTTGAAGCATTTTGCACATAAAATGCCGCACAACTCCACGGGGACTTACTAGGCCTAATAAGTCCTTTATCGAGGAAATCCTAGATTTCTTTCTTACAATATTCATGGGTTTCTCTGTTCATTTGAACTGGGCGAGCTTTTGTGGGAATCTTACTTTCATGAAAGTCTTCCTTATAAGGCAAACTTACCATAAACAAATTCCTTTTCTAGAAGGCGGTTGGAACATCCGCACAAACTTCTTTGAAAAAGATTTCAATTAATTCTTTAAATTGTGTTTTTATCTTTTTTGTTTTTAATTGTTCCTTTACTCGTTTATAGGGAATTTATTGCTTTAAAAAGGCTGTTTGATTTGATTTACTTTCAATTTTATTAAGGAAATCAGTTTCATTTATTTTTAAGATGTTTTTTCTCTTTGGTGGCTTTATGAATTCGAACAGTATTTCATTTGTTTTAATTCCTTCCTTAGATACTTCAGAGGGGTAGATTTGTGTTAGGAATGAAGTTCCTAAAATCATTTCCTTCGATATATCCTTTGATAGAATAAATGTATTATTAAAATATCTTCCCTTATTATAAATACTTGTTGTTGGTAATTTAAACTAGACTTGCAAATTTGAGTTATTAGTAGTGAATAATTTTTGTTGTGTTTTTTCATAATATTTAGTAGGAATTAATCATTCTCTAATGCAGTTTAGATTAGCACCAAAATCTACTAATGTTGTAAAGTATTTATGAAATGTATTTCCTATTTTTAGAGTGATTTTAACATGCCATTTTTATTGCAAGGTTTTAATCATATTTACTGTTGTAATTTCTTCATCTTCCTTATTGGAATTTTGAGTAGATTGACTACTGGTTTCAACAAGTACCTGACTTTTCAGTTCTTGAAGGTATAATTTTATTGATTGAATTTCTTCTTTTAAACCTTTTATTTCTTTCTTTCTATATGTCTTGTATAGTAACCCTTTTATTTTGATTTTCAGCTTGTTTTAATATCTTTGCAAAGTCATAACCCTAAAAATTATTCTGGTTCTTACTACTTCCTTCTTCTTTTTGCTCTAGAAGCATATTTTTTATTTTCATTTGGTATTTCATTCTTTCTTCTTCATCTGGGATTTTATCAATCATTTCTAAAGTTAATTTGGTGTCATTTTAATCATATTTATTTCAAACTGGCATTGACAAGTTTCAGAATCACAATTTTCACAATTTTCGTCTTCTTCAGAACTAGTACTTGTATTTTTTATATCACTAAAATTTTGAACTTCTTCTTCTTCTGACTCACTATCTGAGTCTTCTAAGAGAATTTTAGCAATTTGTTCTCTTAATTCCTCACTCATATTTAATTCATTAATCTTTTGTTTAACTCTACAATCCTTTTTCATGTGTCCTACTCTTCCACATTTGTAGCAGACTATTTTTTATTTAGATTGTTCCTCAGATTTTTCTGCCGAATATTTAGGATTTTAGAGAATTTTGTTCTTCTAAATGGGGTTGTTCTATCTGACTTATGATAGTGTTGTTTCTTAAATTGTTTTCTTTTAGTAGTGGAGGGAGGAGAAGGTTTTTCATACCCGTATTGGGTGCAAAAGTTTCATAGTTCTTTAATCCCATTAACTTTATTCTTTTTTATTCTATTTTCTAGTTTTAGGTTATTGCAAAGTTCTAGACCTGTGTTTTTAACAACATAAGCTATTATTCCATATGTTAATTCATGGACAGATAAATTAGGATATTCTAATTTTATTCTTTCTTTTACTTTGGTTGCAAAGACTTGGGGAAGTCCTACAATAAACTTTTCTTTTCAGAATGGTTCTTTACAATCTTCTCTGGTAAGAACCATTGTCATGAAATTATTTGTATACCATTTGAAATCCCCTAAGGTAGGACATCTCAAATTATGTAACAACGTTGAAGTCCTTTCGTTGAAAAGTTTAGTATCTCCAATAAAATTTTGAATTATTGCTACAATTAGTGTTTTTACCATTACAGGTATGGCCATATCTCCTTCTACTTTGAGATATATATTTTCTGTTCAAGGGTTAGGTAGTTGTCCCACCAACCCTTGAGGATTCCTGTAAACCCAGCTATTATTAATTTTATGGTTTGTTCTTCCGTATTTTTTACCCTATAGGCTAAGGCGGCTATTGTCATTTCATTGGTTTTTCATAGATTTTGATGGTTGGTCATGCCATCAATATTCCACTCAGTGATGCCAGATCCTTCAAAGGCTGAAGGAGTATCTAGTTCCCATTCTTCAAATTGAATGTTTGGGAGAGTTGGCCTTTTATAGAAATTTTTAGTTGTTGGCATTGGGGTAAAGCGTTTTTCCTGGTTTTTTCCTTTTAATTTTAAAATTTTATCTGAAGGGGGTGTTAACTCATGTTCATCTTCTTTTACTATAGTTAGAATTTTATCTTCTTTTAAAGGTATCACATTTTTATTTTCTTTTGCCATTTTCTTAGTTTTCTTAATTAAAGTACTAATTTTAGATAATTTTAATTGATCCAATTTTTTATTTATTTCTTCTAGAGCTAGGTCAATTTCTTTTCCTATTTTTAATTCTTTAAGCTCAGCTTTTGAGAATTTAAATGGTTTGGTTAATGGTTGCTTTAGTTTTGAGGTGGATTCTATACAATTAGAAAAGCTTTTATCAGGTTTTCTTGACCCAATTATTACTTTTGAGGCTACTTGATGCAATATTTGATTGGTATAATTTAATTGTTGGTGCAAATTTTTAATATCTTTTAAGGTTAGATTTTCGATTTTTATTCTATCTACACTAATCATCTTAAAAGGTGAACCATTTACTTCATTATTTTCAATGTTAACAAAGCTAATTTCTTCTAAAGGAGGAATTTCTCCTTCGAAAGTTCCTTTAGTAGTTCTCCAACTTCTTTTAGCACTTTTGATCACCTCTATAGAGAGTTTATCTAAACAATTTTGTTTAAACCACTCAAAAAAAGGTATTTGAATTTGAAGTTCTTCTAAATTTTTATAGTAATTTTCTCTATAATTTGCTAATTCTTGTTGTGAAAAGGTTGCAAAGAACCAATCTCTCCTTTTCTTGTTTTCTTTACTAAGGAATTCTTTTCTTAATAATTCTTTATCTATTTGGAAAGCTCTTATCATATTTAATTGACTAAATTTTGACGAAGTTGGTGAATGGTGAGTTCTGGCTGACTCAAATTGTATTGAAGGGGGGAGGTTGTTCTTTTTCATATTCTAGGACAGGTATAGTCAAATCTATCCTAATTCCTCTGAAATTTAGGCTTCTTGGTATGGAAAAGTTAAATCGATCCACCGATCGTCTAGCCATACTAGAAAGAGGTGACTCTGGTATTCTTAAGGAATTAGTTCTTATTAAAGGTGTGAAACTAACTTCTACTACCCCTGAGTTATATTCTACTATGTTATCTAACATGGTAGGTACAGGGACTTCTGGGTTTAAGAGATCTTCCAATCTCCATTTTAACCCACTGGTTATTTCTTTATGTTTTAAAATGTTTTTGGAACTGATGCACTTACCTTTTCTGGGTTTACTAATAGAAGGGTCATCTCATCAGTAAGGGATAATTGCAATGCCCCTGGGGCTAATTGTGTTTTCATTACTTTATAGTATATTTGGTAAATTATAGTTATGGGTATTGCATTAGGATTCCAGGTTTTTTCTAACATCTTTACATCTAACATGAGATTGTAAGGAGTATTATGGAAACTTGATAATGCTATTAAGTGGCGTAATTATTAATATAAATCGGACCATTATGTAGGTTGGTTTCAAATAATGTTAATATTTGATCTTGAAGTTTTATTGGTCTATTATCTCTTAGGGATGCAAACATGGGTGTGTCTAGACCTTATCTAAACAATTGTTTGATTGCTATCTGTATAGACCCTATATGAAGGTATCTATAGTTCTTAATGTGGTTGGCAATTAATTGGTTTGATATCAAGGGTATAGTCTGATGACTATTTTTAAGATCAATTTCTTTTTCAACTATCTCAATGACATATTCTCCTGTGAACATGTCTTTTAGCGAGGTTTTATATAATGATGATATTTTGAGTTTGGGTATGCTCCATTTCTGGATCTGCTCTTCTATTTATGGGATTCTTAATTCATGGTGTATTATATGAGATTTAGCTTCTTCTTATTGTAATTCCAAATCTTCTACCTTTTCTTTTCCTTTTAGAGACAACATTCTAATTAATCTCGACATTAAATAAAGCTTAGTATTAACCTTGATCGGAACCACAAGGCTAAACCAACGATTTTACTGCCTCACTCTAGGACTTACTACCGAGACCATCCTTACCGACTGACCAACGCTCAAGATAACGTCTCATTTTACTTAAGGTGTGTGATTAATTAAACTGAAACTCTTAATGGAAAATTGAAGTATAAATTTGGACTTAACAAGTTAAAGATAAACACAAAAATACAATATGAAAATAGAATAACAAAACAAAATTTCTGATGTGAACGATCAGCCTAAGCCGCATCCACAGAGCATACTTATAATATAATATAATAAAAACTCTTTTTTATTTTATTTCTGGCTTTGATACCAGATATGGCGGAAGGTAGGGGTGACAAATAAAAAATAGTTATTTAAACAATTCATTGGTATTGACAGTGCATTTATTGAAAGAGATAGACTTACAAAGAGAGAAAGCTTTAAAGGTTACAAGAGGGTAAAGAGAGAGAAGAGAGTTTAAGACTCAAGAGAGTTGTATCTCTCAACTCTTCAACTCATCTATTTATAGCATGGCAACCTCAAGCAGATGCCAAAATTATAAATTACAATTTTATTGAAATCCAATCTGGACACGGATTTCTTAGACGGATTTTAAACTACAATTCAAAAGCATTTAACTGAGCGTCACCTTTGTCATTTTTTGAAAACAAAGGTGACCCTGTGGGCCCTTGATTTCTTCAAAGGAGACCCCTCGATAGAAAATTATCCCAATCTGCCAACTGCCTTTGAGTGGGTAGCCGAATTAATATTTTCTTAGTATAGCCAAGAAGATCATCTTCATTAGTAATTATGTCCACTGCCCCTATTATTTCGCTAAGAGCTTCTTCATCAATTATATTTAATGTCCCTATTACTTTCTTGGATCTCAGTCATGGCTGGTCCAAGTCTGTAATTTCTTGAATTCCGAAGCAGTCATCCTCATTATTCAAATGCAGATTACTACATTGGGTTTCTTCTTCTAAGGAATCTTGATCTTCATCCAAGTCTAAAGAGGACAAGGCTGCCAACAGGTGTTGCCTTTTTTTTCTTTTTTGGACTTTCCTGCTAGTTGCAAAGACATTGCAAGATGCTAAATTGCCTTCTTTTCAGGAGTAGGGGGAAGGAATGATTTTCCAGTCTTCCAATGGGAAAACTTATCTTCCAAAAATTTAAATTCGAACTTCTTCCACCAAAAAACTTTTACCCATCGACATAAAATCTTTGGATAAAGAGTTGAATTATGCTGATGAAATTCATAAAGATACTGCATTAACCAGCTTACACTCATTATTGAGCAAAAACTAATTAACTTTTCATGCCCTGGTAATTTGGGAGTTAATTTAATTTTCATATATTTTTTCTATCATTTTTTCTGATTTAAATAGTTTATTAAATTTTATCTTACGAGTACAGAAAGTGTGAAAAAAATATAACAATTATGAATGTATGAAGATGAATTTAGACTTAAATTCTAAGGAAAAATATATAAATTATGATACAAGTGGAGAAACATAATTTATAGAAACAAGTAAAAAAAATTACATTGAATTCAAAGGGATATTATTTTTTTTACCAAAAGGGATAAACTTTTTTACTACTTATTTTAGTCCAATCAAATTAAAATTTATTTTAAGTAATTAATACATATTTAATTACATAAAAATTAAATTATATTTATTATTTAATTTCACTTTAATAAAATATTTGCTAAGGAACAATATACCTAAATTCACATCAAGGTCTAGCTTAGCTGGTTGAGTCAAGTGCGTGCGTATTGTAAATCTTCTAGTATCGTGTTCGATTCCTACAGATAAAAAAAAAATATACCTAAATTCGCATTAATACTTAAATTATTATGGTGATTTTTTTTTATATATAAAAGCAAGTATAAAATTTCAACTTAATTCATATGAATGAAAAATTTATCAAAAAAATCCATTAATATATAAATTACTAAGTTAAAAATTTATTTTTAATTATAATAATTTTAAATTAAATTATTTTTTTATGATTTTCTGCTTCTTTACTTATAATTTATTAAATATTTTAATTAATGAACGTAGAAACTATGAAAAAATATTTTAAATAGAGATAAATAATTTAAAAGAAAAAAAAATAGATTTAAAGTATCAAATAATATATATAAAATATAAAACATGTGACAAATTTTATTTTATAAAAAAAAGTAGAAAGCTTTACACATAATTCACGAGGATAAACTTTTTTACTCTTTTATTTTGTCCAAGCAAAAATAAAAATTATTATTCATAATTAATATATATTTAATTACATAAAAAATTAACTTAATCACGATTATTTTTTTAACACAAAATTGGGGTCTAAGATTAATTTTTAAGAAAATAAATTTCCTTTTTTTGTTTATTCTTCTCACCTAAATAAAGTATTCAAGATTATACTATATTTATATGTCATTATATTAAAATAAATAAAATATAACACACAATGATAAATATTTTTTAGTAAACAAAAACACTTAATTCGTGGGATGAACAAGTTACGTTGATTCACATTAATATCTAAATTATTAAAGTGAAATAGATACTTAAATAATTGTTCTAAAAAAAATTTAACCCTGTTTGATACATTCTTGGATACGTCCTTGTTTCTAATAACATTTAATATAATATTTATAAAGTATATATTATATAGTCAATTTGAATATGATTAAAATTTTTATTTATTAATATAATATGTTGACTTAATTTTTATTATGCAAAATATATATTTAAAATGAATTAATGTTAATTGCAAATACTATTTTAATTAAATATATAAGGTATATTGATTAAATATAATTTATATTAAAAATAATACTTTAAATAAAAAATATTATATTATTATATATAATAAATACATTATATCAATACTACCATTTAAAGTTAATTTTATACATTGAATATATACTATAGTTAATATATTTAGTAAGTTTGACTATTCAATTATTAAACTTTATATTTATAAATATAATATATTGGCAAATTAAACAACACTTTTAAATATTTAAATATTGTGTTTCTATGTATACAACATGCGTCCCTATAATTCTATTCATTGGAAACTAATAGAGTATATTTAAGCATTGTATAATATTATATTTGATACATCTTTGGTATGTTTTTATTCTTAATTATGACCATTTTAATTGAGTTTTGTGAGAATAGGTATTTTTTGGTCCTACTGTCAACTTTTGATAATTATCACATTTATGTTTATTTTGACAATGTATCTTGTTCATATGATCACTTTTTACACAAATCTTTGATTTTGATGATTCATACCTTGGTTAAAAGCTAAGGAGTATGTGCAATTTAATATCTAATAGGCTTGCGATAATTCGGAAGTTTCAGAGGTCAGACTAGAGCTTCAAGGTTGTGGCACTACACTTGTAATTTTCAATTTTAATTTTGGGCTTAATTTGTAATTAGACATTTATAATTAGTTTATTTTAGAATTTTAATTATTGGATTTCTATGCTCTTTTAGAGGCACACGTTTTTAGGTCCATTATATAAGTACTCTCTATTCTTTGTGAGAGACACAACACTATACTATTATTCTAATTTTTAGATTTTGAATTTCAAAGAGCCCTCTTCTCTCTCTTCCTTTCATTTTTCCTTCTTCTTTATTAAAGCTCCCATGAAGATGTTCATGGATAGCTAATTTCATTTTCAATTCAAGGATCATCTTGCTTATGGTAAATATGATTTCCTCTTTTCTTAATTTCGAATTATAATCATGTAATCATTTTTTTTCTTTTTCTGTTCTTCAATTTCCTTGTTTAATGTATGATAATGATTAGATTAGGAAATTGAATTCTGAATTTGAGTTAAGTTAGGATTGGTTAATTCTAATTGTGATCGATTTATTCTATGCTAATATGAACACACTTGAATTCAGATGAATTAGGGAATGCAATAATGATCCCATTTTTCTGAATATATGTGAGATTATTGTTTTATGATTCGTATTAAATTGGGTTGCATGATGATAAATTCGACCTATCCTTGTTGGAACTGTGATTATTTGTCCATAAGCATTGATCCTTAGGTTGTATCTCTTTGAATGTGTTTTTGTTTTGAATTTAATCTTACTTTGTTTGTTTATAATTTTGAAATCACAACAATCCCCCTATTTTGAATTATACATTAGGTGTTTAATGAATTGTGTCTTAAGAAAATAACTTGAGTTAA
Organism: Amphicarpaea edgeworthii; assembly: GCA_014843725.1. Taxonomy (NCBI): domain Eukaryota; kingdom Viridiplantae; phylum Streptophyta; class Magnoliopsida; order Fabales; family Fabaceae; genus Amphicarpaea; species Amphicarpaea edgeworthii. The sequence goes on from CM026324.1 coordinate 13,092,700, forward strand.
TCCTTTATTGCCAATCTTATTTGGAGAAATCAATGCTTTTGATAGCGCTTGACAGGTGCTTTCAGCCACTATTCTATATTTGTACACCTAAGCCAAAGTAGATTTCTCCCCATCGACCTATAAGGAAAAATCTCGTAAGACTTTAACCACATGCTCAATAGTCAAACGCCCCATGATAGTTTCACGACTCAATCAGCCACCACCAACCTAAAATACCACACACTAATCACTCATTCTCTTCACTCACTCTCATTCACTTTAATTTCCTAAATTCTCAAAAGTCCCAATTCTAGCTCAATCTCAATATCCCTTAGAAAACTCTATGTGTGCTTCACCACCAGACCTAATCTGATTCTTAGTGATCTCATTCTCTCTAACATTAAGTTTATCATCACACGCCTAGCTTAGCATTTAGAGTATCTCTCCAACAAGGCCTAATTAGAATATATAATGTTTAGATCATTTTTTTGTTACAAGAAATGAGATCACTAGAATCAAATGATGTTGAGTTGTACTTGTATTAGTTATTCAGAGAAGCCAACAGGTGAGAAATTTTACTTTGATGTTGATATGTGGTCTTTTATTTTTCCAAATAATAATGTATTATATGATTTATTACTCATTAAAAAGACTTATTTACACATTTTACCACTCAACTTTCATTATTTTTTGAATTTTATCATTTGACTTTTATTTTTGTATATTTTACCATCAAAATTTTTAATTTTAGCACATTTTACCACCTAAGTTTTATTTCAAAATTGAAAGTGATTTTTTTTTTTTACCAATATGATGGTAAAATATGCAAAAATTGAAAACTTAAGTAGTAAAATTCACAAAATAATGAAAGTTGGATGGTAAAATATACAATTAGGCCTTAAAAATGAAGTTTTGTCTTGTAAAAATGGTCGTTTTTAAATTATTAAAACCAATTCAAGTGAAAATGATCGTTTTTAGATTGCTTGTGAATTCTCCCTGGTAATAATATATATTTTTTGCTATTGGATGTAACATCTTAATTAGGTTCTAATTATTTTGTCACAACATCTCACTATTATTTTAACTGCATCACTATTCTATTAGAAACTCAAAATATATGCATGTATTTTCTACTGTGTTTATGTCAAAATTGAGTGATCTTCTACTCCTCTAAAGGTGGAAAACACATTTACGAGTTAGCAAAAAGCTGTGTGTGCCAATTGAACAATTAGCATCGGTAGTTATTACTCCATCCTTACTTAAAACATCTATTTTTATTTATTTATTTAGTTTTAGCATATTCTTTAGTCATTGTTCTCTTTTCTTTTCATTTTATAGTGGAGAAAAGAAAGTTTTCTAAAGCATTAGATTCTATTTTTTGTTATGATTGTAATCAGGTTCAGGGAAGGCTTTTCGGACTTCCTAGTGGAAATGCATTGAATTAGTGATATCTAAGGAATATACACTTTCCATAATAGAGGAGAATTTCCTATGATTGAATGTTAATGAATAAATTGATGATGGATGGTGAGTATGATAGCGTCGACAAGGCTCTTGCCACCAAGGATGAAGGAAGCATTGCTCCTATTCCAAAGATGGTTCAAGTAGGAAGCTCATCGTTATACAAAATAGATAGAAAACTTGGCAAAGGAGGGTTCGAAGAAGTTAACGTTGATTGTTGGGTGGGTGTCGGTGCTGGAGCATTAGAGGTAGCATTGAAGTTTGAACACAAAACAGGTAAGGGTTGCAACTATGTACCACCTAATGAGTGGCAAGTTTACAATGCATTAGGTAGTAGCCAGTGTTCCACAAGTTCACTACAAGGGGCGACAAGGAGGTTACTGTGTTATGGTTATGGATATGCTAGGCCCAATTTTGTGGGATATTTGGAATAAAAAAACACATATAATGACTGCGGAAATGGTGGCATGTATAGAGGATATGTCATGGTGATGTAAAGCCTGAGAACTTTTTGCTTGGCACCCCGGGAACTCCCGACGAGAAAAAGCTTTTTCTGGTTGATCTTGGATTAGGTAAATATTCCACCTAATCTTTGAATAAGTAGTGGTGCCATCACTCTCATTAAATATTTTCGTAATTTCTCATATAATTATATCACACAGCAACCCACTGGCGGATAGTTCGACTGATTAACGACCTAATGTATTTAGGTAAATTATATTATTTGCACATTTAATACACTAAAGACTTTTCTTAGAAATATCCAAGCATTTGTTTGATGCAGTATAACATATTCTTGCTATAGGGGAACCATTCATTATGCTAGTGTGCATGCTCATCTTGGTAGAACATGTAGCAGGAGAGACGATTTGGAATCTTTTGCTTACACATTAATCTTCCTTCTTCGTGGCCAACTACCTTGGCAAGGATACCAGGTTCTATTTGCTTCAAATATATATAGTCACTTTAGTGTTAATAATAATAATAATTAAAAATGTGTCATTCTAATAAAATTGTTAGTTACAGGGAGAAAATACAGGATTTATTATTTGCAAGAAAAAGACGGCTACCTCCCCTGAAGCTTTGTGTTGCCTCATTCCTTCACCTTTTCGACAGTTTGTGGAGTATGTTGTGAATTTGAAGTTTGATGAAGAGCCGAATTATGCAATGTATATATCTATTTTTTATGGAGTTGTTGGTCCAAATCCAAACATCAGACCCATAAACATTGATGGTGCACAAAAGCTTGGACATAAGAGAAGACGGTTGGGTATTACTGTGGAAGAATTCACTATAAAAAAAAATAGTCATATGCCTATGGATACTTTTACTTACCGGTATATTTTTCTGTAGGTAAAATTAAAAAAATACTTCTACCTACAAATGTTGAGTGTAAGAAAATTTTTATAATAATATAATAGAAATATAATTTAAAAAAGACTTTTACCTACAAACAACTAATGTAGGTAAAATATATTTAAAACTTTTATCTTCAAACAAATAGTATAAGTAAAGACTTGTACCTATGATTATTTGATGTAGATAAAACTTTTAAAATATATTTACTTACAAATAACAAGAAAAATTCTAATTAACTTATAAAATTAGTCTCCAAAATAAAAATAATTTATTACACAAGACTATCAATTAGTGAACTAATATAAAAAAAAAATAATATAAAATTCAGATTAAAAATAATATAAAATTCAGATTATTAAAAAAAAAGATAAAACTGTAATATAATTAAGATGACTTACACCTGCAGGTGCAAAATTTTTAATGTTGCAAAATATTTAATCCAACTTTATGGATGTAAAACTGTTCACGGAGATTATTATTTAAATAATTGGTAATTGACGAAAGTTTATAATAGTCCCTACTAAAGTTTTTTTTTAATTAATAATTAATTTTTTTTAATTCCTTTGATTTATTTGTTACTTTCATTTTCATAGACAAAACCTAGCCAAACCTAACGCCTCCACTCTCCAGAACTCCAAGCCTCCACTCTGAACACCTTGAACTCTTGTGCCGTGGCTGTTCGTGAAGCCTTTACCACTAATTCCAACCTCAAACTCTTATGCATTCTCTTTCTCTCTCTCTATTCTCTTTCCCAGGTGAGTTTCTCCTTTTCCAATTCTTTCATTCTGTCATCGAACCTTCTTCCTCTCTCGTTTTTCAATGCGCCTCATCGTTATTGAATTGAATTTCGCGGATCTACTCTTGTTTCTCAGTACCAACATCATTGAGGTCCTCTTCCTTCTCTTCAAGTTTTCTCTTTATCCTGTCTCTTTCTTGCTTTGCTTCAAATCCAATTTGATCTCAACTTCATCTTTCTTCAGCATTCTTGAAATTTCAATTGTAGAATAATCATTTCAATGCAAAATCCCTTTGTCGTTTCATGATTCGGGGATTGATTCGTATAGGAACTCAAGTTTGGTGTTCTTGATGTGTTTTGGGTGTTAATTAGGGTTTTTATTCGAGATTTTTTTTATTGTGTGCCAATTACTGGAAGCAATGAGTCATCTTCTCTATGTATAATACTCGCCAAATTCACCAGCACCAGGTTCGTCGTCTCTAATTTCATCTTCTTCACTGTGGTCGGATTGCCTAGCTAGAGGAGATGACTTTGCCTTGCAAGTAATTCCACTTCATTTTGGTTAGTTTAGCTGTTGCAATTTTCTAATATATTAATGACCATAACTTGAGTGATGGCTTCATACTTAGTACTTAGGATTCAACTTATATATTCACACAATATGGTTTTATATTTTCTCTTGTTGGTCTTCTTCTGGCAAGGATCCAGCTGGTCTATGTGCCGGTATCTATATTAAATAGTTTTGAGAGTTTCTATATTTCTGTAGTTTAAAAAGAACAAGTTGGAGGATTAGAAAGAATTAATAACTTGACGTGCGGTCAATTAAAAAGGAGCAAGTTGGGCGATAATTTTTTTTATGACATAATTGGTGGTAGTATAGATCACTTTTTTTTTTTTAAGATAAGTTACTAGAGACTGAACCATATAATACCATACCATTTGTGTCCACAAGATTGAGGAGGTAGATTCAGTTATATGGTGATCAGCTTCAATCAAGGATGATGTGGTTCGTTCTTAGATTTAATCAAATTAACAATAACTTAGGAGTCACTTTCAACCATAATGCTTCTTAAACTTTTAGAAATCAAATGGCTAGTTAAGCATAACTTGAATCGTGATTCACACTTGATGCTTGATGCTTTGATCTTTCCCATCGAGGTTAGGATGCAACCAAGAGTGAAAAGTTAAAACAAAACAAAATTATAAATCACTTTCTATTCTCTACAAATAGAGATAACATCAATCTCGTTCCTTTTTGAGATCATTCATGTTCATGATATTTCTCTATGGTATAAGATATGTGTGAAATATTACAAGTACATGGAGCAAATGAAAATATGGGTGCTTCCTATATATCACTTCTTCAAGTGACTTGAATCGACGGTAGAATTGGCTGGACCATCTAATATCTGTTTACCCTTTTCTTGGCATCGTTTGCTAGAGATAAATGCCATCTATCTTATTTTTTTGTTTGCAATTGCTTTTTGAATAAGAGCTGCATTGGGTTTTGTGGGAAAATGGAGAGGTGAGTATTTGTTGCAAAACCCAGAATTCACTATACCCCTTTTTACTGTCTGAATATCTTTAAAGGTTTTTCTCTTTTCCTGAACACAGGTACAAGTTAATTAAGGAAGTTGGTGATGGAACATTTGGGATTGTTTGGAGAGCCATTAATAAGCAAAGTGGTGAAGTTGTAGGTATGTTTTGAGTTGAATAATATGATACTTGAGGTTGCATTGTGTGTTTGATCATTCCTTAGCTTCATTTTTCACATTATGTTTCTGAGTATATTTATTCACTAATTTCTCCTATGGCAGTCATTACGAAAAATGAATCATCCAAATATCATGAAGCTAAAGGAAGTTATACGAGAATGTGACACCCTGTGCCTTGTTTTTGAGTATATGGTGAGTTTTTGGATTTTGTGGCATGCTGGTGGCTGATGTAAAGCCTAATACTAATTGTTTTAAGTCAATTTTGGGTACTACAAAATACAATCTATACCAACTTATTAAAAACAGGGAAAAGCTGTTTTCCAAAAAATGAAGTTAGAAATTGATGTTTTCAACTTTTCCAAGGTTTAAAGTACCAATCTGTAGTATTTTGATCATAATAATTGATATAATATTTTGAGTTCATCATTAGTTCTCACAAATCACATGCAAGTTAATTTGATCATAGAATGTGTTTGGTAGCAGTGAAATAAATTAATAAAAAAGGGAGGAGGGAGTAGAAATTAAAAGGAGATAGAAAATGAATTGTGTTGGACAGCAAAAAATTAAAGAAGATAGGAGTGGAGAGAATATAAATTAAAAGAGAGAAAATTTAAACAGTTTGATGTTTCAACTTTAAAGTAGAAATGCCACGATTTTTAATTAGTTTTCCATTGCTTTTCATTTTTTCTTGTTTTTTTTTTACTTTATCTTTTTATATATTCAGCGTGTTTTTACTTTATTTCTCACTTGTTTTCATTTCTTTTCTTTCTATTAAACCCATCTTAAGTTATGATTGAACGTGTGTGATAATTTTAATATTAAAACATGAGTCTCTTGCTGTAAAAAAAAACACATGAATCCTTTTGGTTTAATAATATTAACTAATAAAATGGAAGCAATTACAAACTCTTTTATATATAACTTACGGGAGATGATCCACTGCAGTGGAAAAAACATATCGAGTTTTATATACAATTTGTACCAAATAAATCTTTATTAGGGAATTAACTAATCTGTGATACCTAGGTTCACTCTGAATAAGTTACCATTTCCATACATATGATTGAATACTATTTTGCAATTTGTCATTAGTTTATCTATTATTCCATATAAGTGGCAGCCTGGTCTACAGTTTCTGTTAAGTGACTAGGCTAGAAATGGTTGTACATGCAGTGAAGCAGATGAGATCTACAAAATCTCCAGTTTGATTGAATACTATTTTGCAAATTATTTTGATGCAAATTGTCATTAGTTTATCTATAGTTCCATATAAGTGGTATCCTGATCTACAATATCCTGTTAAGTGACTGGGTTAGAAATGGCTGTACATGCATTGAAGCAGATGAGATCTACAAAATATGCATAGTGATAGGTAGTCCAACCACTGAATCTTAGGCAGATGGACTCAAACTTGCTAGGGATATCAAATATCAGTTTCCACAGGTTAGTTGTTCTTAATTTAGGTGTTCTTTTTTATGGCCTTCTTTGGGTTAGCTAACCACTAATTATTATGCAAAGTGTGACATGTGAAGCAATTTAAAATGTGCTATTTTATTTGTTTAAACTTGTGTGTTTGATAATTTCAGTCTTATATTTAGTCTTTCTAGCCCCCCTTGCATTGTTGTCTATTGCTATTATGTATATTAAGATTAAGATGGGTATTGTCTTCTCTTAAATACTTCCTTTTATTTAAATTCTGTAGCTTGCTAGTGTACATCTCTCTACACTGATCCCATCTAGAAGCAATGATGCAATCAGCCTTGTTACTGTAAGTAGTTTTACATTTATTACTTAGCAGTTTAGTCCTATATGTGTTCATTTTTCCTGTTTGAATTCTATTTTTGTTGTCACTTTGTTCATGGGATCCCACAAGAGACCAACAGTAGCAGAGGTTATTCAACATCATTTTCTTTTAGGTTGTCTTTTAACTAATCCGTACTTTGGATCAATATTTTAAGAAATTTCTTTATCTTTTTAATCACAACTATATTTTGCCTTCTATAAGTAGGTTTTTAATGTTTTTGATTTTTAATTTGTTCAGAGTTGCTTTTACATCCCTCCATCCCTTCGCACCAGAACTGTAACCAGAACTCCACCATCTGGTTTGTAACTTAATTTATATTGTTTTTCTAAGAAAAGATCTATGGTTCAATTGGAGGGGATATTAAACTCTTTTTGGTTGCAGCTGCGACCAGGGGATCACTGGATCGGCAAGGCCTCAAGAGATACTCTGGTGCTTTGCCTAATACAAAAATCACCAACAATTTTACTTCCCCAAAATTACAAGCTTCTATAGCTTCAGGTGACATAATTAGTTTCAACCATCTGTAGGTTAAATACATGTTGTTGCCTATTTTTTATTCTGGCATATGCAGATCTAAGTCATATTAAATTTATTATTTATTCTTGCATCTATGATCTGAGTCATATTATTCATTCTGGTTAGAAATTTTTATTGTTTAAGCTAGAAAATCTCTAACGGATATTAATGCATTCTCTAAATTGTTACTTGATATCCTATGGAGATTTCCCCAGCTTAAACAACAGCAGATATTGTAAATAATGTCCTATTTTTGAGTCATTGAGATATAAAGTAACATGATATAAAGATTTAGATAGTTCATGTATAGAAATTTAGACAAAGTGTCCTATTTCTGAGTCTTTGAGATATAAGGTTGGGAAATCTTTTAATTATGAGATGATCCATAGGACATTATGAGATGGTCCTAGTTCTTCTCTCCACTCTAGAAGCAATGAAAATATAAATTCCAGCTGAGCTTTTTCTTCTTCTCTGAAGTATAGAGAAAATAGGCCTTTTTTAGTGGTGCATTCTTTTCACATTGAATGTGAACAGAACATGATACTCATTCATTTCTTGACATTATAGGTGTGCAACAGAAGCTGGATATGGCAAACAAGATGAGTTCTGAATTTCTACTTTTGTCCTTATTTCCATTTTGCTTACTAACTCACACCCTATCCACCCATGCCTTCTTTTTTACTCATTTGAGTATTGATTGCCCTCCCATACCTTCTTTTTACTTATTGAATATCTGGTGCCAGACGTTAACAAAAATTTGAGATCTCACAATTTAAACTCCCCTTTCACATGGTAGCTCCATTTTGGTGTTATTGTGCTGGACTTGAGATATGGTGTTCACCCATAAATTCTTTCTTTTCTCAAATTTTATTGGGCTAATAATTTTGTTTCTTATGAAGGATGGAGGAATTAAGAGCAAGAAATCATTGAAGACTACTACTACTACTTCATAATCAAAATATGAATTATCAGGAAAAGGCAGTCTAAGTAAGCACTAGTGTTCACTATTGTTGATACTCAAATTTCATAGGAGGATTCTTAAAAAGGAACTTAAATATGTATAAGGGTCTATAATAACCACTCTTATTTAAGCCAATCATTACATAAAGTTGTTTTTCATTCATGAGAAATGTTTAACTAGTCCTTGAAGCAGCTATATGTATTTACTGTTGAAGATGTGTTAGGTAGACTTCTTCAATAATCTAGAAAATAAGGTTATGTTTGTTTGGCAGCTTCAATAAACTTGTTTGATAATCTCCAAAATGTTCAGTGAAGTATCTTAGTTGTATTTTAGTCCCCTACTTTTGTTTTAAATTGTTATTTTAGAATAAAAAATTGTTAGTAATACAAGAGCTATGTAAGAAAAAACTTTTGAGTGAACTGGAAATAAATGAAAGTGATTAATATAGTGCTTGATCCTAAGTGAATAAGAGTAAAACACTCTAAATTAAGAATAGTAACTGATCTAGAACTAGTGAACCATAGATATGAGAGAAGAATAAAATTTGAAGTGATTACATAGAATATTTGTAGTGCATTGCTGATAACTTCAAGGATTTCAAGATAAAAATAACGATGGTCATTTTTTGCTACCAAATTTGTTTCAACTGCTAATTGGTTCCAGTCCATGTGTGATAATTTTGAGTCGAGAATTTATGACACTCCCATGTCATGTTTTTGTTATGTCTAATGTCAAGTATTTTGTTTTTATTGGATCGCATATTTATGATTTGAGATTTTAGTTTTGTTTGTGCTTGCTGGTGGTGTTTTGCTTATTATTACTATTTAAGTGTTTTTCCTTTTGTTTTTGATGGGTTTGGTTATTATTTGTGTGAAAGTGAGACAGGTCTTTTTTGTTGAAAATGAAACTATTAACGGGGGTTAGTGAAACCCCTGGTAAGATAAGGGAATTTTAACATCAACAATAATTATAGAATTAATGGGGGTTTGAAAGTCCCTGGTAATTATCAAGGGTTTAGAAACCATGGGTAATGCACTTCACGAAAGCTCTCTCGACATCACTAACTGTAGGTATTTGTTTAAACCCCTGTTAAAACCAAAATTAACCTCGTTAAAACATTTTTTTTCTTGTAGTTTTTACTTATAATGACAAAAAAATGTAATCGTAGGTAAAGGGATGCCTGTAGGTAAAACTTTGACTGACAGACTAATAACCGTCACAATACACCCCCTCAAAGTTGACAGGGAAAGTCTCCGTAGGTAAATGTCTATTATGCTTTTACCTACGGATTATTGACTTATAGTGACAAATTTTGTCCGTCACTAAAAGTCAATTTTCTTGTAGTGGAAGTAGATGATGAACAACCAAAGCAGAAGGTTAGAATGGGAATGCCAGAAATGTAATGGATTACTATGTTTAGTCCTCATTGACCTATGAAGCAAAGGTACCATTTAAATATTGCTGATCATGCGCGACTATCCCAACACATTGAGAAAGGATATGGGGATGTGTTATTTACACAAGTTCATGAACTCATACTCAAGTTTCTTAACAAGGAATGGATTATGGAGCAGTGGGAAAATAGTTATCACATTAGTGCCATAAAAGGATCTAATAATGGGAGCTCATTGGTTGTAATGTCTAAAGGGACTCCATACTTGCAACAATCCTATATAATTAGTCAGTCATTTCCATTCAAGTGGATCAATAAAAAATGGAGAGAAGGATTTTATGTCACTACTATGGCCAAGTTGGGAGTAGATGGGCAATTGTAATGTCCCAAGGTGCTAGATTTTTGGAACAGGTTGTGGATCTAGATTTCTTGTATCCTAGTGAAGGCATTCATCACAAGTGGGACAGTGGTTACTACATCACTTCAACTGTTGCTACATTGGACCAAGCTACTTTTGTTCTTAGTGTTCCAAGAAGAAAAATGGTGGATGAAAATCAAGAGACATTCCGCACAACTGCCTTTCCCAATGCTCATACTATCAAGGAAAAATGATAAAAAAAAATCTCTATATTTCATCTATATGCTACGGGAGAACAATTTCATGAACTTTCGACCGGCTGAAAAAAGACATTTAGCGGTATGTTAAACTTTTCTTTATATATGCACTGTATATGATCATTATATCAAAATGCTTATAATTAAACAACTTAATTAGATTTTACTTGTCCAGTGGGATAAGTCTTTTAATAAAAATATTAAAGATATTTTAAAATAATTATTGTGTGTAGGTTAAGATTTAGTTAATTGATGGTATTTTGGCAAATGTGCACTTTGATTTTCCAATGGGAACTTAACATTTTGACATGTGCAACCTTGTTTTGAGGCCTCTTTTTTTCTTTTCTCCTCTTTTGACTTAAAGCTATTTCTAGCCTTTTGAATGTTTGGATTTGACCTTTACTTAGAAATAAAAAAAACAATGCATGAATTGATTGTTGAATTTTGACATTTACTTGGAAAAAAAATGCATGAATTGATTGTTGTAAGTAATAACGTGAATTCTAATTACCCTATTGGGAAAATTCACTTTATTTCCCATAAGCATTCAATTCATATGATCTTGGGAAAATATATATGCTTACAATACTATAGGAAAACTTTATATAATTGAATGTTAATTCATGAATTGATTGTTGTAAGAGATAATGTCAAAAATTCTAATCATGTTTTTTCGGCATTTTCTCTTATTATATAGGAATGTTAAATATTAATTTTTTAAAAGGAAATTAATATCAATTTATATCCATTCTTTAGTAATGCATAAATTTCGAAATGCTATATTTTAATATGTACTTTTTAGACATGTATCAATTTTAGCCTCATTTTCTTTCACACTTTTACACAACTCAACACCTAGAGAAATTAGTCTTCTCCCACTTTTATGTCCTTGAAGCCATCACAAAGCCATGAACCATGCACAACATGAGGTTTTATTTGTATATTTGTTTTATTTGGTTACTATATTTTATGGCTTCTTTTTGTGATTTCACGCTTCTGTGATAACGTTGTAAGCCGATTTTTATGATTTTGGTTCTGGTTTTATGCTTCTTCAATGTTTGTTGTAAGCAAATACAATGACATTAAAAATAGCTTTCCAACAAATGTTTGATAATAGTTGTTATAAGCTTCTGCATGTTTCATATTTCTTTCTTTCTCGTATCATCTTTTCTTTTTCTTTTAATTATCATATTTACTTTGTCTTTCTTAGATTAGCTATATATCATTACAATGACAAGTGTCATATGGCAAGTGACTTCTAGCATACATTTTTTATTAATCTGAAATTAAGTCCAGGAAGGGAAGTTGTGCAAAGGAATCCCAACCATGTTGGCATCCTAAGCAAAACAACCGAAACCAGCTAAATTTTATTAAAATAAAGAAAAAGTGAGAAGAGATGAGTACAAATGGCGGGACATAAAGCCAAAACCCATATAAAGCAGATGCATGTCCTACCACTAACTAGCTAAATCTATAATTTGGTAAGCCATTTTGATTCCTAGTTATATGAAAAAACAAATAAGATGGAGTTGATGTAAACCAAGTAAAGGGTATTCTATTCTTAAGACCAAAGCTTGCAAGTGAATCCGCACAATGGTTGCCTCCACGAAAAATATGACACTTTAATGGCAAGTGTAAGACTTTTTTGTAGCATGATATTCGAGCTTCTACATAGCTTCCAAGGAACAATTTTCGAATTTTGAAATGCTAAGACCGTTAATTTGGAGTCACATTCTAACCATAGCCGAGGTCAACCGTGCTCAATACAAGAATCTATAGCTTTAATTGCAGCCCATAATTATGTATAGACTATACTTTGTGTTGAAAATCAGAATTAATATTTTGATTTTATTCATAATTGTAATTTATAGGAACATAATCTCTATTTTAGAAGAAACAAAATATCCTCTATTTATGTACCATTAATGTAATTAACCTATATAAACATGTACCCTGCCGTGTACTCTAACACATGGTTTACACTCAACTATCCCTCTGTTTCTCCTATTTTAACATGGTATCTAGAGCCTAACAATGGGATAAAAGAAAATCGTGCCCCATCGGGGACCTACTATCCCCAATGGACCTTTTAATGTCACCCTTCTTCCGCTAACCAATTTCCTCTTTCCGGTGACCCTTTCTTCTTCCCCACCTTTTTCGATAGTCTTTTCGATTTTCTGGAGACTTTCCAACATGTTTTCTCGACCAACGCATTTTTCTCCCCGTTTATTTCCAGCAAAGAATATTCCGGTTACCATTCTTGCCATTGCTGTTCATTTTCCAGCGAAGAACTTTCTGGTTGCCCATCATATCGCTGTCCTTTTTTGGCGTGCTTCTTGGTGACTTTTATCTGCTCTACTGGTTTCATGTTTGTGCCATGGTTATCTTTGTCCATGGTTATTTAGAACAATTTTCTCTCTTTCAAGTTTAAATAATTTTAGATTCCACTATTAGTTTGAAACTTCCAAATGTTGGTTTTAAGTAAGTCGAAACTTGCTTTCTTAGGCTGATGTATATTCCAGCTCTCTCTTTCTAGCAATATTCCCCGACTTCGTCAACATCCTGAGTTGTCTTTCATACACTTTTTTCGATGGAACTCAAATGGTTTTATATTTTATTTTTATTAGTTGGGAAATTTGATTGTAACAAGCTGAAAGCTTAGTAAGCTTTAGCTTGAAGGGGAATGTTGAAAATCAGAATTAATATTTTGATTTTATTCATAATTGTAATTTATAGGAACATAATCTCTATTTTAGAGGAAGCAAAATATCCTCTATTTATGTACCATTAATATAATTAACCTATATAAACATGCACCTTGCTGTGTACTCTAACACACGGTACACTCAACTATCCCTCTATTTCTCCTATTTTTACAGTTTGTATACCAATATACTTAGAGAAGCTACCAAGATGACAGCCAAGATGATCCCGGAAAATGCCTCTTATAGTAGCATGTCCAGGTGCCCCAGCAGCTGCTCCATCCGAGATGCATTTCACATGATTTGAGGGTGGTGGAACCCATACTACCAAAAGGATAATGTCGGTCCTTTTGTATTTTGGACTGATGCAGAAATGTTCAAGGAAAGAAGTCTCTGCTGCGAAATGTGTTGCATGTCCAGTAGAAATAAGGCCAGTAATTGCAACATGCATCTTAAGACGAGTGATGAGTTGACTGATTTCTGAAGCAGATATCATTACAGCTTGTCCAGATCAGCCAGCATGTATGTATGATTGCAGAAAGTAGGACCTGTCTAGTCTGTGTACCCAAGGCTGATCCTGCTGATTTAAGGAGTGAGATCAGGTTGGTAAAATCTAAAGCAATAGGAGTAATGCTCGTGAGCCAGTCCCATAAATTATGTGCAAAGCTGCATTGTAGAAATAGATGCCCAATTGTTTCTTCATGTTGAAAACAATGGTTGCGGCCCTTTCTTTTAAGAAGATTATCAATTGGGAAGGCCTTGTGAATTCCCCCCCATATTATGAAGCTCTTGGAAGGAGGAACAAAACCTAACCACGAGAATTTGGCCCATGAAGCCTGGTGATGAAGAGGTAGAAGGAAATTATAGGCCTCCTTAGAAGTTAGCTTACCCGAGGCAACAGGAATCCAAACCGGAATATCACTTTCTGAATTGGCTGGAATTGGTATCGAAGATAAGCAATCATTGATGTGTGGAATAAGCTGTGTGATCAGATTAGGAATAGGCCAATGGCCATTCAGCACCACAGATTTGATTTTATCAAGCAAATGTCTTTGACAGTGAGGGTTGATGTTCAAATGATCTGCTATAGAAGTGTCTAAGCACCAAATGTCAAGCCAAAATTTTATATCACCTTTATTAATAATCCAGCCCATATTATCTCTCGCAAATGGCCAAGAGCTTTTAGTTGAAGCCCATATTGAAGACTTGTTGAAGGTGATCACTAATTGATTATTCCTTAAAAATTTGATTCTCATAAAAGCTGCCCATTCCTGATCAGAATGTCTCACTGTCCAGGCTTGTTTCAACATTGTTGCCTGAATTAATTTGGACAGGGACAACAGCCCAAGCCCTCCATATTTGAGTGGAGTGTAGACCTTGACCCATGCAACAGTGGCAAGCTTTCTTGTGTGAACATCTCCAGACCAAAAAAATTGCGCATCCATTTTTCTATTTTTTTAGTAAACTAGCAAGCCATAGATAGACATGGAAGCTGTAAATTAGCATTCCAATTATAACCGAAGACAGCAGCTACACCCTCCCCACATATGATAGTTGTTTGCCCTTCCAGGATGCTAACTTGGTTCTGATTTTGTCTGATATTAGCTGTAAATGACTAGCTTTAGGTTTTCCAAAGAAAATTGGAATTCCAAGGTATTTGAAGGGGACGTGTGTCGGACCAAATCCTAGGATTGCCTTTATTTTGTTGAGTCCAACTCTGGAAATTTTACTTGTGTAAAAGTGGCATTTCCAGGGCTAATCCATTGTCCAGAAGCTGTTCCATAATGCTGCAACAGTCTTTTGATGTTTTCCATGCTGATGAGTGTTCCCTGGCAAAAAATCATAATATCATCAGCATAAAAAGCATGTGTAGGGAAGAGATTACCTTTAGCACCACAAATAGGTGAGATGAGGCTTCTGCTGACTAGGAAGGTGATTCCACGGCTTAGTACATCTTCTGCAAGATAGAAGAGAAGAGGAGAGAGGGGATCTCCTTGCCTAACCCTTCTTTTGCAACTAATGTACCCAACTTTGTTTCCATTAACCAAAAATGATAGCCTGGCAGAATGTAGAATAATGTGGATCCATTTGCAGAATTGCTTACAAAAACCAAACTTCTCCAGGACAGCAAGAAGAAAAGTCCAATCAAGAGTGTCAAATGCTTTTGAGATGTCAATTTTTAAGACAACATTAGGCACTTTGCTAGACTTTTTAAGTATGTTAATTGCTTCAGAGGTTTTTATTAAACAATCAGTTATATGACGACCAACAATAAATCCTCTTTGTTGTTGTGAAATGATCCTACTAGCAATTACAGATAATCTATCAGCAATAATCCTAGTTATTATTTTAAATTGAAAATTACCCATTGCAATAGGCTAGAAATCTTCAATCCTATAAGCTCCAGCAGTCTTAGGAATAAGAGCTACAGAGTTAGAGTTGACACTAGGTATAAGCCAGCTTTTCTGAAAAAAATGAATTGTAGAAAGATAGACATCTTGAGCAATAATTTCCCAAAAAAAAAGAAAAAGTTGCCACCAAAACCATCTGGGCCAGGTGCACTGGATTGTTTCATACTGAAAACTACCAATTTGACCTCATCAATAGAGGGGACTTTAGTTAACTTGTTATTTTCAGCTGCAGAAACTAGATTAGGTACAACAGATAAGATAGCAAGGTCAATGTGTTACAAATGTTATTAGAATTATATAAAGTAGAGAAAACGTCAATTATATGATTTTGTATACTCTCCTGATCAGTGACTGGCTTATTCTCAATGATGAGATATGTTAATTGATTTTGAAATTTCTTATATGCAGCAAACCTGTGAAGGAATGTAGTGTTTCTGTCACCATGACGAGCCCATTGCAGCCTGGATTTCTCGATCCAAAATGACTCTTCCAGAGCCAACGCCTGTTGTAGAGAAATTTGAGCTAAAAGTTCAGCTTCAGCAAGGGCCTCCTAATATCCATTTCTGTCAATTTGCTATTGAATGTCATCAACCTTGGCATATGCCTGGCTGATCTTATTTTGATGTTGCCAAAGCACTCTGAGTTCCATTTGATAAAAGCCTTCTTTGTGTTTTTGAGTTTTTCTCTCAGTCTGTACATAAGGCTTCCAGAGACTTGAAGAAGCCAAGCTTCACGAAGGACATCAAGACAGCCAGGGTGTTCCAGCCACATTTGGAAAAAAAATGGAAGTGGCCACCACTTTCGTGCAATGGTTTGCAAAGAGATAGAAGGATGGGGTGATCAACAAATTTAGCGTACTTTTATTTCACAATGTCATGTAATCTGCAAAAGTAATGTTAGCCCTATGATTTTGTGATTTTAAAATTACAGAATTGCAAACGAGTTAGAATATGTATTTTTAATATTTTTCTATATTTTAAATATAATTATAATTAATAATTAATAATTATACAATGATTTTTTCATGGTTAACATAAACTGGATTAACATGGAAAGAAAATAAAATAGATAGTAAATTTTCTATTCGTTATATTAATAAATAATAGGTTAAACTATTCATGGTTTCAAAACAAATAAATTAAAGTTTAAGGGGGGTGTATTGCATTAAGATTTTAAAAGATTTTTTTGGCATGAAAAAGTCTTGAAGATTTTTAAAATTTCGTAGAAAACTAAAAACTATTAAGATTTTTTTAAAAAGACTTTTGTGATTAGGATTTTGTAATTTGGATTTAATGGATTTAGAATATAGGATTTGAAAGGATTTCACAAATTTATAAGATTTGAAAAAACTTTATGAATTTCTAAAAAAAATATTCAAAATTACTAAATACAAGCTAACAAGAGTGTGCTTGAAAATATCATTGAATACAAACTAATGACAAGTAATCATGAGCTGAACCTTTTCACATGTCAATAACGTACATGAATTCCAAATCAAAGTTATAAGCTGTTAATACATTTTGAGGTATCTTTTTCACAAATTTTCATAAAGTAATAACAAAAAATAATAACAAAACATTAGTCAACAAAAAAGACATAATAATTAAAACATTAATCATTTGCATAACTTGAAGAATATACAAAATAAACATTCTTCCAATTACATATGAATAGATTTGAGATTTCTTTTTATAACATTCCAAACATTGTTTTCTGTTTTCTCTATTAAGTTGTATATTTTTTCAAAATTAATTGTAATAGTTTAAAAAGGTCTTTTAACTTGATTGTTTGCCCCAGTTGAGTTAGAACTTCCTCAAGACTCAGATCTACTTCTCCTATAAAGATTTTTATTTCATTAGGAATTTATGAACTTAAAAAGGGGAATGAGATAGTGGACTACATGTAGGCTTGTAAGTTGATTCATAGTGATTTGGGTATGAACACATCAGTATCAAGATCATATGAAAAGTTTCATTTTGAAACAAATGAGGGTGAAAGATTATATCATTGCCTCCAAAAAAAGATAATGAAATAAAAAAGTTTGTGATGAGAAATAAAAGTCTCTCGTAGTTGGATAGGATTGTTTGCTGGATTTGGTATTTATATGATCAAGTAAAAAGTCCATAAAATCCATCAAAATCTAATTAAAAAAATCCATAAAATCTCTATGATTTTGAATAACATATGACTTTTTTTAAGTTATTGAGAATCTCAATTGAATACCACAAGATTTCGTTGCCCTATAAAAAAATCTTGATAATCTTGATTGAATACCATTAGATTATTTTTTATTATTTAACAATCCTGATTAAATACCCCTAGACATTTTTACAAAAAAAAAAAGTCATTAAAATCCTAAACAATCCTAATCCAATACACCCCCCAAAGCTAAACATTCTCATTGGGAAGTCTAACTCAATTGGTTGAGTAGGGTAAGGGTTTATTATAAACCCCATGGTACCATGTTTGATTCCTATGCATCAAAGAAAAAATTTAAATAAAACTCAATGTGTTGCTAATCAATTCAATTTAAAAATGTTAGCTTCTAACTTTATACATTTATTCTATTTTTATCCTTAAAATATTTATTAACTTTTTTTGTTACCTTTTTTAAAAAATAAAATGATGTTGTACTATTTATTTATTTTTGTTTTCACTATTCTTCCTACATATTTTTGTATTACACTATTTATTTTAAAATTTATAATATTTATTTTATTATTTTTCATTATAATTCATGAAATTAAAAATGATAATTTTAAGATTTTGTTTTTAATTTTGAATAATTTAATGTATTAGACAATTTTTTTAATTATTATGTTAATTAACATAATAAAAGTATAATGTTTATTTAAATATTTTTTTTACTTTATTTAAAATACTTAAATTATAATATAAGATTAATAATATAATACATGATATAAAAACATGCAATATGTGAAATTAAAAAAGTAATAAAAATAATTTATCTATAAATAAAAAATTATAAGAGTTTAAAATTTATTAAAAAAAATGAAAATATAACACTTCAAAATATAATTTTATTCATAAAATAAAACTAAAATTTATACAAAAATATCATATATATTTATTTTTGTCATTTGATATTTTCTAGTTACTTCAACAAATAGTTTACTGAACACTTATGATTTAAAATTTTGAACTTTTAGTCTATTGACCATCAATTAAAGTTTAATATAAAGATGTTTGGGTAAGCTTATTTAGAAACACTTTGGGGAGAAGAAAATATGATGAAAAAAAAAAGAAATGGACTTCTCATTAGCAAATTTATAAGAGTTCTTTCATCTTTTATACAAGTTATATGAGAGAGTTTCTTTAATTTAATCATTGCATTTACGAAGAAGTTAATGTTTTTCATATTTTCTTCTAGTAGATGTACTTCTAGAGAAATTTACTCAAATAGGCCTTATACTCAGCTTCATCATTCAGAGGATTTCTCAGGTATCGCACTAACCTTATAAGAAAATAAAAACTCATGTGTATGCATTACACACACACTCATCTCATTTGTATTTAGAGCACTTTCCATTTTCTAACTCAACTCAAAATCAACATGCATGCTCATTTTCAGCCCAGAACAACCACTCTAGCACACATGCAAACATAAAACAACAATTATAATCCAATCATACACTTGCATGTATGATTTTCAACACTCATAGGGACAACCATGCATGCTCATGGTTGAGTCTCCCTTAAACTCAACCATGATTTGAGTCTAACAAAGAGAATCGCCCCTTACCAAGGATTTTCATAAAAGAGAAGAGGAAACAAGATGGTTGCTAGAAGGTGCCTCTAGGCTTGCATGCAAGCCAAAGTGGTGGTTCTTCCTTGCTTGGATGGCTCGTCTAACCTTAGAAGGAGGAAGAGATGATGAATTTCAGTTGGTTGATGGTGTATAAAGGTGGAGAGAGATCGAGCTTGTGGTGGTGTTGTAGAAGAAATGAGGGTTTGGTGTGGAGATGAAGAAAATGGCTTCCTATGCCACATGCAAGCTTGGAATGTGCTCTCCTTGGCCATGGGAGGCTTCAACTGGCTTAAGGAAGAGGAGGAGAGGAAGTTTGGTTGTGTAGGAGGAGTAGGATGGTGGTTGTTGGTGGTGTTGTGTGATTGAAATGGAGATTGGGTGGTGGTTTGGCTGTGGGGAAAGGGAAGAGAGGAAAGAGAGGATTTGGTACTTGTTGGAGAAGTTGAAGTTGTGAGGGAAGTGTGGCTGAATGGAGAAGTGGAGTGAAGGTGAGGCCGTGGGTGTGTTTATGTGAGTGAGTAAGTGGGGTAGGCAGCTTGCATGAAAGGGGATTGATTGAGAGTTTAGCTTAGGTGTTGGATTAGAATTGGTTTAGATAGGAGGTAGTGGTACATATTAGTGGAAGCTAGGTGTTAGTTTATGAGAGGTTCTATTGGGTGGTGGAGGGTGAGGTGTTGATGTTATAAGGTGGTTGTGTGGTGAGTGAAATGTTTGGTACTATGTGTGTTGCCTCCATGAGTGTGTATGTGAGGAGAGTGAGTGCTACCTGGAGAAGAGAGTGAGTGGAGTTCTGTTGTAGGATAGTGATTTTAGATGGGTTTAGGTACTCGATGTATAGGGGTATTAGTCTTTGTTTTCTCAAATAGTAATTAAAGCGACTGCTATTTAGAAATCTCAATTGGACCATGAGTTTGATTTCCTCGGATACTAAAATAAATTCTACCATTAAAATCAAGTCATTTCCCACACTACTTTAATTAATTAAATCACAACACTTAATTGCACACCAATATTAATCATGTTCAATTCTACTTAATCTTCTATTTAACAAATTATTAATTACACCATATTTCTATTATTATCAAATACACTTAATTATATTTACAACTATTTTTATACTTATCTACAACACGATTTATTCACAAAGAATTATCCTTCAAGAGATTAATTACTAACCTTATATTCAATAATTAAGTTATATCTATTTTTATCAATCCAAAGATTAATTATCATAAAACTTAAATGCAAACCTCTCCTACAAAATCAACATATTCGAATTTAATTTATTTAGAAGGTAACATTTTAGAATCATTAATTAAATAATTGTGAGAAATTAAGTAAACTAATTATTTAATTAAAATCTTCATATTACTCATCCAAATAAATATCACAGCCAAATTAGTTAGAGAGAACTAAATTATATATACAACTACAGAAAACTAATTTTCAAACAAGTGTTACACAAACTAGATACCGAGAATTAACTCTTAAGAACTAATTTTTAAGAATTTAAAAAAATCACAGAGAAAACATCTACATATACATTATTTATTCAAACCTATCTCCTCTTACTAATTAATGTTAAACTAAATTATAGTTAAATATACTTACACCCTTATTTACTTAATCTTAAATTTTGGGGTGTTACAAAGTGTATGTGAGAATTTCATAAGACTTAATAAAACTTGATGAGGTCATGAAACGATGCTCATGACAATCATGCGGTGCTTAATGTGCACATTGCTTTGTTTTGTGTGTTTTGTGAGATGTGAAAGGAAAGGATTTCCTTTGTTGTTTGTATGAGTGAAACTGATGAGTTTTGGATGTGATCACGGTGTTGATGACACATTTTACGAGAAATGCATTTTCAGTGAGAGTTGTTTGAAGAAGCCAACTATAATAGGGTGTGTGGTAATATTTCCATTTGTATGTGTTGCGACGCACATGGTAGCGACAACTACTCACTTAATGTAGTGAGGAAGATGTGTTGGCGTTGTGGATAAGAAGTTCACGAGGTACTTGGTGGACCGTCATTCGGTACTATGGCAAAGGAAATCACACAACCCATTGAAAATGTAATCCCTACTAAGAGCCCTTTAACCAATAACGAGGGATATACTCTCAACAATCATCCGCCTTAAGTGTAAGAGCATTGTATTCGTGGAGTTCTACTAGCAGCGAACCCGAGTTTTGAAAGTTTATTCTAAGTGTAGAAATGCTTAAAGACTTTCATGAGATTGTGAGTGTACCACTGTGGTGTGGATATCATTTATGTATATGGTCGGAAGGCTGTTTGTTTGTAGGTTTTTAGGAGGAGGGAAAACTCACTCCATATGCTTTGTTTTAGGTGAAGATGGTTGGCAATTGGCCAAGGCCCTAGATGTCGTTCTAAATGTTTAAGGGTGTGTGGACACATGACGAGGTCACCATTTTGTCAGCACTTGAGGATGTACTTCACACCCATGGATGATTGATAATCGCTTTATATACGTAAATATTGCATCATATTTTGTAGTGATTATCCAATATTCTCGGGAATTTTAACTTAGTTTGAAATCATTTAATATAGATTTGTATAGTTTGATAATGCTAACCCTAGGAAGTTATTTTGTGAGAAATATACTCTAATTTATGTGTGCAGGCCTAGATTCAACAGTAAAGGCACATAGGGAGAGTCTCAAAGAAGAGTTGGATTTAAGAGAAAAGGGTGAAGAAAAAGAAGAAAAAGATGATGAGAGAACACAAAAACAGTGGGAGAAGTGCTCAACAATAGAAATTCAACAAGAAAGCCCTCCTCAAGTCAATATTTCTCTCCATCAACTGATGGACAAGGAAGAAAGGCATGAAGAACATGATAAACCTTTAAATACCTTCTTTGCCTTGTGCACCAACAATCCTTATGCCATGGTTTGGAAGCCGCTTCATGGATATATGATTTTTATGGAATTCCTACCTAAAAAGCAAAAGAAAAAGGAGGATGTGTTCTTTCTGACTTATATGCCACCTTGATTACCTCACGGTCGGAACCGTCAAGCTGGTGACGTTAAAGAAGCGCTTGCTGGGAGGCAACCCAGGTTTGTTTTCTTTCATGTTATTATTTTGGTTAGAATAAGAGCCAAAGTTTTCTTTTGTCTCTCTGCATCTCTCGCTAAGCGCTTATATTCGCTCCGTGAGAGTTTGGCTCGAAATGTTGTTGTGCTAAGCTCAACCTTGCGCTTAGCGACATTTTGGCTCGAATTGTCATTTCACTAAGCTCAAGATCGCACTAAGCTAGATCTGCAACATTTTGCAGAACGCGCTAAGCGTGTTTCTTCGCTAAGCGATGTTTTTGTTCGAATTGTTTCACCGCTAAGCGCACATCTTCGCTCAGCGAAAGTAAAAAAAAAAAATTAATTAAAAAAAAAATTCTGAGAGATTGCGCTAAGTTCAACCTTGCGCTTAGCACAAGCATTAGAAATTTAGAAGAGAGCAGTTGCGAAACTACTTACTTTCCTTCTTTCTCATTTTATGTTTTAAATTTTCCACTCATTCTCACACACACATAAACCTAATTGTTACCACTTCCACTTTCTCTTCCTTTTCTTCACTCTCACTTGCACACTTTCTTTCACTCACTCATACACATTGCATCCACGCATCCCTCTCCTGTTGCATATTTTCTTTTCCCTTATCAATTTCTTCTTCAGTCTGCACAACCATGTAAGTCTTACATACCCTTTTTAATTTTCGTTTTCGTTTTCTATTTTTCATTATTCATTTTTCCTTTTCGTTTTGCACTATTTCTTTGGTTGTGTTCTTGAGTTTGTTGAGTCTGGTTGCTTGCTGATTAGATTAGGTTCTTGTATGATCTTCATTTTTATTTTTGGTTATATGTTTTCTCTATTTTGTGTCTGGGATTTCGTACCCACACTAAGTGCGCCTTTGCGCTAAGCGTGCATATGCGAATTTTGGGTTCATGTTCTTCATGTTCATGAACTTGGGTTTCTGATTCAAGTACGCTAAGCGAGACCTCTCGCTATGCGCACTCAGTGTTTGTGTTTGCTAAGCGGATGGACGCGTTGAGCGATTTTTTCCCTCGAACTCCAATATTTGGGGAATTAGCTAAGCGCAATGGTCCACTTAGCGCGAATGGTTTGTTTTTACTCTGTTTTTTTTCTTCTCTATTCTGTTTTTACTCTGTCTTTGTTCCTTTTCTGCTCTGTTTATTTTTTGTGTTTCTTAGGTGTCAACACCCAATTTTGTCCGTCTAATTATCTTTCATAATTGTTGTTATTATTATTGGTATTATTATTATTATCCCATAATTATTATTATTATTGTTGTTATTGTTATTATTATTAGTATTATTATTATTATTATTATTATCCCACAAGTTTATCTTGTTACATAAAGAAAAAATAAAAAAATGAAAGAATGAAAGGGGAAAGAAAAAATGAAGGAGAATACACAATAATATAATAAGCAAGAAACCTATTTTTTTCTCATTTTCCTCCAAGTTACACTGCTACAATGCTACAAGTTTCTTTAAAAATTGAAGTACAGCTTACAGTAAGTGCCCAAATCAAGCACAAGAAGAAGAAAAAGGAAAAGAAGCAACGAAAAAAAAAAGGAAGAAGAAACAGGAAAAAGAAGAGAAGAAGATTGGAGATTTTCATCAGCAGCTTCATCAATCCACTAGCAAATCCCTAAGCAGCTCCATCATCAGGTACCACTCAGCCGCTTCATCATCATCAAGCACAGCATTCAACCGCTTCATCAGGATGGAAGCAGAGTACTAAGGGATTTGGTCAAAGATTGCAGCTGCAAGAAAGAAAAAGAGGATAAAGAAAAAAGGGTTCAGAAAATTTCACTATATATAGCAATAGAGAATGCTGGAAAGAAAAAAGGAGGAGGGGGACCACAAACACAAAAGAAGGAAAGAAGATCAGAGAAAACATATACATAAAAAGAAAGACAGAATAGCAAGAGCAAGAACAAAGAAAAGAAAATATCAGAAAAGCAAAGCAATACAGCAAACAGGTTTCTTTCCTTTTAATCTTCATGTAATCTTCATCATGTATTAGCTTTTTCTATGTTTGATTGTAAGCATTGAAATATTTTGCAATCTATTTGCTCAGAATGATAAATGAGATATGACTGAGAGAAAAGAATACTATGTTTAAATTTAAGTTAAACAAATCTATCAAAGATAAATCAGACCAAAAACAGATACATAATGAATACCCAGAACACCAAAACCTTCAATCCCAAACAGAATCTTCAACACAAACAAACCCACAAAGCAAAGCATGAGCAAATCAGAGAACCCAACCAATCAGATAAACCAACCCAACAAACAAACAGAGCAATTGGTCCAAGGCCAAAGAGAAACATAGAGAGGGAAAAAGAAATCAGAAACAAGAATAGAGAGAAAAAGGAAAGATACACTTGGACTTCGACCATCGCCACGACCTCCCTTTCCCCTTCTCCCACTTCGATGCCAAACACCCTCGTCGCCACCGCGCTCGCACGCCATCCCTCCCCGCGACCTCACGTCGCCATCGCCACCTCCGCGCGTTGTGATGTCCTATCGCCCAGCCTTCGCCGCTTCGACCTCCTTCCCTCGTGCCGACGGCCTCCGTCCCCTCCTCTCCATCTACGGCGACCTTGAAGAGGTCTTTGCCAACCCTCGCCGCCACCACACCCTTCTGCGCCAGCCACGACCACGACCTCGTCCTCACCAAGCCCTCCGCCAAACACCCAACCACCATCCTCGCGTCGCCACCGCGACCTCCCTCGTCCACGAACACTCCCAATCTCGCCCCTTCCTCTCTCTTGAACCCTAGAACCCTAGGTCGTGCAAGCAACTGAATGAATGAGAAAACAGAAACCCCTAAATTTAATTTCGCGTTTTAGGCCATTTTGCTATTTACACCCTCTGGAATTACTAAATTACAGCTTCTCATTTTTGGGCTATATTTCTATTTACACCTCCATTTTACTAAATTATAACTTCTCGTTTTGGGGCCATATTTTTGTCTACCCCTCCGTTTTACTAACTTGCACTTTCTTTAATTATCAATAGTTGTTTAAATTAAAATCATTTTAAAAAATAAATAATAAAGATGAATTGGCTTGGGTGTACACCTCTGTCAATTTTTCAAAGTGTTTTTTAGGATAAATGAGTTGCGACAACTCAAGAGTCCTAAATTAAAAAATAAAAAAAGAATAAAAATGTCTCTTTCTTTCCTTTAGTAAAATTAATTATTCTTTTCTAGTAATGTTTTGGTGAGATAAATGTCTAAAAATTATAAAAGATTTTTGCTTAATTAATTAAAGGTAACTGTCTTTGTGACGGACGTTGTAGGGTGCTAATACCTTCCCTACACATAATGGACTCCCAAACTCAAATATGGTTTCAAAGACCATTTTTTTTTTCTAAAAAAAGGTTTTTCTAATGTTTTCCTTAATAAACATTGGTGGCGACTCCTCTGATCCATACTTTCGATTTTAGGCGCCGTCCGCCGTAATTCCGGTTGTGACATTAGGTGTTCACTTAGCGCAATCTAGCACTTAGCGCGATCTAGCACTTAGCAAACACCTCTATTTCTCACTTATTTATTCTGTTGTCTTATTTGCTTCTTTTGAATATAGATGGCACCTAAAATCGCAATACCCGTGGCACATCTTCTTCCAATGCTGCACCCTGTCGCACCACAGTCTTCGAAAAATTAAGTGTGCCCATTACCTTCCGCTTCAATTGTACCTTCTACTATAATGAAGACGATCCCAACAGACCCAAACTTCCACCTAAGACCAGAAAGCGACCATGGACAAAGATAGTTTCTGGGAGCTCCTCCTCTACTGACTCAACTGTCACTGAAGACATGCTTCAAACCACGTTGATGGTCTCTAACTTACACACGCTCAACAGATGGAAGAGAGGACCAACGCTCTGAATCCTGCCCATGTACATGGCCTGTGGATAGGCCCTCCTTTTTGCAAGGGTGGTGGTGGTGGTCACCACAAAGGTGAGGAAGAAGAAGGAAATTAGGAAGGTGAGGAAGAGGAGAACCAGGAGGATGATGTAGGAGATGACAAACTAGAGGACGACCTGGAGGAGAACTAGCTCGGATGTGAATCATGGCCATCTACAAGAAGCCAAGTGTTTTAAATGTTTTGTCATCTGAACAATTTTATTGTTTCTATTTATTTTTACTTTACATATTTAACAATTTTATATAGTTTAGCATTTCTGTGGTAATTAATCTTTTTGTGCAAGGTTGGATGTCTTGTGAACATTTGGTTCAGTTTCTATGTTTGAACTATTGTTTGT
Organism: Amphicarpaea edgeworthii; assembly: GCA_014843725.1. Classification (NCBI taxonomy): domain Eukaryota; kingdom Viridiplantae; phylum Streptophyta; class Magnoliopsida; order Fabales; family Fabaceae; genus Amphicarpaea; species Amphicarpaea edgeworthii. Next base: position 13,119,436 of record CM026324.1, read on the forward strand.
TTTGAACCTTTGGCACAATTGTTTTCGAACTGGGTGAGAGCGTGTTGTTAGGTTGCTTAGTTTGAGGACAATGTATGCATGTGAGTTTGGGGAATTAATAACTGTGAGCATTTGACTTTTGAAGGATTTGTGAACATTGTGAAAATTAACCGATAAGTGTGAGAATTATACTGTGAGAGAACAATTGAGTTGTTGCACTAATTTTTGAATGATTCACTGAATTGCTGTGTGAATAATTAATGTGGAAATGATTAAGGCCTTGTTTGCTTAGAGTGATTCTCAGAGCCAAAAAGTCAATCCAGTAAGGTTGAGAGAATCCTCTGCTAAACCATTGAGCCTAATAGACAACTACTTTGTCTTGTGAACCTAGAACCTAAACAAGAATTGCCTACCTTGCCTTAGGGAATAGGAAAGCATATCTTTTATGGTTTGAGACAAAATTGTTCCAAATTTTGGGGAGTCGGGTGAAGATCCACATTAAAAAGAAGAAATGATAGCAATACAACTGCTGCAATATGAATCATAAGAGGCAAAGCCTCCAAAAGAAAAAAAAATTGAATAATTGAAAATTCAATCAATTGTGATTCAAGCAGGAAGTAGTTGTTGTCCAACTGTGGGAAGTACTGAGGCATATAGAGGAAATTGATAATCAAGAAAGGAGATAAAGATATGTTTTCTTCAATCCTTAGGAGTTGTAATTCAAGAAAAACCCAATGTTCTTTATAGCCCAGCTGTGATTCAACCTTGACTAAGACCTTAATGATCCACATTGTTATACATCTGCAATAAATTGAGAAGAAATTCAAAAGTCAAGTGCACAATTTCAATTGGAATGATTTAACCATCTCATACTTTATAAACTAAGTGCTGAGTGAAACATTGGCCTTGTGAGGGTCATAGTGTTCACTTGAACTTCAAATTGCTGAATGCTCCTTTGTTGGTTTGCTAAATTTGTGTGCATGTTGAAAACTCTCTTTGTGACCTTACTGCGTTTAATCTCAATTGAGAACACCTTATGCAAGTGTCATTAGTCTTAAACTTGATTCTGATCCTGCCAATTGTTCCTCTGCATCCACTTTGTTGTTATGTAGATATTCTTTTGCTTGAGGACAAGCAAAGCTTTAATTTGGGGGAGTTTGATAATCGTTTTATATACGTAAATATTGCATCATATTTTGTAGTGATTATCCAATATTCTCGAGAATTTTAGCTTAGTTTGAAATCATTTAATATAGATTTGTATAGTTTGATAATGCTAACCCTAGGAAGTTATTTTGTGAGAAATATACTCTAATTTATGTGTGCAGGCCTAGATTCAACAGTAAAGGGAGAATACAAGAAGAAGACAGATCTCGCTAAGCGACACATTTCGCTCAGCGCTTCACTCGCTGAGCGCAACATCAAGCTACGCGAGCTAGGCGATCTATGACGCGTTGAGCGCCATATTGCGCTAAGCGACATTTTCTTTCGAACTGAATACTTGCTTAGCGGGACATCTCGCTTAGTGGAAGTTGCTTTCGAACTAAATATGCACTTAGCGGAAGATTGCGCTTAGCGGAACACCTATTCTAAGATGCATTATGTAGTGTCCTGCGCTTAGCGGAAGGTTGCGCTAAGCGAGACTTCGACTATATAAGCTGCACTTGTAATAATTTTGAAGCATTCAGACTTTGGTGGATTTGGTTGAGCTGCTTCCTCTGTTTTCCCCTGTTTCCTCTGTTCTCTTTCCTCCATTTTTGTAACCCTTTCAAAGCTTCTCATGACAATGAGAGGCTAATCTATTAGTGTTGAGGACTTGGAACTAGGTGTTGACCATGTAAACGCTTTTCTTCATATCTATTCATTGAAATATTCAATTTAATGTTCATTTCTCTATCTTTATTCTTGTTATATGATTGGATTAGTTATATATACATGTTTTAGAGTTTACCTGCCATTGACAGATGCTGTTGAACTTGGAACTGAGTTTGAACTCTAATGGAGTGTATTTTTAGACATAGGATAGACTCTATTAGCTTCGTAAAGATCTCTAAGCTTTATCAAACCACTCAACTGAACTTACCGAGACATCGGAAGTGAGGTTGAGCAGTTTAGGCTTGATTTGATGAGAGATCACGTTTTGAGCACTTTTAGATCGAAGTTAATCTGAACTATTAATGTGAATGGAGAATATATCTTATATGGTTTACATGGGAAGCAAACCGGTTGAACCAAATCCTCAACATATCCATTATTCCATTCTAAAACTCAAGCACACCAACTATTCGATCATAGTCCTGAATCAACATTGTCGTTTTTTTTATCGTTATCGTTAGTGTTAATTGTAGTGTTTAGTTTAATTTCTGTTATTATTTATGTTTCACAAACAACCAACTTTTAAAACCAAACTAGTGTTTAGGAATTGATTACTTTACTGATAGTCAAATACGGACAATTCCTTGTGGATTCGATACTGGAATCTTCCCTTTTAAACTACTTGTGTGATATTTGGTACGCTTGCCAAAATCTATCCATCAATGATCCGAATGTGGAGCCTGAGACACTTGACTTCTTTAATAGTTAGGGCCAAGATACCCTACCTACTACCAGCATGCTAATCCTGTAGAGATTGTAATGCTCTCGTCGTTGGATGATGATGAGCCATTGGTGTACTCCCCAATGGATTACGGACCAGGGTACTTCCTCCCCAAATCCGATGGCTATGATTTTGATGACACCATTGAGGACCAACCTCTCATCTTTCCACTCCGATCTGTGGTGCACACCTTGACCTCCACAAGTTCAAGTACGAGGAGGATGACTCCTCCATTTATGATGTTGAAGGACTCTGAGTCATAGGAGGAGGACCCTGTGGAGGACGAGGATCTTAAGGAGGATCCAATGGAGGATTCTCTGAGGAATTCTCCATAGAGATCTCCTTAGGTTCTTGGTTAGCATACGAGTGTAAGGTTTAGCTGACTAGGGGTTGTTAGTGGTAGTTAACTACTTTGGGTTACAAATTTACTTGATGTATTTAAGGAGGGTAGATCTATGATCCAATCTTTTCGTATGTAACATTTTCTACTACTGATTTTGAGGAACGTCTATGTCTTAAGGTTTTGTAACAATGAAACATTTTTATCTATTTTTAAACACTTTTATGTATTTTGGGTGGCCATGGTGGCTCACTTTGGTTAATTATGTATGCATGTTTTAGTGCTACTTTTATACTTTTGTTTCAACTTCTTTACGTATTTTCTTTTCATTATCCTTATGAGTTTATGCAACGATGTATGTACTTATTTATTTTTGCACAAAAGTTAATGAAGAACGTTTCGAAATACATTCTCATTTATTAATCACTCAAGAAGAGGGAATCATAGTTGTTTTACGAGAAACTTTCTTCTAAAAAAAAGTATTTGCAGTTTTTCAATTAATTAGGAGTATTTGGTTTATAAACTGTGCATTCAATTTTAGGGTGTTACATAATACATCTCAACAAGAAGTTTTTGTTCACAACTGTTGTGGATAAGGAATCAATTAAAGGACTATATTGCCATGAGAGTAATATTTCTATCTTTTGTGATAATACTGATGTAATTAGTCTTTCTAAAAAAACCCACATTGCATTCTATGGCTAATCATATAGAAATTAAAAAACATTATTAGAGACCATGTTTAGAAGGGAATAGTGGATTTACAGTATGTACCCACTACAGATCAACTTGTTGATATCTTTACAAAATCCCTCACTGAAGATAGGCTAATTTTGTTAAGAACTAAGCTTGGCATGGGCTTTGTAAAAGGGTGATTAATTTCCTATAAGTAGCGACTAGTGTAACATAGCATCAAAAGGACCCCTTGTCGAATGGTCACTAAGTTACTACATGTGCATACCACGTGGTGTAGATTGTCTAATGTATAGACTTAACCCATGTGTCAAAATGTTCATGTTGAAAGACATTAAATGCATTATTGAGTCACTACAGACAAAAACCATAATGAAAATGACACCATCAAAGCCCATTAAGGCACATTTCTAGTAACTTCTCTCCAATGCTTTTCAAATTTGGAAACCATTTTCGGTCAGTTACTTATACACTCTCAACAACTTGTAAAAACACTTTACCAATCTTTCATTTGAAAGAAATCTCTTTGTTCTATCATCTCCAAACCTAAACACTAGAACCTTAAAAATCTCACCTTTCCTACAATTAAAATAAACATGGGGTACTTCTTCGAAATTCTAGAGTTGGAGAAGGGTAGGGCTTAACGTCTCAAAATAATTTGAAACTATGTCATACTTGAAGTTACTTCAACGAATAGTAGAAGATATATCCCACTATAAGAAAACAATTGTTTATTGTTAGCCAAAAGCTATCTCTAACCACCAAAAACTAACTCTTAAGTGTCGGTATTGTGGACATTAAAACCCTCGATGCTAATTAACCAACGTCAGTTTTCATTGTTCGAGGCTAAATAGAGGTAACTTAGCTAGCACCTATACTGTCACAGTAAAAAAACAAACGCTACAACATATTTAATTGTTTTACATTAGAGTCAGCATAGTCAACTCTAATGTGGTTATTTTTTTAATTTTTCTATATCCCTTTATGTCGAGTTATTCAACACTGGTACAAAAATATTTTATTACTTTTTTCCCTTAAAGTCGATTTAGCTTACTCTAACCTTTTTTTTGTTGCCTTTAATGTTCCTATCTAAGCATGGACAAGGAATAACAAAAACAACCAAAGAAGCTTATTTGTAGACTCATACTTAATTCAACATTGTCAACCGAGTCATGACGAGATGGTGTAAAGATTAATAAAACTAAATCAAAGGAGTCGTCACTAATATTTATTAAGGAAAACATTGGAAAAACCTTTTTAGAAAAGAAAATAGTCTTTGAAACCAAATTTGAGTTCGGAAGTCCGTTACGCGTAGGGAAGGTTTAAGCACCTTACAACGTTCGTCACAAAGACGGTTTACCTTTAATTAATTAAGTAAATTCTTTATAATTTTTAGACATTTATCTCACCAAAATATTACGAAAAAAGAATAATTTATTTTTTATAAAGATCAATTTTATTATAGAAAACAAGAAGAAATATTTTTTTTATTTTTTTATTACTATTTTAATTTAAAACTCTTGAGCTGTCGCAACTCATTTGTCATAAAAATGTGAAAGATTGACACAGAAGTGTACACTCAAGTTAATCCAATTTAATTTTTGAAATGATTTTAATTTAAAATTATTCATCCTTAGAGAATAGATTTTTAAGGTTATCAAGTTGTCACAACTTGTACCTCAAAATCTTAAGATTAAAAAGATGTCACATCTAAATAATCTCTTCTCTAAAAGAAACCTATTTTTATTTTGTTAATTTGTTAATTTGTGAATTATTTAATTGTAAAGGATTATTTTACATTGTTGCCTCAAGAGTGACTAGTCTTCACCTCCACTCCCTCCCCCACATTCGAGTTGTGCCACCACCTGTCTACGTCAAAGTCACAACTCACGCATCAATGGGATCATGGAGTCCCAAGTGACATCAGAGGCAAAACTAGGTGAGAAGTCCTTAATCTTTAGCTCCTGTGGTGATCTCTATTTATTTTCATAGAATCTCTAAGTTTTCACACCCCCAAACCACCATCAAGTTGTGTGTGCCTTTCAATTGTTCAATCTATTTCCTCAACCAAGTAATAAGCTTCTAAATCCTACTCTGTTACTATCTGAACCTCCAGGCACCTAAGATGAAGTTGTCTTTCTAAGTTTTCACTCGTCTAGATTTTTTAAGCATAATCCTAGTGAGTTAATCCATTCAATTAAGGAGTAGTTAAATCCGTTCAATTTACCATGCAACAAGAGCCACGATTTGAGCCTAATTGATTCTAATAAACTGTTGAATGATAGGATTCCATTTTTAAATAGCATGTCATTCCTTGTTACCCATAGGGACCAGAGTATTGCAATCTAAACAATTTGTCAAGCTTCTATTCCAATCCTCCCTTTCACACACCTCACATGTTGTAAAAAGTGTATTTGTGGATCACAAGGTAGAGCCAATGAGATGTCCAACCAACCGTAGCAGAATTTCCAAATTCTATCTACTACAAAACAACCAAAAAATAGGTGATTTGAAGATTCCTCTTCCTTTCCATAGAAAGGACATAGAACATTTTGAATTAAAATATTTCTTTTAACAAGATTAAGCCTCATTGGTAATCTGTTCCAAGCCAATCTCCATACAAAATGAATTGCCGAGTTAAGTGCATTTATCTTCCAAATCAATTGAAAAAACTTATGATCCTCACCTCCACCCCCCTCATGTAGCCACTTGTATGCCTCAACCACCTTATAAATCTCCAAATTATGTTTCTAGAGCAACTTATCTTTCCCTTCTTGATAAGTCCATTCTCTCCCCACCAAGTCCATCATCCCTTCCACCATACTAATTTCCCACTCAAACCACTCTTTACGCCACCTAAAGTCTCACACCCAATTTGAATCCTTCCAACTACCTAATTTTGTAATGCTACAATTTTGTTGCAGCAAATTGCAGAAGAGTCTTCCAAATTTAAACATTTTCTTCTCCTTACCAATTCATAGATCTTTCCAAAATTTTACACTTTTGCCCTCTCTCACCTGCCATATTGCACTTGACTCAACCCAATCCCCTAATGAATGATTATTACTAGAAGAAGTTAGGTCATAGGAATGGCAAGGTACCACAAGTTGCCATTATACTTCAACATGCAAGGGGATGATGACCTTATGTTAGTTTGCATAGGAGCTTGGCTTAGGATGCCAACTTGAGGACTTGCGCTAAGCGGAGCAAAGCAAGGCGTGGGGTGGTGCGGTGTGAAGATCTCTATTGTTGTGTGTCAACACCCAATTTTGAAGGAGAATACACAATAATATAATAAGCAAGAAACCCATTTTTTTCTCATTTTCCTCCAAATTACACTGCTACAATGCTAGAAGTTTCTTTAAAAATTGAAGTGTAGTTTACATTAAGGGCCCAAATCAAGCACAAGAAGAAGAAAAAGGAAAAGAAGCAACGAGAAGAGAAAAAAGAAGGAAGAAGAAACAGGAAAAAGAAGAGAAGAAGAATGGAGATTTTCATCAACAGCTTCATCAATCCACTAGCAAATCCCTAAGCAGCTCCATCATCAGGTAGCACTCAGCCGCTTCATCATCATCAAGCACAGCACTCAGCCGCTTCATCAGGATGGAGGCAGAGCACTAAGGGATTTGGTCAAAGATTGCAGCTGCAAAAAAAAGAAAAAGAGGATGAAGAAAAGAGGTTCAGAAAACTTCACTATATATAACAATAGAGAATGCTGGAAAAAAAAAAAAAAAGGAGGAGAAAAAGAAGGGACCAAAGAGCAAGAAAAAAATAGAAGACAAAACATCAAGAACAGAGAAAAGAGGAGTAATACAGCAAAAGAGAACAACAAAGGAAGAACCATAGAACAACAGTAAGTAGAATAATAGGTTTCTTCTCTTTCAATCGTCATGTAATTTTCATCATGTATTAGCCTTTTCTATGTTTGATTGTAAGCAGTATATGCAATTCATGTGTTCAAATCTATTAGTTCAAAACAATGATAAATGAGATATGACTTTGAAAAAAGAATACTATGTTTAAATTTAAGTAAACCAAATCTATCAAAGATAAATCAGACCAAAAACAGATACAGAGGCAAATATCAAAAACACCAAAACCCGAATCACCAAAATCATTGAGCTTAATCCCTCAATCCCAAACAGAAACCCAACAAAACAAGAGTCACAAAGCAAGGCATGAATATAGCAGAGACCAAATCCAGACAACAAAGCTAGTCACTAGAAAACTAAAAATCAATCAGAGTTAAAAGAACCAAAGAAAGCGAAAGAGAAACAGGGGAAGAAAAATCGTACCAATAACCCTCTCGGAACCGCGACCCCGTCTCGCGCCCATGGCCTCATCCTCCACCTCATCTCCCTCAGCCTCTAGGACCATCGCGACCTCACCCCACGAATCCAACCCCCTCACGCCGCCGTAGCTGGTTCGATCTCCATCATCCCGAGACCTTCTCCCCTGCCATCGCGACCTGCCGCCTCGCGCTCCTCCTCGCGCCAACCACCCAACCCGACCACGGCGCCGCCACCTCCGCGCGCCACGATCTCCCATCGCCGGCCACCCAAGGACCTCCCTCCGCTACGAACACCGCCATCGCGGCCGCCACACCCCGCTCCCCTTTTCCCTCTCTTGTGAGCCTAGGGTTCCTTTCCCAAGCAGCTAAATGAGAATGAGAGCTAGACCCCTCTTTTACTTTTTTTCGTTTTAGGCCAAGCCTACTATTTACACCCCCATTATTACTAAACTATAATGCATTTGTCTCAGGCTATATTTTTGTCTACACCCCCGTTTTACTAAGTTGCACTTTTCTTTAATTATCAATAGTTGTTTTAATTAAAATCATTTTAAAAAATAATAATAAAGATGAATTGACTTGGGTGTACACCTCTGTCAATTTTTCAAGTGTCTTTTTAGGATAAATGAGTTGCGACAACTCAAGAGTCCTAAATAAAAAAAATAATAATAAAAAGGTAATAAAAATAATATATCTCTTTCTTTCCTTTAGTAAAATTAATTATTTTGTTCTAGTAATGTTTTGGTGAGATAAACGTCTAAAAATTATAAAAGATTTTCGCTTAATTAAATAAAGGTAACCGTCTTTGTGACGGACGTTGTAGGGTGCTAATACCTTCCCTACACGTAATGGACTCCCGAACTCAAAATCTGGTTTTAAAGACCATTTTTTTCTAAAAAGGATTTTTCTGATGTTTTCCTTAATAAACATTGGTGGCGACTCCTCTAATCCAATATTTTCGATTTTAGGCGCCGTCTGCCGTAATTTCGGTTGCGACACTGTGGAATTCATAATTGTGGGTTGTAACAAAATGAAAGCAATTTAGGTTATGTGAAACGAAGGTTTAACTTGACTCGGTAGGAAAAATGTAAATATATGTGGAAGGTTTCAAAAAATGTGGGAAGGGAGAGAATAAGGTTGTGTGGAGGGACTCATAAATTTTGGGGATTGAGTGGAGGGAATTTTGGAACGTGTTTTTAGAATAATAACAACAAAATATAAAACATTTTTTTACTATTATATAGAGTGGACAAGGCAGCCAACATTAAAAAAATCTTTTTTATACATAGCATCGGCTAATTCCACACATAATAAAAATTATTTTAAAAAAATAATATTAGTGTTGTCGTAGTCGACGCACATAATAAAAGATAACTAAAAATAAAGTAAATATAAATAAACATCGGTTAGTCCGATACAAATGAAAACATTTCGTAAAATAGATAATAAATAAATAAGAGTAAATTACAACAACATCCCCTCATGTTTAATGTAATTACACAAGTATCCCCTTCTTTTAAAACCATTATTTTTGTCTCCCCTAAGGGGGTGTTAGTGTAATATTTTGAAACATACAAGAGGATGTTAGTGTAATAATTTCAAAGTTAAAAGGGGTGCTAGTGTATGAAAATATAAAAGATAAAATTATGTGTAATTTAATAAAACCTCAAAGAGTGCCATTGTAATTTGCTCAATAAATAAAAAGTACTTTAATGTTCGCATAGAGTTGGCTTAGTCGACTCTTTTTGTGCCCGCTCCCATTCCCACACTAGTATTTGGATGTTAACTATGTGTATTATACTATTCTTGTAGTGTCCAAAGGTGATTCGAATGTCCTCGAGGATAGGGATGACAATATGGACCTAGATCCTACAAGTACTCGCAAAAATATCCGTACCTGAATAGGGTAATTACCCATACATTAGGGTTGAGAATGGGTGTGGGTATGGGTACTATAGTACTCACCCGTCCTGCCACACACCTTATATATATAAATATTAATTAATATAATTATAATTTCATTATTTAAATTATTCAATTAAAGTCTTTTTATTATCTATTGGTAATTTTAATTATTGTTTTTATGTGCTAATTTTGATATTCTTGTCATGTTTTAATTTCTATTGGTATTAGTGAAGCAAAACAATCTACGAGTCTACGGAGATAAGTGTTTGCAAAAATATGAAGAAATTAATTTGGATAATGAGGTCAAAATATTATATCTATTTGTGTTTTATATTTAATTTATAATATATAATTATAAACTAATTAATTTGAATATATTATTTTTTGCAAGTCTAATTAGAGTTTTTGTTAAAATTAGAACATTTGTAATATTTATGTTGGATGATTATTTTTGTAATGTTATTTATTTATCACTTAAGTTTGGAAAAATCAATATTTGATTGATTTTAATTTTATATATGAGTATTATTTATGATTTTCAATTTTATACATTAATTAAAGTGTGGGTGCATGTATGAATATATATGTACCTAAAGGATACGTGGATGAGGATTGAAGTTGTTACCTACATAGGATAGGGTCAGGGGATAGGTACTTTTTCAAACACAGACATGGGAACAAGTACTATGGGACCCTACCCATTGTCATCCCTACTCGAGTAAGGAAAAATTTACTCCCATTATGTGTCTAACTAGAAAGGTTCTAAGGAGAAGGGTAGACCTCTTAGTAGAGTCTATTGCTCAAGCTATGGGCTCTAAGCGAGTGGAGAACTTCTACTAGGAGGGTTGGTCTAATGAACTTGATGAAGGTGGCCTTGTTGAAAGGGTCTTGTTGGAAAAAATAATTTTTGAACAAAAAATGGGCAAGAAACTAGTGTATCAAGAGTTATGCAAAAACGTTAAGATTTATGAGCAGTTGTGTGACAATATCATTTTGCACAGAGAAGGGTCTAAGGACCCTATCATAGGCTTTCACATATTTGTGCTCTTCCATCTAGTAGAAGGTATTCTATTCAATCTACCACACACCATCTACATCAATCAAGTATTCTTTAATCACTAAGTGTGATTGAATACATATTCAAATAACACTCAAAGAGGATATACAATTAAGTACAAAATGAAAAATGACTTTGCTTTGCAAAGGGTTACTCTTTAAATTGTTGTATTGGACCATCTAGTTACTTTAGCAAAGTTTTCAACACTTAAGAGGGCTATTTGTAAGGGAGAAATTTTTTCATACATGGAAATCAAGTTTCTTGGAAAAATTACGAATCCGGAATCATGATTCCTAAGAATTATAACATTTGTTTGATTGGTCAAAAATATTCTTGGGAATATTTCCATAGAATCAAGAAGATACATGGTATAATTATCTCATTGATAAAAATACATTTTTTTTAATATTTAGATTAGACAATGTAATTAAACATACTATTTTTAATAAAATTACACGTTTATTCTTTTAAAAAAATATATGTTTAAAATTTTAAATAATTATATATAAGGGGGCATTTTAGTGTTTCACCCTAGGTCCCAACAATTCCAAAATTAGCCCTAACCTTCCCATGAGAATGTTTGTTTGTTTGTTTTTTTTTTTTTTTTGTGAAAAACCTAATTAAAAACATTTTGAAGAAACATTCTTTCCCCAAAATGATATCTTTAAAAGTTAATACCAAACATGAAAACCATGATCGCCAAGTTAGGATTCTCATAAAACAAAAATCTTCACCTCTACCAAATGTCTCCTTAAAGAATTAACATAATGCTTTATAGTAATTTGTGTACTTTTTTAAATAATATACTTATCACATAAATATTAATTTATTTAATAATAATAATAATAATAATAATATAATTTAAATATATATCACATTATTTTCTTGTCCATAAAATATAAAAAAAATAGTCAAATCACTCATGCGTAGGCATGAATATTGTGTTAAATTTTTTATATAAAAGAAAGAAATTAAATATTTTTTTATAAAATATTAATTAAATAACAATACTATTATGTTATATAGAAAAAATTACTTCTCGATATTTATGTATAAATATTGCATTAATATTATTCTTTTAAGTCTCTTTTACATCACATAGATTTTTAAAATACGTTTTATAGACTTATTTTTCAAAGTTTTAATTAATTAACAAACTTGTGTTATATTTGTTAAAAAAACAAACTTGTGTTATATTATATACGAAAAAGTATATTTATGTATATATTCATTCATATAGATATTAAATTAATAGCATTAATTTCTACATTAATTTTTCTTCTTTAATTTCTATATATTTTTTCACATGTTTTACAATATTTTTTTTTATAAAATCTTATTTAAATGACAAAATTGTGTCATATTTTATATAAAAAAATCTATTTATTTTAAGTATGTGAATAAATACTTCATGTTTCATATAAATTAATTACCTAACATCAATCATCAATCATATCAAACGTACTCTACATGAAAAATTTCTCCTTATTTAATTATTTCCCGCGTAAACAAACTTGGGGTTCATTCTGCTAAGCCGAGCGTAGTAGCTTCTTCTATTTGTATGTTTTTTTTTTTTTTTTTTCATTTTCTTCTTCTCCTAAACTAAACCCTTCCCAAACCCTAAAACACTTCTTCCCCTTTTGAAAATGCCGTCGTCGGACACCGTCGGCAACGGGACTCTGGTCCCCTTCTCCGGAGACTCGCCGGCGGCGGCGGCGGTGTATCCTCTCCACCACGGCCTCGCGCCTCCGATTCGTCGCCTCTCCATCTCCTGGGCCCGCGGCAGCTCTCTCCGCCTCTCCCTCTTCGCCGGCGCCGGCGCCAAGGTCGTCGAAGTGAAGCTCAACGGCGAAGATCCAGAGATCCCCGACGCTCAGTGGCGCCGAATCGCCTACGGCTCCGTCGCGCCGTTCGCGCTTCTTCAGAGCCAGAGGAGCTCCCTTTCTTCTCTCTTGAAGACTCCTTCTCCCTATCATTCGGACTGGTAATTTCAATTCAATTTTGAAGAAACATTTGCTTGCTTGTATGTTTTTATTTTAATTTTGTCTGGTGAAGTGAAAAAAAAGGATTATTTCTTTGAAATAAGCTGAATGCACCAGTGGCCTATTTGAATAAGCTTCTCCATAAGTTAAAATTGGTTTCTCCCATTGCTAATTTGTAGTAGCTTTCTCATTTTTATATAGTTTTTCTAAAAGATGAGTTATTTCTACAAATTAACTATTGGAGGAGAAGCTAATTTAGTTTACGGAGAAGCTCATTTCATTTTTTTTCTTCATTTTTTCTTCCCCTAGAAGTGCTTTTGGAGTAGCTTACGCAAACAAGTCCTTAAAGGCCTGTTTGGATAAGCTTCTCCAGAGGCACTTCTAAGAGGAGAATGTAATCGAAAAAAGTTAAATGAGCTTCTCCATAAGTTGAAATTAGCTTCCACATTAGCTAATTTGTAGAAGCTATCTCATATAACTTCTCTAAAAGATGAGAAAGCTTTTGCAAATTAGCTAAAGTAGAAGCTAATTTCAGCTTAGAGAGGAGCTCATTTTATTTTTCCTTCTTAATTTCTCTTCGTAGAAGTACTTTTGCAGAAGCTTGCTCAAACAGACCCTACCCTGAATGGAAACACACTGGGATGCCTCTAATTAAACATAAAATTCAGTGATACAAAAAGAAACAAACACGCCACTGAATTCAACCAATCTTAAAACACTACATTAATATCATTGGTCCTTAGAAGAATGGAAGTTATCCTCGTTTTCAGAAAACAAAGTATTTAGGCATATGCTTTATGAAATCTCAATGATGATACGTTTCTCTGTTCTAATTTAGTTTTTATTTTTTCCATTAAGTGTTTTTGCATGGATAGTTTCATGTAAGTTTGCTTATGCCTTATTAACATTCATGCTGTTTTATTGTTAGGTGGGAGCATGTGCTTCAGTATAGCAAGGAGATAGGTTCACTTCTTGGGGGGCCAAAGGTTCCTGCTAGTCCTATAATTGAGGACCCGAATGCAATTGTTAAGGTAATGTTTTAGGCTCTAAATTGTCTTATCGTGTTTAGTTGAGCTGAGACCTGCTTTGTGGGACTTATGATATCAAGAAGTTAATCACTTGCTTTTTATCACTCAATGTAGAGAGGTGAAGAACCTACATCTTTGAAAGCTGCGTGGGAGTTAATTGAAATATTTTACGTGGACAAGCAATCTCAAGCATGGCTACCTGAAAGGCTTGTTGATTGGTTAGCTGTAATAAATCTATTTTCATTTTCTTGATGGGTTTTGTAAATGGTTGCAATTTATTTTGACACTGATCACACATGCTTATTTTAGTTTATGGTTGTGTTTTATGACAGGATTATGACAGCCTCTTTACTAGTACACATGAAACAATTCATGGCATGCTTGTGGATTTTCAGAAAGAACTAGTCAACATTCAGGTCTGGCCATAACTGATCTGATGAATAATAATAATAAACATCTTTTATTTGTCTATCAATTCAAAATATTAGGAATATTTTAAGTTTTAATTCTGGAGTCTTGGAATGGATATCTTGTTTTCCTTTGGATTTCATTCCATATGGCATCAGGTTATCAGTGTAAAACTGTAAATATGGACTTAGCCAGAATGTGTATGATACTAATACTAATACAGCCCAGGCTTACGCTGCTTTAAGTCTTTGCTTTACTTGATGGTATTTAACGGTTCTCACCATTGGGTAGTAATAGGATGTTCCTCTTATGTATTTTCTATGACCTCTTTGTCTGTCTATCTTTGTTTCACCATTCTCACATCCACAAGTGGCAGTGTTTAAAGACTATCTTTTCTTGGAGTTTCTCCTTTTTATAATTACTTGAATGATAGAGTCCTCTGAATTGGATACTCTCTTGGATCTCCTTAACTCAGTCCTTTAGTCCTCCATCTTAGATAGAAGGATTTGGTCTTTTGATCCTTCTGGTTTGTTTTTGTGAAGTCTTATATAACCCATTCGTTGAGTAGGGGTTCTATTCCACTTTGATGAACCTATTTGGAAGAGTTGAGATTTAGATAATTGATAATATTGAGTGTCTTAACCAACACTCAAGGTACATTTATACACCAAAAAGGTAAAACTGAGTACACTGAGAGAGAAAAGTAAGGTGTGCAGACTATGCCATCTATAGCAACAGGCTACTAACACACCAGGGGAAAGAAAACAAACAGCCTTTGAGCAGAAAATATAAAAATAAAGGATGACTACAAATTATCACAATTTAGCATTCCCCCTCAAGCTGGAGCATAAAGATTAAATGCCCCAAGCTTGGAACAAATAAACTGAATTCTTGGATCTCTTAACGACTTTGTTAGGATACCTGCAAGTTGATCATTTGAGTTGATAGATTCTTTAATGATCTCCTTGGACAACACTTTTTCACAAATGAAATGACAATCAATCTGGGTAATAGGCAATGTGCAGAGGTGCTTGATTGTCACAATATAGCCTCATTTGTTGAACTTCACAAAACTTTAACTCTCGATCCAAATAAGTTCACAAGTAGCCAAGGCCATGGCCCGATATTCTGCTTTAGCACTGCAAGCAACAACGCTTTGTTTCTTGCTTTTCCAAGAAACAACATTTCCACCAATCAATACACAATATGCAAAAGTAGAGCGCCAATCAATAGGAGATCTTGCCCCATCTGCATCACAAAACCCAACAACTTGGGCATTTCCTTTATCTTCATACAACAATCTTGACCTGGAGTCCCTTTAATGTACTTGAGAATGCAGACCATTGCATTCCAATGTTCAACCTCAGGAGCTTGTATGAATTGGCTAACTACCCCAACTGCAAAAGATAAGTCAGGTCTAGTAATGGTAAGATAAATGAGCTTACCAACTAACCTTTGATATCTCTTTGGGTCAAAGTAAGGTTCACCATGGTCTATTACTAATTTTTTATTAGGATCTATTGGACTGTCAACAGGCCAATAGTTTATCATGTCTGTTTCCTCTAGGATATCTAGAGCATATTTCCTTTGTGAGACCACAATACCTTCTTTGGAGTGAGCAACTTCAATACCAAGAAAGTATTTTAAAGTACCAAGATCTTTGGTTTAAAAATGATTGAATAAATGCCTTTTTAGTTGAGAAATTTTAGCAGGGATCATTCCTTGTAATGACAATATCATCAACATAGACAACCAGATACAAATTTCCCAGGAGATGTGTGACAATAAAAAATTGAATGATTTGCTTCAGCTTCACTGCATTTCGTCCCAAAATTCTGCACATGACTGAACTTTCCAAACCAAGCTCTTGAAGACTACTTGAGTCCATAGAGAGATCCATTGAGTTTGCAAACTAGACCAGATTCCCTTGAGCAACAAACCCAGGAGATTGCTCCATGTAAATCTCTTCTTCCAACTCACCATGAAGAAAGGCATTTTTAATGTCTAATTGATGAACAAGCCAATGACAGATGGCAACCGTGGCAAGAATGAGACGAACAGTTGTAATCTTGGTCATGAGAGAAAGTATCCCCATAATCAAGTTCATATATTTGGGTGTAGCCTTTGGCTACTAAGCGGGCCTTAAGACGATTAACTTCACCATTTGGACCAACTTTAATTGCATTGTTCCATCTACAACCAATTGCCTTCTTTCTAGGAGGAAGAGGAACTTGCTTCCATGTACCACTATGTTCAAGAGCCTACATTTCAACAATCATGGCTTGTTGCCATCCAAGGTGAGCAAGTGCTTCATTCACATTTTTGGGAATAGCAAGAGAAGACAAAGAGGAAACAAAAGAAAAATATAAAGGAAATAAACGATGATAACTCGGAAAATTATGAATACGATGAGGATTTTGAGTAGACCAAATATCTTTCCTAAGAACAATGGGCCAAGTCTTCATGTAATGTTGGACTAGTTCCTTGTGTCCTATGTTGCGATACCATAGGAGGAGGTGAAGATAACTGGATTGTTGGTTGGAGGTTGAGATTGATTTTCTTCATGATTGGGAGTCTCATAAGTAGAAGACACTACTGGACTAAAGGATGGGATAGGTAAGTCTTGTTGTATAGAATTGGAATCTTGAATGGAAAATGAGTAGAAAGGAGTTTCTTCAAAAAAAGTAACCTTAGCAGACATGTAGAACCTTTTAGCTAAGGAAAACACATTTAGTTGCCCTTGCAGAGAGCTTGTCCAAACCTGGAGAAACATCATGGATAAAACAATTACAACCAAAGACACGAGGAGAAACATGATATAAGGGTTCATTTGGAGAGATAATGGAAAGAGGAAACTTACTATCAAGTGATTCTGAGTGTAATTCGAGGTCAAAATTGATAAATTGCAATCTGTAACAATGTCTCTAGCTATCATATTGAATCTGAATATGAATTATGTGTTAGAATATATATTATCTTTATATTATCTTGGTAGTTATTATCTTTATATTATGTTGTTAGTTATTATTTATCTTTATCTTTATATGATGTAATCAATTACTGAGGTTTCTTCAATATAAATAGAGATGAGGTGTGGTTTTCTAAAACACATATTCAGTAAATACATCATTCTAATATGGTATTAGAGCTAGGTTGAGGGAATCAGGAAAATCGTGTTTCATCAGGGACAATTTGTCCCCGGTGGATCTTCTTTCCATGACCTCTCTTTGTCTCTTTACTTCCCAGCGATCTTTACTTCCTCCCATGATAGGCGATCCTCTCTTCCTCCCTAGGTTAATTTTTTTTTTCAAAGCGTCGTGAATAGGACGTAAACAGTACCGCACCTCTGTGAAGCTGTTGTTCACCATTGCCGACCAATTTTTTTTTCAAAGTGCCGTGAATAGTGCGTGAACAATACCGCACCTTTGCAAAGCTGTTGTTCACCATTGCTGACCAATCTTTTTCCTGGTGCGATCACACTAAATTAAGTGTCGAAGCTAAATATCAATTAGTACGTGAACAGTACCGCACCTCTACGAAGTTGCTGTTCGCCACCGCTAATCAATCTTTTTCCTAGCGCAATCACACTAGATCAAGTGTCGAAGCTGAATATCAATTAGTGCGTGAACAGTATTGCATATGACATTTGTAACAAGCTTGGTCATATGACATATATGCTCCAGCTTGAGGGGGGGTGTTAGAATATATATTATCTTGGTGAGGGTTTCTTCAATATAAATAGAGATAGAGGTGTGGTTTTCTAAAATACACATTCAGTAAATACATCAGTCTAATAATATAGTTCTTGCAATTCAAATAACTATGGTTATGAGAAGTTATTTCAATTATATTAATTATATTTTGTTCTGCCAACTAGTTGTTACCTTTGGCGTATTAGCTGATGGTTTGCTTTAAATAGATAGATACTCAATTGATATTAAGCTATTTGTCTAGTCTTTATTATTTATTATTAATTATATCATCCCTCACGTAACTTATCATGTTTTTGTTTAGCTAATAATGTCTATAGTCATCGTGTTTAATCAATTTCTTCAAGGATGAGGAAATAAAATTATGAGACCTGTTTGTGCAGGTGATTGAGGATGGTCCCAGATATTGGGACTTGTTGTCGTCTGCACTGTCAGTTGGTTGGCTTGATATTGTGGTTAGTAAAGGCTACTGTATTTCTGATATTTTTCTGCAGCATCTGATATTTCCTTGTAAATAAAGACTTTTATATTGAGCTGGCTTTCACTTGCAGGTGAAAATGCTGCGGTTACATGGATCTTACCAATTAGATCAGCTTAGTAATCAGGAGGTTGGCATGAAAATTTTGAAAATTTCATTATATGAAAGAGATGAATTTGCACAATTTAGTTTTGGTAATTTTATAGTTTGTATTTCACTTTCCTGGTAAAAATCTGATTTCTTTTATTGGTCACATACTAGATTCAAATTTATTTAATGGTTTGATCCTTTAGGACTCCTACCAGTATTTTGTCACTTTAATGGCCAATTTGTTTAAACTTAAAAAACACTCTTTTAAGAAGCAGATATGATTTGCTTCTTTTAAAAAAACAGAAAGCATTTTTTAAGAAAAAACAATTTAGACAAACACATCATAAAAGCAAAAAGCTGCTTTTTTTTTTTTTTATTAAAAAATAAGTTTAAACAAACGGGCCCTAAATCTCGGCGATTCTCTTTTTTAATCACTAAATGTTCCCCTTCTCCTCATCAATAATAAATGATGATTATCACAATCTTTAGTGTTGTGGGCCTTGTAGCTTATTTGCAAGCACTAAATGGAATTTCTTATCTGATTATAATATACCCAAACCGAATATTTTTTGTTAAAATATTAATACTGTAAATGCTTCATTTTTATTTGTTTTTTCTCAACAAAAGGTTAAAGAACCTTTAGTTCTGATCTTAATTTGTCTCATTTTTATTTTTATTTGGCTGAGGTGTGTAGCTCCCAACATGCCTCATTTTAAAGCAGGAAAATTTGTAAGTAAAATGAAAGTGCCATAGTATTGTAGTCTTTAGGTTTGTTCTGGGGGTTCATGACTGAATGAACTTCAATGATGTTTTGATAACCCTACAAAAGTCTTCAAGATAAATAGTAATGACTCTGTTCATAGATTTTACTTTCTGGTAGTTGTAAAATTTTCCCATTTTCCTGCAGAGATTATCTCCTTGAGTAACATTCTTTTAGCAGTTTATCTTGAATTTCATACAGGGTTTGAAATAGGTCAGTGGTCTATCAGGGGCCTATGGCTTAGGCTATTTTTACCCACTTTAACCTAGCCTATTTGGCAAGAAACAAGTAAAGCCTAGGCTTCTTGAAAGTCCTATTTAACTTGTAGTTGTAAGCTAGGCATGTGCCTTTAAAAAGTCCTGTTCATTTACCTGGCTTCCTGGCTAACCTTTTTATTATTCACATATAATAATTAATTTATGATATGTACTTTATTAACTCTGGTGAGATTCCTTTGATACTCTATGTTTTTATGAGGCCATTAGTAGCATATATAGTTGTCAATATTTAACTGTACATGCTTTTAATTGAAAATCAATGCAAAAATAACTTGCTAGATCTATATTTCAAGTGAGAAACATAAATAAATATTAACCTCTAATTCTTAAGACTCACCCTAACAAAAAAAAGGAAGTGTAATGGAGAAATATTTTGTTTAAGGTTATGTGTGAAATACTAGACAATACAAGTTTTTTAGGCCTTACCTAATTAAGGAAAGCCTATCTTGCATCCACTATTATTGAATTTTTTTTTTTTCAGTTATGGCATGTTATATTAACATGAGGATCTGCTGTGTTTTGTGATATACTTAATTCTTGTGATTTTAAGCAAACTAATGTTTCAACTTCTGTGCTTTTTGCCAGTATCATTTTGCTCTCCAAGCCTCATTGAATATGAAATCTACAGCTATTGCCATTGCTGCTTCTATATTTCATATTTATACTTGCATTTTGTCTCATTTTTTGTCCTCTTTTGATTGTACAGTTGGAAAATGGACTTGTAGAGGCTGTTGCTGTTCTTATTTCCAAAATGCCTCGCATGCGTCCTGAATCTGTTGGAAAATTAGGTGAATGCTATAAATCCAAACCAGACTTTATGAAGGTATTTCCAGATTTCACTATAGTTGAAGTTTTAGGGCACAATATTTGGTGAAAAGCTGAGTTACCAAAAACTACTCAACTAGGCTATTTCTTATATAACAAAAAGTTACAGCAAAAAGATGAAGGTTCTAGAATAGACTAGAATCTTTCATTACAAGTATAGGGAAAACATATTAATCTAACACTAATCTAATATTCCCCCTCAAGCTGGAGCATATAAATCATATGCTCCAAGCTTGGAACATATAAATTGAATCTGAGCCCCCTTAAGGATTTAGTCAAAACATTTGCAAGTTGATCATTTGAGTTGACAAACTCTATACAAATCTCCTTAGCCAACAATTTCTCTCTCACAAAATGACAATCAATCTCTATATGTTTAGTTCTCTCATGAAACACAAGGTTTGAAGCAATATGGAGAGCTGCCTGATTGTTACAATACAACTTCATTGGTTGAACTTCACAGAACTTTAGCTCTTTAATGAGTTGTTTGATCCACACTAATTCACATGTGAGTGAAGCCATAGCCCTATATTCCGCTTCTGCACTAGATCTAGCAACATTACTTTGCTTTTTGCTCTTCCAAGAGATAACATTTCCTCCAATAAATACACAATATCCTATAGTAGAGCGCCTATCTATAGGAGATCTTGCCCAATCGACATCACAATATCCAGAGATTTCAATGTCTCCTTTGTCTTCATACAACAATCCTTGTCCGGCAGTTTTCTTGATATACTTGAGAATGCGAATAACAACATTCCAATGATCAACATAAGGAGCTTGCATAAACTGACTAACAACTCCCACTACAAATGAAATGTTAGGTTTGGTAATTGTAAGATAAATAAGTTTCCCAACTAGTCTTCTATACATTTTTGGATCTGAGTATGGCTCACCTTGTTCTGCCATTAGCTTTTGATTTGGATCCATGGGACTATTAATGGGTCTACAATTAATCATGCCTGTCTCTTCCAAAATATCCAAAGCATACTTTCTTTGTGAGATAACAATGCCTTTCTTGGATTGAGCTACCTCTATACCAAGGAAATACTTTAGACGGCCAAGATCCTTGGTTTGAAAGTAATTGAACAAATGTTGTTTCAACTGGGAGATTTTAGTGTCATCATTCCCTATAATTACTATATCATCAACATAAATGACTAAGTAAACACATTTTTCAAGAGAAGTGTGACAATAAAAAACAGAGTGATCGGCTTCACTCCGTTTCATCCCAAAACTTTACACAACATGACTAAACTTTCCAAACCAAGCTCTTGGAGATTGTTTAAGCCCATAAAGAGATCTATGGAGTTTGCAAACCAAACCAGATTCTTCCTGAGCAACAAACCCAGGAAGTTGCTCCATGTAAATCTCCTCTTCCAACTCACCATGAAGAAAAGCATGTTTAATGTCTAATTGATAAAGAGGCCAATGATGAATGACAGCCATGGCAAGAAAGAGACGAACAATCATGATTTTGGCCACAGGAGAAAAGGTATCTCCATAATCAAGACCATATATCTGAGTGTAGCCTTTTGCTACCAATCGAGCTTTAAGACGATCAATTTCACCATTAGAACCAACCTTGATAGCATATACCCATCGATAACCAACAGCTTTCTTCCCAAGAGGAAGATGGACTAACTGCCATGTACCATTATGTTCAAGAGCCTATATTTTAGCAATCATGGCTTGTCGCCATCCAGGGTGAGCAAGTGCTTCCCGAATAGTCTTAGGAATGGAAATGGAAGATAAGGAGGAAACAAAAGAGAAGTATAAAGGAGACAAACGGTAGTAACTCAAAAAATTGTAAATAGGATGAGGGTTTCGAGTAGAACGAATACCTTTTTTAAAAGCAATAGGCCAACCTAAGTTTGAATCACGAGAAGGTGATGATGGAACTGGATTCGTTGTAGGAGCAACTGAGGAAGAAGGACATGAATCAAGAGGATCTTCATGCACTATGGAACTAGTTCTTTGTGCCCAACTTTGATAAGTAGAAATAGAAAATGGAGATAATTCAGCTTGACAATTGACAGGAAAGGGGGGCTGAATATCTCCTAGATTAGATGTTGCATGAGTAGAAGAGACCATCAGAGGCTGCAGAAAGGAATAGGTATTACTTGTTGAATAGAGTGAAAATCTTGTGTGGAGAAGAACATGGTTTCTTCGAAGAAGGTAACATCTGCAGACATGTAGTATTTTCTGGTGGTTGGAGAATAATATCTATATCCCTTTTGAAGGCATGAATATCCAAAAAAAACACATTTGATAGCTCTTGCTGAAAGTTTATCAAGACCCAGAGAGACATCATGAACAAAACAAGTACAACCAAAGACCTTGGGAGGAACATGATACAAGGGGTCATTAGGAAAAATAATTGAATGAGGAATTTTATTTTCAAGAGATAAAGAAGGCATCCTATTTATTAAAAAACAGGCAGTGAGAACTGCATTACCCCAATGGTGAACAGGAACATTTGCACTAAGCAACAAAGTTCGTGCAATCTCAACAAGGTGTCTGTTTTTTCTTTCAGCAATTCCATTTTGTTGTGGTGTGTAAGGGCATGTAGATTGATGTAGGACTCCTTGTGAGGACAAAAAAGAAGAAAGTTCTGAAGAAAAATATTCCTTGGCATTGTCACTTCTAAGATTTTAATAATTTTACCAAATTGATTTTTAATCTCATTAAAGGACATGAAAATAGACAAAAGTTTAGATCTATCTTTCATTAAATAAACCCAAGTACATCGAGAGTATTCATCAATGAAGGTAACAAAATATCTCGAAACCAAAAGATGTTACATGGCTTGGTCCCCAAATATCTAAATGAATAGTAGAGAAAACCAAGTTACATCTTTTTTCAGTTTGCTTGGGAAAAGATGATCTAACATGTTTTCCTAATTGACAAGATTTACAATCTAACATTTGTAATTTGCTAAGACTTGGAACCATTTTCTTCAATTTTGCTAAACTTGGGTGGCCTAGATGATTATGCAAAAGCTTTGGAGATGACGCTACAAAACATGACAAAAAAGGGTTGGTTTCCAAGTAGTAAAGACCTTGTGATTCATGTCTTACACCAATTAGGCGACTTGTACCACGATCCTATATAACAAAGGAATCAACATCAAATGTTACAGAGCAATTTAAGGAACGAGTCAATTGGCTTAGTGAAATTAGGTTGTAAGGACAATTAGGGATATACAAAACATAATTTAAATTTAAGGAGAAAGAGAGACTTGAGTGACTCCTTGGGATGCAACTTTCGACCCATTGGCTAGTGTAACAAGGTGAGGAAATTTAGGTGAAGAGAGAGAAGAGAACAAGGAATCATTACCATAAATGTGATCAGAAGCATATGAGTCAACTATTCATGGACCTTGACCTCTCATAGATTGAGAAATGTAGGCCGTTGAAACACTTGGTGGTACTGAGGAAGATTGAGCTTGGCTACTAGATTTCAGCCTTAGATGCTCTTGATATTCTTCATCAGAAAACTTAGAATCAGTTTTTTTAGAGGTGGAGACATTTGCTGGCTTGTCAGGAAAGCCAACCACAGAGAAACATCTATCTTGAGTGTGACCCTCTTTTCCACAGTATGAGCATATGTATTTAGAACGACCACCTCTACCACCACGTCCTCTTCCTTTACTACTACGAGATGCTACCATGGCTGAATTCTCAATAGCAACGGTTGAATTCTCACTCTTCACCAAGGTAGGAACACGAAAAAGTCTAGTGACTAAGCTATTCATTAAGGGGAGTTGATCCCGGACAGAATTTGATCACGCACATGATCATAATCTAGATGCAAGCTCCACAAGATCAGAACCATAAACAGCTTATCAAGTCTCTTCTTCATGTCCTCTATTGAATCGCATACAAGAAATATTTTTAACTCTTCAACTGCAGCTTTAGCTTTAGCCATGTGTGAGACCATGTCATGATTGGTCTGTTGGAGAGAAACCACCTTTTGGGTTGAATCAAACAACCACTAAATATCATTAGCAAAAATATCCTTGGCATTCTTCCAAAAGGAACAAGTTTTGAATGACCTAAGTGATTCTAGCAAGTCAGGGTCTACAGATTGCCATAGAGTAGAGCATAGTTGGAAGTCCAGTTTCTGCCACTGAGTTCTGATTTCAACTGGAACTTCACTCACATCCTTCTCCAAATGATCATGATACTCTTGACCAAGGAACCATGACTCAACTGAATCAGCCTAAGACTGATAATTTTTCCAGTTGAGTTTCTCGATTGTGATAGTGGGGGTTCTAGAAAAAGGAAATATAGGGACTACTGAGGAAGAGGAAGGAGTTGCAAAAGACTCCATTTTTCTAACTACAACACAAATACCAAACAAGAAGCCCTAAGTTACAGTAGAGCCACTTTTAAAAAGTGAGAGATGAACCCAAAGAAGGACAGATATGGGTCCAATGTAGGCCGACAAAGGCAACGAAGGAGTGGCAATGGAATTCCGGCGGCTGGAAGGCGGCGCGTAGACCCCACATGCGAAACAAGGGCACTGATTCTCCCGGCGCGTGAGAGACCTTTGGCTCTCGAAACCTACTGGGGTGGGTCGCACTCGGCAAGGCGCACCGAACCCTGAGTTTGCTGGAAAATTTTCCGATTGTCAACGCCGGTCAACGACGATGAACAACGGCGAAAGTAAAGAATAGGACCGTTCCCTGCTCTGATACCAAGTTGAAGTTTTAGGGCACAATATTTGGTGAAAAGCTGAGTTACCAAAAACTACTCAACTAGGCTATTTCTTATATATATATATATATAACAAAAAGTTACAGCAAAAAGATGAAGGTTCTAGAATAGACTAGAACCTTTCATTACAAGTATAGGGAAAACATAGGAAAAACATTAATCTAACACACTAATCTAACAACTATATTTTAAGATGTACTATAAAATTTGCTTTTTGGCACATTTTTACTGTTGTGTATTTCTATTTTTAGGCCTGGGAAAAATGGAGGTCACAAATTACAAAACTGGATTGCAGTCCATTCTGGATTCAGTGTGATAATCAACAAACTCGTGAGGGCTTGAGAAACTTGCTACAAATTATGCTGGGTAACACGGAGAGTCTTTGCACGGCTACATGTTATTGGATTGAATTATATATTTCTCATTTTCTATACATAAGACCATTTACAATGGTATGTTCAATTTGTATATGCAATTATTAATTTTAAAATCTGTTTTTTTTTTTTTTTTATATATATATTGTTGGCTTAAATAATTCATTTCTTGTGTCTTTGTTAATTAAGTGGACCTTAACATGATATTGTACACCCGTTTTTTTCCATTTTCAAACAGGGAATAGAAAGCATGTATAATTTGGCCCAGAAATGCATCCAGTTGAAACCACAATCTAGTACCCATAGGTTGTCAGTACTTATGATTAGAATTCTTGAAGAAAATACTGAGGTGATTATTGGCCTTTTACTGTCCATGCCCCTTTATCTTTTTCAAAGATTTGGGCCCATTGCTGCATATTTTCCCCATTATTCTGTTATTTTATTCAATCATTCCCTTCACATTTTGAACTTGAATGAGCATTTTGCAATGTCTCAGGTTGTTTTAGCCGAGTGTTCCAGAGAATTTGGCCCTTGGTGAGATGCTTCTCTTCTATTGTTGACTAATTCTAGTTTTATTCATTGAATGCATGTCTGGATTAGCTTATTTTTCTTTCAAAATAAGCTTATAATCAAAATTCTCAACCAATCTATCATATTTTGTTTTGATGATAATGGGACCATGTATGTGGCATGTAAAATAGGTTGGTCGCACATGCCATAGAACTATTGACTGCAGGGAGTGAGCAAGCAGAGATTCTTTTGCATGAGGAGCGTTGTAACTTAGGGGGAATCAGCATAGTGGAACTACATCGGCTTGTATATGCTCAAATTCTATCGTCACATGCATTGACTTGGCAAGTGAGTGCTAGTTACTTATGCAAAAATATCCTGTTAATCTGATGCCAACCTGATGAATAATGTTTGATGAATCATGAATTACATTAATATCTCTTGAACAGATAGACTGAGTAGGTTTTGACATATGGTTGATAGACTGAGTAAGGATGAATCGGATGCATCTTAAACAGGATTTAGCATTACCAAGAGACCATAACAGCTTATGTCAAATGAAAGTTTTTTTGAGATTATAGTTAGATCAACATGACAATGATATTTGTGCAAGTAATTTGTTTGGTGCTCCTATGATCTAATGTTCACATATCTGCAGATAGCTCCAATATATTTAACATCATGCATGAAGCAAGGAATGGGCTTGTTAGAGAATTTATTGTACAGGCAATCTGTTCAACATAATGATGTGCTGCTTAAGGTAACTGTTTTAGCTTCTTACTGTTGGTTACTATCTGTTTCAGAAGGCATATCCTCATTATTTAGTATGTTTTTTATATACTTGAGTAACAGACTAATAATTGTTACTCATGCAGAACATTGAGATATGCCGTTTGTATGAGCTTGATCATATTAGTTCAAATATCATGAAGGTAACCTGCACCTCTTGATTGTGTGCCTGGGTTGGGGATTTTCACTGTTCTTTCATTATATAGTATACTAGAACTGACCTGCATAAGAAATATATAGACTGCTGGAGTACATCACTGGAAACATGGCCATAAGGGTGCTGGAGTATTCTGGCTTCAACAAGCCCAAGATGCACGTTGTCTCGATAGGATTGCCCAAGAGTTATTTGATTCTGTTGGAAAGTCAATATCTGATGAAAGCTTCAAGGTAGTTCTCATAACACTCCAATAAACAACATGCTGAAAGGTTTTCATATATATTAGTTTATTCCTATTTATGAAATTGTTTTCTTGATAATTTTTTAGATTTCTAGCTTTTTGTTCATTCCTTTACAGCAATGGGAAGGCATGATTGAACTATTGGGTTCTGAATCTAAGCCTGCCGGGGGTCTTGAATTTTTGCACAAGTATGACTGTGCTATTCAGTTCATTTTCATCTTTTTTTTCTTGTCTTCATCTAATTATATATCATTTTCTTAGTTCTTACATCTATTAAATATTAACTAAATATCAGGTATAGGGATTTCAAGAAATCCCTTCAGAAGGTATCTGGTGGAAAATCAACTGATGCAGCCAGGCAAGCTGTAGGCTCCCTCATACTGGTATTATACACACTTCTGTAATTACTTTGGCTCAAGTAAAATTGTATGCTGTTTGTACAAAATAGTCTTTTTACTTGTTAGGATTTGATCTGATTGCCAACACCTTGTTATTCTTGTGATAATTATACTGGTAGAATAGCCCTTTCCCAAGATGCACGAGGGATGTCAAACTGTGATGTCTCTGATACAAAAGATGCACGAGGGATCATGAAAATGTACAAGATAAATCTGACTTATGGTTTAACTTTTTATTGTATTATTTTTTCTTAAGATTATTTATTATGTTATAATATTTTTAATTTTTAATGCTCACTTTCATGGCTCATTAGGGAGAAATAATTGTATGTTTGGAACCCACAACATTCCTTTCTTATTTTCCCCTTCAAATAAACAGTAGAAATTTGGTATTTCTATCTTATTTCCCTCCTACTTCCTTTCCCCATAAATGCACCAATACAACAGAGTATTGGGGGATGTAGCTGACCATTTTATTTGGAATAAATCATGAATGTAACAATGAATGACAGCATCAGAGAGACCATAATGGCAAGCAAAAAGACATGGTTAAAACTCAATTCACGGCATGCAGTATATTGGTTAAAATTCTCCCTAGTGCTGGTTACCCTTTTCTATTTTAACACCTGTTTGATACCTGTAATTCGGATGATAAAAAGACACTGGAAAGGGGAGAAAGGAAAAAAAAGAGCCGAGAACGAGAGCTAAGCACATTGAGTTCCAGCATTTTTCCTTGTACTTTCATCTTGGTCTCTTATCCCCTTGTTGGAGATCCAGAGATAGGGGAATTTGTCAATAATTTTTCTCTTCATTTACAAAATTCTGATTAAGTTCTATTACACAGCTTACTAATTCAAAATATGATACATTTCTTTTCATTCTGCAGCTTATGAAAAATCGATCGACTCCTCAGCGCTTTTGGTTACCTCTTCTGCATGATTCGGTGAGCTTATTTAAAATGTTCAGTATAATCCTGTGTTAATATGTAATAGTAAC
Organism: Amphicarpaea edgeworthii; assembly: GCA_014843725.1. Classification (NCBI taxonomy): domain Eukaryota; kingdom Viridiplantae; phylum Streptophyta; class Magnoliopsida; order Fabales; family Fabaceae; genus Amphicarpaea; species Amphicarpaea edgeworthii. The sequence goes on from CM026324.1 coordinate 13,148,042, forward strand.
CTCTTAAGATACCTTTAGCCATTGTTTCTTTACGTATGCAAAAAGTGAACCCAATGAAAATCATTGGGCTGAGAAGAGTAGAAGACTAAGCGTTTTTAACTAAGAAAAGTTTAGGGACTACAAACCTTCTTATTAATTTTATCTTTAGAAATTGCCATTTGGCACATGCTTTAACTGCAGGTCCCTTTAAATCTGTTATGGTATCTTAAGCATATTCTATTTTTACCATTAATATCTTGTTATCTCCGCCTTGGTAATGAGTCTTCTTGATGATGCATTCACCATTGAATATAAAATCATTCCACATTTGCTATTTAGAGATTGAGTAATTTGGGCTAGTTCAATACCATGATCTTTCTTGATTCTAAAGCTTAGAATATATTAAGGGCCCTTACACTTACCACTTGGCAGTTGGAAATTAATTACAAATTTGCCACCATTTATTTTTGCCAAATGACCTTGTTGGTCCTTTATCTTATTTTTTTTTACTTCAGTTTGGTCATTTATCTTTTAAAAAGTTTATTTTAATCCTTATCTTTCTAAAATGGTTCAAAATGGTCTTTCTATCCATTTAAAATGATGCCATTGGTAAAATTTAAAAATATTGGCGGCTAAAAACTGGCACAAAATGAGTTTCAGTTTTTTCGCATCGTCTTCACATTTCGTATAATGATTGATTATATCATTGATTTCCGCATGTTATATTTGTAGCCAGTGAGTGTATTTTACATGTTCAATCTGGTCATCAGCTATATGTATATGATTGTGCCTTGTTTGTTTCCTTTGGGAGCAGTTGAAGCTGCTTAATTGGCAGGATTGCCCTCTTCTAAGTGTCTCAGAGACCAATCTTCTGCTGAACAAACTTCAAGAGTTATCTATGGCGAAGCTGCGACCCCACTATACTGAGCCTAGCTTACCCTCTGATGCACTAAGCTCTATTAGGTTGGCTCTAGCCACAAATCTTGGTCGAGCCATACTTGATGAATAGTCTTAGCAATATATATACATGCTTGTGATGATGGATGAATAACAATAGCAATATCATTCAACCACAGAAGACACGAGGAAGAGGTTGTAAATTGCTTTTCTCCAATGGTTGTTGTCACTTGTAAATTTGTATGGACATAGGACAGTTCGGTTTTTTTTTTTTTTTTATCTGTAGGAAGTTTATATAAGATAATTCAGGCTTTAGTTGTGTATTTTTATTTTTCATTTGAAGAATTACAACTATTGCTGCTTCAGCGGGGATTTAACCACCCACTTAACTTTCAGGGAGAGTTTAACCAATTTTACTGTTTCCTATGTCATAGTAAAACCAGATATGCATAATGGAAATTTACCACTGACTGGAATTAATGTATGTTCTTTTATAGCAAGAAATTAATTACCCACAAAAAATCTACTTAATTAAATTTATTAACGTTCGTACATTTGAAGAAATTGCTTTTGCAAGATTTTAATTATTACAAAACTGCTAACCAGCGATTGTACATATGGAGAAGGATACAGTGCCCTTTAAAAGATTTGGTTAAAAAATTACGTAGAGATTTTTATTGAGGTAAAAGTTGCACGTTCATAGATTATTTTTATATTCTTTTGATTTCTACAATAAATATTTTTTCTCTTAATTCCGTAACTAATATCTTATGAGCATTTACCATGGTAAAGTGGTTAAAAGTATTTTGATAAAAATTGTATTCTTTTCAACAATCAATCATTGTTTTTCACTTGTCCTTGGTTATTTTATACAAATGAAGAAAAATTAATAATACATTGCAAAAATGGTGTGCCAATTACTAAAATAAAGTAATTGATATTGCATTGAAAAACTAATATCACACTAGTTGAAATAATGTTTTTCAAATGCAATACTTATTTTAAGATGGAGTATTGTCTTTTAATTCATATTGTCATTATTATTAATATGAATTAAAAGGGAGCCTAATTTATGCTCTTTAAAAGTTAATAATATTTTTATATTTCATTTTACTAATATAAAAGTTATTTAAACACAATTAAAATATAATATTATTTAATAAAACAATTTTTTATATATTTATACCATGTATTATTTTATTATTAATGTTATTTACATTGCTCTTTATCAATATTGTTAAACCTAGGGATGGCAAAACAAGTCACAGGCTGGCCCACCAGCCCGCCTAGTAGTAGTGGTGGGACGAGATGGTGTTGGCAGCTCATCAAGGGTAAATATAGTTAATTTAATTTTAAAATTCCTTTTACTTATTTTGTATGAAGTAAAAAGTTAAGATAATTTATAATTTGTTTTGTGGTTTAAGGCTTCTTTTGGGATTGAAGACTTATGAATTTTCTATTTTTAGAGACTTATGTGATTTTGGAGGAGAAAAAAATATTTATATAATTATGTTTCTGTTGTTATCTTTATATCTTTCTAATTTTTGTGTCATGTTTACAACTGACAAGGTTTTGGTTGTTTATTTTCAAATATTTGTTTTTATAAACTAGCTAGTTAATTAAGTTTCTTAATTCTTTTGGACTTTGAAAATATTATTTTTTGTGCTAATTAAACATTCAAGACAAAGCCATCATTCACCTATATTCATGTTTTGTAAATTACATTTTAACCAAAATTATAGAGTTGAAATTAAACTATACCAAAAAAATATTTATGTAATTATGTTTTTTTTTTAAGGCTAAGGACTAGCGATCTGTGTGTTGGCGGGGCGGGCCAAGTCCTCTAGGTTGTTCCAAGCATAGACGAGCTAGTCCAACCCATTTTCAATGAGCCTTAACAAGCCAGGTCAAGTGATTTTGTCACCCTTAATTGAACTGAGCAAAACACATTCATTATTGTTGTATAGTGATAATATTTAAGATTGTTCGGAATTAATTTTTTTATAAGACTGACAAATTGCCATATATATGTTCGATTTTTTATTTTTAGACATTCCAAAAGTAACATACAACCTCATACTTTTTATTCGTGTCAAATTATATCTATACTTTTTTTTCTTCCATTTCTTTCTCCTTTGAGATGTCACTACAGTAAATTTTTGTGAGAAAAATTTAATGATAAATGTGAAATTTGTCATTATTGATATATTATTTGTGACTAATTTTTATTTTGTCACTAATGCTATTAACAATAGTGACTAAATTATAAAATTGTCACTATCAATAATTTGTCACTATATATAGTAGAATTGTATTATTTTCATTACACTTAACTTTTATTTTTATTTCTGAATATTTATTATATATCCTAAAATTAATTTATAGTATTTTAATTGTCACTTTTTTAAATTATGAGTTTTAGGATACATTAAATTTGCCCGAAGAGTTAAAAAAAATATGCACTCAAACAATTACAAAAATAATATAGAAGTGGACTTTATAAGCTACGTCAAGTATATGTTTAAAAGAAGGGTTGGCCATATGACGTACCTCCTGAAGATTGGATTTGGTTGATAAATAACAAATGGAATAATTCAAAATTCAAGGTAAAATTACTTTAATATCTTGAATTTGAATTTTTGTATGTAATTTTATATTTAGAATATTAAATAATTTCTCATTTAGGCAAGAAAGAAGCTTGAAAAATAAAGCTAGTTAGAGTAAATAGGAAATTAAGTCAATTATTGACACAAAATCAATCATTTAAAAGGCATTTGAAATGATAATATTATTTTTATGTGTTTTTTTTTTAGTGTTGGTAATGATTAGTGCATGATCCACATTTTAGTGTTTGTATGATATTGAGTTGTTATTAGAAAATGATGATGCAATTTTTGTATAGTATTTATGCTTATATGCATTATATCTTTTATCCTCTCATTTTAATAAAATATATTTTTTAATATCTATCTATATTTGAAGTTGAATACGTGAAGGGAGGTTCTGGTAGTGTTGGTGATATTTTGTGACCTTTTTTTTTTATTATTATCAATTTAGAATATATATGAATCAAAAGTTTTTTTTTTTTTTTCGAAATCAAAGGTGCATACTACACTGAATTATCAACATCTTTTGTGAACTTTGATTCCAACACTGCATAATGAATCACAGTTGCCATATTTTATGAGTATGTTTTTGTTCTATATCTTGGTGTAAAGTTTGGTGTGCTGTACAAATGTCTCAGTTTTAAGAATGTATTAGTTGGTGACTTAGTTCATGGATTAGGGGTCTTTGTGCTTGAATGGTTATGTCATCTAGCTTGTTGTAAATTCTTTTAGTTCAAGTGTGTGATTATTTTTTGGGATTTATTTTATACACTTTATGTATTTACTATTAAGATTTGGTTTTGACACATCTAGCTTGTGTCAAAATGAAACCTCTTTTTTAATATTTTATTTTTCCTTTAAAGGGAAAGAAAAAGATAAAGATGCATTGTTTGATTTCTTTCTCTCAATATTATGATGAAGAAATTGCATTGAGATTTTCTTTTTGGATTATTTTTTAGTTATATTCTCTAATTAGTACTATTGTTTTGACATTATGTCATATTTATAATAAAAGTAAATTATCCTTAAACTTTTTACAGGAGAATTTGAAGAATGTGGATGAGGTATATGGAGAAGAGATTTCAAATGCTTTTGTACCATTGATTAAACATTTTGAATTCGTACTAGGAACAAAACCAAACCATTCACAAGGTATAGGTACTACATCAATAACAAAAAAAAAAATTATAGAAAAACAAGTTGTTCAAAGTCAAGTTGAGAATGCAGAGAAGCGTGGGCAAATGATTTAGACTTAGAAGTACAAAAATTGACTAATATCCAAAAGCAAGAGGAAACCAATATTCAACTTCAAAGTAAATTACAATCTCAACATGAATTAATTGAAGTTTAACAACTTGCTATGAAAACCCAATAGGACCAAATGAAGCATGATATTGAAATAAAGATGAATTGTCAAATGACTACTTTAGTAGGAGGCTTGACATTTAATGGACTATTTAATGGTTCAAGTTCCACCTAATAATGTTAGTTGTTTAGTTATTAATGTTTTCTTATTAATATATTTATTATAATTCTCATTACATGATTATATTTCTAAAATATTATTAATTACTTTATTTTTATTAATGTTAATTGTTTTTATTTATTTATTTGCAAGATTAAATTCTTGAAAATACTATTTCTTACTATTATTTTAAAGATTCTAAAATTGCCTTAGTTTTATAGTGATTTAATTGATGTATAGTGTTTGGCTCTAGAACATCGTTGGGTATTTATTATGTTTTAGTTTTTGTCATTCAATATGTAATAGATAATTTACATTTTAATATTTATTTATTTTAATCAATATTTATTTTATCAATTTAAAAAATATTTTTCCTAACGTATTATGACATTCAAGTAATTTTGTGACAAATTAGTCTTGCTATTTCTAATAATTCAGTGATAAAATATTAATAATTAAGAATAAAAAAGTAATTAGCAATTGTGACAAAAGTATTTGACATTAATAATGATAGTCATTATGATTAATGTCTTTAATAGTGACAATTAATTTGTCGCTATTACTTTTTATATTTGTGACAATGCATTATCATCATTATTTATATATAACTATTAGTAATAAATTTTCTTGTCACAAAATATTTATTTATAGTGACATTTAAAAATATTGTCACTAATATACTAATGACTCAAGTACTAGTAACATTCAAAATCTTGTCACAAGATATTTATAGTGACAAATTTATAGGTTTTAATGATGATTATTGTTATCACAAAAATTAATTTTTCTTTTTTTTTTTAAGTGTGTAAACAAACATGGGTGTATAAATCTCTATTATATATGTTCAATGCTTTTACTTCTTGCTTAATCATGTTCTTCTTTTCGCGTCAAGGCCACTACGAGATTGATGAAGAAGGAGCTCGAAGGGTACACCAAAAAAAAAAAAAAAATCGACCACCTTAGACTTTCTTCATCAACGTGGGAACAAATATTTTGCTACTTTCTTTGTCATATGATTTTCTCAGCTATGGAAAAAAAAAATTAGCATCTTCTCTCTTTCTCTTCCTTCACTTTCTTTCTCGACTTTTTCACATTAATCAACACAAAGTGTATAAGATATGCCATTGATGTCTTTTCCTTCTCCCCCAAAGAAGAGTTTTAGTGGTGGTGAGCTCATTTCAATATCACGAAAGTGCCACAAGCATTAATAGAATATTATAATGACACGTACAATTATTTATTTATGATAAGATATTGTACAAGCATAGATAGATTTAAACCATTCATAAAATATTATAATGACACATACAATTATTTATGAAATAACACATACAAATATCGTAAAATATTATATTACACAAGCATAGATATATTTAAAGCAAAATCTCTTTTTTTTTTTTTTACACTAAATAAAACCAAAACCTTTTAATAGGGAGTTGATATTTTTGGAGTGACATTATCACGACAAAAAATCTGTAACTTTGATTTTTTTAATATATTATAAAATAATAATTTTAAAAAATAATAGTCAGATCTTACACTTTATTCTCATGTTTTTCATGTTGCAGGAGATTCTTTCCCTCTTTTAAACTCTTTCAATTTTTAACACTAACCATATTTGTGTAGCCTTTATTCTCATAATTAGTTTATAATGTGAGTATTGTCCTAACTTATATATATTTCAATTTGATCATATTACTGGTTTACGTTTACGTGAGATCTTTAGCATACCACCCTCACATCGATTGAGGACTGTATATTCCAAACGTAAACTTTGCAATATTAAAACATTTTCAAATGGTTTGATAATGGATGACTAGTCTAACAATAATTGTGTGTCTACAAAATTTTGTATTTTTTAATAGATTTCAATCAATTAATTAAAAATAATGTGTACAAAAAAGTGTGTTGCAAATAAGACCGAGTGGATATCACATGCATTGCAAACATGCCATAAAAGCTTTTGAAAATTAGGGTTTGACTCTATAATTTGTCCGAATATGAAGACACAAGGGCCAAACAACTGTTGATGGCGTGGCAGAGGAAACACCCTCCATGTCCTTTGCTGATCCCTCTCTTAAAACAACCTGACACATAAAAACAAACAAACAAATATTTCAAGTGGCACTATTTAAGGCTTTACCGTTTACTTTGGGTCTCTATATTGTGGATCTCCAATCAGGTCGGTTGCATTTCCCCTCACCACAAACTCTTCCTGTAATACTTTTGCAATATCATATTCATTTTGATAATAAGGAGCGTACACTGACCATGACAATATAACAAGGATTTATTGATAATTATAACTCAATTGATTCTCATACAATTATTTCAAAAATTATATAAATGAAAAATTATGATTATCGGATAATATAAAATTTTGTTATATTGTGAATGTATTATCTTTATTCTTATTTATTCTTAACCCAACATATATATATATATATATTTTTTTTTTTGGGTTTAGACCATATATTTTCTACATGAGACAATCTTATTTGAATCGAATTGAATCATTACGAAAGGTGGAAGGTAAAGTTCACATTCCAAGTATTTAGTATGACCGTATATTTAGAATTTGGAATTGAGAAATTTGGTTAACTTATGTCAGTAGCTAGCTGCCAATTCAATTTCAATAGACATGATTTCGGTGGTACATTAATTCTTTACGTTCAGCAAAAAGTGCACGGTCCATTCTTTGGTCTATTTTCATAGAGATATTTCGTTAAGTAATTTTCGCTACAAACTCTTTTGGAGAAGATTGATGATAGGAGGATATATACTTTCATATATCATATACTATACGCTATACGATACAATAATGTAATAATCTGTATTCTTATTTTTACCTGAAAGATATTTGATCTTTTTTGATAAATAGAAATCAAACACACTGCAGGAGAGAGTTTATAACATTCATTCATTATGTTTAACCAATAATTGAACTAGTTTTTTTGATTGATTTGATTTCTGAAAGATTTTTAGAGATAAAATAGTCTTTTAAAGTTTTTTTTTTTTCCGTTGCATAGACTAGTCCTTCTATTAGTCTCATTCAATTATATTGGCAAATTAGCCTTAGACAATATATAACTATAACAATTTAGTCCCTAAAAAAATTATGTATTTATTTGAATTAGTCATTAGCCTTAGACAGTTAGATTTCCTATGAATGAGAATAAAAACCTTCAAAAGTTATAAAAAAAAAAGGGGTTATATTTTTGAGGTAAACTAACTATTCACTCTCATTTATTACATTCATTGCTCTCTTATCTCTAAGGTCTATCTTGAATGTCAGAATACCTTTTGTAGGTAGCAACCTTTTTTTTTTTTTTTTAATGAATAAAGAAATTAAAAAATGGCATTAAGGCTATAAAAGAGAGTGCCTGAGACATCAGCAACTAAGTAATTCGAAGCTGAAGCTGGACAAGAATTTAATAAAATAAATGAGGAAGAGGATTTGGCTCCTGATTTAGTAAGAATGTCTGTCACATTATTTCCTTGTCTAAGCGTATGCTTGAAGCTAATATTCCAAGGTAGTTGTACGTAGTCACGAATGGCTGAAACCACACCTGCATGAGGATGAACAGCGTCAAGCCCCTCAATAATGAATTTTAGAGAAGTGGTGGAATACGTCTCACAAATAATATTAGAGAAACCTTTTGTGTGGACAAGTTTAATGCCATGGAAAATAGCACACAGCTCAACGGTGGTGTTTGAAGTAAAACCACAATTGTCCATATAACATGTGATCCAATTGCCTGCAAAATCTCGTAGAACGCCACCAAAAACTGACAAGCCAGGATTACCAAAGGAACTACCATCCATATTGATCTTGATGTAGTTTTGCGGAGGAGGTTCCCAGTTAACCAGTATCCTATCTGTTGAGGATGAGCTGGTCGAGCTGGTCCCTTTGGCTAGATGTAGAAGAGAACTTATCTGGTTATGCATATACTAGTCTGGCCAAACTATATCGTTAAAAACCATCTCATTCCTCGCACGCCAAATCATCCAGCAAGTGATGCCGAATAAGAGCTGAAAATTTCCTTGAATGTTACTTCTAAGCCAGTATGCAGCATCATCAATGAAGAAATCAAGACCATACTGCAACTGGATGTATTGTCACACCTTACATGCATAGGGACAATTGCGAAGGATGTGAATCCATGCTTCATTGGCATCTCCACACTTGCAACAAGAAGAATCAGTAGTAATATGCCGCATGAAGCGGAAAGAGTTAGTAGGAAGACTCCCTCTATAGGTGAGCCAAATAAAGTGTTTAACATTCTCAGGTAGCTTGGACTTCCACACCCACGACCAAAACTCAGCACAGGTAAGATGAAAAGCAGGCTCTTGGCTCAACCACGCATAGGCGGACTTGGTATCATACCTTCTTGAGCTAGATGCACTTCACCTAATAATATCCGGCATAGAGGGATTAAGAAACAAGTACGGAAGGATGTTCCGAATGTCTTGGGGCAAGGTTGTAGTAAGGACGTCAAAGTGCTAATAGCCATCAAAATAGGCATCCTTAACGCGTAATTGCATGTCCCTTTCATGGACCTCATCTACCATGCCATACAATGGTCCTTCCTCTAACCAAGGATCAAACCAAAAGGAGCAATCCCCGTCTCCAATCCTCAACGTGAAACCTTGCTTGAGATGAGATAAGGCTTTCATGATAGAGGACCAAACATACGAGCTGCTTGTGGAATTCTTAAGGTGAAGAATATTCTTTTGGCCAATATATTTCGCATATAGTAAGCGAACCCATAACTTATCCTTGCCGTGCAAAAGATCTCACATATGCTTGCCAAGTAGGGAAATGTTAACTTGGCGACATCGACAAATGCCCAAACCTCATTTGGCACGAGTTTTAGAGATCGTAGACCAATCTACCCAATGATTGTGATTCCCTCCCCAAATGAAGCACCTTAACCTAGAGTCAATTTTATTGCAAATTCCCTCCGGGATCCATAGGTTTTGCATAGAGTAGGAGGGGATAGCAGATATAATTGACATAGCCAAAGTTACTCTACCAGCACGGCTAAGGAGTTCGCCCTTCCAACCTGCAATGCGGCTATTGACACGGTCTGTGAGGGAGGCAAAATGTGCCTTAGTGGTCCTACCTACCAAGAGAGGGAACCCCAAGTATCTGCTTGGATTATGAGTGTGTTGGAACTCTAATATAGTGACGAATTGCGGATTTTGCTACGCAGAACATTCTTAGAGACGAAGAACTTAGATTTCTGACTATTGATTTTCAAGCCAGAAGCAAGACAAAATAGACGGATAACATCCTGGACCAACTGCACTTGATTTGCCGACGCCTTAGTGAACAACAGACAATTATCAGCAAAGAATAAATGTGATATCTTAGGGCCACCTCTGGAGACCGTAACTGGTTGCCAATCCCCACTACTCACTTTCTCCTGAATGAGAAGTGCTAGCTTCTCCATGCATAGAAGAAAGAGATAAGGTGACATTGGGTCTCCCTGACGAAGACCACATCTCGGCGAGAAAGAGGGCAATCTCTCATTGTTCCATTTTAAGGACAAGGACGTAGTAGTAGTGCAGTTCATAACCAAGTTTATTATGCGGCCCAAGAAACCCAAATTCCTTTAGAGTCAATCTCAAGAAGCTCCAATCAACCCTATCATAGGCTTTTTCAAAATCGATCTTGAACATAACATATCTAGTCTTTCCAGTCTTCTTATGCATACTATGAACAATCTCTTGGGCGATGATGGCATTATCACAAATTCCCCTCTTGGGGATGAAGTTACTTTGAAGGGGACCAATGATAGAATGTAGGTGTGGCCGAAGGCGATTCACTAGGACCTTGGAGACCAATTTGAATAGAACATTATAAACACTGATCGGTCTGCAGTCCTTGATGGACGTGGGATTCTTCGACTTAGGAATGGGAACTATCAAAGTTTTAGTCATTTGGGATGGGACAACAGTTGTGGCAAAAATCTCAGCTACCATGCGCGTAATATCATCCTTGATATGTGGCCAGAAGGTTCTGAAAAATATAGGTTGAAATCCGTTTGGCCCAGGGGCTTTGTAAGGGTTCATGCTAAAGAGGGCATCCTTCACTTCCCGCAACGTGACGGTAGCGGCTAGGCCGAGGGAGACATGATCCTCTAATCGAGGAATATGTACTAGCTGTAAGCAATTGGAAAGACATCTAGTAGTAGATTGGAAAAGACCTTGGTAGAATGATTAAGCTTCCTTCTAAATAAGGGATGCATCACTGCACCAAATATTATCAATAAACAGGCCAGAAATGTTATTCTTGCGTCTTCTGATAACCGTTTGAGTATGAAAGAATTTGATATTCTTGTTGCCAAATCTTACCCAATTCTCATGGGACTTTTGGAACTATAACATTTCTTCGCGAAAAAGGATCTGGTTGTAGTGGTCTTGCAAGGCTTTCTCGAACTGAATTAAGTCGGAAGTAGCCCGAGTCTCTAGTTCTCGGTGGACTCCTTTGATACGAAATTCCAACTTCTTTTTGTCCTAAAAAATATTCCCAAAGACCTCTTTGTTAAAGGCGATAGAGCTGTCACGAACCTTATTAAGCTTATGGAAAGTGTCTCCGATAGTTTGACCCCATGCTTGTGTCACAATATTTGCATACTCCGGGTGGGAAAGCCAAGCTGCTTGAAAATGAAAGGAAGGGTTTATGCGGGAGTTAGCTTTTCGACAAGAAAGAAGGAGAGGATTGTGGTTCGAGTTGTGGGGGAGAAGAGTTTCTAACAAAGCATTAGGGTAGGAAAGACACCAGTCAGTTTAGCCACGCACCTATCGAGTTTTTTTTGTATGAACCCCCTTGCTTGAATATTCCTACGCCACGTGAAGAAGCTCCCTGTGGTTTCCATATCAATAAGGCCACACTGGATGAGAATGCCATAAAGAGCATTGGCCCTAGCTTGGTGGAAGGCTCCCCCTGTGACCTTCGATGGTTGAGTAATCTCATTCCAATCGCCAATGACTAGCCACGGTCCTTCCATGTCAATCTCGATCAAGTAGTCCCAAAGAACAACCCTCACCGTAGGAATAGGGGAGGCATACAACGCAGAGCAGTTCCACCTACTATTCGCCTTCTCTAGCCTGAAGGTAATACATTGATTCATGGAGTGTAGAAGAGTAAAGTTGACATCCAGCCTTTCTGACAAGATCCAAATACCTCCTGCATGTCCTCTAGCCTCCTGAATAAATACCTTCTCATACTCCAATGACTTCTAAAAATTTTCAACCCTATGGAATTGAACATGAGTTTCGTAGATGAAGAAAAGGGAAGGTTTATGGGTTTTAATCATATGTTTGACGTGCCGTTTCGTACAACGGCCAACCGCTCCTCTTATGTTCCATGATATGATTGATATATCTTGTAAGCAATTCGTGACAACATAATGAAAAGAGGAGGGGAACCTGAGCCATGACACTACGTTGGCATGGCTTGGCTTACAGGAACTAACTCTTGAGCCACATTGGCCACCTTCTTACCTTGAGAATCTACAACCATAACCACATCAATATTAAGGTTCGATGCAATAGCATCAGCATGCACACCAGGTACCATGGTGTTAACCCCATTTTGATTTACATGATTATTTGCATGAATATTGAACATGGACGATGATGGTGTTGATGTGGGGTCCGGTGGAGTAGTATGAGCTGGAGGTAGTACCTTTTTATTTGTCTCACGTGAATTCATGTTGATCTTTGCAGCATTTTGAATTAATTGTGCAATAGGGGTAGAAAAATCTGAACGTGATCTTTTATGAGCAGGTGGGGCCACGTGGCTAGATTGATTTGCATGATTGCTTTTTAAATTTCCCACTTTCTCTTTCTTGCCACGAATATTGGGATTTTGTTGTGAGAGAGAGAATTTATTCTTATCCTTTTTAAAAATAAAATCCCGAGCCATCATATTCTCTTTCTTTTTTGAATTTGAATTATTGTTGTTTTGTTTCTTCCTTCGTTGCACAACAAGCCAATCACCATGAACAGGATTATGATTGGCATCTGTTATTTTTGTTGCGGTTTCCACTTGCTCTCCTGAATTAATGGAGACATTAATTTCAATAATTGGAGACGTATCTACTATTGTTGCAGTGGTTGCCAGAGCAATTGGCGGCACCGTTCCTTGCGAGGTTGATAGTAGGGTTTCTAACGGAGATTCTAGTTGCTTCTTAGTGCACTCCCTTGTAACATGGCCGTAACAACCATGAATCTTTTTGTTTCGCTTTTATCACAACCAAGACTACTAGTGGGTCTTGAATGGAGGACCTTGGAGTTTTGGTAAAAACTTGATGATCTTAGGAGTTGTTAAAGAAGGAGAAGACCCTGCCCAAGTGCCACTCGTCTCTAGGCCTTTTTGGATACAGATCCACAGCCTTCCTATGGGTTTTATGTCTCATATGGTAGCTGAAAATCTAAATAACATTATTGGAAAGTTTATAGAATATGATGAAAAGAACAATAACAATTATCTTCTCTCCTTCATGCGAGTTTGTCTTGTTAGATGTCCAAAATCCCCTCAAGAAATCTAAGAAAATAAAAAGACTAGGAGGAGAAGCTAAGAAGGTTTTCTTCAACTATGAACATCTTGACCCATACTACTACCTCTATAGCATCACAGGCCACATTGATGATTTTTGCCCTAGCCTCCTAACTATGAAGAAAGACAATGGAATCCGAGGATGGGGACTAGACCTTTGTGTGGAACCAAGGTTTCAAAGAAGAGTTGACAGCTCCAAATGGCTGTGCGATGGTAGAGTAGATAGCTTGTGGAAATCTCTAACAGCAATTGGCGGCTACCATAGTAACATTAATTGCGAAGACCCCAACGCAATGAATGCTCATGATGAAGGAGTCAATAAACGCTCTGACTTGATGGCAAACATTTTTAAAAGATCAAAACAATCAACCCATACATTCAAGCACGTTCCAATGATAGGAAACAACACAATAATTGATTCAATGAATGTGGAAATTAATGTGGAGGACGACCTTGTGATTGTAGAGAAAAGGAGGCACATTAACCTTAGCACCACAACTAATAGCTAGCCTAACCCTACCAAGCCAATCAAAACACCTAGCCTTACCCATGCAACCCTAAACAACAACCATCTAAACCTAAACACAAACAATACAAACACTAGTCACCCAAAAAAATCCTAAAACCCTACCCCAAATACAATTGAACCTTTTTAGCGGTAGACACGGGCAACTAGGCTCGCTAGGATCAATGTGTCTCCTTAGTTGGAACTGTCGAGGGTCTGGGCAACCCAAGTGTAGTTACAATCGTCCGTGATCTTGTCCGAACGTACTATGCAAACATCCTCTTCCACTGCGAAACTCTTTCTCCCTTCCAACAAATTCAAGACATTTATTCTTAGCTTAAGTTTGATTCTTGCTTCACTATTGATCCCATTGGTAGAGGAGGGGGCTTGAGCTTGCTCTAGAAAGATGCTTTCAACTATCAACTCCTCAAACTTCATAAACATTCTTGTTCACCAAACTGGGTCCCCTGACTGGCGCTTGATAGGTTTTTGTGGCTATCGGATAGAGACAAAAGAAAAAATCTTGGGATCTTTTGCGAACTATGACTACTCATACATCATACTCTTGGCTTGATCTTGGTGATTTCAATGACCTTCTTTCTAACAACGAATAACCGGACTTGTCGACCATCCATGGCTTCCACGACTATGTGCTTGACTGAAACTTGCATGATCTCCCTATGAAGGGATAGCAATTCACTTGGGTATGTCATAGAGGCGAACCTGATGGCATCGAAGAGAAGCTCAATAGAGGCCTTGTCATACTTTATTAAATGGACTTATTTCCTAACTCCAAGCTCATCAATGGAATCACTGCAAAATTCAACCACTCTCCCATAGTTCTTCACCTTGATGCTACTAGAAGACACTTCCCTCATAAAAAATTTAGGTTAAAAAATTATCCATGTTAATCGCACAAGAAAAAGCTTTCTGGAAGTGGCAATCTAAAATCTTTTGGCTCAAAGACGGTGACACAAATTCAAAATTCTTCCATGCCTCTGCCAGTGCTAGGAAATAAAAAAAAAATACCATCTCCTCCATCACTCGTGCAAACGAGATGGTCATTCACAACAATAATGATATCTCGTGATGTTCATACTTTGTTTCTCAAAAAACTCCAGGTCGATGAAAAACTTGACATTGATTGCTCCGATCCTTACCCTTGAGAGGAATGATGATCATCTCTACAGGGGGTAAGGATGTTACTGAGGTTGGTGTCCATAGACTCTACTGAATCCTTGGTATTTGGTGAGGATGGTAGAGAGGGTGAGTGATCAGGGTGAAAAGAGATAGCTTTCTAAGAAAAGGTTGAATCTTTAGGTGTAAAGGTTGAGCCTTTTGTGATCTAAGACGTTTAAGGTTTTGTGTTTAAAGTGAGAGTGAGAGTGAAAGTAGGCTTGAATCGTGGGTAGACAGGTTTAGAAATGTGGGAGAATAGACCAAGCATCATAGTATCCTACCAGTTTGTATTCTTTCTATCTCTTAAAGCATAAACCAAGCTTTGGTGTTCCAAGGAGATATTTGAATATTCTTTTAACAACAGATAAATGTACCTCCCTTGGGTCAAACTAAAACCTTGAGTAGAGGCATACATTGAACATGATGTTAGGTTTGGACGCAGTGAGATGGAGTAGAAAGCCAATCATTCATTTAAACTGAGTGACATAATATTTTCTTTAAGTCTTTGTCTAGTCCAAGTGTTGTGGTTGGATGCATGGGTGTCTTCATTATTTTAGTATCATCCATCTTGAATTTCTTCAAGAGTTCCTTCACATACTTGGTTTGATGAATGTATATGCCTTTGCTAGTTTGTTTGATTTGTAATCCTAGGAAGAACTTTAACTCTCCCATCATGCTCATCTCAAATTATGTTTGCAACAAGACAGAAAAATCTACACATAGATTTTCATTAGCAACACTAAAAATGATGTCATCAACATAAATTTGTACTATAATGAAATCAGAAGCATAGTCTTTGTGAAACAACATAGTATATACTTTTCCTCATGTGAAGTTGTGTTCTATTAAAAATGAACTTAGTTTTTCACACCAAGCTCGAGGAGCTTGCTTTAGACCATAAAATGCTTTGTTTAATTTAAAAAACATGATGAGGAATAGTAGTACTCTCAAACCTTGAGGGTTGTTGAACATAGACTTCTTTAATCAAAACATTAAAGAATGCACTTTTTACATCCATCTAATATACCTTCATATTTTTATAATCTGCAAATGAGAGTAAAATGCGTATTGTCTCAAGTCAAGCTATTGGAGCATATGTCTCCATATAGTTTATACCTTCTTGTTGTGAGAAACCTTTGGCCACTAATCTAGCCTTGTTTCTCACAACCTTATCGTTCTCATCAAACTTTTTTTTTTTCTGAATACCCATTTGACACCAACAGCTTCTTTATCACTAGGTAGTTTCACTAGCTTCTAGACATCATTCTTCTAAAATTGGTGAAGCTCTTTGCATGGCTTGGACCTAGCTTTTATCTTCCATGGCATCATTAATGTGCCTTGGTTCTATATCAAAAAGTAGAGTTGTCTGTTGAAATGATGATATGCTTCTAACTTTATCTTCCTTATCTCTAATGATTTGAGATGAAGGATGATTCTTTGTCACAAGCTAGTTGCTTTGAGACGGTTCTCCAATTTCTCAGTTTGATGCTTCAAACTGAGGTTGATTGGACGGAGAGACATCTCTTCAGATGAAGGAGGTCTTGTTTTGGTTAGTCCATTGATGTGTTGCATTGCATTTCATTTAGTTTTGTTTATACATTTTGGCATTTAAGATTTAGTTTAAGATAACTTTCCTTTCTTTTCTATATTTTTTTTGGATTTGGTTGCACTTTGGGTGTTATTGTGTTTCAGGTATGAATATGAGAGTCCAAGGGCACTTTTCATTGCCTAAATCACACCTTTGGAACTTGCATTTATCCTTTAGAGAATCACAACTGTGAGGCAAAGTTCAAGCCTATGCTGTGGTGCAAAAATTCCAAGTGATGTGCTCGAGACAGCAGCAATCATGGTCATGATCCATATCTCACGACCGTGACTAGCGTCGAAGGATTTATTTTGGGCGAGACAGCATGAGTCACGACCGTGAGATACGAATCATGACCGTGACGCACTACAGACTTAAATTTTTAGTGTTTCTTTATGACTTTTTATTTGTAATTGGGCCTAAACCTTTTAACCCATTGTCTTTAAATACCCTTTTGAACTTTAGAATAGGGTTCCGCAGTTTTTACGCTGGACGACTACGAAGAGAGCGAGAGTTCTGATCATCTTCTTCTCTTTTGGTTGATCATCTTCTTCTTTAATTTCTAATTTGGATTTCATGGCTACCTACGAGTAGTTTCTTTTATTTATGGGATTGGGCATAGCCCCTATGAACTTTGAATGAATTTATTTCTTTAATCCTTATGTTGTTCTTGTTCTCTTTTGATTTCTTCCTATTGTTTTTCATGATTTAAATGAATTGGCTAGTGTTTAATGTATTTATAGGAGTTTTGGGATGTATTGAGTGGTGAACCTTTAATTTATGAACCATAGGAAGCAACTTAGGTGTAAAACTACGAGAGTAGGTTGAACCCTAAGAGGATCAAATGAATTTACATAGAACATAATAGGTCTAATTGAACATAGCCACTACGACAGTAAGGGTCAATTTAATTAGATACATTTTCGTATCTCGAAAGGGAACGAAGAGCACCTTAGGTTTATTCGCCTTCAATAGAAACTTGCAAGAACACTTGGGTAATTGATTTATTTTTGTTCATCGTCATAAAGTGAACCCCAATCCTAGAAATTATTATAAATTGTTTTTTATTCTATTTTAATTACTTTCCTTTATTAATTTAAATTTCAAATATTTAGTTTCCTAAATTGAATTCATATTTTCAATCTGATTCTTGTCATTTTAATTTTGTTTAATTAGTAATAATTACTTTGCCAAATGCACGGTCCCTGAGGAGAGAACGATTTATTACTTTTATTACTTGATGACACCATACACTTGCGGTATTTGTCCTATCAAGTTTTTGGCGCCGCTACTGGGGACTGTGTCTCTTGCCTTGGTAATAGTTGCTTTTTATTTAGAATTAATTCATTATTTTTATTTCCTTTTCACACTTCACGCTTTTCTTTATTTTGCAAGTGTTATCTTGTGTATGCCAAGATCCCTTCGTCTTGGAGAACCCATAGAAGGTGACCTTGAAATTGAGAGAATATTCTGGAGAAGGAGAAAAGCCAAGAAGCAAAAGGTTGTCATTATTGAAACTCTGAAATTAGTGATAGCTGAAGAAGAGGTGAATCCGAATGCAAATAGGCCTCTAAGGGAATATGTTGCCTTGGCAATCTGGGGATTGCTTGGAGGGATTGCTCGTCTAGATATTGGAAATGCAAATTTCCAATTACCTATTGCCCTCCTACACATGCTTAAGCAAAGTCAATTCCACGGGTTATTTGCTGAAGACCCAACTGCCCACTTGGAGGGGTTCCTAGAGATATGCGAGACCCTAAATTTTCAAGGGATCATCGAAGATGCTTTGTGATTACGCCTTTTCCCCATTACTCTAGCGGGAAAAGCAAAGACGTGGATGAGGAATATTCCTAAAAATTTTGTCACTATGTGGGAGCTTTGTGAAAAAGTATTTCTAGAAAAGTACTATCCACCTTCAAAGACGGATGAAATGCGTAGGCAAATAACAAACTTCTGCCAAGGCGAAACTAAATCATTTGCTGGCTCTTGGGAAAGATTTGCAGATCTACTTTCTGCTTGCCTTCACCATGGGCTTGATAGACCTTTGAAAATCCATCTCTTTCATAATGGATTAAATTATCCAAGAAAAATGTTGTTGCACTCCACAGTTGGTGGATCATTCATGGATAAGCCGCTTGATGATGCAGTAGCTATCATTGAAGTAGTAGCTGAAAACCAACACCAATGGGTTGGTGAAAGGGGTGGCACTTCACGTAGAGTTGCTTAGGGTAAGTATGAGGTAAACATTATTGATCTCCTTTTAGCTAAATTTAATGCTTTTAATAAAAAATTGATAAAATTGAAAAAAGGAAATGTGAATTCAACATGTGCTACTAACTTGTTTTGTGAAGTTTATGGTGTACAGGGGCACTTGACCATTGACTGTCAAGCGGGTATGCCTAATAGCCAAGAAGAGAATGTAGAGAACATTGCTGGTACTCATAACTTCTATGACTACCCAAAGAAGGAAAAGTTTGACCCTTACTCGAACACCTACAATTCGAGGTGGATTAGTCACCCAAACTTCTCTTACTGGAACAATCCAAGACTTGGAGGACAAGGGAGCAGTTGGTAGCAAAACTTTTAGCAACCCCCAAATTTCAACAAGGGCACCAACAATCAAGGTCTCCAGCAACAAGACCAACAACAACCGCCACTATCTAGACTTAAAAGCTTGATGACTAATGTAGTATTAAGCCAAAAGAAATTCATGTCTTACCAATAGTAGACAAATGAGACAGTACGTAACTTTATTAAGAAGTTGACTGTGAGGATGGATGACTTGGTTGTTCACAACAAGATGCTGGAAGGGAAACTTAATCAGATTACTCAATACCTACCCAATTCCAACTGTCCCCAAGGTAAGTTCCCAGGTAAGACTGAGACAAATCCTGTTGAGCATGTAAATGTAATAGTAATTAAGAGAGGTACTGTTGGTGGTGGAAGTGAGTCTAACAAAACTAAAAAGGTTATGGAAGAGGTTCAAGAGGAGATGCAACCCAACATTGAATTAGAAAAAGAAAATGTTTTTTGAAAAAAAGGTTGCAACTCCCCTTGCTTCCTCCAAGCCTTACCAAACACCTATCCCTTTTCCTCAAAGGTTAGCAAGATCAAAGTTGGATAAGCAATTTGAATTTTTTTAGAAATGGTTAAACAACTTTATGTTAACATCCCTTTCATAGAAGTTGTTCAACAAATGCCAACTTATGCAAAATTTTTGAAGGATATCCTTGCTAACCAAAGAAAAGTCAATGAGAGAGAGACTGTGACCTTGGTCCATAAAAAGCTTCCCACTAAACTAAAAGACCTAGGTAGTTTCTCAATTCCTTGCTTAATAGGAAATGTTAAATTTGATAAGGCATTGTGTGATTTGGGAGCTAGTGTTAGTTTAATGCTTCTAATTGTTTACAAAAAACTTGGTATTGGAGATTTGCAACCCATCAATATGTCTTTGCAATTGGCGGATCGATCCGTCAAACATCCAGTAGGGATTGTAGAGAATGTTCCTATCAAGGTAAGAGATTTACTCATACCATGTGACTTTGTGGTTTTAGAGATGGAGGAGGATCTCAACATCCCCATTATCCTAGGTAGACCCTTCTTAGCTATAGCTGATGTAAATATAAGTGTAAAGAAGGGTATGCTTTCTTTGACAGTTGGTGATGAGACTATTAAATTTAATTTGTTTAAGGCTAATGATCTCCCTATTGGTAAGAATTCTATGTGCAAGATCAACTCATTGCACAAGTGGTAAATCAAAACGCAACCAAGTGCCACGTTGAGGATCCATGCTAGAAAACTTTTGGAAAGTGTACCAAATTTGTCAAGTAATACAACGGACAAAGTCTGAGGATCGTATCCACAGAGATTTGTTGGTATTAAACTATGAATCTAATATTATATTTAAGCAAATAATTAATTGATTTGATAAAGATAAAGATAATATGAAAAATTAAAATACTCAATATAAAATAAGCAAAAGATAGATTAGATTTAAAAAGATAAAAGATATGATTGTAATCAAAGGTAAAAAATGTTAGGGGTTGGTTTTACTAGACTTTTGATCAATGTAATGATATAGATTTTCTCTACTCATAATTCATAAGCATTGTTTCCTGACCTATGGTGATGCTTTAACCGTGATGTCTCACATGAAAAAACCTAAGTTACTTAACTCAAATCCTAATTCCTTAGCAAGTCAAGCTAAATCACTTGATTAAGAATGGAAGCTCATGAAAAGGCTAATAAACTCTACTATATGTGTAGCAATAAGGTTTATTAGGAACCTCTTTCATATCGTAGTTTAAAAGTATTTTCCAATAACGATTAAATCTATAACACATGCAATTATAGTAGGCCTATAAGAGTAGAAAAAAGAACAAACAATGGAATAAAAACTCAATAGATAATTGAGAATGAATTACATGAAGAGTCGTAAGGTGTGTGGAATTGGAAGAGTGAAACGGTTGATTGCAATTGCATCCTTGAGCTCCAGCCTTCAATAGCCTTGGTGTTTAACCAGCTTTAAATAGGTGCATTCCTTTTTTTTAGGCCAATTGCGTAAAGCCCAACTTACTGAGCGAATTCTTCAATTCTTCCAATCTTCAAGATAGTGACACTTTCTCGCTGAGTGAACATAGGCTTGCTTAGTGAATTCTTCAACTTTTTCAAAGGTTGTTCCAAGGCTAGTGCTCATTGAGCGATCAATGGCTCGCTGGGTGAGTTAAGAAAGTGGTACTGCTTCAAATTTGCTTCAATGTATTCATTCCTTACAAAACTAACATAAAAGTAATAAAATTCTAACAAAATAAAGATATGAAATTAAATCCTAATATTTGGTTAAATCCTAATTAATCAAGGTCAAACAAAGTATCAAATAAGAGAAAAGTAAGATAACTATTGTGAATTAAGAATCAATTATTAGTAACAACAATGGTTATCATTCACTGTCACAAAATTGACTTATGCTCAGTAGATTGTGCTTCGGTCCATCAACAAATAAAACATTTTCAATAGAGAGGTTAGGAGGTATACCCACTCTATCTGTTCCCTTGATCTTTCCCTTATGATTCCCTCCGAAAGTGACTAAACCATCAGGCATTGGTGTTAGATCTAGGAACATAGACCTTGTTAGATAGAAAGTAGAGTGGCTTGTGGATAGATTGACTTCCCTTCTCCATTTCTTTGTGTACATAGTAACTTTGTATTTGCAAAGATAGTTATGATACCAATTGAAATATACAAAGACACACTATAAAGGGAGTTGAATAGTGGGTGAGTAAATAATCTTTGAAGATTTTTGCAAGAATATACTTTTCTCAACAGTATAGTCCGTCTATTGATATATGTAGTCTTTTAACAAACTAATATGAAAAACAACTAATATATCATTTGGACTATACTTCAAAAGCTTTTGTAAATGACACTGAGTGCAAAAATGAATAAATGAAAGCTCAAAGATTGTAGAGATAGAACACTTGTTTTATACTGGTTCACTCAACCTGAGTTATGTCTAGTTCTACTTTAACAGTTGTTAAAGAGTTCCACTATAATCAAAACCTGATTACAAACAAGTATTCTAAACTATCACTTCTAACTAAATAAGTATTCTCTATGCCACTATTGGCTAAATACAAATCTCCCTCTGAGATTATAAACTCAAGTATTCTTTTATCACTAAGTCACTACTGGCTTTCTATTCAAATAAATGAATATGATTCAGCTACTTTAAAAGAGAGGATATACAGAATGTGAATCACTAGGACTTAGAAAAGACTAAGTGTTTTTCACACTGTCTCTCAGCTCTTTCTTTTTCTTTTGCTCATGTCAGCTTGCTCGTAAGATATTCAGTTGTTATGTTTTTTATTCTGAGCTTGAATGCTTTTATTTATAGGCAAGCTTTCAAATTTAAACATTGTGAGCTTTTTGAATCTGTTGTGAGATAGTTGAGTGTTGTAGTAGCTTTGCGTATGAGTCAGTTTGAAAGGTGAACTGTGTTGTCACTTTCTCTGCTAGGTTTTCGTAGGTCTACTTTATTGTACTTTTCTAACGAAAAGTGTATTATAACTGTTATTATTCAAACCTTAACAACACAAGTAAAAAAAAATACAATACGAGGTATATTTGTAAAGGTGATCTCTTGGGATTACCTATTTTATTCATGTGACAACGAATTAAAGATTCTGAGTAAAAATGCATCTAAGTTATATATTTGTTGAATGCTAATGTTGGTCCGTCTAGCGAAAGACTTAGTTCGTCTGATGACAAGACTAAGGGTGTCATAATTTGGTTATTTTAATAACCATAACCATAATTAAGAATAATTAGTTTAGAAATGGTTATTATAACTATAACTATAAACAAAACTAGTTATAATTTAGAATAACTAGTTATTATTTTTAAAAACCGATTATAAATATATAACCACTTATTATATTTAAAACAAGTTATAAAACTAGCTATAGACAAATAATTGGTTGTAACTAGTTATTTTCTTGTTTGAGTATTTGACAAATAAGTTATTAGAAAATAATAATAACTAGTTTTTAAATAAAAATAAGTTATTTGAAATAACTATAACTATAAAACTAGTTATAGTTTTTTAACCGCTTTTATATAACTAATGTTATAAATAAAGAGGGAACCAGAGAGTATAGAAGGAGAAGAATTCAAGTAATCAGAGTAAAGTGAGAAGTGTGAAGTATATTATTCCTCAATAGGTGTGACCTATTTATAAGTACATAATGTAACAGAAAGTGTAACGGAAAGTAACAAGATAAGATTACAACAGAATATTCTAATAGATATAGACAACCACTATAAAGATATTATTCATAACACTCTCCCTTGGGTGTCCATTACTTTAGCTTGTGCCTCATTAAAACCTTACTAGAAAAAACCCTATGGGATAAAAATCTAGTGAAGGAAAAAGAGTACACATCTTTCTGTACATCATAGTCTGCCTCATTAAAAACCTTGTTTACATAACCCATTGGGATAAAACCATGATGAAGGGAAAAAGAGTGTAGAACATGTTTATTTCTCCCCCTCTTGCTGACAATCTTTAAGTCGACGGAGTCCAATCTTATGAACCAATTGCTCAAAAGTCTTCCTTGGAAATGACTTTGTAAATAGACCTGCTAAATTCTCACGCGAACGAACTTGTTGAACATCTACATCACCCTTCTTTTGAAGATCCTGAGTTAGAAAGAATTTTGGTAGAATGTGTTTTGTCCTATCCCCTTTGATGTTTCCTTCCTTCAATTGAGCAATGCATGCGGCATTGTCCTCATATATGATCGTCAATGTCATTTTCCCTGAAGATAAATTACACATATCTAGTACATGTTGGATCATAGATCTCAACCAAACACATTCACGACTTGCCTCGTGCAATGCTATAATTTCTGCATTATTAGATGATGTTGCGATTATGGTTTGTTTCACAGACCGCCATGAAATGGTTGTACCACCGCATGTAAACAGATATCCCGTTTGTGACCTACCATTATGAGGGTCTAATAAATAACCAGCATCTGCGTAACCAATTAGGTTTGATTTTGAAGCATTGGAATAAAATAAACCCATGTCCATAATGCCCCTAAGATAACGATGTGCTTCACTCCATTCCAATGTCTTCGTGTAGGTGATGAACTATATCTTGCTAACAAATTTACTGTAAATGAAATATCGGGTTGTGTGTAATTTGCAAGATACATCAATGCCCTTATAGCACTGAGATATGGTACTTCAAGACCAAGTAGTTCTTCATCCCTTTCTTTAAGTCTGAAATGATCATTTTCCACGTCTAAAGACCTTATAATCATTGGAGTAAACAATGGGTCTGATTTATCCATATAAAACCTTTTAAGCATCTTCGTTGTATACGTTTCTTGATGCATAAGAATTTCATCTTTTAAATATTCCATTTGTAATCCCAAGCAAAATTTTGTCCTACCGAGATCTTTCATCTCAAACTCTTTCTTCAGGCAATCAATTGCTTTTGGAAACTCTTCAGGACTTCTAATGATGTTTATGTCATCTACATAGACAACAATTATCGCAAATCCATTTTCAGATTTCTTCATGAAAATACATGGACAAATGGGATCATTTTTATATCCTTCTTTTAACAAATACTTACTAAGACGGTTATACCACATGCGTCCTGATTGCTTTAGTCCATAGAGGGACTTGTTCAACCTGATTGAGTATTCTTCTCTAGAAGATATTTTATTAGGCAAGTTGAATCCTTCAGGAAGTTTCATGTAAATTTCATTATCTAGAGACCTATACAAGTAGGCTGTAACAACATCCATTAAATGCAAATTAAGGCCTTCATGTGCAACTAGGCTAATTAAGTACCTAAATGTACTTGCATCCAATACAGGTGAATACATTTCTTCAAAATCAATGCTAGGTCTTTGTGAAAATCCTTGAGCAACAAGGCGTGCTTTGTATCTCATAATTTCACCATTTTCATTTCGTTTTTGCACAAAGACCCATTTATATCCAACTGGTTTTACACCTTTAGGTGTATAGACTACAGGTCCAAAAACTTTAATTGGTTTTATAAGTCCAAAAACCTTAATTGGTTTTTCAATTAGTATGAACTACATGTCCAAAAACCTAACCAGGTTTTACATCTTCAAGTATGTAGACTACACGTTTAATAATCGTTCACTTGAGAAAACGAGTATAATTTTGTCTCAATTGAGTTTTTCTAATTTGGCTAATCATTTATTTGTCTACAATCTTCTGTAGACTTAGACTCTTGATCCTCACTTTTATTTATAACATTTAGCGCTACATTATGTGTTAACACATTGTCAACGTTGACTTTATTTTGGTTCCATCTTATTCTATTAATGACATAATATGAAATCTTTTTATTTCACTAAATTCAGGTACCTGAGTTCTTCTGAAACTAAATATATAATTATGTTAAAGGAATCTTTTAACATTCTCATAACCTCAATTTGACAATCTTACTTCTTAGCTCCTTTTCGTAATTGAGGATTTTATCTTTGGAACCAACAAGTATATCACGCTTCATGCGTGTTTAAGACTTGTTTCGCATTATTGTCCAACAGGGACATCAATTTTATTAGAGCATTAGCAGTTGATACATATGATTTAGCCACTCTTTGACTAAACTTTGTAAATGAATTATCTTTTGAATTTTCGGTTTAATTTATTTAGTACGAGGATCAATATAATGATAATATCATTAATATCATTTTTTTCAACTGCTTACTATCTCCTCCTCATGTTGGGAAAACAAATTCAAAATAGCAATTGACGAATTGAGTCATAAATTTATTGTTGATGATTTCAACATAATACATATGGAGATTCATACCCAACATATATTTCCAACTTCTTTCTAGAAGTCATCTTAGTGTGTTGTCATTGAACAATTGGATTCATATTTAGACATATACAACATATCTAAAAAATATTAGATTGAAATATAAGCTTGCTAATTAAAAGCAATTTCAAGAGAGGAGAATTAATTAATTAACTTATTGGCGAGATGCGAATAAATATTGCAACATTGTATGTTGCATATCCCCAATAAGACATTGTAAGTTTTAATCTCATGAATAATGGTCTTGCAATCACTTTTAAATATTTAATAAGTGTCAACAAGTCCATTTTGTGTATGAATATGAACATATTCTACAAGATTTTCAACATAAAATCCAATAGTCATACAATACCCATTAACAACATGAGATGTAAACTCATCAACATTATCAAGACAGATTTTCTTAATCCACTAATTGATAAAATATGCTCTTAGTTAAATAAATTGAGCTAACAATCTCGCAAACTTTTGGTTGCAAGTTGATAACAAACTGACATGTGATCATGTGGTTGATGCATCAATTTAAACCATAAGGTACTTAAATGATCTACATGATTGGTTATTGTTCACAAATATTACCATATATCTGTTCTAAAAATATAAGGAATTTATCCTCAATTTCTAACTTTCTTGGGGACAAGTAATACATGAGAAATCATTGAACTAGAGAGCTTTTGGCTCTTCAACGGGTGTCCACATGAATTTTCAATTATTTTTTGCATCATAATGGATTCGAGATGGCCTAACTGGTCATGCCAAACAACAAATTTGTTTTGGTTTGTAAACTTCTAGTTGACAATAGTATGTGTTTTTATTGTACTAATATACGTGTAGTACAAACCAAAGGAAAAAATTGGTAGTTTTTTAATCCAAGTTAGGACTCGTGATGTATAGATATTCCATATTTTCTTCATTTTTTGTTTCAATATGGTATCCATTTAAACGAATGTCCTTGAAACTTAACAAGTTTCTACAAGACTTGGAAGAATATAATGCATTTTCAATGCGTAGCTTAGTTCCTCCAAGTAATAATATTTGTAGTACCAAATGTAGTACTAACATTGATTTCTTGCATTTCTAGATGGGAGAAAAATCTAGATGCATAGTATCCATTTGACAATAGTCTAAGTCACCATCTTCATAAGCAAAATGGGTTTTTATCATTTTTCCCTTATTTTTAAGAGATTCATGGAAAAGTTCGACCAAATGCTTTAGTGTACAACAGTCATGTGACCAGTGGTTGTTACTACCACAATTATAACATGTATTCTCCACATTTTTGCCACTTTGTCCACCTTTTTCTTTTTCATTCTTCACATTATTTTTCCCCTTTCTGGAGGTAAGAGGTTTTTTTTTTTTTTTTAAATTCCTTCATGACCAGCTCTTTTACCATGATATGGACTATGACGGCGACCACGACCACGACCGTGACCATGAGTTTGCCTAGAATAGTCATAGGTTGTTGCATTCATTTATGGGAATGGATTAGAACCAATTGGGCGAGACTTGTGATCTTTCATTAAAAGCTCATTATTTTGCTCAACCACAAGGAGACAATGAGCCATGTACACATATTGTGCTGACTCTATGAAGGAACTTCGAGCCCTTCACATTGTGCTTTCTAGGGTCCAAAAGACCACAAATGTGGAAACTCATACACACACAAGATACTAGATTAAGCCAAAGTGTGTTATTCCATCTCTTTAATGCCCCCGCTTGGGTCATAAGTTAGTGCTACATAACTCAGCATATTAGATGCATGAAGAGTGGAGAATGTTTTCTAACATATCATTATCGGTAATTTTTCTCCACATAAGACTAATTTAGAAGTGATTCTAAATATTGCAAAATTATACTCACTTACAGATTTGAAATCTTGTAAGTGCATCCATTCATAGGGAGCTTTAAAGAGAATCACAATTTTCTGGTGATCATATCTTTCTTTCAATTGATTCCAAAGAACCAACAAATCTTTTACAGTGAGGTATTCAACTTTTAAACCCCCATGAGGGTGATGATGAAGGAAAAACATGGCTTTAGCTTTATTCTGATTAAATGCTTGATTTCCATCTTTAATGGAGTCTTTAAGACCCATTGCAACCAAATGTATTTCCGTATCCAATACCCAGGATAAATAGTTCTTTCCAGTTATGTCAAGAGACATAAATTCAAGCTTTGCCAAGTTTGACATATTCAAGAACTATCATAAAAATATCAAATAATTAACATATAATTATCTAATATAATCATTCATTAGATTGCAAATATATAAGGATTTTATCCTTTCGTTGCATATATTTTCTCATTAACATATACATTGTATATATTTTGTATACCATACAACATTTCAATATATATTGCAATCTATATACAAGTATAGACAAACTTTTATCTCATTATTCTTCTAATGAGAAAAGAGAAAATGCAAGCTTATGCAAACTTATGTTTGATAAGGTATTCAAGATATTTATAAAATATCTCTTTATTATTTTCTCACTTCAGAAAGAAAAATTCTTTTTTAGAAGATCTTTAGATCTTTCATGATCATTTTATTTTCTCATGGGGAGAAAAATTCTTTTCTAGAAGATTTTCAAATCTGTCATGATTATTTGTTTTCTTCACATCAGGAAGAAAAATTCTTTTTTTTTAGAAAATTTTTAGATCTGTCATCATCATTTGTTTTCCTCACATCAAGAGGAGGAAAAATTCTTTTCTTTTAGAAAATTTTCAGATCTGTCATGATCATTTGTTTTCCTCACATCAGGAAGAGGAAAAAATTTTCATGGGGAGAAAATTCTTTTCTAAAAGATTTTCAGATCTTTTGGATTTGTCATGATCATTTGATTTTCTCATGGGGAGAAAAATTCTTTTTTAGAAGATTTTCAGATCTATCATGATCGTTTGATTTTCTCATGAGGAGAAAAGTTCTTTTCTAGAAGATTTTCATGGTGTCTTTGTGACACATTACATGTAAATAAAGAAATCACATGTGAAATTTATCATCATATTTATAGTGTAATTCACAAAGAAATAATGAGGGTCTTACCTAGGTTGATGACTCACAAATAAGAAATTCTTCTTTTGCTCAGTGGAGGCAAGAGCCTCGTGCTGACAACGTGTTATAAATAAAGAGGGAATAAGAGAGTATAGAAGGAGAAGAATTCAAGTAGTCAGAGTAAAGTGAGAAGTGTGAAGTATATTATTCCTCAATAGGTGTGGTCTATTTATAAGTATAGAAAGTAACAAAATAAAATTACAACAGAATATTCTAATAGATATGGACAATCACTATAAAGATATTATTCATAACAACTAGTTATTATTAGTTATAGTTATTTTTTCATAATTGATTTTTTTAGCACCCTTGGACAAGACTTAGTCCGTATGGACACTCATTAGGCTAATTAATCATAACGTTTTGGATGCTAAGTATTTTGTTAAAATGTTTTTATCAAAGGATCAAATATAAAAGTGAGGGATTATGTTACCATTCGTCTATTGAGATTTTGGTTTCCTGAAACTCTCAAATAATAAATACTTTAATCTCATCAAAATTATAAGCTATCAATATTATGGCATACGTTATCATCAAAATTCATCAAACGAGTAGGGGTCAGACATCATCCAATGTCCTGGTTCTAACATATAATACAATAAAGATTTACAACACTCATGCATTAACTATGAAATAAAAGCTCCATAACCATATGCATAAAGCTAGCAAAAGCAAGGATAGAAGAGAAAAAACGATTATCAAAACTTAAAGATAACCCAGGTTTCAGAGGAATATACTAGATAGTTAGTTTCCCTATGAATGAGAATAAAAACATTCAAGTTATTAATTTCATCCAGCAACTCAAAGAATGTAATTAATATCAAACAAATTAATGAAAATCAAATGCTTACTTTCACTTTATTTTGCTCAATATCTAAAAGTAAGAAATAATAATATATTATTAATTTTAAGGCTTAAATAAGTTTTGGGTCCTATAAACAAATTTCTATGTTTCAGGTTCCTATAAAAAAATAAATTTTGTTTTGGGTCCCTACCGTTACATTTCATCTGTTTTCTAATGACGTGTCTGTTAGTGTGCCATGTAAGTATATCTCACATGGTAATTTTTGGGTACTTACTGGTTCAAAACAATGTTGGTTGAGTTTAATTTAGAAACCCTTTCCGCCCAATGAAGTTCCCATTTTGTTGAATCTATTGCAAACTCAAAAGGAAGAAGAGGCTAGGGCTTTACGTTGTTTTCGTGGAGGGTCAGGATTGTTGCCATGTGGAGGGTCAAGGTTAGTCAAGGTTGTCACCACGTGGAGGGTGATCTTCACATGGCATTTCGTTTGTGACAAGGTTTCATTCGTGATAGGTTTCTTTCAGTAAAAAAAACTGTCGCTTTTAAGGGTGTGGTCCAAACGATGTCATTTTGAACCAATAAGGACCCAAAAATTGCCATGTGGGATATGCTTAGATGCACATTAACAAACACGTCATTAGAAAACGGAGGAAAGATAACGGTAGAAATCCAAAACAAAAAAAAATTATAGGGACCCAAAACATAATTTTTTTTTTATAAGGATTCAAAGTAAAAAAGAAGTATTTTATAAGGACCCGAAACTTATTTAAGCCTAATTTTAATTAATAATTATAAAGAATATTTACTCTAAAAAAACTACAAAGAATATTGAATATTGACCTAGAAGAGTATTTTTCGAATTTGAAAGGCTAAGAAAATGTAATTTTATTTGTAGATTCAAATCAACATATATATTCTTAATACATGAGAGACTAAAAATATAAGGCATGTTTAGAGACACTATTCTAGGAGTTAAAATAGTCTTTCCAAATAATCAATTAATAGAAGATCTTTCATATAATTTCATCTAAAATATATGGTACTTCTATAAATTAATTATTAGATAACACAATTTCAATTTTTAGAGAAATTAATTTCTTTTTTTTTTTCATATTTTCTTCTCCTAAATTTTTTTAAAGAGTAGTGTATCCATGTCTAAACTTTATTTTGAATATAATTTAATAACTTTTTTTGTTTGTGCGTGCTATGCATATCCATCTTAGTTTACTCGTGCTGCAATTATTTTAAAATGAAAATATATAGATCTGTTTTATATAATACTACTTTTACTCGTGCAATTGATTAAAATGAAAATAGATAGATCTAAAGTATGTACTATCCCATTATTCTAGAGCTTGTGATTGACTGATTTTCAATCTCTTGTAAATTGAACCAAGTCATTTTGAATTTTCACCTCCTCTGTAAATTAAACTGAATAAAACTACTAATCTACAAAAGTACAAAACTGATAGTTATTCCACATTAATATATTATGATCCAATAACTAATTGCATGTTTAATTTAAATTTTAGGTTTAAGTTACTTTTTATCCATTAAGTTTTACATTTTTTTTTTTTATATTTTGGTACATAATGTTTTAAAAGTTTCATTTTGATACTTTAAATTATATTTTAGTCATATTTTTGTATATAATATTTTAAAAGTTCTATTTTAGTACTTTAAACTATGTTTTAGTCATATTTTAATAAATTTCAAAGTTGTTAATTGATTTTTATTTATATTTGTAACTAAAATATTATGTATTAAAATATTTTTTATTTTTTTTATTTTTATTGAGAAATGTTAATTTGTTAATATTTTTTAAAAATATCAATGCTAATACATGGTTTAAAAATTAAAATAAAATTTTTAAAATATTATAAATCAAAACATAAATGATGTGAAACTCAATTGATAAAGTAACACTAAACCTAAATTTTAAAATGTTATACTTGAGTTACAATATAAATTCAACAACAAAAACAAAAATAATGATCCTGATTTGTTAATAAAAATACTTTTATCTCAAAAATACTTTTAGGATAATCCAAATGATCCACTAGGCCCCGATATACACAATACAATGGTCACCAAAACATAATGAACTGTAATGCACAAACTACAAATTTATAGTATTTTAATATATTGCTTGACCATCTCTCGCTCTGACATCATATATATAATTCACCGATATCATTTCAATAGAAAAAGAGAGAGACAAGTTCGATCACCACACAGTAGCACTCAACCCTATATTAGAGATTGCACACACCACTCATTGTTTTCAGCATGCATCAAACAATATGTGTCAACACTACAAGAAAGACTAGAGTACTCTCTTTTTCTCCCAAGAAAACGCCGTCTGCATGTGAAATAGTGATCCAAAAAGCCATCTAAAATGAATTTTTTTGCTTTTGCATGCACCCAAAGAAGAAGTTTCACTTTCAATTTTTCGGGATAAGATTCCTGTGTATAAAAAACGCACATGCATGCTCTATAGTATTGAATTATTGAGGGTTGAGTCTACACTTTCTAAAGGTCCAATGCTAATTAATCATCTACTACATGTATTGTTGTTTATAGGTTATTGTTTTCTCTCTATATATATATATATACACATGTACCATTGCACTTTGTGGAGACAATGAAAATAACAAGTGAAATAATCGCTACCAATTAATAATATTGTGAATCAAGAAGAAAAGGAACTTACATTTGCATATTTTATAATTTGAGGGTAGTGGGAGATTATTCGATTAATGTATTGATTATTCATTATTCATTATTGAGTTGAATGATGTTAGCTAGCTGGGGACCACACTATAGATTTTATATCAAACAATCAAATTGAATTGACAAGTTGTCGTGGACACTGATAGAGATGTATATATTGACTATTGACCTCTCTCTGCTGCATTGTTCCAAAGTCACCCAACCCAAGTCTCAATCTATGTCAGTGATCATGCATGGAAATGCATACAAATTATTTTGGCCACAGGGTGGTCAAATATAATTCAAATGCATGTTTGAATTTAAGTTGAAAATATTATCCATAAATTTTAATTCTAATGTAAGTTTAACGTATAAAAAATATGAAAGTCTCAGTCCGTTAGAAAATAAAATATTTTTTATTCAAACGTATT
The DNA here is from genome assembly GCA_014843725.1 of Amphicarpaea edgeworthii. Lineage (NCBI taxonomy): Eukaryota > Viridiplantae > Streptophyta > Magnoliopsida > Fabales > Fabaceae > Amphicarpaea > Amphicarpaea edgeworthii. The sequence continues at coordinate 13,181,197 of CM026324.1, forward strand.
TCTTTAACTGAAATATAAAGATTATTGGTAGTAAATGTATTCGATCAATTAATAATGGGTTTTGTAAAATCCTTAAGATATATATAAATCATTGTGGGAAGCGTAAGTACGTATATGAGCATTACTAAAATATAAGTTATTTGAAGATAGTTATAATAAGTTATCGATGTAGTGTGTAGACCAAAAAATAGTAAATTTAGGTTTAATACTCATTTAAGCTAGAAGTTATATTATTTATTTTTTTAATTTAATTGAGTCTTGATATTATTTATTTAATAAATTAAATTAAATTATTTGTTTTTTTATATATATAATTGATAGACATGATCCAATTAAATATTTTTAATAAATATTAAGATTCAATTAAACATAAAAATAAATAATAAAACCTAATTCATTAAATAAATAATATCAGAATTCAATAAAAAAAAATAAAAAATAAATTACAATACCTAGACTAGTATTAAGCTGGTTGAAAGAAAGAAAAAAAAAAAAGTACTGAAACAAACATTTTTCTAATACTCTATATATTGTTATAGATTATTAAAGCAAACATTTTTCTAATACTAGTAGTGAGTAGTGAGTAGTGATACTCTTCAGCGTCCTCTCGACTAGGCTACTATTTAGGTTTTCAGAACTAACTGTGCCTTATCAAACTTATTTACAAACGAACTCGGCGTGTCATAACTAATAATATTTAGGTTTCATTGATTTCTCAATAATTAATTCCCATCAAGAAATTGATTGATCATCTTTAATGAGATTCTTTTACAATTACATTTTTTTCATCACAAGACTCAAACTCTAAACCTTATTTAAACTCAAATTAACGACTTGGTGTTAATTAACCATAGTTTAACAGTGTGTCTAACCGATGTGGATTGTCGAATTTGAAAATAAAATAATAAGTGAATTCAAATTTTGATATGTAATTAGTGGTGCAGAACACGTGCTGGACACGTGGCTGGAATGACCTTTGTTGTTCAGACTCTTGAGACACATGCAAGGCAAGGTGTCGTTTTTTTGAAACCCTAGAGTTTTCATGTTGTGGCCACCTTAAGAGTTTCTTTCAGTTAATTTTGTCGAAAAAAAATTATTTATAAGTAAAAAATAATTTTCATATAAAAAAAATATCAAACACTCTTATTAGGATATGAAAGAAGAAAAAAAATTAAAATGATTCAATCTTAAAAATAAAGTTGTGGTAAATATTTAAAAAAAATTATTCGTCACTCGTAATGATTGTATTTGATTCAAACAAGATTATCTCTCAAAATATTTGCAATCTTTATCATTAAAAAATGAAAATTAATTTAAAAATACTTTGTAATCAAATTATCTTTAATAAAATAGTTTTAATATATTTTATCATATATTCATGTAATTTATTTTAACATTATTATATAAATATTAATCAACAACAGCTTAGTATATGCGTTTAAAAAAAAAAAAGAATTTTTTTGTATATGAAGTTGTTAAAGATAGAGACAAAATTTTATTTTATAATAAATTTATTAACTAATTATATTTGATTTAATATTTATTATAAAAAAAATTGAACTTTATAATATAAATATCATTCAAATGAAATTATTTTATATGATTTATAAGTTTTTTTTTTATAGGATTTGAAAGTAAAAATGAAAATAAAACTTGTTTAGTCTTGTGTTAAATACTCGAAGAAATAGAATTTTCACTCACAGTGATTCTACTTGGCTCAAGTAAGTTTGTCTTATGTAAATGGTACTTTTAGTCTTTACCTTTAAAAAAAGAATTTATTTTATTTTATAAACTAATGAAGTAATTGAAAACTAATTTTTAATGAAAACATTTTTAATAAATTAATTTAATATATTTTTTATTATAAGTAAAATTAATTTTCCAAGACTTAAAAGTAAAAAAAAAAAAAAGTGTTAAGTTTTTTTAAGAATGAAGTTGTGTTTTTTACTCAGAGAATCAATATATTAACAAATTAGATTTAAATTAATATTTATTATGAAAATATTAATTAACTAATTAAAATTAAATTAATATTCAGTATAAAATTTTTAACTTGTAATTTTTTTCATAAAAAAATTAAAATCAACTCAATTGATGATACTATTGATGAAGTGATTAAAAAAATACTTTATTTGAAATAAATATATTGGATAATTTTATTTAAATTTAATTTATTTAATATTTTAAATTTTATAATATAGCTGTTATATTCTTAAAAAACAAAAATAAATGTAAAAATGTTAAATATAATATCAACACATTAAAGAAATGAGGAGAGAAAAAAGATAGAAGAGAAAAACACATAAGGGAGAATTAGAATTTCTAATCTTATTTACAATAGGAGTGACCTATTTATAGGTAAAAGACATAAAAGATAAATATAGTAAGAAGAGAAGATTACAAGATAATATCATAATTGATATGGACAACTACAAATATATTATTCATAACACCCCCCTTGGATGTTCAGTATTTAAGCATGTGTGTCGTTAAAACCTTAAAGAGTACACATCCTTCAATATGTTGTCACTAACCTCGTTAAAAACCTTGTCAAGAAAATCCAATGAGACAAAATCATGACGAAGGAAAAAAGAATGCATAAAGTATTTATTTATCTCCAAATTTTTGGGAACCAAATTCATAAAAGTCTTCATTGACAAACAATTTGGTAGAATATGCTATGTTCTATCTAATCCTTCGATATATCATTCTTTCAAGTAAGCAATATATATAGTATTGTCTTTACATATGATAGTCGATGCCAATTTTCTTAAAGATAAATTAATCACAAGATTCTTGCACATGTTGAATTACATATCTCAACAAAACACATTTGAGAGTCTCATGTAAAACTAAATTTTCAACATGAGTATGCGATGTTGTTATGGTTTGTTTCAAAAACCGCCATGAAATGACTATACAACTGCATATAAACAAATATCATGATTGTGATTTACCATTATGAGGATTTGATAAATGACTTGCATCTAATTGGATTTCACTTTGAAACATTTGAATAAAAACAAGCTCATATTCATTGTTCCTCTAAGATTAGTTAGCCTCAAAGCAATAGAAGAGAAAAGAGAAAATACAAAAAAGGAACTTCTTTATTATTTGGACCAAAAGGAGTCAAGTTTACAAGTGGGATGATTCTCCCTTTATACACTATAAGGAACCAACACATAATAGAAAGCAAAAGGAAAAACTTAATGGGATTAGGCCCAAGACAAATAGAAAAAGAAAAGGATAAAGAACTTAAAGAAGAGAAAAACAAATACAACAAGTAAATCCTAATTTATGAGTCTAATACCCCCCCAAGCCTAAGGAGTGTATAGTCATCACTTTCAGCTTGGATAACAAGGTCTAGAATTGGCCAATATCAAGAGGCAACCCATCTTGGTAGATCAGCAAGCTAATCGTGTTTAGAAATAGGCAGAAGATGAAACAACTTGTCTTGCAACTTCTCTCGAACAATATGGTAGTCAATGTCTATATGCTTAGTTCTTTCATGAAAAGATGGGTTAGTGACAATATGAATAGCAGATTGCTTATTACAATAAAGTAAAGCAGGGGAAATGAAAGAAATCTTAAGTTCAATGAGAAGAGAAGTCAACCATTAAATTTCACAAGTTGTTGAAGTCAACCATTGAAGAGCAGTTAACCATTGAATTTCACAGGTTCTGAAGAAATCTTGGAAATAGTGCTCTATTTCTTGGAACACCATGAAACTAGAGATTCACCCAAAAAAATGCAATATCTAGTAGTGGATTTGCGAGTGTGTATATAGCTAGCCCAATCTAAATTTGAAAAAGCTTAATTTGAAGAGAAGAGTTAGTGGAGTAAAATAAACCATGAGCAGGGTGAGATTTTATATACTGAATGACTATAGTGGCAGCTTGTTGGTGAGAGATGGTAGCGTGGCTCCTGAATTGACTTAGCTGTTGAACAACGAAAGTAATATCAGGTCTGGTATTTGTAAGGTAAATCAGATGACCAATCAACCCTCTATATCATTATATAGGAAAGGACCCTCATTTTATGGAGTTCCAAGTTTTAGATCATGGGGGTGGCAATAGGTTTGGAGGCTAAGAGACCAACATCTGAAAGTATTTCAAGAGCATACTTTCTCTAGTAGATGTGGATGCCTTGAGTGAATTTGGCTATTTCAAAGCCAAGGAAGTATTTCAGAGTGCCCAGATCACGAGTCTTAAATTGGTGGTTTAGAGAAGATTTGGTGGAGTTATGTATTGCAAGTCATTTCCTACAATAATGAGGTCATCAACATAGATGATTATAGATTTATGGAAATACTAGACAAATAAGGAGTAATTAAAAGATGATTGAACAAATCCTTGTTTAATGAGAAAGGAAAATAATTGAGAAAACCATTATCTACTAGATTGTTTCAAACCATATAAAGATTTATTAAGCTTGCATACCTCATTAGGTTGAAAAGGTGTAATACCAGGGGAAAGTTCCATGTATATGTCCTCATCAAGTTGACCATGTAAAAATGCATTATGCACATCTAATTGATGAAGAAACCATTTTTCTGTGCCAGCAATAGAAATAAGCATACGAATAGTATTTAACTTTGCAACATGGGAAAACATGGCAAAGAAATATATTCCTTGAGTTTGAGTAAAACCTTTTGTTATAAGTCTAGTTTTATACCTTTCAAGTGACCCATCAGCTTTGAGTTTAACTTTATAAACCCACTTGCAGCCAATGAGTTTCTTACTTGCAAGGAGTGGCATTAAATCCAAATATGTATTGTTGTCATTTAAGGCATTAATCTCATTTTTCATGGCTTCTATCCAAGCTTCATATTTGAGAGCTTGTTTATAGGTGGTGAGTTCAACAAGGGTGGATATATGTAATGTATATTTTTTGTGGGCAAGGGAGAGAGTGTGATATCCTAGGTAAGAGGATAGGGGATAATGAGTGGTAATGAGGCTATGTTCAAAGGTGGTGGGGTTGGAAATTTTCTAGTGGAAACTACCAAGTTACGGGGATTGGTTTTAATGTGGCTAGATCTTTTAAGGTGATTTTTAAGGTCAGTGTTATCAATAGTAGTTTCGGTTTCAGTGTAGGATTTAGTTTCAATGTGAGATTCAGTTTTAGTGATAGGTAAATCATGGTTATTGGTAATGTCAGTTATGGGAGGAATAGTGTGGGTTGTGGTTTAAGAGTTGTTCTCAATAGGTTTGGTATTGCTAGGGTCAATGGTGGGCTGGTGGTGGAGATTTGGTAGGGAAAGGAAGATTCATAAAAAAAAAAAAAAAAGCTACATTTCTATTAGTAAACACATTTCTAGAAATAAGATCAAAGAGGATATAACCTTTTACCAGGTTTATAGCCTAGAAAAATACATTTACGAACACGAGAATCTAATTTAGATCTATGTTAAGTAAGAGTAGAAGCATAAGTGAGACAACCACAAATTTTTAAATCAAGAAGAGTAGGAGGTTTGTTATAAAGCATTTCAAAAGGAAATTTGTAATTATGGATGATAACGGGCACTCTATTAATGATGTAAATAAAGTGGAAAACAACATATAACCAAAAAAAAAATAAAATTAGGAAGGTTAGAATGAAACAAATAGCATGAGTTGTTTCAAGAATATGTTTATGTTTTCTTTCAACTTTAAAGTTTTGTTGAGGAGTTTCAATACAAGAATTTTGGTGTAAAATACCATGTTTAGCATAAAAGGCAGGCATATTGAATTCCCGCCCATTATCAAAATGAATGGTTTTGATTTTAGTGTTGTGATAATTAGAAATAGGGCAAAATATGTTTTTCGTCCCTGAAGTATTAGTGATTTTATTTTATAGTCTCTAAAGTTTAAATTAACTGGTTTTCATCCCTAATGTTTCATTCCGTTTGGGTTTTTATCCCTACCATTAGAGTGCTCTGTTAATTAGTAATTTGTACCTTTCATGGGTGCCACGTGACTCATTAATTAACACATGAAAATATTTATTTTTTATTTTTATTTATTTTTAAGTTTGGAATTTAATTTCTTTTATATTTTTAAGTTTAGGAATTAATTTTTAAAAATAGTAAAAAAAATCCAAAATAATAATAAAAAATAGTGTCACGTGTCAGTTAACATATTTTTCCTGTTATTAGAAATTTTAATAGTGCTAGAATGATAAGCAGTAATGATATTTCCATTTTCCAGTTTGTTAGAAATAGGAGATATAGATTTATAAGTGCAACAAAGGGTTTTGTTAGGAGAAACATGCACAGTAGATTCGGTGTCTAAGATCTAGTTAATGGGAGAGGTAGGGAATTGCGTACTTGATTGGGTGATATTGGAAATGATATGATTGGCTAAGGATTCATTGTTATCAGATTTATTTTGTGTGTGCTTAGGGGTAATTTTGTGTATTTTGGATTCATGGAGGAGTTGGATAAGGTGTTGGTAATCAACAAAGGAAAGTTGTATGTTGGGGATGAATGTTTAAGTTTTGTCAAGAATGGTGTTGGTGATGGTAGAGGTTTCAAGATTTCTATTCTTGGGTCCAAGGGTATATCCAAGGGGAATATCATGTTTTAGATAACATGTATCAATGGTGTGGTAAAGATGGCCTCATAAACTACATTGTTTAGTGTTTGTTCGACGACCACGGCCTCTACCAATGGTGGTGTTTCCTCTTCCTTGAGAATTTGGGGGACGAAAGGATGGGATCCAATTGGAGTTGGCAACACTGAAATTGGAAGAATCTCCTCCAATGGAATCGAGGGATTTTCTTTCTTGTTGTGAAACCATAACAAAGACTTTATTTATTAAGGGAAGTGAGTCAAGGAGGATTTGGGCTTTTAGGGTTTGAAAATTGTCATTGAGACCTTGCAACAAACAAATAACATATTCGTTTTCCCTACATGTTTTCATGATGAGGGTTAGGTTATAGGAACATTTGGAATTATAGGTGCATGAAGGTGTGGGAGTCTATAGGCATGGCAATTGAACCCACACTTGTGGGGATACCCCCGTCCCCCACCCCAATTTTAACAGGGAAAAATCGAGTTGACCAGGTACGAGTGAGAGTTTAGGTTTTTCCTGCTTAAGAAAGTCAGGGACGGGGTTGAGGTTGGGAATTTTGATCCCCGTCCCGCACTCGCACCCATACCTATCCCCGTTATTGATATAACAAATTATATAAATATCCTAGAGTAATCTATCTATCTATTTATCTATTTATCTATCTATATCTATATAATATTTTAATTTTTTCTTTTGACACATGTCACACTCTCAACCTTTTTTTTCATTATCTTTTCTTCAATATGACTATATCTGTCCTACTTTTTTTTGTGTGTTTTGTTTGATTGACACAGTATTTATTATTTATTAGGAAACAAATTTCTATTGATAAAATAAATGAAACAATTCAATTTATTATGAGAAATAGAAGTGAGTTATACAAGGGTGTCACGCGTAGCATTTGAAATGGTCATGTATATTTTTTTTATGATTTAGGATTGCCATGTCTATTGGGGACGAGACGAGGTTGGGAAACCCGACCCCCAACGAGGATGGGTGTGGGTCAAATTTTTAAGTTTCGACGGGGATTGGAGGCGGGGATGATTTGAGATATCGAGGGTGAGGGGTGGGGAAGCAAACCTTGCCCTCGCCTCGTCCCACTACCATACCTAGGGGTCTGAGCAATTCAAGCTCTTCCCATAGGATTTTAAAATTAATGAAAATCACATTAATTGATCTATCTCCTTGTCTAACAAAATTTATTTCTTGGAGAAGATTAGAGATGTAGAAATGGTTACCTTTGGAGTACTGTTCAAGGTTAATCTAAAGGGCCTCGCATTGCCAATATACACCATGATTTGGGCGATGTGTGTTGAGAGAGTATGAGTGATCCAAGAGATATTGATGGTAATGCATCATTCCCATGCCTCGTAGAGTGGATCATTGATGTTTGGAGTGGAGATCGTGTTGTTGATAAAGTGGTGCTTGTTCTTCGTTAGTAAGACACACCTCACGAATGAAAGTTGTTTACGTTAAATGGAGGGGAGACGAGGATGGCTATTGGATTTTCTCCGAGATGTAGATAATGTGGGCTAGTGGGTATTTGCTATGGGTCGAGAGGTGGTGGTGTTGGCATAGTGGTCACCATGAATGTGATGATTAAGGTAGTTTAGAAGGAAGAAATGGCAGAAGCAAGGTGATTTAGAGGCACAAAATTGGTTTAGGATTTCAAAGAGGGAAAATAGAGCAAATGGTGGTTCTTAGAGATACGAGAGACACAAGAGAGAGGATTAAGGTTAGGGTAAGGTGGAAATTGTGCAAATGAATTGAGGTGGTTTTCCAAGATGGGTTAGCTTATTTGATTGGGTTGGGCCAAAGAAAATTGATGGAGGATAATGCAATTCAAGTTGATACCATATTATAATTAGCCTTAAAGCAATAGAAGAGAAAAAAGAAAATACAAAACAATGAACTTCTTTATTATTTGAACCAAAAGGAGTCAAGTTTACAAGAGAGTTGGTTCTCTCTTTGTACACTATAGGGGGAACCAATACATAATAGAAAGCAAAAGGAAAAACAAAATGGGCTTAAGCCAAATAGGAAAAGAAAAGGATAAAAAACTTAAAGAAGAGAAAAATACTAAAGCTAATACAACAAGTAAATCCTAATTTATGAATCTAATAAATATAATGAAGTATTTGCTTTACTCCATTCTAATGTATTGCTAATAAATTGATAGCAAATGCTATACATGACGTGTATAATTAGCAAACTACATTAGTGCTCTTTGTAACACTAAAATATGGTACCTTAGGACCAAATAATTCTTCATTTTTTCTTATTGCTAAAAAGATCTTTATTCACATCTAAAGATCTTTCAACCATTGGAGTGTACAATGGATGTGGTTTATTTATATAACATTTTAAACATTTACATTATATAGGCTTTTTGATGCATAAAATTCCATTCTTTAAATATTCTATTTGTAATTCCAAGAAGAATTTTGTCATTCCTAGATCTTACATCTCACCTTTTCATCTATGATTTTTGGAAGCTTTTCAAGAGGTCCAATGTCATCTACATAAACAATAATTATGACAAATTCATTTTTCAAGTTTTTCCATGAAAATACATGGACAAATGAAATCATTTTTATATCTTTCATTTAGGAAATACTCACTAAGTAGTTTATCACATGCATCCTAATTTCTTTAGTCCCGTAAATAGACTTATTCAATTTGATTGAGTAGTCCTCTATAGAAATTGCATCGTCGGACAAATTAAATCTTTCAAAGAGTTTTCATATAAATGTAATTTTTCATATAACCATAAAATTACTTGTAACAATATCCATTAGATGTAAGTTGATTCCTTCATGTGCAACCATACAAATTAAATATTGAAAAATGCTTGTATCCACTACAGGTAAATCAATATTGGGTATTTGTGAAAATCCTTAAGCAACTAGTTGTGTTTTACATCTCACAATTTTATTATTCTCATTTTGCTTTTCAACAAAAACTCATTTGTATCTAGCTAGTTTTACATCTTCAAGTGTATAGCCTATGAGTCCAAAAACTTAATTGATTTTACATTATATAGACTACAAGTCAAAAAAACCTAACTAATTTTACATTTTCAAGTATATGGACTACAAATATAAAAACTCATTTGTATCTAACTAGTTTTACATCTTCAAGTGTATAGCTTATGAGTCCAAAAACTTAATTGATTTTACATTATATGGACTACAAGTCAAAAAAACTTAACTAGTTTTACATTTTCAAGTATATGGACTACAGGTATAAAAAACTAATTAGTTTTCATTTTCAAGTGTATGGACTACATGTCCAAAATCTAATTATGGTTTACATTTTCAAATGTATAGACTACAAGTCCAAAATTCTTTCACTTGAAAAATGAGTATAATTTTGCCTCAATTGAGTCTTTCTATTCTAGAAAATTATTTATTTGTCTACAATCATTTGTAGACTTAGACTATTGATCATCAGTATCATTTATAACATTTAGTTCTACCATTACAAGAAAATCACGATTTAGTGTATGAAAATTAAGGTCGCAAAACCCAAGTCACTAAAGTTAGCGATCGAAAATAATTCGATCGCTGTACAACGACCAAAAAATTCAATGGCAAAATTTTACATTTCATTTTTCGATGACTAATTCAGTCACTATATAACATTTTGGTCACTATTAGCCACCAATAATTTCGGTCGCTAAATCACGATTTTCTAGTATTGTACATTATATGTTAATACATTATCAATGTTGAATTTATTTTGGTTCCATCGTATTCCATTCATGACATATATGATATATCTTTATTTCACTAATTTCAGATACTTGAGTTATTCTCGAACTAAATATATAATTATGTCACTAGAATCATTCAACATTCTCATAACCTCAATTTGACCATCTTAATTCTTAGCTCCTTTTCGTAATTGAGAAATTTTATCTTTAGAACTAATGTGTCTATCACGCTTCATGCATATTTGAGACTCGTTTTACATTATTGTCCAATAGGGACATCAAACTTTAATTGGAGCATTAGTAGTTGATATATATGATTTAGTCACTCTTTTTTACTAAATTGTGTGAATGAATTATCGTTTGAACTTCTGGTTCAAATTATTAAGTACGAGGATCAAGATAATGATAATTCATTTTAATTAATTTTTTTTTTCAACTGCATTACTATCTCCCCCTCATGTTGGGAAAACTAATTCAAAATACTAATTGGCACACTTGGTTGTAAATAAATCTATTGTTGATGATTCAACTTATTTTATTTCACATGGAGATTCATACTTGATAAACCAATTTTTGCATGAGTTTTCACATTGTTTTCTGTCTCATTTTTTATTGTTTTCGACTAACTTTCTTGGCAAAACTCATGAGATCTCTGTAAAGAAATGATAGTTAAGCAAAGGTGGGAAATTATGGAAATCCAACCAAAAGACACTAAAAAGTGCTTGAAAGTGAGCTCTAGAGAAAACCATGATTGTGCTCTCATTAGCACGACCGTGCTAATCAGCATAGCGTTGTCTAGCCCATGCTACAAGCATCTTCAAGAAGGCAACAACATCAATTCCAAGCACGACTATGCTCCCATTAGCATGATCGTGCTAACCAGCACAACCTGCATGAACCATGCTCAAGGACCAGCATGTGGTAGAGCAACAATGTTGCATCTGAGCACGATCGTGCTAAAGGGTTATAGAGGAATACTCATAATAATTATAGCATTTAAAAAGAATTGTTCATAACACTTACAGCGGAATAACAGGATCTATTTTGCATTCAAAATATACTATAACAATAAAAGTAAGGGAATTCAAGAATTGTGTACCAGATGTGCATTCTTGAGGCCTTAAAATCTTTCTTCAATTGTGTGAAGACTCTACGTGTATCCACACTGAGACCAATCTCTGCCGTTATCAACTCATTGATGAATGGAACGATAAAGCAAACCTAGTGCAAAAAAAATTACATTATGGAATAACCTAATGTTCCTTTAAATAAGAATCATTGAATCATGTGCACAGAGTCAATCTAATTTGATCATATCTTTGACATTATTTTCAAACATATTTGAAAATAATATATTTGAAACAAACTTGATTAAGTTCAACGTTTCCATTAAATTCAGATTGCTTTGCTTTATTTATATTTATATTATTTATATTTTTGGTCCAAAAAATATAATAATATTCCACTAAAATATTTATGTGATTAAATTCTCTAATTTAATTATTAAATAAAATATTTGCAAAGATTGGAACACTCGTTTATGTGTGACCCCGTAGGTTCAATATTAAGTCGGTAGTAAATTAGTCATAATTAATTTACTAATCAAGGTAAGCGTCTAGCAACACTCCTTAACGTCCAGATAGTATGAAAAAGTAATATCTTTTATCCCAAGAACCAATAGAAGAATAATATAATACTTTCTTCCATCATTTACAGCTCAAAAGGTTAACTATAAAGTATAGTATTATTGTTAAACTCTAATTAGTTAACACATTATTATATTTAATCAATGAATGACTTAAGAAACTCTTTTCTTCTTTCATTCAATTGCCCTGGCCAAGGTCTTAATTATATCATAGAGCTCAAACTTATTACCTAGAGTTGATGGATTCCTTCTTGATTAGTCATTAATTATACAAGTATTTAATCATATTCAATGTCCATTCAACTAGTGCCCTGAGGCATTAGGTGTGCCGGGATTAAGATATAATAAATAACTTGTTAATTACTATGATAATCTCAGGTCAAAGAAAACTATTATATTTCTTCTCGAAAACTTCCTATTGACAATTTAAATGTAATATTAACCATCAGGAATTCTCAATTGAGTTCAATAATCACATCCACATGTAAATTATCTATATATGTAATTTAATAAATGAGAACTATTGATCTTTATCCGATATCATATTTACAATAATCCTACGACCAAGAACAATTTATATTAAAATTATAAGAGACTTATTTCTCATTATCATCATCTTTATGATAATAACAAAACTCTAATTTTAATCAAGGATATTATCACATTAACTCAAATAGTAGAATATGATAATGAAACTATAATAATACTTTATTATTAGAAATGAAATTGGTTACATGATAGATTGAGTCTTCGGCATATACACTTATTCCCAACATGTGCTCCCATTAGCATGGTAGTGTTGAGCACAATAGTCATTGAAGATTAAGTGTAGGCCCATGCAGAATGGTTGTGCTCCATTTAAGCACAGTAGTGCTCCTTTCTCGGATTTTGTGTTATAAATAGGAACCTATTGAGTTGTAATAGCCATCTTGTGCTTTGTTAGAAATAATTATGAGAAATGAATAAGGCATTATGAGAAAAGCGTCAGTTAAGGGAAGTGAAGAAGGTGAAGAAGATTTAGGGGTTTTTATTTGTAACATCTCTTTATCCCTCTTCTTCTTTATGTCAATTTTCCTGTTTGTCTTCCTATGCTTATGGCAAGCTAAATCCCTTTTCTAAAGTTATGATGTAACTGCATTTGATGAACCCCAATTGAAGCTTAATTGAATGTCCTTTTTTTATTCTTTCAATTGTTTTGTTCTACTATGCTTTAAATTATATTAGAACTCGTCACTCTAAATTCCAGTATTTTATGTGTTTGTGGTCAACTTCGTAAAATTGATAGAACCTGTAGAATGAATGAATCCCTTAAAGATAGCAATTGACCAAACGTATCTTGTGGGTTTCTGACATCTATATTCTTTATGCACTTAAACTTTCTCTTAATTTGAATCCTAGACCAAGTAAGGATTTGAATTAAGAGAAAGATGGTTAATAAAGTTTGACTAGGACCTATTAACTAATTTAAGAGAATTTGGTAATTGAGGAATAATTATAATTTCAATTAAGTGAAAATTGCGGATTTGATTAGAGGTTATAATCATAACTCTAGGCTTTCTTTATCTGATAAATTTCTTACATTGATCTCGCTTAATCTTTTTTAGTTTTATTCTTCTTACAAAGTAATTGATAATCACTCTTCAACCATTGATAAAAACCAAATTGTTTAGTTATTGCATATTAAATTATTTGGGAATACAACTAGTCCTTAAGGAACAATATTCAGACTTAGATCCATTGTTAATACGCGTAGGATATGCTTGCCTTTAAGCGAATGCATTTTACGCATCAATACCCAACATATATTTCCAACCTCCTTTGAGGATTCCTCTTTGTGTGTTGTGATTGAACAATTGGACACATATTTAGATCATATACAACACATCTATACAAGAATATTATTTGGAAATATAAAATTGCTAATTGAAATTAATTTCAAGGGGAAAGAACTACTTAACTTGTTAGCAAGATGAGAATCAATATTGCAACATCCAAATGTTGCATATAATCAGTAAGACATTGAAAGTTTTAATCTCATTAGTAATGATCATGCAATCACTTTTAAACATTTAATAAGTGTCAACAAGTCCATTTTGTGTATGAACATGAACATATTATGCATGATGTTTAACATAAACTCCAATAGTCATACAGTACCCATTAACAACATAAGATATAAATTCATCAACATTATCAAGATAAATTTTCTTAATTGGTTAATCGGGGAATATGCTTAGTCAAATTAATTGAACTAACAATCTCGCAAACTCCTAGTTACAAGTTGACAACAAACTAAGATGTGGTCATCTGGTTGATGCATCAATTTAAACCTTAAGGAACCTAAATAATCCACATGATTTGTTCTTGTTCACAAATAGTATCCTATATCTCTTCTAAAAATATGAGGAATTTATCCTCAATTTCTAACTTTTCTTGGAAACAAGAAGTACATGAGAAATCATTGGACTGAAGAAGTGTTTGGCTCTTTAATGAATGTGCACATGAATTTTCAAATATTTTTTTGCATCATAATAAACACGAGATGACTCAATCAGTCATGCTAAACAATCAATTTATTTTGATTTGTAAACGTTTGGTTTATGACATTATGTTTTTTCATTTTACTAATATTCACGTAGTGCAAATTAAACCATAAAAAAAAGTATGTAATTTATTTTGATTCATAAACTTCTAGTTTACGATAACATGTGTTTCAATTGTACCTCACTTTAATAAAATACATTTGTAATGTACAACTTTGATCTTCTAGGTAACAACACATTAGCTCTTCCGAAGCCTATGATTATATTTACATCACCATGCATAATAGTATAATACTAACATTAATTTCTCCCATTATTAAATAAGAGAAATTTCATTATTCTTCGTAGAACAAGGAGTATAAGTAATTAATCTGAGTTCATATCTATACAATAACATTCCGTTGTCTTCTCCATTTTAGATGGAAATATATCTCATCTTATTCCTTGAATAGAATGCACATCGTCATCCCTTCTCAAAAGTAATGATCAACTCATATTTATCTACCAAATAAACTTTCCAACACTGTCATCCCAATGCTTTTTTTTTTTTTTTTTATATAACTAAGTGTATGCATTTATAAGGCACGAGATACAACTTAATTTGTAGATGATGATACTTTAATTTATAGATGATGGTACACCTGTTTACCCAGTTTAGAGTTAATTTAATTTTTATTTTTATTTCTCCTAGTCATATTTCTCCAAACCACTTTTAATAAATAAAAAAAAAAAACTAAAAAAAAAACGTGGTATTATTTTATTAATAGTGAAATCAGAAATTAACCTTAAGTTATATTTTAATAATGTCATTATTAAAAAACTAATGTCAGATATAATTATTCAATGAGAATATGAATTCTAACCAATGTGATATTTTTTTAATTAAAATAAAAAAAAAAATCAAAACATATAGTTCCTAAAATCAGTTCGAACAATCCAAGCCAGTTCATAGCAGTTTGAAATAGTTAATTTCAAACTGGTTCAATTCAGTCAAGTTCACCTCTAAAACAGTTTGGTTCACTTCACCTGAATTGTTTGGCAGTGCAATTCAATTCATATGAATTGTATTTAGAATTTGAAATAGTTTATCATAGTTCATTGCAGCTCAGTTTGAATTACAACCATAAGTCTCATAAATATGATATTTATCCCTTCTACATAATATAATAATGATATTTTTTTGGTAAAAAAGAATTGATAACGACATTTTCTTTTACAATATTGTTCTAACATTCTATTTGTTATTTGTTAAAATTTATTAGAAATTACTAATTTTATTAGGTCTTTCTAAATAAGAGAAAAATAAGTATTATTTATCAAAATGAATGTTTTTTTAATAAATTTGAGTAAATAATTTTTTAAAAAGATAGTTTTAAATATAGTAAGAATTTGAAATACATGGTATACTGAAATAAGTCAATTGAGATGAGATGGTAAACTCATTTGTTGTTTTAGTACGAAATATTTATTATTCTTTTTTTATAGGAATTTATTATTCTATTAAATTTTTATTTATAAATTTTTAAAATATTCATTAAAATAATGGACATGGATTTATATAATCTATATAAAATATGGGCACAAATTTCGGTATTAACTAAATAAAAGCAATTAATTTTACAAGATAAAAGTTGATTCTGTAGAATATAAAATTCTAGTTGTATCTTGGAAGATAATAAAAAACAACTTTACACCTTTTTTGTTTGTAAAATCTTATCTTAAAAAATCTCCATCGGTGCAATAAACGCGTTTAAAATGGAAGTGGGGCTTCTAGATACTGAAATCTCCATAGAAATACTTTTGCACAAAAGTATAGTTTAAGCTAAAAATAATATTTTACTTTTACCTTTAATATGATATGCTAATCTGGATCATTCAATACAACAAGACTTGGTTGGAACCTCATAAATTTCAAAAAGAGGATTTGCTTTTATAAAGGTTTCATGTGTTGAATTAACATGTCCTTTCTCAATTATTTGAGGGGAATCTAGCTATATATATATAACACCTTTATCCGACGACACAATTTTATCCGACGACACAATACCTTAGGATAAAGTATTTGGTTATGCTGATGGAACTCATATGCATGCTGCATTAACCAGCTTACGTCCATGGTTGAGTAAAAACTAATCATTTTTTTATGCACTATAACTTTAGGAGTTAATTTTTTAAAATGTTCATAAATTGATACCACCTTAGCTGGTAAGATGGCTTTTACAGGTCCAGTTAGCAAGAACTAGTCCTGAAACCAGGTTGGGATCTTAGCTGGAAGGGCATATTTAAAGGTGATATACCAAGAATGTCTTGGATTAGGTTCAAGAAGAACTTTTAACCAGGTCTCTTGGTAATCAAAGTAATTATATGACACTGGATCAAATGATCGAGAGAATCTTTTTTCTGTATTGGGGTTTTGGTTCCAGTCTGTTAAAGACAAAACCTTCAAAAATTTTAGTTTTGAGTAATTAATAATGGTAGGATCTTGCTTATCCTTTTTAGTAATTATTTACTAATCCGGTGTCAATCAAAATTAACTGGTAAAATTTCTTGTTTTTCTTAAGATCTTGATCTTTTGGCATCCATCCTCATCCAACAGGAGAGAATTCAACCAATATTTCTATAGGTGAAACAATGTTCTGAACATCCTTTTCCTAAATTTCTTTTGTAGACTTACAATCCACTCTTAATAAAAATTCTTTATTAACTAAATAACTTTGAAATTTAGTGAGACATAGCACTATAGATACAATTTCCTTTTTTACAGTGTTATATTTAATTTGGGTTTCACTCCATGCCCCCGAATGGAAACGAATTATTTATTTTTTAGATTGGGGATATTTCTGTTTAAGGATTCCTCCGAACCCGATCTCTAAGACATCAGTTTCGACTATCATAAAAGTATCTAGCTAGGGTATTCCTAGACAAGGAAGAGTTTTTACCAAAGACTTTACCTTGATAATTGTCTTAGTTAATTCAGGGGTCCAAGGCTTAGGGTTTTTCTTAAGCCTATTGAATAAGGGTTTACAAACAATTCTGATACAGGGAATGAAATCAACTACAAAGTTTAGGCATCCTAAGAACCCTTGTAACTAGGTTTTATCTCGTATTTCATTTGGGAATTTGCTAGCAAACTCAATGCTTCTAGCTATTGGAGTTATGATTCCCTGATTTATTTCATGCCCTAGAAATCTTATCTTAGTTTGAGCTATTTTCATTTTCTTTTCAGATATCACAACTCCATTTGCTTTAATTATGTTTTTAAATGCATTTAAGTGTTTTATATGTTGTTCTATCGAAAAGGAATAGATTAACACATCATCTAAATAGACTAAAGCAAAGTCTAAATAGAGATTTATAATTGAGTTCATTATATTTTGGAATTCTAATGGGGCATTTTTAAGTCACATAAGCATCACATTCCATTCGTAGTAACCAAATGGAATTGTAAACGCTGTTTTATATTTATCTTCTTCTTTAACCTTGATTTGATAATAATTAGATTTCATATCGAATTTAAAAAAGATAGTAGCTTGGTGAAGCCTTCCAATTAAATCTCTTTTATTAGGTAAGGGATACCTAATCCATTTTAGAGCATTATTGAGTGGTTTGTAATTTATAACCATCCTAGGCTCGCCTCTTTCTAATTCTAAAGCGTTTTGAACATAAAACATTGCACAACTCCATGGGGACTTACTAGGCCTAATAAGTCCTTTATCAAGGAAACCCTGGATTTCTTTCTTACAATAGTCAAGGATTTCTCTGTTCATTTGAACTGGAGGAGCTTTTGTGGGAATCTTACTTTCATGAAAGTCTTCCTCATAAGGCAAACTTACCATAAATGAATTCCTTTTCCAGAAGGCAGTTGGAACAACCGCACAAACTTCTTTGGAAAAGATTTCAGTTAATTCTTTAAATTGGTTTTTAATCTTTTCTGTTTTTAATTGTTCCTCTACTCGTTTATAGAAAATTTCTTGCTTTAAGAAAGTTATTTGGTTTGATTTACTTTCAATTTTATTCAAGAAATCGGTTTCATTTATTTTTAAGATGTTTTTTTTTTCTTTGGTGGTTTTATGAATTCAAACAGTATTTTATTTGTTTTAATTCCTTCCTTGGATACTTCAAATGGGTAGATTCGTGTTAGGAATGGAGTTCCTAAAATCATTTCCTCTGATATATCTTCGGATAGAATAAATGTATTCTTAAAACATCTTCCCTTATTACAAATACTTGTTGTAGGTAATTTAAATTGGACTTGCAAATTTGAGTTATTAGCACTGAATAATTTTTGTTGTGTTTTTTCATAATATTTAGTAGGAATTAACCCTTCTCTAATGCAATTTAGATCAGCATCAAAGTCTACTAATGCTGTAAAATATTTATGAAATGTATTTCCTATCTTTAGAGCGATTTTAACATTCCATTTTTGTTGCAAGGTTTTAATCATATTTACCGTTATAATTTCTTCATCTTCCCTATCGAAATTTTGAGTAGATTGACTACTGGTGTCTTCAAGTACTTGACATTTTAGTTCTTCAAGGTCTAGTTTTATTGATTTAATTTCTTCTTTTAAATCTTTTATTTCTTTCTGTAGATCTTTTATAGTGACCTTTTTATTTTGGTTTTTAGCTTGTTTTAATATCTTTGCAAAGTCATAGCCTTGAAAATTATTCTGGTTCTTACTACTTCCTTCTTCTTTTTGCTCTAGAAGCATATATTTTTTTTTTTCATTAGGTATTTCATTCTTTTTTCTTCATCTGAGATTTTATCAATCATTTCTAAAGCCAATCTAGTATCACTTTTAATCATATTTATTTGAAACTAGCACTGACAAGTTTCAGAATCATAATTTTTATCTTCTTCAAAACTAGTACTAGTATTTTCGATATCACTAAAATTCTGAACTTCTTCTTCTGACTCAGATAACTCACTAACTGAGTCTTCTAAGAGAATTTTAGCAATTTGTTCTCTTAATTCCTCACTCATATTTAATTCATTGATCTTTTGTTTAACTTTACAATCCTTTTTCGTATGTCCTACTCTTCCGCATTTGTAGCAAATTATTTTTTGTTTAGGTTGTTCCTTAGATTTTTCTGCCGAATATTTAAGATTTTTAGAAAATTTTCTCCTTCTAAATGGGGTTATTCTATCTGACTTATGATAGTATTGTTTCTTAATTTGTTTTATTCTAGTAGTGGAAGGAGGAGAAGGTTTTTCATAGCCGTATTGGGTGCAAAAGTTACCTAGTTCTTTAACTCCATTAGCATTATTCTTTTTTATTCTATTTTCTAATTTTAAGTTATTGCAAAGTTCGTAACTCCATTCCTAACACAAATCTACCCCTTTGAAGTATCTAAGGAAGGAATTAAACAAATAAAATACTGTTTGAATTCATAAAACCGCTAAAGAGAAAAAACATCTTAAAAATAAATGAAACCGATTTCCTGAATAAAATTGAAAGTAAATCAAATCAAATAACCTTCTTAAAGCAAGAAATTCTTTATAAACGAGTAGAGGAACAATTAAAAACAAAAAAGATTAAAAACCAATTTAAAGAATTAACTGAAATCTTTTCCAAAGAAGTTTGTGCAAATGTTCCAACTGCCTTCTGGAAAAGGAATTCGTTTATGGTAAGTTTGCCTTATGAGGAAGACTTTCATGAAAGTAAGATGCCCACAAAAACTCGTCCAGTTCAAATGAACAGAGAAATCCTTGACTATTGTAAGAAGGAAATCCAGGGTTTCCTCGATAAAGGACTTATTAGGCCTAGTAAGTCCCCATGGAGTTGTGTAGCGTTTTATGTTCAAAACACTTTAGAATTAGAAAGAGCTGAGCCTAGGATGGTTATAAATTACAAACCACTTAATAATGCTCTAAAATGGATTAGGTATCTCTTACCTAATAAAAGAGATTTAATTGGAAGGCTTCACGAAGCCACTATCTTTTTTAAATTTGATATGAAATCTGGTTATTATCAAATCAAGGTTAAAGAAGAAGATAATATAAAACAATGTTTATAGTCCATTTGGTCACTACGAATGGAATGTGATGCATATGGGACTTAAAAATGCCCCATCCGAATTCCAAAATGTAATGAACTCAATTATAAATCCCTATTTAGACTTTGCTTTAGTCTATTTAGATGATGTGTTAATCTATTCCTCTTTGGTAGAACAACATATAAAACACTTAAATACGTTGAAAAACATAATTAAAGCAAATAGAATTGTGTTATCTGAAAAGAAAATGAAAATAGCTCAAACTAAGATAAGATTTCTAGGGCATGAAATAAATCAGGGAACCATAACTCCAATAACTAGAAGCATCGAGTTTGCTAGCAAATTCCAAAATGAAATACAAGATAAAACCTAGTTACAAAGGTTCTTAGGATGCCTAAACTATGTAGTTGATTTCATTCCCCGTATCAGAATTGTTTGTAAACCCTTTGATCAGTGCATCTTCACGCACATTCTTCTACTGTTATTCTTAGGCATTTTCTTAGTTTATTTCATTAGTTTCACCATTTTTAGTGTGTTTTCATATTTAAGTTTGTTTCTAGCTTTATTTAATTTTCGTATTTTATTTTCAGCATTAGCAGCTTTCAATGGAAAATTCATAATTGGAGCTACAGGAATCGGATTGAGGCGTTCTAATATTCGTTGGAAAGATAAGAGAAAGAGCTACAACTTTCATGTTGGAGTCAGAAGCTGATTCGGATTGTAGAAGGCTTGAATAATTCGTTGAAGTTGCAGACCTTAGGAAATAATTTGTTTTGGGTCAATTTTATGGGCTTGGTTTGTATTTTCCGACCCGGTTCGGATTATTAGTGAAACCCTTACTTTGTTAAAACTCTAGGGCCAGCTGCTGTTCACTCATTCACTGTTCACTCACTCACTGTTCACGAAATTATTTTGAAGGTTTTGAGCAATCGTAATGGAGAACTAATTTTCAAAGAATCAATCTACTGCAATCGGATTCCACTTTGAGGTTCTTTTATAAATTCCATATCAATCTGTTTCCTTTGATTTATTCCAATAATCTTAATTATTTGCTTAATTTGATTGTTGTTATAGGATATAATTCTTAAATTCGATTGGTTATTTGATCTTGAATCAATTTCGCGTTAACGTAGCTTTTGTATTATCGCGTTTGATTAGATTGTGTTTGCTTAATTCACAATAGTTTTTAATCCGTTTGCTTAATCCGGAATTCAGGAACATACACCGTATAATTTCTATTGCGCTTGTCAGTGGTTATTATAGTCGAATAGGATCAGACCCGTTTAGGGAATTGGAATTTATAGGGATCAATGATAAGTCGGAAGTCAATACAGTAGGTTAATTTGCTTTAGCTTATTCGATAATCACAATTTATTTTAATCCCTTTTTCTTGAAATCGTAATCGAAACCCCCCATTAATCGTTACTGCATTGATTAATAATAATACAAGAATCCTTGAGAACAATACTCAAGTTGTCGTTACCGTAACTATATTTTCAAAATCACTCGTTTTGATCTGTGCACGACAGCAAATCACCCTTATTCAATAGGCTTAAGAAAAACCCCAAGCCTTGGACCCCTGAATTAACTAAGACAATTATCAAGGTAAAGTCTTTGGTAAAAACTCTTCCTTGTCTAGGAATACCCTAGCTAGATACTTTTATGATAGTCGAAACCGATGTCTCAGAGATCGGGTTTGGAGGAATCCTTAAACACAAATATCCCCAATCTAAAGAACAAATAATTCGTTTCCATTCAGGGGCATGGAGTGAAACCCAAATTAAATATAGCACTGTAAAAAAGGAAATTGTATCTATAGTGCTATGTATCACTAAATTTCAAAATTATTTAGTTAATAAAGAATTTTTATTAAGAGTGGATTGTAAGTCTGCAAAAGAAAATTTGGAAAAGGATGTTCAGAACATCCTTTTCTTACAACCAATGTTTCTTGAAACCAGGTTGGGATCTTAGTTGGAAAGGTATATTTAAAGGTGATATACTAAGTTCCATTCAGCATGTATATGAGTTCCATCAACACAACCAAATACCTTATCCTAAAGTATTGTGTCGTCAAGTAAAGGTGTTCTGGTGGAAAAAATTTGAAGTGAAATTTCTCCAAGATAAGTATTCTCAATGGAAGGCAAGAGGATCATTCCTTTCTCCTACTCTAGAAAAACAGATTGTACCCTCTCCAGCCATGTTGTTACAACTAGAAGGGAAAACTAAAGAAGAAAAAAGGAGACATTTGTTGGTAGTTTGTCTTCACTAGATTCAGACGAAGAGCCAGAGGCCCTAAAAGAAGATATTCAGAGTAGCTATCCATATTTAAACAATGAGGATGATTGCTTTGGCATTCAAGATATTGCAGACTTGGATCAAGCCTGACTAGGATCCAAAGAAAAAATAGGGTCAGAAAATATAATTACTAATGTAGATGCTCTTGGTGAAATAATAGGGACAGTGAATATAATTACTAAAGCAAATAATCTTCTTGGCCATATCACAGTATATACCAAGAAAGTATTAATTCAGCTACCCACTCAAAGATAGCTAGTAGATTGGGATAATTTTCTTCTCCTCCGAAGAAATCAAGGATATATATAGAACTAGAAGTGGATTTCTCTCTTTTTCTTATATAATATTACACTTATTCTTACATTATTTTATTTAATATTTTTATTAAGTTTTATTTCATACATACTAATTACTACTAGTCTCCTCCAACCAAGTACATCAGTGTATGTCATGGTCGTCTAGGGATGTTCACGGTATATATGGCTATCCCTTGATCCGAATTAACTCAATCAGTTTGGTTCAGATTCCTCTAACATTTGAATCACATCCAATCGTATCAGAATAAACTCAAATCCGTGGGACAAGGTCAATAAGTTATTAGACAGATTTTTTAATAGATATTAATTATCGATAAAATTAATAAATATTTCATATTAATTCATATAATTATAATATAAAAAAAATACAGATTGAATAACGGGTTCAGTGTTTTGAACCCGTAATCCAACCTGACCGGTACATACAATATTATTATAATAATAATAATAATAATATTAGTAGTAGTAGTAGTAGTAGTAAAAATAAAAGAAATAGAAAATTGACTCTTCAGTCTTCACAAAGACAAACAAGTTAGTCTCACTCTCCCTCACAAGTCACACCCCATTGAGAAAAAGTTAGGGCTCTGTTTATTTCGTTTTTACATCTTTTCGACACTTTTGAAGATAGGTTTATTGCCTCATGTTCTAAAAAATATATTATCATTGATTTTTTTTTTTTTTGGCTGTTGATTTTGTTTGTGTTGATTCTATTTACTGCATTACTGCAACATGGTTTTGTTTATTTGATATCTTTTTGTTTGCATTTATCTTATATTTTTCCTTCATACTTGTTGCATAAGTTCAAGTTTTGTTAAATTAGTTTATGATGAAATTTTTGTGTCAATTAGACTAATGAATTATGTTATTTGTCTTGCGATGCTTGAACAACTGACCAACCATAGATCTTACAAACTGCAAATCTATTTTCAATTTTATTTTGTTTCAATCTTTATTATGTGTGTTGATAACGATTTTATTTTTTAGCATTCTAAAATAGATTAGGTGAATTGCGTTGTTTTATGTCTTATTTTGTATTAATCTTTGTTATTTGCATTTCGAAGGAGATTAGGCAAATTAATGTTGAACTGAAGGGATCAACAAGTATGTTTATGTAACAGTTTTATATGCTTTGAAAGTGTTATTATGATTTGTGATTCTCAGATCAACAATTTATGCTTTAATGGTTATTATGTGATTATGTTTTTAAGTGGGATGGTATTCTCTTGATTTGTATTTGGAATTTAAGCACACTTTATGCCTTACACATAATAAGCATATCACGTGAAAATATGGAACAACTCATAATAATCATTTCTTTCAAAAAAAAGAGTCATAATAATCCTAAGATCAATATTAAAATTATTATAAACATCTAAGATTAAAATATTAAAAATATCAAATTAAAATACAATATAATCATCAATTTTTTTAAAAATTAACCAAATAAAAATTTAATTTAATTTATATTATATTATATCGTCTTCAAATATCTTGTTTGTTGTGTTTGTTCCTTTCCCACTAAAATATATGATAAGTATTACAATTTAATTTTTATCTCGTCTTCAAATTTCTTGAATCTGTCATTGACTATTTATTTGTTTTTTTTTTTTTCATTTAATGATCAGCTATCTCCATTCGCTATTTAATTATACAATCTTTTACTTTTTTATTTTACAAAGTTTAGTTATGCAATCTTAGTTCTTTTGTTAACTAACATTTAATATTTAATAAAAATATCGATGCGGCAATAAAATGCCATGTTAGTATTTTTGTTAAACATTTTATCTTCATATATAGCCAACGGATGAACTAAATGGGTGTCACATTCAAATTAAAACAGGAGATCAAAAATATAATTAAGTTTTAAATCATAACAAAATAAATTTAAACAATTTATTAATTACTGCATTAATCTTCTATACAAATAGAAGCAAGTATACAACATTTCCTCTTAAAACCATTAATTATCACACCTGCATTTTATATATATATATATAAAAAGAACATGTCTACATCACCCCCATTGGCATGGCAGTTAGGATGTCGTTATTTGCAGAATAATTAATAATAACTAATAATATTATTAAGTTGTATATAAATACATCAATGGAGTCAAATGTGTTGGCCTTACCCTACTTTAACTGATTCTGTTTCGTCATTTCAACCAACATAATGACACCAATATTCCATAAACGGCAATAAACTCAAGTTCCGTACGTTGATATGATATAATTTGTTCCTTTTTGTTTATTTAATTTAATCACTGCCAGTTAATACATATTTTCTGGTATGCCAACCATATTAATAATACACATTATTATTATATCCTGTCATTGTTTTTAGATCAATCTTTTTTGTTTTTTTGTAATCAAAAGAAAAAGCATGATTTCTTAATAAAATAACACTCCAAATTTATCTGAATTTGATATTTCTTTATGGAATGGTGTGAACTATTTATCAATATTATTGACAAATAATTTTCTTCGAAAACAATGGATTCTCTTTGCCTTCTTATAGGTTTAATTTGTTTATAATCTTTGGGTTTTGATACATGTCTCCCCAATTTTGTTTTTCTCCTCCTTTTTTAATAATAATTTGTTGATATGGTGTAGAGGATAAGGGTTTGGATGCCAACATAGATGAAATGTCATTTATCTATATCGCTTTCAGTTTTATATCAACATTATATAAAAAAAAAATATTCTTGAATTTGATTTTTAATTTCTTTGTGCCTTATATATTTTTTATATTAAAAAAATAAACTTTACTAAAAACAGTACAAAATTATGGAACCTAATTAATATATATATATATATATAAATTATTTTATGGCATATTGTAATTAAGTTAAATGTTAGATATTATATTTAGTTATGACAATTATTTATTTGTTTATGACTGGAATGGTAAATACTTTTATCCAAGACAAGTATCACAACAATTCACACACTTTTCGTTCAATTAAGTTAGATTCTCTTGGTTAAATAATGATTTACTTTTTAAGTTTTGCTTTTGAAAAAGTTATTAAAAAAAAAAAAATTAAACCAAATCAAGAGCTGTTAAAATGTCCATATATTGTATTGAATCTGCCCATGCTCTATTGTTATTACACTTCATAGCACTTCTACAATTTGCATTAATAAGCAGAATCGCATGCTTTATAATTAATACGTTAATGTCTTTTGGAATAACATTAATTGTTTGGTTCAAGTTGTCACATTTTTCTTCATATTTATATATATTCAGGAAAAGTCAGAAAAGGTAGAGATCTAGAGGATTAATTAATTAATTGACTTCGTTAGTTTTTGTTAAACTTAAAGATGCAAAACTATATTATATATATATATATATATATATTCTACAATAGTGTTTATTAATTAATTTATTTTTCAGCGTCTAGTTTAATTAATTGAATAGAGTGCGTGAGTATTATAAATCTTTTATGGTATCTTTTTCGATTCCAACGGATAAAAAGAAAAAAATAATTAGAACAGATGACGTTGCCCTTTAGACTTTTTAGTTTTGGAATATCCCTTCATCGATCACTTTCATGATGATCACTATAGGAAACTACCCTTACTATTGAAACCGTGACTCATTTAATTAAAGAGGTTGCCATTTGTGGAGATAACGGCATCTAAGTCTAACTATTTAGAAGTTTTCAATATCTTCTAAGTCTTTTAATTAGACTATGACTCTATGAGCATTTCTTTTTTCCTATGTGCTGTTAACATTATCTATCACGGAAAGAAAAGTCACAAAAGATAACTAACTTAACATATAGAGTTGAGTATAAACTATGCTTTTTTCCTAATTTTTTTTAGATTTATAGTTTTGGTATCTGAACTTTCTAAACACTAGTCAAGGTCCTCAAATTATTTAGTTTTTCATCTATTTTGATCGTTAAACCATGACATTGTGTTATTTTTATTAATATATAAGGCTTAAATGTATTTTTTTAGTTTCTTAAATTAGGCATTTATTTTTTTTTAGTCTTTTAAATATGATAAACATTATTTTTTAGTCTTTTTGTCCAAAATTGTCAAACAATGTATATAAATTTTACAATTTGTAACAGTTTTTTTACCGTCACAACTTGATTTTGACCGTCAAAAATCATCACAAATAGCAAAACATTTATAGCTTGTTTGACAATTTTAGACAACAGGACTAAAATCAATATTTATCATATTTGGAGGACTAAAACAAACAAACTTTAATTTGAAGGATTAAAACAAAAAAAAAATCATATATTAAAGGACTAAAAACATATTCAATCCAATATATTATTTTAAAACATTTTTTGTGAATTTTAACTACAAGAAATTATATTTTAGAAAATAGTAATAATAATCACACAACATTTTTCTAAATAGAACATTCCTTCCAAATCAACAAAGAATCAACCAACACTTGAACAATTAAAGCTCCATTTTCTCCCAATAATGAATTGTCAATTGAACCTAGCGAGCCCTTAGACCTAAAAATAGTTGGGGAGCAAGCTCTAGCCAAACCCTACCACGACTCTCACGAAGTCTGTGCGGAGCTTGAAGAGGTGTCCTAGGTTGTCGACAATGGCCTTGTAGACAACAAAGAAGGCATGGCAAGCCTCCGATGAGGAGATCCCAAATCAAAGTGAGACGGCGGGGTAGGAGGCAGCATGAGCAAGGTGGTGACAAGGATGCAATTAGGGGGGAGAGGAGGTGAGAGATGCAATCACACCATGCCCTCCCCTTTGTCTTTGACTGTAGGCACACTCCCTCTACACGACCATGTTAGAATTTGGTTCAAGTAAAAATTGTTTATGTTATTTCTTAACTAACTAACTAATCTAGTAATTTAGTTATTTTATGTTTTATCAGTTAGTTAGTTATTGCTAGATAGACTTCTATATAGTTCTTCTATTCCTTTAGCCTAGTCCTTATTAGAGAAATAGATAGAAGGTAGAGTTACTTTTGTATTCAGAAGATTGTTTTTTGTAACTTTCTTTAAAAGAAGATTGAATCTTGAAAGAGTATATTTTGTTATTGAATGAGAATAAGTTTGCTAAGGAGATAAAGATTTCTTTGCTCTATTGAATCAATTTTTTATTCAACCTATGATCTGTCTTTTACCTTCTCTGTTCCTTATGGACATATGTATATTTCATGCAAGTGATACACCAGTGAGGGAGTGATACACCAAATCTTGGCACAACAAATTGGTGATGTGAGTGTAGAGCGTTTGGCTATGGGCTCAGCCAAGTATGAAGTAGAAAAATTCATAAGGCAAAAATGATTTTGGATTATGGCGGTTGAAGATGAGGGCACTACTCATTCAGCAAGATCTTGTGAGGCACTTGATGGAGAAACCAAAGTCGAGAAGGGCATGCAATAAGAATCGAAACACGAAGGTGCCACAATTCTGAAGGAATTGATAAGTCGTTGAGAAAGATTGCCACAAGGGTTAAGGTCCTTAATAAGATCATAGATTGGTTCAATGAAGAACCCTAGAGAAATAGTTCTCTCAATTGGAAATTCCAAATTCAATCTTCAAAGTCTATCCCTTCATTTTCCATTTGAAAGTCTTTTTATGTGGTAACAACCCAAACCACTAGGTTTAATAAAAATCCCAACATAGAGTAACTCAATAACAAACTAAAACTTATAAAAAAAATAAAATAAGGTTAAAATGGACTTAAATACATTGTAACTTTAGCCTACTTATTTAGCTTAAGAAAATGGTCCAAAAATGAATTAAATAAAATTGCAATCCTCTCTAATATTTATGGTTTTCAATATGAATGCAACAGATTATTTTGGGCTACCCCACTTCACGTTTTGGGTCTTCAACTTTGGAGCCTTCTTTAGCTTTCTTGGCTCTTGCTCTTGTCATTGGTCCTTCCCTTAATCCTTGGACGTTGCTTATCATTAAACCTTCTGTTCCTTTTTCAATCATGCCTTCTCCTATGTCCTCATCATTCCCTCCTTGGCTTGAATTTGTCCTCAAATTGGATTCTTTGCCACCTGTATCAAAAGGGGACAAATCAGCCACATTAAAAGTAACACTTACATGATACTCACTAGGGAGGTCTATTTTGTAGTCATTGTCGTTAATCATGGACAACACTTGGAATGGGTCATCTCCTCTTGGTTGAAGCTTTGATTTCCTTTGGGAAGGAAACATCTCCTTTTGTAGATGAACCTAAACCCAATCACTTAGTTCAAACACAACCTTTTTCCTACCTTTGTTAGCATGATTAGCATAACTTTCTGTTTTCTTTTCAATTTGAACTTTCACTTGTTCATGTAATTTTCGCACATATTCAGCCTTAGTTTTACCATCTTTATGCTTTAAGATATAAGTGTTAGTCAATGGCAACAAATCAACAGGAGTTAAGGGATTGAATCCATAAACAATTTCAAATGGAGAATGCTTAGTAGTGTTATGGACAACCTTGTTATATGCAAACTCTACATGAGGTAAACATTTTTTCCAAGTCTATATGTTCTTTTTAATCATTGCTATCAAAAGAAAAGAAGAGTTATATTCAATACCTTAGTTTGCTCATCAGTTTGGGGATGGTATGTAGTGGAGAAAAGAAGTTTTGTGCCCACCCGATAAAGTTCTCCAAAAGTGGCTTAGAAATTTTTTGTCACGATCTAAAATAATGCTTCTTGGTAGTCCATGGAGATGCACAACTTCCTTAAAGAATAAGTCAACAACATGGCAAGCAACATCAACTTTCTTGCATGGTACAAAATGTGTCATCTTAGAGAATCTGTCCACCACCACAATGATGGAATCCTTTCCATTCCTTGTTCGAGGCAACCCTAAAACAAAGTCCATAGACAAGTCAATCCAAGGAAAATTAGGAATAGGTAAAGAAGAATAAAATTCATGCGGCATTACCTTAGACTTAGACTTCTTACAAACAATGCATCATTCACAGAATCTATGCACTTCATATTTCATGTGTGGCCAAGAGAAATGTTCATGCAGCATATCTAAAGTCTTTTGAACCCCAAAATGTCCCATTAAACCCCCTTCATGCGCCTCTTTCACAAGCAATTCCCTTATGGATCCTTTTGGCACACATAACCTTTTCTCTTTAAACAAATAATCATTATGCCTAAAGTATCCATTTCGAGCAATATGCACACATGCAAAATATTTAGAAGAGAAATCTAGATCATGTTCATACAATTCTTTAACATTCTCAAAGCCAATGAACTTGGTTTTAAAGGTAGAGAACAATGCATGCCTTCTTGAGAATGCATCTACTACCACATTGGACTTACCTTGTGCTTGATCACATATGGGAATTGTTCAAGAAACTCAACCCATTTGGCATGTCTCTTATTTAGCTTGCCTTGTGTAACACTGATTTTTATAATGTATGATTAAAAATTTAGTTAGAGATATTAGTTGAATTAAGTTGAAATTGTGTTATTTGATATGTTTATCGATTAATAATATTATGTTGTTAGTGCTTGATGTGTTATAGTGGGTTTAGATTGTTAGTTGTGAGAGTGTGAGACTTGGTAGTTATTTTTAATAAAAATAAATAATGGACTGTAGTTATAAAAAGGGGAGTGTCAAATAGCAAAGCTTTAAGTGATTCCAAAGCTTAAAATGCACAAGCTTCCTCTTTTCCACATATTTTTCACTTTTTCATCTTCCCCAAAGCTTTCCTTCAAGGTAGGGCTTTGCTACCCACATCGTTGGAGACTTTTCCTTTCATCAATTAGAGTTTCTTGGTTGTTTGTAGGAGTGGTAAGCTTTTTTCCTTCTTCCTCCCTTGACCTCCTTATTCCATTCTTTTTCTTCTTACCTTTTGTTAGAGTGACCCATTATGTATTTTGATGTAAAATCCATTTTTTAGCATTGTTTTGCGTTGTCTATGAGTTTGATGTGGTGGAGCTGATGATTGGAGGAAAACCCTTGGTAGAGCTCAAGATCCCCTTTTCTTTTCAAAATCTAGGTTGGAAATGGTGATAGGTAAGGGAAGCTAACCTATCTTTCTTATTTTATGATGATTATGGGTTTGAATGGTTTGAATCTTGTGTGTTCTTGTTAAGGTTTAGTGTTTATAAGCTTAAGGGATGATTATTGATGTGTTTGTTATGAGTTTCGATGTTTGGGCAACCATTAATGGGGTTAAAAACTAAGATTTTTGAAGAACTTTAGTTGTAGAATCTACAGAATTAGTTAGGCTAGAAATTTTATCCTCAACATAATTTTACCTCAAGCTAGAATTTATAGCCCAAGCCAAATGTTTAGCTAAGCTAAGTTTCCATACTTAAGCTAACTTGAGGCATTATGTTTTGTTTTACCTTTAATACTTCTTAAGAGTTTCCAAATGGATATAATGTGGTTTTATGAATCTTTATAATTATGTTAAAGTTGATTTTAAGTTGAGATTATGTAATTCATATTCATAGGTGTATTTGGTGATTATGAGAATTCAAGGTATTTATAATATGTATGTGAGAAAATATAATTGTGATCTTGTTGAATGTATTATTAAGAAGATTATGATGTTTTTAGAAATTTAAAATTGATTGCTGGTGAGATGATGATGTATGTGATATGAATATGAACTTGCTTTGGAATTGTCCCTATATGTTAAAAGAAGTTAGCTATGTCATTTGGGGAGACTTTTGTTATTAACAAAAAATGGTATACTTGGGAAGGTGAGTTCCACGCCAGGACTCCATCCCACTAAAGCGACATAAGGGTCTTGCCTAGTGGGGATCTTCTCAAGCACCACCCATATATTTTGACTCTGGATGCCATGTTAGGGTGTTAAGAACCACTCCCCAAGAGGATTGGTGACCTTTTAGTGTATAGGAGATGAAATGTTGTTGTTGTTGGTGATAGTGTGAAACTTGGATACTTAAGACAGACCATGAGTGAGATGGTGGGTACAGAGGTGCTGAATCTCAAACTTCAAGTAATCCAAGTCTTGTTATTGTTATGTGGACTATTGATATGTATTTGGATCCTTAAGTTAGGCCATTGGAGATGGTGAGTATGGAGGTAACATACCTAGGACTGTAGAGGATTCCAAATATGTGTTGTTGGTATATGGTGGGTGCATAGTTGGTGTACAGAAATATACCTTGTGTGCACAATTGGTGCACGAGCATATGAGTAGACACGTAAGTTGGGAGTGCTAGGTAGGCTCTCAACTTAGTGCTGGGGGTTTTCGTGATGGCTAACAAGAATGGGCTTATAAAATAGACGAGTGGGTGAATCCGTATAAATGTTAGGTTTTGCAAACTTACAAAAGTAAACCAATATATACACTTGTCTATTTTCGATAAAACCACACCTCCCATACATGATTAGTTCAAGGAACTCCCTAAATGGTCAGATAGTGAGAGTATGTTATGGGATGGGGCCTATGGGGGATCGCTCATATTATGTTGAGTCTCAATGGAGCAGATTTAGTGTCTATTGTTAAGGTTAATTAATGACTTTTGAAGATTGTGGTATTTGATGACTAGATGTAACAAGGTGTGATGGTTTATGTTGCGATAGATTTGTGTTGTATGATTTGGTTGAGATTGTTGTGCCATGAAGTTATTAGTTAGTTTTCTCCTTTCCATAATTTGAATTGCCTTATTTGTATATGTATTTATTATGGTAAGCTTATCCTTACATGTGGCACGTGTGGTTGTCACTATGATGATCCCAACCTTGACATACAGGGGAGCAGATGGGTTCAGGTGGAGTTGTTGTAAATGGAACGCGCACAAGCTTGAAGCTGTATTTTCCTCCTTCTTTTCTTTGGCTTTGTGTTATGTATGGATAGCTTAGGTTTATGTTAAACTTTTGTTGCAAGTTTTATATTATTGAAGTTATATTTCTTTTTATAAACAGTGAAGTACCATGAGACTTAGCCTGGTTTTACAAACTCATGATTTATACTTTAAGCTTTGAATAATATTTATTGATTTTGGAAATCGAGAAAAGTTCACAACCTTTTTCATAGTTTAATGAAAGAGGTTTTTTTTATAAAATAAAATAAAATCTTTCTTTGGTTAGTTATGTAAATAAAAGTGGGATGTTACACCTTATCCCTTTAGATGCTTCAAGGACTCATGATCACTATGCATAACAAATTCTCTGGACAAAAGGTAATGCTGCCAAGTTTGTAATGCCCTTACCAATGCATACAATTCCTTGTTATATGTAGAATAATTAAGAACATCCTCATTTAGTTTTTCACTAAAATAAGCAATAGGATATCCCTCTTACATCAAAACAACCCTTATTTCAAAAGATTTGACAAAATTAGGCAATGCAAGAATAGGTGCATGATTCAATTTATCTTTTAGTGTAGTGAATGCATGTTCTTGTTTCTCCTCCCATTTAAATCCCACATTTTTCTTGACAATTTCATTAAGAGGTGTAGTCAAAGTGCTAAGTCTTTAACAAACCTCCTATAGAAACTAGCCAAGCCATGAAAGCTTCTTACCTCATTTACATTTTTGGGGTTTGGCCACTCTTAAATGGCTTTTGTCTTCTCTCGATCAACCTACACTCCTTGTGAACTAACAACAAAACCAAGAAAAATCACATGATTCATATAGAACACACATTTTTCCATGTTAGCATACAATTTTTCATGCCTAAGAGCCTCTAAAGAACACCTCAAATGCACAATACGATCATCATAGAGTTTGTTGTAAATCAAGATATCATCAAAATAAACTACAACAAACTTTCTTAGAAATTCCCTTAACACATGGTTCATTAATCTCATAAAGGTACTAGGAGCATTGGTTAACCCAAAGGGCATAACCAACCATTCATACAACCCATATTTAGTTTTAAATGTTGTCTTCCATTCATCCCCTTCTCTAATCCTAATTTGAGGATATCCACTTTTCATATCGATTTTTGAGAAAATACAAACATCATGCAATTCATCCAACAAATCATCTAATTTAGGAATGGGATGCCTATACTTTATTTTATTAATGGCTTTACAATCAATGCACATCCTCCAAGTTCCATCCTTCTTAGGCATTAGAATGACTGGAACTACACATGGACTTAAGCTTTCTTACACCCACCTCTTTTGCATCAAGTCTTCAACTTGCTTTTGAATCTCCTTGGTTTGTTAAGGATTACTCCTATAGGCTGGCCTATTAGGCAATGAAGCTTCTAAAATGAGATCAATTTGATGTTCTATGCCTCTTAGAGGAGGAATACCATGAGGCACCTCTTTGGGAAACACATCTTCAATTTCCTACAACAAAGAAGAAACTTCATTTGAAAGAGGGTTAGTAGGACTTGAATCTTTTAAATTACTCTTTTTACCCAAGAGTAAGAACATTGGCTTTTTTAAATGCATAGCTTTTTCACCTTTTTTCCTTTTATAAATAGATTTGATGCCTTTCTCTCTTTTTCTTGATTTCTTCCACCTGTTTTTTCCTTTTTCTTTTCACTCTCTTTTTCCTTTCTTTCTTACTTTCTCTTATCTCTCATTTTTGTCTAATCCTCACCAATTTCTCTTGGAGTCAAAGGTGCAAAAGTAGTCTTGTGTTCTTTATGTACAAAAGAGAACTTATTAGGGTAGCCATCATGCATAACTCTCTTGTCATATTGTCAAGGTCTCCCAAGAAGTAGGTGGCAAGCCTCCATAGGCACCACATCACACAAAATAGCATCTTTATATTTACTAATTAAAAATCCTACTTCAACTTGCTTGTTCATTGTCATCTCACCACCTTCACTAAGCCATTGAAGTTTGTAAGGTGGGTGTGGTCTAATCTCCAAATTCAGTTTTGAAACCAACCTTGCACTAGCCACATTAGTGCAGCTCCCACCATCAATGATCAATGAGCACAACTTCCCTTGGATGATGCACCTTGTGTGGAAAATATTTTACCTTTGGCTTTCATCCAAGTCCTTTGCTTGGCTACCTAACAACCTCTACATAATAAACAAATCTCTTTCTGCTTCTTTTTCCTCACCATGCTCCTCTTCATCACTAGGTGGAGCAGAATCTGAAGAAGATTCACTAGTAATCTCCCCATCATCTTTAAGTAACATAGTCTTCTTAATTGGACACTCTGAAGCTATGTGACCTCTCCCCAAACACCTGAAGCATTTAATCTCGCTACTCCTTGTCTTTTTAGAGGATTCCTTGGGTTTAAGTTGAGTCCTTTGAGGTGCAGCAGTGGGATTGCTTGAAGAAGTACCTCTCCCCTTCTTATTTCTTTCCTTCCAACTTGGAG
This sequence comes from Amphicarpaea edgeworthii, assembly GCA_014843725.1. NCBI lineage: Eukaryota > Viridiplantae > Streptophyta > Magnoliopsida > Fabales > Fabaceae > Amphicarpaea > Amphicarpaea edgeworthii. Next base: position 13,216,492 of record CM026324.1, read on the forward strand.
AATGAAAGTTAGAAAAGCTCCTTCTCATGGCACCCTTTATCTTGAGTTGTTGTTCTACCTTAGCAGCTTGATGCATTGATTCCTCTATCACCACATAATTCTACAACTCCACAATATCCCTTGTATCACTACTCAGCCCATGTAAGAAACGTGCCACAATAGACTCTTAATCTTTATTAACATTGGCTCTAATCAAGGACACCCATTTCTTTATAATACTCATCTACACTCTTGTTATCTTCTGTGAGCCTTTGAAGCTTGTTGTGAAGGTTTCTATGATAATGAGAATGAACAAATCTTCTAATTAACCTCTTCATTTCCTCCCAACTATTTACCAAAGGTTCTCTATATCTAGCCCTCTCCATCTATAATTAGTCCCACCAAATGAGAGCATAATCAATAAACTCCATGGCTGCCACCTTCATCTTCTTATCTTCTATATAATTATGGCATGCAAATAATTACTCTATCTTCATCTCCCACTCCAAATAGGCTTTCGGATCACTTTTTCCTCTGAATGGTGGTATGTTGAGCTTCACTCTCTCAATTTTGTCTTCTCTAGCATCACCCTCATTATCTCTTCTCCTTCTACCTCCATTATGATTCCCTTGATTTTCTAGTTGTTCAATTCTCCCATATAACTCATATGTATGCTCCCTCAACATTGTTTGCATTTGAGTTGCAATGGCATCAATTAGCAACCTGTTGTTTCCCCCAAGAGGGTTACCTTCACCACTCGTACCTATCATAATTCAAGCAAAAGAACCAATGAAAGTAATAGGACCTCATCACACTTCTCACATGTTTACACTCTTAAAGATGTATCACTCGTATTTGTTGCTTTCAATCAAGCTTTTGTGTAATGTGCTCTCTTGCCTTTTACCACTCAAATTTTCCTTTTTGAGTTCTTAAAAGAAGTCAACCTCCAATCCACACAATAGACCAAAACCAAGTGACAAGCAATCAACTAAAGTCAAGAAATAAAGGACAACTCAAACAAAGGATCAAGAAAAACAAGTGGAAGACTAAAAAAAAAGATAGACACAAAATGATGATAGTCAATTCAAGAGAGACAAAATTGGCATAAAACTATATGAAAAATTAAGAAACTAAGCAAGTGGTGTAGAAGGACTTGTATTGGGCAAATTTCTCTATCTTTTTTTTCTATTTTTTTTTTTCAAGTCTCATTTTTTTCACTTTTGCCCCCAATATTTTCTTTTTTTAGTCCTCAACTTTAGAATATTTATAAAAACACCCAAACTCACTTAAACACAATTTTTATGAATCAAATTAAAGGGTTTTGCCAAAGTCACTCAAGAACACTTCCCAATTTCTAGAATTCAACAAGAACACTAATGTAGAATTGTGACTCAAAATTCAAATGCAACAACATGGAAATAGATCAACCAAGGATGAACAAAAAACACTTAATGGAATTGAATAATAAAAAGTGACACAAGAGTACCTAAATTCAACCAACCAGTACACTTAATTCAAACCAACAATAAAACTCAATTTAGAAATTGGCACAAATTCAAAGGCACCAAACCAAATTAATTGAATAGTACTCTACTCAGAAAATCAGAATACTACAACATTATAAAGGATTAAGATAATCGAGATCAATAATTTGAAACATCAGTTAAACCAATGAGAATTGAACAAACTAACCCAAGCAAATTCAAAGCACTAGGACAAAACACCAGACAAAAAAAGTGACACACAATCAGAACAAGAAACTAACCAAAAGCATAGCTCTAGACACAATGACAAAAGGAAAGACACATATAGACTCCATATGAATGAACAATAAACTATTACCAAAATTAACACAATGGTCAGCAAGAGCAACGGCACCACTTCACAAAATGTTTGATGCCACCAATTAACGTGATTTTGAATTGCAAGCTCGGACACAAATTAATATGAATTTGATTCTGAAACAAGCTTTGATTACCAAATGATAAGAATCGAAATGCAAAGGTGCCACAATTCTAAAGGATTGATAAGTTATTGAGAAAGATCGCCACAAGGGTTAAGGTCCTTGATAAGATTAGATATTGACTCAGTGAAGAACCCTAAAGAAACAATTATCTCAATTGAAAATTCCAAATTCAATCTTCAAAGTCTATCCATTCATTTTCCATTTGAAACTCTTTTTATATGGTAACAACGCAAATCACTAAGTTTAATAAAAAGCCCAACATAAAGTAACCCAATAACAAACTAAAACTTATAAAAAAATAAAATAAGGTTAAAATGGGCTTAAACACATTGCAACTTTAACCCACTTATTTAGCTTAAGAAAATGGTCCAAAAGTGAATTAAATAAAATTGCAACCCTCTTTAATATTTATGGTCTTCAATCTAAATGCAACAAATTATTTTGGGTTGCCCTACTTCACATTTTGGGTCTTCAACTTTGGAGCCTTCTTTAGCTTTCTTAGCTCTTGCTCTTGTCATTGGTCTTCCTCTTAATCCTTGGACATTGCTTATCATTGGACTTTTTGTTCCTTCTTCAATCATGCCTTCTATGTTCTCATCAGCGTGGTTATGGAGGAGAAGAAGAGACTACTTTAGAAAGCACACACACAATGCCATCATTCTGACTGATAACCATTGTTATTAATCATAATTGATTCTTAATTCACATTAGTTATCTTACTTTTTTCTTATTTGATACTTTATTTGACCTTGATTAATAAGGATTTAACCAACTGTTAGGATTTAATTTCATATATTTATTTTGTTAGGATTTTATTACTTTTTATGTTATTTTTTGTAGGAAATGAATACATTGAAGCAAATTTGAAGCAATACCACTTTCTTAACTCGCTGAGCGAGTTGGGCTTTACACAGTTAGGCAAAAATAGAGGAATGCACCTATTTAAAGCTAGTTAAACACCAAGGATGCTACATTTTTGGAGAGAGAGTTCTACGCTATTGAAGGCTAGAGCTCAAGGGTGCAATTGCAATCAACCACTTCACTCTTCCAATTCCAAACAGTTTTTATATTTTATTTTAGATTCCTCATGTCTATGAGGAACTAATTTTCCCATTGTTGGGAATTTGGTGAACTAGACGACTCTTCATGTAATTCATTCTTATTATTTATTAAGTTTTATTCCATTGTTTGTTCTTATTTCTACTCTTAATTTTTGCTTTATAGTTAGGCCTACAATAGTTGCATGTGTTATAGATTTAACTATTATTGGAAAATACTTTTAAATTATGATTTGATAGAGGTTCCTAATAGACTCTATTACTAGACATAGAGTAGCATCTATTAGCCTTTTCATGAACTTCCATTCTTGATCAAGATATTTAGCTTGACTTGCTAAGGAATTAGGAGTTAAGTTAAGCAACTTAGGTTAGGTTTTTTAATGTGAGACATCACAGTTAAAGCATATAGGTCAAGAAACAATGCGTATGAATTCTGAGTAGAGAAAATCCATATAATTACATTAATCGGAAGTTTAGTAAAACCAACCCCCCAACTTTTTTTACTCTTGATTACAAATCTTATCTTTTAAAATTCCAATCATATATTTATCTTTTGCTTATTTTATATTAAGTATTTTAGTTATGCATATTATCCTTATCCTTATCAAATCAATTAATTATTCACTAGATATAATATTAGATTGATAGTTTAATACTAACAAATCTTTGTGCATACAATCATTGGACTTTGTCCGGTGTATTACTTGACAAATCTAGTACACTTTCCAAAAGTCTTAATAAGGGAAAAGTGCTTAGGTAGGTTTCACAAGAAACCACTGATGTATGTTGGGGTCTAATCGAAACTAGAAGGTACCTTGTAAATCGTCTTTGCCTAAAGCAGTCCTATATTCTTTTAAGATGCATGATGATAAATTCGTGGGAGAGAAATTAGATTTGTTTAATAAGTTGATATTAGATCTAGAGAACATCGATGTCACCAAAGAAGATGAGCATCAATCCTTATTATTGTTGTGTTCTTTACCTAAGAGTCACTCCCATTTTAAAGAAACCTTGTTGTTTGGAAGAGATTTTGTTTCCCTTGATGAAGTACAAGATGCATTGAATTCTAAGGAATTAAATGAAAGGAAGGAAAATAAATATTTTTCACAACTAGAGGCAAGAATTTCAAGAAAGATGGTAAAACTGATAAGAAACAAAAACCTAAAATCTAAAAGAGTGGTGGAGGGAATGTCTTCACTATAAAATGTTATCATTGTGAGAAGGAGGGTCACACAAGAAAGGTTTGTCTTGAAAGGCTAAAGGGTGGTGAAAAAAAGAAGGATTCCAAAAATGTTGTAACTGTCCAAGATGATAGATATTAATCAACTAAAGAATTGGTTGTGTCTAAAAGAATCCAAAATTTGAATGGATAATGGACTCTAGGTGTTCATGGCACATGACACCAAACAAATCTTGGTTTGAACATTCTCTAATAAAGCAGATGGGTTGGTTCTTCTTAGAGATAACAAGCCCTGCAAAATTGAAGGAATTCGGTCTATAAGGTCCAAACTTCATGATGAGGCTGAAAGGATTTTCACTGAGGTAAGATATTTGCCTAATATGAAGAGAAATCTAATCTCTCTTGGTGAATTTGATAAGAGAGATTATGTGTTTAAGGGTGAGAAGGGAATGCTTATTGTAGTTAGAGATTCTACAATTTTCATGAGGGGAATTATGAAGAATGGAGTGTATTTTGTTGATGGTGAAATTGTGGTTGGTTCTACAGCCACTGTAAATAGAAGTGTTTTGACTAAAACTGAGCTATGGACCGATCTTTTTGTGCAGTTTGACTTGAATCCCTGGACCAATTCATATTTGTCAACTAATGGCCTTCAATCAAAGTGCTTATTGAGTGTGGCAAGTTTTTTAGTTTGGATTTTATTTATTTATTTATTTATTTTTGTTTGAGTAATTTGTGATGGTTAAAGTTGCCACAATTTATATAATCCTTTAAAAATAATAATAAATTTAATGTCACATAATTATTTAACGGTTAAAATTGACAGATGGATTAAAAACTAGGAAGGAAAAAAAGTTAAAGGAATATGATTAGTCTAACAAAAAGTTTTGAGAACAAAATCATACTTTACCCTAGAGTTTAAAGGTAGTGCACTAATAGTGTAAAGGTAATTACAACCCTCCATTTATGATAAATCAGTTGACTTTTATAAAATTATTTTAAAAGTGAAACTAATTAAGAATTGTGATTGCCTGATAATATAAGTGCATTACATTTAAATTCTATAATATATATATATATGGGACAACTCGTATGAGAATTGCGTTTTTATGTAAGAATGAGAACGGAGTTTCTCATCCGTTAGATTTATATAAGCAATTAAATAAAATTTGGGGACTAAAAAGGGTATTAAGTTTTAAAATTTTATTCACACATTATAATATACATATTTTTTATTAATTTTTTTATCTTTTATAAAATATATATTTAAATTTTATAATATTTATATGTAAGGACCCTTAACAATGGTTTCATCCCACACCTTTAACCATTGGATCACAATTAAAAAAAAAAAAAAAAATATATATATATATATATAACTGAGATTAAAATAACAAATTTTATTGGATCAAATATTATTTTTAATATTAATCTAATTATTAAAATGATTTGTTCTCATATTTTCTATTCTCACTTAAAACATTTCCTAAGAAACCGGATAACTTACTATTCATTTAAATAAATCAATTCTCTCTCTTCAAACATGGCTTACCAACATTAATTGTATAATTTTCTCTCCTTTCTCACCTGCATTAATTTCTTTTCTTTTTTTTCTCTTCTCTTTTATTTCTCTACCAATAATAGTAAATTAAATGATTTTAGTAAACACATTTTTATTAAAAAAAATATCAAATGTAATAATTTGAATTAAAAAAAATTATAATTAATTTAATATGAAAAACTATGCTTCAAATAATAAAAAAATGCTTCAAACCAGTAATATTACGTCAAATATAAAATATAAATATTGCGTCAAAATATTAGGTTGGTTTTACCTCAAAAAGTATATCAAATATATATAGTTTAATATGAATAATATGCATCAAATAAAAAAAATATCTTTTATTTGAAGCATATTAAATAAAAAAAATATTACGTAAAAAATGTTAATTTCCTTTTACGTAAAAAAATATTATATTATCAAAATAACATTAGATGGAGGCAGGAGGCATATTAAATTAGTGTAGTATAATAATATTTTATATTAAATATATAGTATGTTTTCATTAAAATTAGTGCATTTGATATATTTTTAATAAAAATATGATTATTAAAATCATCTAATTTAAGATTATTTGAAGAGAAAAAGAAGAAAAGAGAAAATGAGAAATTAATAAATTAACGTAGGTGAAAGAATTATGTAACTAATGTTGGTTAGTCACGAGAGAATTGATTTATTTAAATTAAATAATAAATTACTTGCAATAAAAAAAACAGTAATTCTAAAAGAATAGAGTTTTTTTTTCAGTTTTTTAAAACAATTTTTCATTTTTTAAAAATTATAAACTTATAAAATTTATTTGGTTAATCAATTTTTAAAAAATTATTTTTTTATTTCAGTTTTTAAAACTAAAAAATTAAAATAATTTTTATGTGTTTTACTTTTTTATTTTCTCTTTACATATAGTCTCACATCTTTTATTTTAAGAATAAAAAGTAAAATGATAATAATTTTACACACAAATCTCACATCTTTCATTTTATCTTTCTTGTATAAGTTTCATATTTTTCTTACACAAATCTCACATTTTTTTAATTTATCTTTCTCTAGTAATAATTTTTAAATATCAAATAATTTTTTTCTTTTTAAAAATAATTTTTAAAAATAAAAATTAAAAAGCCTTTCGAACATTTCTTAAATTCTATCTTTTTCATTATATTTTATGATTTAACGATGGTAATAAGTCATTTATCTTTCTCATTAAATTAAAAAAAATGAATAATGATAATAGATGGTAACTTTGTTAGAGCTACTAAAGTTGTTGGACAAATAATTGGATTCAGTGCTTATTTATTATAAGATGGCAAGATGAAGCCACGTGGAGATTGCAGCTGATGTGGCATCATCTTAGTTGTCCACGTAGCGTGTGTATATCATTTTCGAGAAATAAAATTTGTCGTGTCTCATGCACAATTCATGTGGCCTCTTCCAATAACCATTTGCCACTTTCCAAAAGTAAACCTCAAAAATTTTATGAGTCATTAATAGCAGAATGTAGAGAGGTGCAATCCATTAATAACGTGATACTTACGTGCCTACAGTTTCTTGTCTCACTCTCTTTATTATTTCTTTTATTCTTAATTTTAGAGAACTTTTGTTACTATCATCATCATGAATCACTTTAAAAAATTTTAAAAATACGTTTCCTTTTTTAATATTATATTTGATACATTTTTAATATTAAAAAAAATAAAGGAAGTTACTGTAACATTTCAGGAGGTTTTTTTTTAATAATTATACAAGTATTTTTTATTTTTTTTTAATTATTATTTTCGTCTTTCCTAAAAGATAGTAATGTAATATTTTTAGGTTACTGCTATATTTTGAAACATATATGAAATATTAGTATAATGATTTTAAAATTCAAAGAGGGGTTAGTATAAGAAAAAAAATGTAGAGTTATATATAATTTGTAACACTTTTTGATATTTAATACCACAAGTGTCAGACTCCCAATTTACTAAGTTAACTACTAGTTTCACTCATAGTGCGCATAACTATTGGCCTAAATTGTTTTTACACATGAATGCATCAACTTTTAATGAATTTTAATCAAGATGGATACTAGTAACACACTCTTTAAACATTTTTATTCTCCTTAATTAAAATTCATTAAAAATTATAAAATCAAGGTGAAAGGATGAAGTTCACCATCCTCATTTCTAATAAATTTTAATCAATTAGATAGTATATATAAAATATTTTGTTAGAAAGTATAATTTTAACATTTTTCTTTTTAATCAATTAAAAAAGTGTGGATGGAAATGTGTTAAGAGAGATTGTTACGGATTATATTATCATTTATAGAATAAAATAATATTAATGAAGCATAAAAGTAATGTTAAATTTTACTTGCATTTCCTTAAATAAAAAAATATTTTGTTTTTTAAAATTTTATGTAAAATCTTCATATGACAATTATATTGAGCCAAAAATTCGTTAAAATGAACAAAATTTGTACAAGAAAAAGAAAAGTTTACGTAAAATATATAAATGTAATGATTAATTCTCACATTTATATAAGACTAAATCAAATAGCAATAATTATACTGTTATTGTGTGATCTAAAAAATTATGTATTCATTTCATATGTCAAATAATGATATAATTGTTGTTGAATGATTTAAACTACCTACTCCAATTTGCAATAAAGAAAGAGACGGATATTTTCAATTCATTCTCATTTATTGCTTAATCTTTTTTATTCCACCTTTTCATTTATTTATTTATCTAACACAAAATTCTTTGTACCAAACAATAAGCCCCAATAGAAAGATAGCTTAAGGTCAACAACAACATCATCAAGATTCCCCTAAAGTGAAGTTTTTCCGATTTATCTTAAGTCAATACTGTTCTTCCAAGCAATAACACATTTTTATACAATAATCTTTAAATTAATGATAAAGATTAAAAATAGTTTAATTTACATTTATTATTAATTTTTTTTATAAGCCAAACACTTTCATTTAATAAAAATATTGAAACACGCATAACATAAAGATTGAAAGGCAAGCAAATATAACTTATTCAGTATATTTCTATATACAAGATTTGTTAATCTATTTTCTTTAGTACAATTATCTTAAAACATAACTTTAAAATACAATTTATTAACACATTTCTCTTAAAATATAGATAGATGTAATTTCTTTTTATCAAATTATTGACATAGAATATTCACCTACTTTGAATGTTCGTGACTAATCCGTCCAAAAATTTGTGTGTTCATTTTTAATCAGATTTTTTTTTCTTTTCAATCAAATTTTAGAGCTTATTTTAAAATATCAGATTTATTATCATTATCACTTTTAGCATAAGAATTATAAAATGGATTGAGTAATAAAAGAAAAAGTAAAAAAAAAAAGGAAAGAATAGATAACGGATTCCAATTCCCTAATATTTATAACAAATACTAATAAACTATTATTTATTACTTTTACCAATAATATGAGGTAAGAAAATTATTAAAAAAAAAGTTATCGTATGAATGACGTAACTACGTAAACATAGAGAGAGACACATAACCCTGAGATTTCTTGAGCTTGATTGACAACGCAAGCTTGAGAACCATACATCGACCCACTTCACGAAGCAGAGCACTACATATTTTGTGCCAATAAAGGGAAATTTATGACCATTTTCCGTAGAAAAAAAAAAACCATTTAGGATTAAATATTTAAATTCAGAAGAATAAGAAGAATATATAACAGAATACACAACAAACAAACAAACAGAGTAGACAAAAAAATAACCCAAAATGAAACAAAGCCGTGCCAAACCCCTCAACAAAAAACTACAAAGGGCTTAGAACACAAAAAAGAAAAAAAAAAACAATAGTAGTAAGTTACATTATAAATAAAGAACGTAATACGAAGAACAAAATTTATGCAAGTATTTTGTACAGTAATTTTGGCCTGAAGATCTTTAATCAAAATTTGAGCTTTATCGCTAATAATTAATCATTATGATAAAACTCTGATTTTAATTAAAAGAATCAGCACCAAAACACTTGAAATAATACTCCACTTAAATTTTGTCAAATCACAAAAGCATCTGAAAAAGAGAAAGAAGAAGAAGAAAACAGAAACAGAGAAAAGAAAGAAAAAAATCTCAGTAATCCCACAGAGAAGTCTCAAAACTAGTGGCAACCTCACTCTCGGGCATTGCAAACGCATCTGCATGATCAGAACCATCGTACGTTGTATGCAGCCACGGTATCGGAAAGCTATGATACATCCACGTGTCCTGCGAGTCCATAAAAACGAACTCATTATCCAATTCGTAAGTATTCGTTTCCAAAGGCGGCAGCTCGATGATCTCGCAGAGCTCCTCGGAGGCCGCGGATAAGTCCGCGACCGAGGACAACGACGATGACGGAGAAGACATTGAAATGTTCGAAGAGGAAGACAAAGAGGAAGGCGAAGAAGAAGAGGAAGAGGAAGACATGTCCATGTGGGCGGCCTTAGATGCGGCGGCCTGCACGTCGCGGGGGGCCAGGGACGCCGGGCGGGGGAGCGAGGCGGCGAGCTCCGGGAAGTTGAGGATGGCGCTGTTCCCCTTTATGCTGAGGGCCGCCACGTCGTGCGCCCTCGCGGCCATCTCCGGCGTGGGGAATGTGCCGAGCCATATGCGCGATTTCTTCCGCGGCTCCCGGATTTCGGACACCCATTTCCCCCAGTTCCGCATGCGCACCCCTCGGTACACCGGGTGCTTGTTCGACTCCCGGTCGCGTTTCTCTGTTTTGGAGGAGTCTGACGGTGGTAATGACGAAGACGGTGACAATGATAATAGTGGTGAAGATGATGGTAAGAACGAGGTAGAGCTGCTCTCGGTTTCGGAGTTATTCCGGGCTGAAACTCTCATTGTAAGAGGTTTTAAATTGCGATCGCGATCGAGTTACTACCACAATTGTAGTTGTGTACCTTAATTTGGAACGATGGTTGAAATGAAATTGTTTAGGATTCAGATAATCAACTGGGTCAAATCTAGCCGAATGAACTAGTCTCTCACAACATCAATTTCGTCGAAGAAGTGTTCACATTTAACATTTGATTGTGTTCGAACAAAAGCAAAGGATTAAGGCAAGTCAAGACATGAGAGAAGTTTTTATGAGGAGTTTAGAAGGAGAGGAGCAGGAAGGGGGAATAGCAAGGCATGCAAGGGAGCAAGAAATTGATGATGAGCCATGCTTGATTTTTTTATTATTATTATTTTTTTTTTCAATTTATGAGTCACTTGTGAAAGAGTGATATATACACTTTATAAAGGGTGAATATAGAGAGAGAGAGGTTGAAGGGGCCCACAAGGGAAATGGGTCACTCTGCTTGCCCCGGTGGGTACAAATACACGATGGGTCACCCTTTCTTTGTGCCACGCAAATTTGCTTTTGGTTTTGCAGCACTGTTCACTTCACTTCATTTCCTCAACAACCTGATCTTTAACCAGCCCTTGGTTTCTTTCACCCACGTTGTACTGTTCATTTATCCCTTATCCGTGTCTTCGTTCAAGATCACACAGCTTTTCAGCACAATTATACATACCACTACTCACTTACCCCCCTCTCTCTCTCTTTGTAGTGTATCTATCTCCAATTTGCCCTTTTTTCCCTATTGCGATCTACTATTACTACTCATAATCATAATCATTATTATTATTATTATTATTATTTTGCATATGGTGGTGTATGTAATGTAACTTATTCCATTCGATATTCGATCAATCGAGAAGAGAAGATATAGTGGTGAAAAGAGAAGAAAATGATGAAAAAGTAGTGGATTCTATTTTTTCTACTGAAAAAAATAATAAAATTTAATGAAAATACATTCATAATGTGAAATAGTAATATCTCTTATCTTTAGTATAAACAACAAAATAAGTTTTTTTTGTCTTTAATATAAGCAATCTGACTGACTATTAAAGTTTTGTATGATAAAATTTATTGGATACCATTAAGTTATTATTAGCTCTATTTCCTATGTATTCACTTACTTTTGGAAATTGAAGAGACATGGTTATAATCACTTAAAGTAAATGATATTATTGGAAAGAAAAAAATAAATGAAGATATAATTAATTAAAATAACTACTCTCCTTGGTCCTGAAGATATAATTAATTAAAATATATTAAGACCAAAGGTAGTATTACATTGTATATAAAGTGTATTTAGATGCATTATAAGTACTTCTAAGATATGAAAATAAGAAGAAAAAATAAAATTAGCTTATGAAGTTAAAATTATCTTTTTCAATAGTTAATTAGTGGAAGTTCTTTCAAATAGATTCATTTAAAAGATGTGGAATTTTTATAAATTATCTATTGAAGAAGACAATTTTAACTTTTAGATAAGTTAATTTTATTTTTTCTTCTTCTAGAAGTCTTTATAGAGTAATATGTCCAAACATATAGTCAAACAATCACAATCTCCATGTATAATAAATCGTTTATAAAATAATTTTACAAAATAAGTCAATTCTTTATTAAAAAATATAAGTTGGTTTAGTTGTTAAAAGATATGTCGCGAGCTAAGATTTTTTTCACTAACATTTCTATAAAAAAATAATATTTTCTCATAAAAAAAATATTATAGTCCTTTATTCATGATAATTAGAAAAACTAACCATTAAAAAAATTATTCCATTCGAATTTGGTAGAAAGATTGGTTGGTGGATTTATGGATGTAAGTGGTGACACGTGATCCCACTAATTAATAATATGATTAGGCTATCATTAATGCTTTTTTTTTTAATAATATAGGCACCATGCTGCGTTAAGTCTTCCCTGTGAGCTCTTTTGATTACGTGTTTAGGGGTACTAATAGAAAAGGAGCTCTTAATTCTTTGGCCCCAATTAACTTCAACCCAAACGTGATTGAACTAACTAACTATGTATATCATTCCATTATCATCATGTGCAATCATAATCATCATCATCATAAGGTTCTATTACATTCATATTTGGCTGTTAACCGATTAATTAAAGCACTAATCAGAAATAGTAGTTCATTTAATTTGTTGAGCAATGCTTGTGCTAAATAACTTTGGGTATATACTATGAGTTTAAAGTTGGTGCATCCTACAATTACAATTTTTTATTGATACTAAATCAATCAGGGGTGTATTTGATGATGATTATTTAAGATTTTAAAGATTTTTTTTTATATATAAATGTCTTGGGTATTTAATCAGGATTATAAATGATAAAAAATAATTTGCTGGTATTCAATCAAGATTATCAAGATTTTTTTTAGAAGGCAATGAAATCTTATAATATTTGATTGAAATTTTGAATAATTTAAAAAAAATAATTGATTATTCAAAATCATAAAAATTTTGAAGGATTGTTTTTTTAATTGAATTTTAATGGATTTTATATACTTTTTAGTTGATCATATAAATACCAAATCCAGCAAACAATCTTATCTAACTTCAAGAGACTTTTCTTTTTTATCATAGACTTTTTTATTTCATTCCCTCGCTTTAAAGGCGTGGCATAATCTCCCACCCACACGTTTTTCTGTTTAAATGCGAGACTTTTCATATGATTAATGTGTTTATATCCCTAAATTACTACGAATTTTCTTATAAGCCTACATCACCTAATTAATGTAGTCCACCATCTCATTTCACTTTAGGTTCATAAATTCCTAATGAAATAAACATCTTCATAAGAAAAGTAAATCTAAGCCTGGGAAAATTTTAATTCAATCGGGACAAACAATCAAGTTAAAGTTTAAAGACCTTTTTAAATTATTGCAGTCAATTTTAGAAAAATACACAACTTAATGATATTTTCAAGCATACTCTTATTGGAGTGTGTTTAGTAGTTTTGAATGTTTTTTTTTTTTTTAAATCCATAGAGTTTTTTTCAAATCTTATAAATCTGTGAAGTTCTTTCAAATTTTATATTCTAAATCAAAACTACAAAATCTTAATCACAAAAGTATTTAAAAAAAAATCTTAAAATTTTTTAGTTTCTTATAAAATCTTAAAAATTTTTAAGACTTTTTTACCAAAAAGTCTTTTAAAATATTTTAATCTAATATACCCCTTTAATTTTTATTAAACTATTTTAAAAACAATAGATTGTGATAGTCTAATTTTTATTAAACTATTCTAAAAATCATACAAAAGGATTGAGGGTCCCCCCCCCCCCCCCCCGACATTTTTGAATTTTTTTTTATAGTATATATAATATTATAATAATTTTATTTAATTAATAAATTATATTTTTTATAATAAAAAAATTAGTTCAAATATTATTTATTTTTTCTTTTTAATAATATCTTCTTTTATAATATGTTATTTCTATTTTAAAAGTTATAATTGAATAATTGTATTTGAAATCAATTAATTCTATTAGTCTTTCATTTTTTTTTAATTGACTTAAGGATTATAATTTATTTATTAATAGAATATTTTTAAAAAAAAAAATGATTAATATAGATACCATTTTCTATCTCATAAAAAGTATTTGTGACATGTAAATTAAAATTAATGATTGACATATAATCTTAGATCTATATATAAAAAAAAAAAGATGTTTAAAATAAATGTATTTTATATTATATTTTCTCTTACTAATTATGCTAATATTTGGGAAAATATTGAATATAGAAAAATAGCATATATAATTTCCATATTTTTCTTTAACTATATTTATTTTCAATAAGTTAAATCATAGATTCTCTCGATGTATTAAAAAATTTGATAGAAAATTTTTCAAAGTTTGATCGTATAAAATTTTTTTAAGTCAATTTTTATAGTAATAGTATAAAATGAAAGTTATTCGCATTTTACATTATTAGTTTCGGACTAGAAACTGAGGATCAATTCAAATCGGAATACGATAAATGGATTTATTAGAATTCATAAAGGAGATTTTAGATTTATATAATTCAATTATATGATTCAATTAGATGTCAAATCAGTAATACTTGTTATATTATTTTTGTTTAGAAAAATATTTATTATACTCAAGTCATAATTAGAGAAATATTTAGATTGAAAATAAACTACTGGAAAAATCAATATAAATTTAACTATCAATAATTTTTATAATATTTCAAAATGTATGTTTTAATATATTATTAATATAGTTAATGCTTTATAATATATATAATTATGCATAGTTTATATATTAGATTCGGCTATAAGATTTTGGCTTAAATGGGCTTAATTGATATTTTTAGTTTCTCAAATTTTTAATTTTTTTATTTTGGTTTCCTCAATTTTTGTTTATACAATTTTGATCCTTAAGTTTCGAATTGATGTAATTTTAGTATATAGGTTAAAAAAGTGCGTTAACCGTTAAAAATTGATGTTAATTTTCAACTGTCAACCGTACTTTTAAGTGAAAATTAAAATCATTTTTCACGGTTAACACATTTTTTTTAATGAAGTATTAAAATTGCACAAATTTAAAATTTGGGAAAGACCAAAATTACAAATTTAGAAAATTAAAAGTGCAATTAGGCCTAAGATTTTGACACCTCCCATCAAGTTTTGAGTTCGCCCCAATAAAAAAATAAAATAAATATATATATATATATATATATATATATATATATATATATATGACCAAGATTCAAACCTTGGGGTGCCAATGAAACTTAGAAAATTTATCTAATAATATTAGTATAAAAAATAATTATAGTTATATTTTTTTATAATATTCTAGAAATATATAATAAATAATATATTTATATAAAAAATTAATTAAATAAAAAATTACAAATGACCATCACTAATTTCATATCCATTTTCTTTTATACAATTGTAATTTTAGTTCAAGAAAAAACTCATTATATAATAAGTAAATTAATCAAATATAATATTTAGATAAGATTTCTTTAGAAAATAAATAAAATTATTATTGATTTTATAATTTAAAAAGTCAAAGAGAAAAATTGATTGTATAATAACTATAGTTCTTAAAACCAGACCGGCCAATCAGACTGATTTAATTGGGAATCGATGGCTTATCCAGTTAGGGAGACCCTTTTAACTGGGGAGGTATATAATCGGTACGGAACCAATAAAATTGGGAAAATCAGTGAAAACCGACGAGTCAAGTGGGTAGACTATTTTTGTGATTTTTATTTTTTATTTTTTAAACCAAAACTAAGTTGTTTTAGTGTTTTTTTTAATGTCAAAATGATGTCGTTTTAGTGCTTTATTTTATTTTTATGTTATGTTCTTTTCTCAGTCCTCCTCACAAAACCTAAACGCTAAATCCCTACAATTAGTAATATGCAAATTTGCTAGTTATAGAGAGATGCATTCCCTTCTTCTTCTTCTTCCGATTTTAATTCTGATTTTGATTCTGGCAGCTAGTTTCGGTGGCTTTCACTTCTTCTTCATTCAATGTTCTGCTAATTTTTACATTTACAAATATAATATTTAAATAAGATTTTTTTTTTATCAAATTAAAAATTAATTGAGATATACAATGGTCCACTTATCCTACACACAATAAAATTTGGAATAGAAAAGTTATACAATAAGCATTTCAGGAAGCACAAATTAAAATTGCTAGGCGCGCCTAATATTGTTGACGATATCACTATTTTACTATGATAAAATTGAGATATGCAAAACCATGAACTTTACTCTCTCTCTCTCTCTATATATATATATATATATATAAATCTCTCTCTCTCTCTATATATATATATATAAATCTCTCTCTCTCTATATATATATATATATTAAAAAAAATGTACAAAGAGGATGTTTGGGGGGAGACTATTACTAGTGTGAGACTAAATTGAATGGAAGATGTTTCTCATTCATTAATTGATACAAAAACATATTATAGGGAAATACATATAGCAAGAGAGTAAAGATAGAAAAGGAAACTTCCTAACAACAATAAAACATTACCCAATAATTATAGGAAAAGAACTATGACTAATAACTGAAAGTAACAGAAAAAGATATAATGCAAAAGATAAATAAAAAAGACACAACAGATAATAGGAAAAGGTAGCAAATAATCTTTTATTATCTTTAGAGGCATTATCCTGTGTTTGTGTAGTAGTGTTGAACTTATGATTTTCTAATTTTTCTGATACCCCTTCACAAATTGGAGGTAGGAAAATGTCAACTAGCTCGAGTTTGGATAAATTAGCGGTGAACAAACGAGGTGGGAGGGCCTTGGTGAAAATGTTTGCAAGTTGGTTAGTGGTGGAAACTAGTAGCAAGTGCATGAGACCTTGTTGAACCTTTTCTCGGATAATGTGACAATCAATCTCAAGGTGTTTGGTTGTCTCATGAAAGATAGGGTTGGCGGCTATTTGCAGAGCACTTTGATTGTCACAATATAAAATAGCTGGTTGGCAACAAGAGGTGTAAAGATCCTGGAGAAGAAAGTGGAGCCATTGCAATTCACAGGTGGTCGAAGCGAGGGTGCGATATTCAGCTTTAGAGGAGGAGCGAGAGACAGTTGATTGTTTCTTAGCCTTCCACGAAACCAAAGAATTTCCAATAAAGAAACAATAGTTAGTGATAGATTTCCTAGAGTTGACGCAAGTAGCCCAATCAGCATCACTGAAGTCCAGAAGTTGGATTGGAGAGTCTTGGTTGAAGAACAATCCTTTACCGAGGCAACCCTTGAGATACCACAAAATGTGATTGGCGGCAGTGAAATGAGTTTGTGTAGGATGGGACATGAACTGGATTAATTTTTGGGTGGCAAAAGTGATGTCAGGGCGGGTATTGGTAAGATAGATCAGGCGCCTAACCAATCAACGGTAAGGTAAGGGATCATCCAACAAAGCTCCTAAATCTTGTTGGAGGCGAAGAGAACTATCCATGGGGGTGGACAATGGCTTGGAGCCAAGGAGCCCAGAATCCACCAGAAGATCGAGACAATATTATCACTGGCAAAGAGAAATCCTTGCAGCAGATTGAGCAACTTCCATTCCAAGAAAATACTTCATATTGCCAAGGTCTTTAATGCGAAAATTGGAATGAAGAATATTTTTAATGCGAATAAATTCAATAGTAGAGTTACCGGTCAAGACAATATCTTCCACATAAACAATTAAGGTAGTGAAAGTAGCATCAACAATTTTAATGAACAAGTTATGATTAGCATGAGCTTGAGTATATCCACAAGAAATGAGGAGAATAGAGAGTTTTTCATACCAAGTGCGGCTTGCTTGCTTCAACCTGTATAAAGACTTCAGAAGTTTGCAACAATGAGTAGAGATAAAGCCGTCGACACTAGGAGGAATGGCCATATAAACATCTGCAGAGAGTTCACTATGAAGGAAAGCATTGCTCACATCAAGTTGATGGAGGGTTAACCGGTGGATAGAAGTGAGGGCGAGGAGAACACAGATTTTCGCCATCTTGACAACTTGAGAGAAGGTTTCAAAGTAATCGATACCCTCAACTTGGGTGTAGCCTTTGGCAACGAGATGGGCCTTGTAGCGCTCAATACTACAATCAGGGTGGCATTTAATCTTATAAACCCACTTGCAACCAATAGGACGAACATAGGGTGGAGTAGGGACGATGCACCATGTCCAGTTGAGGGCCAAAGCTCTTTTTACAACATCCATGGCATCTCACCAACATGAGTGTTAAACTACTTCATGATAATTAGTGGGTTCAAGCTCAGATGACACAGACAAAAGATAATTATGATGCGAAGCAAAGATAAGATAGTAAGATAAAACCAAATGGAGCGGATACAAGCAAGTGGAAGATGATTGGTTCACCAAATTGTAGAGGAAGTTGACGAGACGAATAGGGGTTTTGGTGGGGCAAGTCGAGCGGCGAAGGGCAAGGGTTGGGTGGATGGAGGCTCAGCCAGATTGGAGGGTGAAGGAATAGGTGAGGGGAGCAAAGGCGAGACAAGGAGTGTGTTTGACCGTTCGAGCAGAGGAGGCGAGGTTGGTAGATATAGAGTCAAAGGAGGGTGAGAGTCAACGATTGTAAGGTCAGGTGTGTTGGTTTGTGTAATGGGTTGGGATGGTGATGGACTGAGATGAGTATTGAGCTCAATGGGAAAAGAGAGGAGGTCCAATTGAGGCATGGGTTCATGTGTGGTGTTTTTTTTTTTATGAAAGATAGTATCATCTCATGAAAAATCACATGTCTAGAAATAAATATTTCCCTTGTATTTAAATCTAAAATGATAAAGCCTTTGGTGCCATTTGGGAAACCCAAAAAAATGCCACGTCGAGATTGCGGGTCAAATTTATGACGATGAGAAATATGAGTAGATGCAAAAGCCAAGCAACTAAAAACTTTTAAGTGTTGAAAAATTGGGACTAGTTTTGTGAAGTAGTTCAAAAGGTGTTTTATTCCAATTAATTGGAGAAGGGACACAGTTAATTAGATAAACAACGTGACAAATGGCATAAGACTAAAAATGACTAAGGACATGTGATTGGAACACGAGAGCTCTAGCCACATTGAGAATATGTTGATGCTTTCTCTCAACTCTTCCATTTTGTTGTGGTGTGGCCACACAACTAGTTTGGTGCAAAATTTCCTTGGACGCAAGAAAATCTTTTAGAAAAAATTTAGGACCATTGTTGGACCTAAGTATTTTGACTTGGCTTCAAATTGATTTTCCACCAAGTGAATAAAATTTTGTACATACATTTGAACCTCTCCTTTAGACCTTAGCAAAACGATCCATGTGTATCGACTATGATCATTAAGGATGGTTAAAAAATATTTGTGACCATGAATGGGAGTTTTAAAAAAGGGACCTCAAATATCCATATGTATTAAATAAAAAAATTTGGAGGCTCTATTCATATTAGAAGAATAAGGCAATTTTTGTTGTTTAGCCAAATGACAAACATCACACATTTCATTAGTAGACTTAGAAATAAAGGGAAATTATTCATGCAAAATATTTAAATGGTGACCAGACATGTGCCTTAATCTAAAATGTTAAATGTTGGAATTGGTGATGGGAATGATGGTGGAGTTGTTCACATATGTGGGTCTAGAGAGTGAGGTTGGGTTGTCTTTGGTGAGATAATAGAGACCTTATGCAATTCAAGCAAACCAATCATCTTCAATGACTTCATATCCTGAATAGTGCAAGAATTTTGAGAAAAAAATAGTTTACAGTGAAAAGAAGAAATAACTTTAAATATGGAAATTAAATTAAATTTAAATGCAGGAACAAAAAGCACATTATGTATGGTAAGGGTCGGAGAAAATTTGACTGTACCAGAATAATGAGTAATAACGGAATTACCACTTGGAAGCCTAATATGAATGTGATTAATTTTAAAGTAAACTTGAAATAAATCTAATGATGAGGCAATATGATTTGTGGCCACCGAATCTACAATCTAGGGGGCAGTACCTAAAGAATGTAATAAAGGTGTGTGAGTATTGGTGAGAGCATGAGAGACTATGTTGAAAAAGTATATGTTACCAAGACCTGAGCTTGGAGGCATTTGAGGCCCATTATAAGATAAGATGGAAGAAAAATTCACATGACTAACTGGAGGAGTAAGGCTATGAGTGTTAGTTGCGCTTGGCCCACTAGGGTTACCAAGAGAGAGGAGTGCCATTAGTTGTTGAAATTAGGTTCGAGTAATGGATCTTGCATTAGAATGCATTTCTTTCCTCGTTCCTTCTTCGGTCAGGTGCGCGGCCATGACATTGTTGGCTGAAGGTCCGTTGTTGGGCCCTCTGTTGTGGAAGCGAGGACGACTTGGATAGTGAGGGTACCCAGAGGGATATTCATGCTTACTGTAGCATACATTGATGGTATGCCCTGTGCGGCCACAATACACGCATTCTTTCTCAGGCCCTTTTCCATTGCCCTAAGATGAACCTCCCTTGGTGGCGTCGTGGTAGGTTCCCTTCCCTTTGTTGGAGAAATGGCATTTCTCAATGGCATTGGCGAACCCATTCTGCTCGTCCATTGCCATTTGTGTTGGAGTTTGTCACTTGTATTGAACAATCATGAAGAAGACTCTGTTAATGGAGAGCAAGGGGTCCATGAGAAGGATTTGGGAATGGGCCATGAAGAAATGTTCATCCAAACTCTTCAAGAAGCGAATAATGAAATCTTGATTATGGTAGGTCTTAGCCAAACAAGTGTAGATCGACATTGGACGGTAATTATCTAGCTCTTCCCATATTGATTTGAGCTTCGTATAGTCATCTATCACTGATTGAGATCCCTATTTGAGGGCATATACTTCTTGCAGTTCAATGACACAAAGCACATTGCCTTGAGAGAATTGTTCCCGTAGTTCATTCCATATATCAAGCACGGAGTCAAAATACAGGATGCTCTTGGAGATGGATGGTGACAGAGAGTTTAAAAGCCACAACATGATCAAGGTATTGCTCTGTTCCCATGTGGCATATAGCTCTTCTATAACAACAGGTATAAGGATTGATCCATTGATGAACCCTACTTTGTTCTTTGAAATCAGGGCCATCTTAATGGAGTGAGACCATGAATGATAGTTATTGCCATTCAGAATAGGGGTAACAATAACTAAGGAAAGATTTTCGCTTCGATGAATGTAGTAGGGACTTGTTGGATTTTGAGCTTTGTTTTGAACATTTAGACTGTTATCATTCATGGTGAACAATAAAAATGCACAAAGATGATATTTGGGAGGAGACTGTTATTGGTGTGAGACTGAATTAAATGAAAGATGTTTCTCATTCATTAATTAATACAAAAAATATTATACGAGAATACATATAGTAAGAGAGTAAAAACAGAAAAAGAAACTTCCTAACAGTAATAAAACAGAATAATTAGAGGAAAAGAACTATGGCTAATAACTGAAAGTAACAACAAAAGATATAATACAGAAGATAAATAATAAAAAAAAGGCACAACAAATAATTGGAAAAGGTAGTAGATCATCTTCTATTATCTTCAAAGGCATTATCCTATGTCTGTGTAGCAGTGTTGAACTTATATATATATATATATATATACACGCACACACCCGTTTTTCAATATGAGCGCATTAGCAATGTGCACCATAACTTTTGGATAAAAAAATCATTAATCTTTCATTTAAATCAACACAAATAAAAAGATATTTGTGCTGCCACTACCACTGCCATCGCCAAGACCGGATCAACTTGACTATCGTTGCAACCACCACCTTATCTATTGTCACCGCCACCACCACCTCCCTTGTCATAACCATCATTGCAACCGCCACCATCGCGGTAGTGGTAAAGGCAATGGCTACAATGGTAGTCTTGGCAACGACAACAGTGATCTTGGCGGTACTGGTGGTGGTGATTTTACATATTTGATTTTTGTTTGATGAATCTTTTTAGATATTTTGATTATCTTAAATTTGAATTTTTCTAATTTTTCTAATAAATTACACAAATATCCTTTTAATTTATGTTGATTTAAATAAAAGATTGATGTCTTTTTTGTCCAAAAATTTTGATGTACATGATTAATGCGCTCATACTGAAAAACGAGTGTGTGCATGTTAACAAATCCATATATATATATATATATATATATATATATATATATGTATGTATATATCGCAAAAAAACTAAGAGAAGTGTGAAGGTAAAATGGTTTGATTTAACATTTTAACTATCTTGGCACCTCAAAGCCAACAACACCTAAAACACAACCTTGAATGTCATTAATGGGGAAAGCTTTGCAAAACGCTTGGGAGGGCCAAACCATACCCAAGAATGAAACTCTATCTGAATCTATGAGAGGGGAACTCTGGCCTATATCCGAAGAGCTCCTTATATGACGGTGAAACCCACAACGTATAACCTAAGTTAAAAACCCCAAAGTTAACCAGCTTGTCAGCACAAACATCTCCTTCTCTTAAAAACCCACCAAGTATGTTAATGCTTTATACAAGTCAACCAACGATTAAAAATAATCCAAGGAGCAGCAGAAGGATTGTGGAGGGCATGTTAACTGTTTAAGTATATAGTACGTAGCACCATGTTAAGTTTGGTAAATTAATTGAACAAGGTATATATCATCTTTAATGTAACGAAGCAAGGCATGTGGGTACCTTTAAAACATGATAGTAGTAGCCAGCAAAGTTTAGGTTTTTGTACCCTTCTTTGCTTTCTTTCCCTTGGCTATAAATTAATTTCCATTCCAAGCAGGGACAATAATCTCTTTCTTTGTTTTTTCTTCAATTTCTGGGTCACAAGTATCTAGACAAATGAGTATGCATAGCTACTTGTATCAAAATCTCCCATGCAGTGATTGTCCAAAATTCACAATCTCGTAGTAGTTGTAACGTGGTATTGACATCAATATCAATATCAAAAGAATTTAAAGCTAATGGACTCACGTAAAGTTTTTTTAAATAATTACAACCCTCTATTTATGACAACTCTTCATTTATGATAAGTAAGTTGACTTTTATAAAATAATTTTAAAAGTCATATAAATAATTGATAAAAAGTACTTATGTTAAAAATAAATTAATATTTGTCGGAGACATGAGTATAAATAATGAAAATATTTTTTTTTCGACATAGTTAGGAGTTATTCCCTCAAATACAAGAAAAAAAAATTGTATCTCTCACCTAAATAAAAGTAATTAACATCATTTAATTTTGAGGGTCTCAATAAAAACAAGTGGTTAATTTACTAATGTATTCCTTGCATTTAATTTATAAGACAAAAAGAGAAGAGTGATTAAACATAAAACTTGAATTAAATAAAGGGCATTTTGAAGATGACATCATTGACTATGAGTGAGTTAATTAAAATTTGCTTATGTTTTGAAGGGAGCAAGAGGGAGGGAGAGTTTAATTCTCTCTCACCATAAAACAAACTAACTATTCTAATATTTGTTAATATAAAAAAAAAAATTCTCAAATTGAATGGAATTCAAACCCAAAACTATTTGTTTAAAAATACAAGTCGACATCACTTGTCAACCGAGTTTCAAATTATCATACATGAGCACACCTATTTAACTCTAATAAATGGACTAATTTTTCATATGGACCCTTCCTTTCCCTATTATTGAGATTTGACACATTACTACGCTCCTCACTCACGTACCCTCCAAAGAAAACACTCACGTACCCTCCAAAGAAAACAAAACTTGACACATTACAAATCTATGTAGTAGCAAATTACGGTGCCAATGTCAATTATTGAATAATGATTCAAGTTAAGTTAAGAAAGAAACTCTAAATTGATCGAAGTGACATAGAAATAATAACGACAGGGAAAACTAATTTTTGTCCTCATGGTGGTTGTTTTCTTATATGTACGTTCTCTCTATAGTTTGCCTACTCGTGAGGAGAAGTTGACATTGTACCTATTATATGAGCTGTTGTCTGTTGATGGATACCAATTTGGATCCATAAAATTTAAACTTTTCAATCCACAGTGTCCAAAGGATCATGGATTCATCCTAACCGTTTCATTATTTCGTGTATATTAGATTTAAAATTAAAAATATTGTGTACATTCTAATGTAAATTCCTCGGATTGAAAAAAAAGAGTAGAGATCCAGATGTACTTTTATCTCAAACATATTTTTACATTTGTAATTCAACCATACACTTTTGACTGGTTTTTTTTTTTTTTAAATAAGAAAACAATTAAGTATGTGCTTGGTTTAGTGTTAAATAATTGATTTAGAGTATAAAATTGATTTTAGATAGTTTTTAACATGTTTGATTTTGATTTCACGTTAAAGAAGAATTTAGAAATAATTCTGAATCCATAATTGATTTTAAGTTGAAACAATTAATGATAGCTTTTAGGTTAAATTTAAAATTTTATACTGAATTTTATTTTAAAATTAATTCTAAAAAAAATCATCCAAACATAATTTATATAACTTCAAAATCAATTATAACCAAAAATAATTTTACAAAATTAATTGTATTATGAATAAATTATCTCGACACTGTTCAAGCACACAATAAGCAACCTTAATGCTGACACATATGGGCCATGTTGGAGCATGGATCATCATCTCAAGGTCCGACAAAGGTCACTCCTACTACTTATGATCTATTTTTTTTGTGAATCAATGAATTGGGATTCCTTGTTCTAAGAAAGTCAAGAAAAGAAAACATTTAATTGCAACTTCAGGGATCGTTAATTAATGCATTTTTTCATCGAATTTCGAGATCTAGCTATTGATTATTTAACCGTATAGTTACAGTACTAGGGGTCAAGAAAAAAAAAAAAACAAACTGTAGAGTTACTAAACTTGAATGTAATATTTCTGGCAAATGGAACTGTCTGGTGAAACTGAACTGTTGGTAATTAGCAAAGTACGAGATTGAGGATTTCGCAGAGTTCGGTAAGGAAAAGTTTCTCTTAAACACTTGGGGCATGTTTGAAAAGGTCTTTAATTTTTATTTTTAAAAACTATTTTTTAAAACAGCATTTTAGAACAATTTTCAAAAAGACAAAAAACATGTTTGATATTTAAAAATTATTTCATAAAAATCATGTGTAAAATAGATAAAATAAAAGATGTGAGACTTGTATCCAAAAGTTATAGATATCTTATGTTCTATTTTTAAAATAAAAGACATGAAATCTCAATAAGAGAAAAAATACAAATCAAAACATCTAAAAATTATTTTAATTTTTTAGTTTTGAAAATTAAAATTAGAAAATAATTTTTAAAAGCAGTGTTTAAAATTCAAACAAGTATTTTAGTTTTATCATTTTTAAAATCTAACAACTATTTTAAAAATAAAAAAACAAAGCCCTTATTTTCTCGTGTTTTTATTATAAGTCACTTTTAACATTATCACACATATTAATAAAAGCAATTAATACAATTAGTTTTATTGATTTTTTAACAAATTATTACTTTATGTCAAAAACAAAATGTTAATAATAATGAATCAATTTTACTTGAATTAATAATCATTAACTTCTTATGAACGATTTTATAAATATTAAAGTCCAAGAATATATATTTTTTTAGGGAAAAGTCCAAGAATATTATGCATCATTATCAATAAAAAAAAAATACAAATACGTAATGTGTTTAATAAGAGCAATTAGTGAAACGAAAGATTAAATGTTTCAAAAAAAATTAAAATGCCTTATAAAAAAAACCATCTAAACTATGTATTATAATAAGAACAAGAAAGAGTATAAGAGAAGAAAATAAGATTAAAAAAAAATGAAAAAAACTTCTTTATTAATTAAAATTATCTAATGTATAAGTTAAAAACAAACTTGAGAGAAGTTAATATCAGAAAACATTTTCTAATTAACTTATACATAAATAAATTTTAGCTTAGACATAAGTCAATTTTAACTTGGAAAAAGAAACTCTTTGTTTTCTTTTTTTTCTTTTATGGTGAAAAAGTATATCGAAAGAGAATAGTGAATACTACTATAACAATCTGCTGAATGGAAACGAGTTGAAATGCATTTAGTGATAATTTGGTATGACCCAAACATATACCTATAAGTATAAAACCTTCATTCTATTCTATAAGTAATGTACTAGTACATACATGTCATCATACATGCCTTTTGTTGTAGTCAAAAGGTAATGAAAATGATCGATCTAACTGCATGTCACAGAGAAATTAATTATGGTTTGGTGGTCACAACCTATGTTCTTTCTAGATAATCATAGTATATATATGAAGTAATATGTGTCGGAAATATATATTAATTTTTATTGAAACCTCAAACGTATTCTCCTCTTAATATAATTTTTTTCCGTACTCAAACTTTTCGAATTCTAATCCTTATTAAGTACAAGTGGTTGTTAATTGTGCTAATAACAATTGGTAAATGAATATTGTATTGATACTTCTACATCACAAGTACTACTATAAAATAACTTACTAGTACGAATTCAGGAATTTAAGTAGGGATTAAAATTTTTTTTATAAAAATTGAAGATAAAATTTTTAAAAAAATATATTTAATATAAATTTTATATATAAAAAATAGATATAAAATTTGTCAATTTTTTTAAAAATTGAGAGTAAAATCTACAATCATGTAATATAAAAATAAAATAATAGATTAAAATTTATAAGATTTTAAAAAATTGTAGATGAAAAGTATCAAATTAATTTATTAAAAGTAAAACTTACAAAAAATAAATAAAAATATAATGAAACCAAATATTTAGTAGGTATAAAACTAAAATATGATCTATTAATAAAAAAAATTTAAATAAATACTAATTTAAAAACCTATTTTTTAATAATTTTTTTTATTAATATTTTTATTTTTTTATATATATTAAAAGAGGGATGGGGAGGAGGGGAGCTTCCCCCCGTAAATCCGTCTCTGCTCCCAGCTCCCATGACATTTGTATTTTAATTTTTTTTTTTCATACATACAAAACAAAAACGCTAATAAACAAATAAAAAAAGTGATCATTTTACAAAATTAATTTTATCATCGTTGATTTCATTAATAAATGATTTTGCTAATCCGTGTCCTAAGACATTAGTTAAGTAATTAAAAGAAAAAAATATTTATCTAAAAATCATAGGAGAATGTAAACAAAATCATGGACAATGCAATTTTTCATCTTCCAATCAAAACTTTTCTACTTTTAGTTCCATTTAGGGTGTAGGAGAACATAAAGACTCATTATTATTACATTGAAAAACTAAAATGGTAATTATTTTGAGAT
Organism: Amphicarpaea edgeworthii; assembly: GCA_014843725.1. NCBI lineage: Eukaryota > Viridiplantae > Streptophyta > Magnoliopsida > Fabales > Fabaceae > Amphicarpaea > Amphicarpaea edgeworthii. The sequence goes on from CM026324.1 coordinate 13,243,850, forward strand.
TTTTTTTTTCTACAACACTTATTAAATCAGTTTGTTTAAAATTATAAAAAAAATTATTTATAAAATAAGTGATTATCATATAAGTAATTATTTTATAAGTAGATAAGATTTGTTTCTTTAAATAGATAAAAAAAAATATTTATTTTAAACTTAAGTAGTTCAAACAAATACCTAAACAGATAAACATTTATTTTATTAAAATAAATATGTATTTCTTCCCATAAGTTTAAACGAAAGAAGTAACACAATGTGTGTGAGGAATTACTGTTCATTGGGTGGTGTGCTTCATCTCAGTATTTAATTATTCATTCATTGGTCAAAAATAGAGAGTTAAGGGGGCAGTGAGCGAGTTCTGGTTGAAACATGCAGCTTCACCGTTCTTGCTAATGCTTGCTAGCTATAGATGGTCACATGCATTGCCATTTATTTGCCCATACCATTTATTTGCCCATACCATGGAGGTTGTAGCACACTACTTCTACCACATTAATTACATCATATGCTGCAGTTGGGGCCCTCTCATTTAATTACTACCAAATTAATAAAGATACAAATAATTAATAAATATATAAATATGGTCTCTCGATGATTCTCATGTTTTTACACATGGAGTTCAGGTTATATCTGCAGGTCTTGCTGCAGGGCTTTTTATTCAAGTTTTTTTTAACTTCAATGTAATTTTATATTATTTTTCTGTTTTAATATATATCACGTCTAAGTATTAAGAAATATAATTAGTGAGTTGAATAATTTTGTAATGTATTAGTCTTTCCGACCGAACTATAAGAAAAAAAAAAAAACTTTCTCTACGATAAAAATAGTTAACATCTTTTAATTTTGATAGTCTCAATAAAATAAATGGTTCATTTACAAACGTAGTATTTGCATTTAATTGAATATGATAAGAAAAGATGAGTGATTAAACAAAAAAAATTCTAATTAAATGAAACATATTTTTTAAGATAATTTCGTTATTGATGAAAACATAGATAAAATTTATTTATATTTTAATCCAATTAACATGACATTTTTTTTTTGCTTATATTTCATTCTGTTGGGAGTACCATTTATCTTTCTAAGTAATTACTCTTACATTCTTACTATATACTACGCTTAATAAGCAATAGTTAAGGGTAGCCTTGGAAGAATGAAAGATGATGCGTGAGTGATATAAATTCCTTGTGGTATCATGTTTAATTTTTATAGATAAAAAAAAAAAATACCCTTTTTGAAACCATTTTTTTTTAAAAACGTCATATAATTTGGATCATTATTGGACATGGGGCCTCATTGTCATTGAAATTTCGTTAATTACAATGCTGCCATAGTGGTGTTCCATTAAATTTGTGTACTGATAGTTTACTGAAATACACGAATATGTTTTAGGTTCTTGTCCAAATCATATGATTAATTGCTTGCCGTGCCTCCAAAGGGGTGCATTCAGAATCTCGTGCTACTCTCTAGTTATCTTCTGTTGTTGTTGTGTCACATTATAATAAGACAGAATGCAAGTTCCTTTCAAATTCTCTTTAAATAAAGTTGCTACTCATGTCTGACTCAATTAAGAAAGATTACAATCTTCATGAATAAACACGTTCTCAAATACTCCTTTTGGGTTATCAATGCCATGCAGCATGCAGCTACCAGTCCTTTCGGTTTTCATAGACTTCAAAGTCAATTCTAGTGTCCCACTTTTTCAGTGGGACAAACATATCTACTATTTAGATTGTGTGGGAAAAAAAAGATTTTATTATCATGGGAGTTTGTCACTTGTGAAAGACGTTGTTCTTGCCAAGAGTGAAAATGGTAACTGAAATCAACAATGAAAACCTCTAAACAAGACCATGTGTGCGAGTTTTACACTTGTGTTTCTGAGCTTCAATCATTTTTTTTTTTTCTGTAGTGATTATCTTGCAAAATGAAAGAGAAGATGGGAAAAGGGTCCACTAAAGGGAGCATTTGATTACAATTCTGTTTTCTGTTTTCTGTTTTCTAAGATTTGTACATGAAATATAAAAAATAGTAAAAACCGGTTTGTTTTCGGTGTTTCCTGTATGAATATTAGAAAATAGAATGAAAACAGTGATAGTTTTGTAATTCAAAAGTAAAAATAGAAAACAGAATTGTAACAAACACCACCTGAACAAGCAAGGTGAATTTTTTGTCCATTTAAAATTAAAGTGTGTTGTGAAATTTTAACCCTCTTTAATTCAAGAGTGGATGTTGTGAGCCTTATCTAAAAAAGGGACTTTCAAGATTGGCAATCTGAATCAAGCTCAACCATGTTACCAAATAAATGAGAGAAAAAATGGGAATAAAACAAAGATGAGTAAAGAGAGCCACACAGATCTTAACTTCAGAGGCAATTATATAAGAAGAAATGAGCTAGTTAAATAGGGTTGTTAGTGTCAATCTCAGAGCAGTAAAATGTCAAATAACAGAGAAAAACAGTTTCAATGGTCATCATCATGTAGATTGCCAAAGTCTCATAAAACTGTGTATGTTGCTTCTTGACTCAGTAAGTTAGAAACATAAAAAAATTACTTTTGATCTGACAATTGTTAGGTTGTCTGGCAAATTTCTTCTCCTTATTTTGTCTTTTTCACATTTTTACTTTTTTATTTTTCCCCCAATGTTAAATAAAAGATTTATGAAAAAAGCAATGTAAAACACTGCTATAGCCATTTTGAGGCTTTCCTTCTTAGTTTTTACTACCCTTTTCTTCTTTTATGGCTTAAAGTGAAATCTTCTTCATCATCCTCATCAACAACATCATCATCATCATTGTCATTGTCGTCACCATCATCATCATCACTCTCAACAAGTCTTTTCTTTGCTTTTATGTCACCGTTTTTAGACGCCTGTTGTTGCTGCTTCTGGGAAGTTTCGGTTTTTGTCGCTGACTTTGATGGCTTAACCGGAGTTCCTGTCCTTTGCCCCTTCTGTTTCCTCTGCTTCTTCTCAAGGACTCTCTTAGATCTTTCTGGAGACAGCATCCCATGCTCCATTAACCTGCCAAATGTGATATATGCCTTAGTTTTTAATTTTTGAGCAAGTTTTACTCTACACATTGAAGTATATTTATTATATTGCATAATTATTTAATGCTTAAAGACCCCTTCAATTGAAGAAAACATTATTGCATTATACCCTGCCAATAGAAAAGGCATTGTGATCAATATTTCCCTGAAAATTTAGCATGTGATGGTTGAAACAGAACAACAAGTCTTTTGCATATTTCAGGGAAGAATGGTATTATTGAAGTCAGCATATGAAGAAGTGAATCCAATTACTATCAAATTTTTAGACTATGGTATTTGTGTTATATTAGAACAATTTTCTTTCTATGTAAATCCAATTACTATCAACATTTAGTATGTGTTTGGATACCAGTTGGAAAAAGCACAACCAGCTTTATAAAAAAAGCTTCCATCATAGCTTTTGGATTCTTGCATTGGAATGCGTGATTTGGCGTTGGATTCAACTGGTTTTCAAACATATTCAGTCATTTTTTCCATCAAATCAGGCCATGAAGATGTACAGGATGAGTATCCATTGTCTAACCAGTCTCTACATGGAATGCTCAACATTTGCCACTGTGTCTCATTGTAAAGATTTAACCAAGTTGCTTCCCTATCATTGTTGGAGAATATTCAACTCTAGATTATTTGTAGTTAAATCCAGAAATTCTATGTGAATCAAAGAAAAAAAACAAAAAGGGAAGATTTAAGCACGAGAAAACTGATCAGATGAAAACTTCTCTAGAAGGACTTCATTAGAGAAACTATATGGAAGAACTTCTACAAATTAGTTACTGGAGAAACTAATTTCATTTTTTTTTTTCATGTTTTTTTCTCCTTGAAGTCCTTCTTGAGAAATTTACGCAAACATGCCCAAATACTATAGACAGATGTGCTTGTGTTGCACTATAGGACAGGAGCAAAATCCAATTGTTAAATCCTAAATTACAGATTCCTTCCTTTCCTCTTGACTAATTTAGTAAAGGATGACCTTTGTACTTGTACAGAGCACAGTTACTCAGTTTTACATGAAATGAAAGGAAAAAGGAGCAAAAAAAAAAATTAAATTGAGAGTGAAAATTTTGGAGAAGCAGGTGTAAAAAAAAAGAAATATAATGGAAAAATCATGGAAATATTCTTCCAACACTAAGCTTTAAAGTAACCAATAACAAAGATCTTCCCATAGGTTTACAAAAAGTCTGATCCTCTGGTTGACACATTTACTGAGTTACCAAATTCCTTTAATAATGTATGATTTTCTAATATGATTAGTCAATCAGTTTGTCAGTGAAATGTTAGGGTAATCCTGCATGGCGATACTTGAGCAAGCACACATCTAACAAGCAAATACGCAGTTGATAATGTCATCGGTATCATAAGAACATAGATTGTTTCCATTTGTTTCAAAACTACATTATCAAATGAAACCGTATATAATTTTGGAGCTAGCAAGACTTTCTTTGAGATACTTTCTCAGTGATTGGTAAAAATTTATTGGAAATAACCAATTTTGGTGGGTCCCATAACTGTATCAAGAGAGAGAATCATTAAATGATATGTAGGATCCACAAAAATTGATAATGTCTTGCTAGCATTTTCTCTATATAATTATTTAACTAATCAAAATGCACCAATGCAAGTGACATGAATAAATATTATCCTAATCAACTAAGGGTGCGTTTGGTGGGCAGGATAAAAGAGGATAAGATAGGATAACTATCCTGTTCTTCAATAATATTTTGTTTGATGTGTCAACAAGATATAGAGTAGAAAAAAAGTTATACATAAGGAAGATAGGAAGAAAACAGATCACAAGGATATTCAGGTTGAATCACTCTCTTGTATTAAGCATTTTACTGAGATCCAGGCACATAATGCTGAAAGACAACAAGGTATACAGATGCAGAAAACATTCCAGAGACCTTTACTATAGCTTCCAGTTAGGAGTGTTTGTAATCTCATCATCTGTTAGCGCATATGAATTAGTTTGAAAAAATGGAGACGATTTATTAGATATCGCCATTTATTTTAGTTCTGGGGTTGGGTTGGATCGGATAGGACTTCTACCATTGTCAAATCAGACAACCTTAGCTATAGGACGAAAAGAGAGAGAGGCTTTCTTCAAATAAAAGGATGTCTAGGGTGGATATCAAGATTTTAAGATGGTGCAATGAAAGGATCTTCTTAATCATGGCACAAAGCATCTTCAAAAGAATGAGAGAAAATAGGTTTTTCATTTCATCTAAGATGTAAAGAAAGGATGTTGTTTTGGGTGCTTGAGCTGCAGAAGGATATAGTTAGAGCCTGTTTAGACACACTACTTTAGAAGTATTTCTAGGAGAAGAAAAAATCAACTTCTCTATAAGTTAAAATTGTCAATTAACAGAAACTCTCTCATATCTTTTTCTAAAAGATGTGGGGACTTTTACAAACTAGCTATTAAAGAAAACAATTTTAACTTCTTGAGAAATTAATTTTATTTTTTCTTCTTATTTTCTTCTCTTGGAAGTATTTCTAGAATAGTGTGTCCAAACAGACTCTTAATACTAGTAACTTGTGAGAATCACTGCGGTGAAACTTCAAACCATCCTGGGAAACGATAAAAAAGCATGTTGCGAATTCCACAAAACCTCCGACCATGACACTGAAAAATGTTTCTCCCTCATTCGGCAAATCAAAAAACTCATTCGTGACGGGTACCTAGCAAAAGACGAATAGAAAAGAGACACAAGGCCAAGAAGACAAGACCCTTTGCTGCAACATCAAGGAAGACGGAACTCAGAAGCGAAGCTCATGACCGACCAACATGAGAAACCGACGCTCAGAGACTTCAACTGAATCATTTTTCCTTGGCTAATCTTGATTCACCTTTTCCATTTTTTTCCTTAGTTTATTTTGCTTTCTTTAGTTTTTGCTTTGCTTTTCTTAAAAGTTATTTTGTTCCCCTATGCCTTAGCTTATTCGACAATTATATTCACAATCGTTGTCAAGTACTTTGAATCCACTTTCTTACATTTATAAAATGAAGAAAACTTCGCCAAATCATGCTCGGATTATAACCATGCTTGGATCATATATCATGCTTGGATCATAAACATGCTAAGGATCATAACCATGCTAATGATTATAATCATGCTCAGATCATATACCATGCTCGGATCATAACTATGCTAAGGATTATAACCATGCTTGCTCGGGTCATATATTATGCTCGGATCATAACCATGCTTGGATCATAACATGCTAAGGATTATATCATGCTTGGATTATGCTCGGATTATAACCATGCTTGGATCATATATCATGCTCGAATCATAACCATGCTAAAGATTGTAACCATGCTCGGATCATAACTATGCTAAGGATTTATAACCATGCTCGGATCATATATTATGCTTGAATCATAACCATGCTAAGGATTATAACCATGCTCGGATCATAAGCATGCTAAGGATTATATACTTATGCTTTAGTCATATATTTATTGATTGGACTATGTACTTATGCTAGGATCATATACCTAGATGCTAGGATTATATACTTATGCTTTGGTCAAATATTTACTACTCGGATTATATGCTTAAATTATGTTTGCGTCATGTACTCGAAATCATCCTCGACTGTGAAATTTTGCTAGGACCTTGCATCTAAAATATGGTCACTCTCAAAACCCACGAAGTGGAAAGACCAACCAACATGCGACCTGTGACACCACAGAATATGAAAAGAAACTCATTGAGGAAGCTAAAACGATACATGAATGTCTCGCTTAGTAGAAAACCGATCATGCGACGACCAATTGACTAAATAACGATAACAAGCAAATGAGGGACTGAAATCAACCAGCTAAAGGCAATCAGTCTAGCCTCTTCGTGCTTCACGCTCAAGGCTAGAGGAGTTGTATACTGTCTGATCATTTCCACCAATCGAACCATTGTCAATCTACCAAAGGTTGATCGCTTCAAAGGAATGAATTTAGCTTCTTCGCGCTCAAGGCTAGAGGAGTTGTGTATCGTCCGATCATTTTCATCGATCGGACGATTGTCAATCTACCAAAGGCCGATTGCCTTAAAGGAATAAATTTAGTCTCTTCACGCTTCGCGCTCAAGGCTAAAGGAGCTGTGTACCGTTCGATCATCTCGGCGATCGAACGATTGATGATCTACCAAATTCTGAATAATCTGGGAATGTGAAAAGATAAAGATAATATCTTTATCTTAGGAAACGGGAGAATAATCTTATAGGATAAATGTGAAAAGATAAACATATTATCTTTATTTTTTAGATTAGTTTGTTATTTTATGTACGATAAAGATTATATCTTTGTCTCCAAGATAAATGATAAAGATATGATCGTTTTCTATATAAACGAAGCTTGACCTTGGAGTCAGGCAGATTGAACTCTCAGATTCCACTCTCATGTTCTGGCTAGTCTTTCAATCACCCCATAATTTCTAGACCAGAACAGTGTTATAGGGTAAAAAATTCATTCAGAGAGATATTTAAATACATTCTAACATCAATGTGTAAAATATATATAAAAAATGATAAATTATTCAATTTGGAAAGTCTTTTAAGTATACCAAATTTTCAATTATTTGCCTCGTATATACTTTCCTCCTTGACCAGAAAAACAAAATGTCGGGCTTCCCATCCTTCAAAAAAAGACTTTCCAAATTGAATAATTTATCATCTTTTTATATATTTTACACATTGATGTTAGAATATAGTTAAATATCTCTGAACAATTTTTCTACCTTGTAATACTATTAACAAAAATTATTTACCCAAATAATATGCATACCACATTGTTTAACAAACTACTACCTGTTACTGTTCACATTGTGATTTCTGTTAGATGGGAAAGAATGGGAAAGGAATGAGACCTTCTCTAGTGATGCAAATGAAGACCAAAGAAGTATTTATAAGTAGCAGTATAAGCTTGTCAGTAAAATTAAGGTACTAAAATATCAACAATTTTAAACACTAATTTGTTTGAGAGTGATGTTAAATGATTCTAACCCCCTCTTAATTACTCTAAACAAAGTATTAAATGAGTAGTAGAGGCATCTAGTGCCTTGAAAAATCAGAAAGCTTTTAGTTCATTCTTGTTTATTTGAGAAGTCTTATAAGGAGGATATGCAATTGTTCTCTGTTTAATTATAACAGAACAATTATAGTTATTAACTTATTAGATAGCTATTGTGAGTAAGTTAGCTTGAGAAGATAACATTATTAATATATTTGTATTTGGAGTATGTATAGTACCAACATTGACCAGAGAAACTGACTGAAACTAAAACTGGATAATATTCCACTATAAGGAATGTAGCTGAGGCAAGAGAAATTCTCTGACAAATCAGAAAATTATAGCCAAAATAGAGAAACAAAGCAGGAAAGAAAACCAAAAAATCTAGAAAAGAAAAATATAGATTAACGATGTGTTTGATATGTTTGATGTGTATGTCTATTCTCAAAAACTGATTTTAATTTTCAAGTTGTATCTAAAAAGAATATACATGGCTTTATGGCCTATCAGAATCCAAGCAAGATGGGTCAGAATTTTGAAACACAAGACGGCATAAAATGAAGAGAACTTCAAGATGCAATGGAAAATCTGAAGCAGGATAAATGAATCTAAAGCTTATTTCTTGAATTTATATTACAGGTTTTAAATTGGTAATTTCATGCTACCGATGTTCATTCATTACAGTGAAAATGAAGGGTAAGTAAATAAATATATAAGATTGAAAAGAGACTCACCAAAATTCCGCCATTTCACTTGCTGGTATCTGTTTTGACAATGATTCATAGAAAATCCTCAGGGGTTCTTTCTGTCAACAAAATCACAAAGACGAGGTAGAGTTCATAACTATATATTGACATTACTTTTGTAATTCCAGGAATTAAATGCTATGAGTTCAGACCTGTTCTGGAATATCATGTTTCTGCCCGGCCAGACTGTACACTTTCTTCTCTCTCACTTTTGTAGCTGTCTTAGTTACTACTGTCTTGGAAGACGACGATGTCAATTTGGATTTAACCTTCAAAATATTTATTCAGAAAAAAAAAAAAAACACCATTTAGACACACAATCATCGTAATCAAAATCCACACAAATTGGAACATTAAAAGTTAAAACATATGGTGCATGGAGGCCAGAAGTTCTATTCAGATTGGAAAAACAAAAGTATGTTCATATCCTACACATGTGTAGGAGATAAAGATTCGAATCCTCCTCCCACTAACATTTCTAAAAAAAAAGAAATTAACATTTACCATAAAAAAAAAAAAAAAAAGTTCTTGTAATGAATCATGATGTAATATTTGAACAACGCACAAAATTCTGAACCCAATTTCCCCAATTGAGCATAGCACCTTTAATTCAGAATTCCTTCCACACAAATTGAAACATGCCCATTTAACAATCCAATGATTCCAATCCAATCACATTGACCCAAATGCCCAAAATTGTGCCCAAACAACATAAAAGCACCAACTTTAAAAATTGGTAATACCTCAATTTTTGTGACAGGTTTCATCTTTGAATCAGCGGGGAGCTTGGTTGAGCTTTCAACTTTCTTCCTCGCAGCTGAAGAATCAATCTTTCCCTTGGAAGACCCATCTGGGGCACTTGATTTGAGCTTCACAGTGCCGCTTTTGGCCTCTGTGGCCATACACGAACCTTTTTTTTAACGAAAATTATCTGAATTTTGATTGTTTGATCTGATTAACCCTTTTCCTAAATTTGCATTCAAAGTTGTTGCACTATTTCATCGTCATTTTGGTCTTTCTATGTGAATATCTCTCTTCTTTTCTCTTATGTTGTTTGCAGATATACGAGGAAGAGAAGAAAAAAAAAAAAAAACCGTTTAGATTTGCCGGTTGGTTAATGTTTGTTTAACTGTCATGTTCCTACTGAGGGATAAGCCCTTGGTTTTGGTTTCCTGAATGTGAAAGTATGTGATTGCAGCCTTTAATGGAAAGACAATTATACCCTTTCATTAGGGTTTTGTTGTGATTTTGGGAGGGTGGCAGTTTCGAGGGAATGCAGTTAACCTTGGGATGACATTGTTTTCACCTCCTTGAGAGGAGAAAAATGGAAAAAAAAATGTTAGTATATGAATTCCCTCTTGAATTTTTTTTTTTTTTAGTTTAGATACGAGATCATGAGTGTCTTTTAATATACCAGGTTAAATATTAATTCCGTTTTGATTATTCGAAGCTTTTAAAATAATTTTGAAACATTCTTACTTAACCTTTTTGTAACTTTAATGTATTAAAATTGTATTATCTGATTATCTCGTTGATTGGACGACTGTCAATCAATTAGACATTATCGTAGACAAAGGAAGAAATGTCGATCACTTCAATAGAACAAGACTTAACCTCTTCATGCTTTGTGGTTAAGGCTAGAGGAGCTATGTACTATTTGATCATTTTCATTGACCGGACAATCATTAATCTACCAAAGGCCGACCGCTTCAAAAGAATAAACTTAGTCTCTTCACGTTTCACACTTAAGGTTAGAGGAGCTGTGTACTGTCCAGTTATTTTTGCCGATCGGACAACCATTGATCTACCAAAAGTCGATTACTTCAAATAAATAAACTTAACCTCATCGCGTTTTGTGCTCAAGGCTAGAGGAGTTGTGTATCGTTTGGTCATTTCTGCCGATCGTTGATCTACCAAATGTCGAGTAATCTAAGAATGTGAAAAGATAAAGATGTTATCTTTATCTTCATTAATGCAGAATTTAAGGTTGAAAACATAATTATTTAGAATTTTAATTTATGGTTTCATTTATCAAATCCTAAGTATTTAGGATTCCATTTATGAAACCTTAAATATTCCGACTTTTAATTTAGGGTTTTATTTATGAAATCCTAAATATTTAGGTTTTAATTTAGGATGAAATATAGAGTTTCATTAATGAAACACTAAATAAATAAGATTTTATTTACGAAAAACTAAATATTTAAGGTTTCCATTTATTGTTTCAATTATGAAACCCTAAATATATATGATTTCAATTTATTATTTCAATTGTGAAGCCCTAAATATTCAGGGTGAAATTCAGGGTTTCATTTATATGACCTTAAATATTTCAGATTTCACTTATGAAACCCTAAATATTTAAGGTTAAATTTAGGGTTTCATTTATGAAATCCTAAATAATTAGGTTTTTAATTTATGGTTTTATTTATAAAATTCTAAATATGTAGGGTTTCAATTTAGGATTTCATTGATGGTTTAGGCTTCCATGTTTCAATTTGTGATTTCAATTATGAAATTCTAAATAATTTTTGTGAAATTTAAGGTTTCATAATTGAAAATATAATTATTTAGGGTTTATTTATGATTTCATTTATAAAACCCTAAATATTTAAAGTGAAATTAAGGGTTTCATTTATGAAATCCTAAATATTTAGGTTTTGAATTTAGGATTTTATTTACAAAATCCTCATTAGTTAAGGTTTTAAATAAGATTTCATTTATTGTTTCAATTATGAAACCTTAAATGTGTAGGGTAAAATTTAGGTTTTACTTATATAGCCCTAAATATTTAAGGTGAAATTGAGGGTTTTATTTATGAAATCCTTAATATTTATGGTTTCATTTTAAGATTTCATTAATGCTTTAGGATTTAAGGTTTCAATTTATGGTGAAATTTAGGGTTTCATAAATGAAAACATAATTATTTAAGGTTTTGATTTATGGTTTCATTTATGAAACCTCAAATATTTAATGTTTTCATTTAGGGTTTCATTTATAAGACCTTATATATTTAATGTTTCATTTATAAAACCCTAAATATTCATGGTGAAATTTAAGATTTCATTTATGAAATCTTAAATCTTAAATATTTAGATTGAGTTTATGATTTTATTTATGAAACCTTAAATATTTAAGGTTTCATTAATGCTTTTGGACTTAGGGTTTCAATTTAGGATTTTATAAATGAAAATATAATTATTTAGGATTTTAATTTATGGTTTTATTTATCAAACCCTAAGTATTTATGATTTCATTTAGGTTTCATTTATGGAACCTCAAATATTTAAGGTTTCATTAATAAAACCCTAAATATTTAAAGTTTAATTGTTGAAACCTTAATATTAGGTTTTAATTTACGGTTTCATTATTGAAATCCTAAATAAATTTTTACAATGAGCTTAATCATCAACAACCTCCAAATCAATAATTCTCTTAAGAATTTATTTTAAACTGGGATTTTCTTTTGCTTTTGTTAGGAACTGCCTAGGGAATTCCTTTCATCCCTATTAGAGAATTACAATTGAAATTATAGAACCAGAAATACATTCGGATGTTATGTGATTGGAATCCATTCCAAGGTTTCCATCTTGTCATACACTATCTATGATAACTAACATTTATTTTCATATTTTATAAAATCAATCTCTCTCCAAGAACATGTTGTGTTAGCGTGTTACCCTGATTATTCGTTTTGTTTTGCTAGCCACCTTTATTGGTAGATAATGGATGGCTAATTGATGTTATTTTATTTGTTGCAAAAACTTGTAGGACTGAAACAGAATATTTGAGCCAAATGCTTACCTTAATCAAGCTTTTTGCCCAACATCATGAATGCCATGTTTGGTTTGTAGCACATCCTAGGCAGGTTGGTAACAAAAACACCTTTGGTTTCATCCTTTGTCATTTTATTCTTTCTGATATTCCTAATTTTTTCTCATATAATAGCTGCATAATTGGGTTAGGGTCCTCCCAATCTCTATGATATAAGTGGAAGTGCACACTTTATAAATAAGTGTGACAATGGAATTATCATTTAATTTTTTTCTTCGTTTTTTTTTTCCTATAAATACTTCTAGAGAAGTTTTTCCAAGCAGTTCTTAATTACGCTCGTACTAAATAAAATATACTAACATAGGCTTGCATCAGGTTTGTGTTCGAAAGGTACGGAATAAGGTTGCTGGGACAATAGGTGAAGGCATGAATAGGTAAATACATATCTTTGCCTTTATTATTGTGCTAACAGGCATTCAACTATTAGTACATGATCATGGTTTATGGTGAAAACTTATCTTAATCACTTCATTCTTAATGATAACTAAATGGCAGGGTTATTGGTGAGTACACGTCAGCTGATAAAAAACTTGAGACAATGGGTAGAGAGAGAGAGAGAGAGAGTGAGGGTGCGAGAGTGAACGAGAGCGTGAGAGACATTGTTCGAGTGAGAGAGAACGAGAAAATCTAAATCGTGAAGGCCACTTGAACAACGAGAGATGGAGTGAAGTCAACAAAAGGGGAAAATCGAAGGGAGTAAAGTTGAAATTGGCCACTCCAACTAACTAAGGGATGGTCGAAACCGGATATCGTAGGAAGGGGGGATAAGGGCCCCATCACTGGCAACGACCAAACAACCTTCTTCTTCACCAATTTCCCGGTGAACTATTTGGCCAAAGATATGTGGAACATTTTTAATTTGTATGGCGAAATCTGAAGTTTTCATCTCGAGAAAAGTGGATAAGAGAGGGGAGAGAGGAGAGGTTCGGCTTTGCACTCTTCGAACACATTCTTGATGCCAGAATACTAGCACTAAAACTTGACAAGGTATTCATTGGAGACAAAAAACTTTAGGTCAACCTCCCCAGGTATGCGCATGGGCCACGACGAGAAACATCGGTAGACCATCGGAATACAACTACCCCTAAGGAGGTCAACATCGGAGGCTCAAAGTTTGTCAAAAAGGGTGTATCCTATGCAAGCGTCATTCGTAAGCACACAACAAACGCGGTCGGTGGAAACAGAGCCAAGAGGAAAATATCTCTGCCTTTTCACATTGCCTTCAACCCAAAACAAGAGGACATAGCAAAGCTCGGAATGGCTTATGTTGGCAGAGTGGGTCGACAAGGGGACACATACATTACTAAACAAAAACTCCATCTTGAGGGAGCTTTCAGCATTCGGGCTACTCTTATGGGGTCATCCCTGGTACTTTTGAAACCGGTATAAGCAAAAAAGGTGGAGGACCATATTAGTGACGACAACAATTAGGTTCAAGAATGGTTTGAGGAGATTACATAGTGGAATCCGCGAATGGTGGACAATGGGCGTTTGGTTTGAATGAGGTGTCTTGGGGTTCCGGCTCACTTATGGTTTGAGGATTTCTTTAGAACCATTGCATCTTGCTATGGGGAATTTCTTTATACAGATGATACAACCAAGGAAAGAACTAGGCTTGATGTGGCGAGATTCGTGATAAAAACACACATGATGCAAATGATTAACTTGGTAAGCAGTATCAAGGTTAATGAAGATTATTATGATGTAAAAATTGTGAAAGAAATACTGAAAGATTACGCCAATTGTTTGCTATGCCGCAGCAAAAGATCTATCCCAGACTCGGGTTTGGAAAATTCGGTGGACAGCTTTTCGGAGCACGGGGGAGAGGTCGGCGACGACCAACCGATGACCAAGGTCAGAGACCAATCGGGAAAAGGATATTTTTGAAATTCAAATCGAGGTTTCCGTGGGAGCGTGTTCCATCGTGGAGAGCCTTCTAGAATTGGGCATGTGGAGGAGGAGGGCCTAGACACGGTACGCAACCAGTTTCTTCATAATGAGGGCCCAATTTCGGAAATAGGGTCCCCCTACTACGTGTTCTAAACTCACTTAGGACACATATTGAGGCTAGTGAAAAGGCCCAACTTCACCACCTCGATGTCCCAGGTTCCTCCACTTGCCCAGAGACGCCATGGGAAATCCTTAGCCCAGAGAAGCTCATCACCCATTTCACAGATCATCATCCAAGGGCGTTTGTTGGCCGCCTAATACACTACAAGAGGAAGGTTTTTTGTCGGAATCGATTTTGCCTCAAGTTAACTTCAACCCGAAATCAAACACACATGAGATCGAGCTGGGAAATAGAGTAAATATCCCACAGCCCCGGAGGTATTCTTTAAGGGTCGTCGCAGCCCCATAGATCGGTGATTGGGAGAATAATACTACAGACTCTGACATTCTTAGATGCAACTTCCGCCACAAGAAAAAATTGAGTGTGGACGGAGTTAGAAGCGTTTGGGACTTAGCTAACTTCCTCGAGATCAAAGACAAAGAACATGAAGAGGTTTTTATCAAGCTGATTCGTGATTTTGAGAAGAGGAATCTGGATGGAAAAAGAAGCAGTAGGATGGATACAAGTCAATTATGCGGATAATCTCATTGAATGTTAGAGGGATCCGGACCGTTGCAAGAGAAGGTGGATCCGTAACATACTACTGGAGAACAAAGTTGACATGTGTATGCTTCAAGAAACTAAAGTAGAGAACTTTTATGAGGAGATGATTAGGGATATATGGGGCAGAAATCTGGGGGAGTGTCAATGGTTAGCACAACCATCACAAAGTGTCTCTAGCGGTTTGGTGACAATATGGAAAAATGAACTACTAGAGACTATTTTCACTTTTCAAGGTCAAGGCTTTCCTTGTTTCTGCTTTAAATGGAAGGAATTAGATAGATTGATAGCAATTGTAAATGTGTACGCAGCATGTTCCATGATTGGCAAGAGGAAGTTGTGGGGTGATCTAGTTATGTTTAAAAGCGATTTTGGATCTCTTCTTTGGTACTTAGGTGGTGACTTCAATGCAGTGGTGGATAGGAGTGAACACAGAGGGAGGACTTCACAGTTCAACAGAACTAAAACTGAGGAATTCAAAGAGTTCATATTGGATATGGGGGTGGTGGATGTCCTGGTTCTAGGACACAAATTTTCATGGATCAGCCCAGATGGATCTTCAATGAGTAGACTGGATAAATTCATAATTTTGGAGGACTTATTAGATATCTGGAAGATTTCAACACAATGGACTGGGTCTAGGGAAATCTCTGATCATTGTTTAGTGATTTTAAAAAATGAGGAGAAGGATTGGGGAGCCAAACCTTTTAGATTTTTCAATTGTTGGATAGAACACAAAGACTTCAAACAAAAAGTGACAAAGATATGGAACGAACCTAGAGACTTGGGGTGGAAGCTACTTAATATCAAGGAGAAACTAAAGGCTGTAAAATTGATGCTTAAAGAATGGTCCAAGAAAGAATTTGAAAAACTGGATGACTCTATCTACAAAAAGGTTCAGGAGATGGAATGAGACACAAATATTATGCAGGACGGTGATTTTGACCCTACGGAAAGATCCTGCTTACAGAAGGAGTACTGGAGACTTATCAGATCAAAGGAGAGTATGCTACATCAGAAATCTAGAGTGCAATGGATCAAATCAGGTGATCAAAATTCTCGATACTTTCATGCAAGCTTAAGCTTCAGACAAAGGAAAAATCAATTGTTGGCTGTAAATTCAGAACATTGGTAGATAGATGACGTGATGGGAGTTAGAAAGGAGGTGAAGGATCATTTTTGCTCTCTTTTCAAGCAACCGGTTCTACCATCTCTGTCCCTTGATGGTATTGACTTCAACAAACTGCCAGAATGCAATAGTAGTAGCCTTACTGATTCGTTTACAACAGAGGAAATCAAAGCCGTTGTATGGAGCTGTAACGGATAAGAGCCTGGGCTCGGGCAGCTTTAGTATGGAATTTTACAAGTCTTGCTGGGACATCATTGGGAGTGAGGTCTGCCTTGCTGTCTAGGAGTTCTACCTCAGCTTAAAATTGCCTAAAGCCGTAACATCAACCTTCATTGCTTTAATTCCAAAATCTGATCATCCCCAAAGCTTATATGAATACTGTCCTATATCCCTCATTAGTAGCTTATAGAAAATTATTTCTAAACTATTGGCTCTACAATTGAAAAGGGTGATGGACTCAATAATTTCACCATGTCAAACAGCTTTCATTCCTGGTATACAAATTTTACAGTGTGTTAGTTCTGAATGAGTTAGTGGATTGGGCAAAGAGATGGCATAAAAAGTTTTTTATGTTCAAGGTTGACTTTCACAAAGCTTATGATTGGGTAAACTGGAATTTTTTGGACTACATGATGACAAGGCTAGGCTTTTCTGAAAAATGGTGTGGATGGATTAAAGCATGTACCTGCTTCAGTAGTATCTCCATTCTGGTTAACGAATCACCAACACCTGAGTTTAAAGCTGAAAAGAGACTAAAACAAGGCAATCCTTTAGCCCCATTTTTATTCCTCATGGTCACTAAGGGCCTAACGAGATTATTCAAGAAAGCAAAGGAGACAAGTATTTATCAAAGCTTGAAAGTAGATAACAGTGTCAAATTTTCAATCCTGTAATACGCAGATGACTCTATTATGGTGGGTGACCCTACCTTGGCAAACCTTAGGGCCATCAAGACCATCTTTCGATGCTTTGAACTCGCTTCCAGGCTAAGAGTTAATTTTTTCAAGAGCAATGTATATGGCTTAAATGTTGAACAACCATTTCTAAGGGAAGCAGAGGCATTTCTGCACTATAATGTGGCATCAATCCCATTCAAATTCCTTGGTTTACCAATTGGGGCAAACCCTTGAAAATTCGAAACCTGGTTACAGATTGTTGATAAGTTCAAGTGGAAACTAGCATGTTGGAGAGGTAAGTACTTATCAATTGGTGGCAGACTCTCCCCTATTAATTCGGTTTTGACTAGCCTACCATTGTATTATTTATCTTTCTTTAAGATCCCAAAGGTCATCATCAAAAGTTTAGTCCAAATACAAAGAAGCTTCCTTTGGAGTGGCTCTTGCGAAAATCAAAAAATTTCTTGGGTGAGCTGGGAAAAGGTTTGTCAATCTAAGGAGATGGGAGGTTTATGGGTCAAAACCCAGTTACTCAATATTAGCCTTCTCTCAAAATGGAAATGGAGGCTTTTGACAGATAAAAAGACCCTATTGTACAGTTTGTTGGAATGCAAATATGGCATGTTGCATAAACTCGCCACTTGGGATGAGCAGCCTTCTTTTTCCTCAATATGGTGGCATGATGTGTGCGATTGTGATCTAAACTCTGACTCTCAAAGCAGGTGGTTCAACGATTTAGTGGTTAGAAGCGTGGGGGATGGAAAAAACACGGGCTTTTGGGATGAGAGATGGGTAGGATCTCATACACTAAAACACCAATTCCCAAGATTATACCAAATAGCTACTAACAAGGATGATTCCATTCATCATATGTTTTATTTTGCAGGTAACAAATTGGTGGCCAATTGGAGTGGAGGAGATCCTTATTTGCCTGGGAAGAGGAACAACTGGGCTCTTTAAATCAGTTATTCTTAAACTTTTCCTTTAAGGAGGACGAAGCGGATCATTGGAATTGGATTCTGGATGTGGCAAATGGTTTCTCTGTGGCAGCAGTATACAAGTTTTTATTGGAAAGAAATAACTTTGAACGACAACACACGTTGATAGCAAAAGCTTTATGGAAATCTGTTGTTCCATCCAAAGTCCTAGTTTTTGCATGAAGATTACTACAAGACCGGCTGCCAACAACACATCAATTACACAGGCGAGAAATTCTCATCTATAATAGGGGTATAGAGGATTGTAATCATCTTTTCTTGAGCTGCTCGGTGTCCGATTTTGTGTGGATGAATATATTTAAATAGATAGGTGTTCAGACAGTTTTACCTAAGAATGCCCAGCTATACCAGCAGATGGGGTTCTACTTTAAAGGAGTCAAATATTGAAAATGGAAATTCATTATATGGCATGCTGTAACTTGGTGCTTATGGAATATGCGCAACAACATTATTTTCAGGAACGAGATAACAGAGGCAACCAAGCTAATTCATAATTAAGGAAATGTCTTGGCAATGGCTACTTTACAAAGGTGGAATTAAGCCCGGAAACTTCTTCTCTATCTGGTGCATCAACCTAAGACTATGCCTATATCCTTGAGTAAATACATATAAATGTAGCTTTTGTTAGGAGATTTTTGAGAGGCCTTGTATAGACAACACGGACTCTATTAGCATACGGAGTGACACTTTTTTGGGTCTTTTTGGAAGCAACAATGTAAATGGGTAATGGATAGCTTTTACTTGGCTGGGATGGTTGTATGCACTGAACAACAACAGTTCTAGTTTGTTCATCTTGTACAACTGGAATATCTTACTTAAAATATCAATACATATATGCAGTTAAAAAAAAAAAAACAGCTGATAAAAGGAAAAGGAGATAACATCTTAACATGGGTTGTGAGAATTGGTTGTATCATATCATTGTTTTTGGCTGGATATTATCCTATAGGTGTACTTTTATACGTGCTAGGATTACACTATAATATTCAGTTTTGAAGTAGTACTGCATTTTAATCCCTGTAGTGTATAGATATAGAAAGATTTCTTTGTTGCAGCCCCTTGGATCTCAATTATTTTATCTTCAAGGCCATTTCTACAATTTTGCAAGCCCTATTTTACAATATATTTTAATTCTTGGTTTCATAAAATGTCATTTGCCTTGGTCCCTTTTTATACAAAATGTTAGTATATAATATGTAAAATGATTGAAACGAATAACAGTTTGCAATGTCGGGAATTAAAAATAAAAGATTTAATGAAATCAGGGAGTAATGTAATTGTTGTGTAGACGTATATTTGCCATATTTTTGCAGAGATTCTACAGAAGTCTTAACACTAACACAATCTAATATTTTGTTTTCCATTTATTTTAGAAACCAAATCACGTGTCCTTCAAGCTTTGATGGTTGACTATTTCTCAAAACTGACATGAATGAATGATTCGAAACTGGAATTTGATAAATGGGGTACAATAATTCAGAATGAAATGCTATTAAAAATATTTTTGTTGGGAAATATTAAATTATTGTTCTCTCAAAGATTCAAACAAATCGGTTCCATATCTGTGACATTCATGGACAAATCTACCGTTACTTAGCCAACTAAGCAAAGTGCTTAAAGACCAAGTCAAACTAATTAAGCAGAAAATATATTTTTACTAATCATAAGGTAACCAACTACCTTTAAAGATTATACACAACGGATCGTAACTCTTGATAGCCGTAAAAATAGTCATAGACCTTAATATAAAAAATAATAATAGAACAGAAGTAATAGTCGGCGAGTCTCCGATTATAAAAATCTAAGAATAATTCTATGAAACATCTATAATTTTTATTTGTATTAGTACATTTTGTCCCATTAACTAATAGAAATGAGATAATCTATTTATTTAATGAAATGTGTTAGCATTAATAAGTAAATTTTGAATATCTATAATTAAATTTTTATTTAACTTTTTTATTATTTCATTTAATACCGTCAAATAGTCTTCTACATATTATGAAAATTTTATACATATGGACTGTCACTTCTTTCCTTACCAAAAAATTCTCCATATTTTTTTCCACCCCACCCTTCTCTTGTATTCTTTCGTCTACTTTATTTTTTATTCTTTCTTCTACTTTACTTTTTTATTTTTCCTTCATTTGTCACACACTCCCACTTTCACGTATGTTTCCTTCCCTCTTCCATCATTTCATATTGCTCTCTACTTTATTTCACAATTTATTTTTTCCTTTTTTATATTACATTTTTGTTATATTAATTACTTTTATATTATATTATGTTATTATAAATTTATCAATATGATATTTAATATTTGTTGAAATATTTATAAAAATAATACGCTAAATATTAAATAAAAATGTTCTATTATTATATTAATTGAATGATAAATTTATATAATTACTCATTAAAACTAAATATAATTAGATTAACTTTAACTTTACAAAAGGAATGTCTTGAAAATTAAAAAAAAAAAAATGCAACATGAGTAATGTGTTAAAATTTTGAAAAAAATGATTTTTTTTTTAAAAATGTGAAAAAACAAGAGTAATATCTTAAAACAAGAGGAATGTTTTGAAAATTTGAAAAACAAAATGAAAATTTTTAAAAATATGAAAAAAAACAAGAGTAATGCGATAAAATTAAAAAAAAATGAAAATACAATAATAATGTCTTAAACATTTGGAAATAAATGAAAATTTTGAAACATTAAAAAATGAGAGGAATGTTTTGAAAAATTGAAAAAATTGAATTTTTTTTAAAATATGAAAAAACAAGAATAATGTCTTGAAATTTTGAAAAAAAAATAATAAAAATGAAAAATAACAGTAAGGTCTTTGAACTTTTTAAATACATGAATATTTTCAAAGAATTAAAAAGGAATAATTTGTTAAAAAAATTAAATAATGAAAAAACAAAAGAAATGTTTTGAAAATTTTAAAAAACAAGAGAAATTTCTTGAACATTTGAAAAAAAATGAAAAATGAAAAATATTAAAAAATATAAATTTCTTAAAAATTTTAAAAAAAGATTTTTTTTAAATATGGAAAAAACAAGAGTAATGTGTTGAAATTAAAAAAAATTGAAAAAAATGATTTCTTTTATAAATGTTAAAAAACAAGAAGAATGTTTTAAAAATTTGAAAAATAAAAAAGACGAATGTCATGAAATTTTTTTAAAAATTAAAAAAAAAAGAGACTACTAGAAAAATATTTTTTAGCAATTGAAAATTTTTGTCGATATATAAGGAAAATCGGTCGCTAATAAGTGCAACGACCAAAGTAGCAACTAATTCATAATGATCACAAAACCTCAAGTCACTAATCCTTAAGTGATCGAAAAATAATTTGGTCACTGCACAGTGACTGAAATAATTGGTTGCTAAAATTTAATTTCAATTGCTATCAAATTGGTCACATTTTACATCAATTAATTAATTTAGCGATTCTTTTTTAGTCTCTAATTCGGTCGCTAATATTTTTGAAAAAAAAATTCATAACCATGGGTTGCTGTTTCGGTGACTGTTTAGAAACTGTTTTTTTTCGGTGGCTAAAATAGTTAGTCTCTATATTATATCACTTTTTATATAAAAATTGGTCTTTAATTCGAATATTGAACGATTATTTTCAATCGTTGATTCGGTCACTAAATGAAACTCAACATTTTTTTTCTTATATTTCGAACTTGCTTAATAATTATATTCAAAATGATAAATAAAAAATGTAATTATATTTAAAATTATTGGAATTGTATATCAATAACCAAAATATAATAACTTTAACTTCAATACCTATAAGAATTCAATGTAAAAATGGATGACCAAAGCTAAAGATACCAAAACACAATGGATATAATAAAAATACATATTCATAACACAAAAATTCCCAAAACACAATGTATGAAAAAGTATATCTATGATACTAATAATATAAAAATAAATATGGAATGGAATTTTTTTCTAAACTCAATCACCTCTAGCATCATCAATATCATGCTCAACATCACCTTCATTAGTTGTGGATGTGGTAGGATCTGGAATGAGAGACTTTAGGTTGAAGCGTTGTATAAGAAGTTGCATCTGATTATTTTGTAGATGAATTTGCTCATTTTGTACACGAATCTGCTCTCTTTGTTGTTCATGATTTTGCATCAATTGCACTATTTGTTCTTCAAGTGTTTTTTTCTTTATCTTTCTTTGCCATGAGCTCAACATTCAACCTTTCAATTGTCTCACACATTTCCTTTATTTGCTCAATCACTTGAGGTTTAATGACATTAGATTGAACAAATCTTGAGTTACTAAACATTTTGCTCATTGCACCTAATTCATACACATTCCCTTTGGAATTTTTACCTCTAACAACAGTAAAATATATGTCATTTTCATTCATAGAGGAGGTAGGTGTAGGTGAGTCTTTTGATGTGGCATGTTGCAAGGCCTCATTTTGATGCTGATGAAATTTCTCTTGCCAAATAAAGTCAAATAACTAATTAGGGGAACGTATATTCGTTTGAGCCTTGAGGAATGGATTATATATGAAGTTATTTTGCTTGTTCATCAATAGAAGAAATATAAGGTTTCAACTCTTATTAAATTGAAAGTTCCACTAACTATCTACCTAAAGTCAAACTCTTCTATTGCTATAACATATAATCAAAGGCACCATCAAACATGAAACTTATTCTCAATATGATAGGAAGGTAGAAGTTGTCCAATTTCTAACCTTCATCAAATTAATAGATATCTTTTTTAATTTGCAACATTGCCTTAATTATGGACGCAGTACCAAACTTTGATTAAAAAAAATTGAAAATGACTTCTGTTGTTATAATCTATAGCCAAAGACACCATGAAACATGAAATTGACTTGTGTCCTTATTTAATGTTATCAATATACTTATTCTCAATATGAGCTGACCAATTTCCAACCTTCATTCGATCAACACATGGAATTTTAAAGCATAACACAAAATGTAGAAAAATTAAACTTACATCAAGGAGGCTGCACTTGTCATTGACCCATTCTCTCGATTTCAATTTCTTTGTTTTCTCC
This sequence comes from Amphicarpaea edgeworthii, assembly GCA_014843725.1. Taxonomy (NCBI): domain Eukaryota; kingdom Viridiplantae; phylum Streptophyta; class Magnoliopsida; order Fabales; family Fabaceae; genus Amphicarpaea; species Amphicarpaea edgeworthii. Next base: position 13,267,173 of record CM026324.1, read on the forward strand.
ATCACCTCCCAAGCAGTTAGTGCTCGACCATGTTCTTTAAACCATATTAATTTAGACATGTTTCAGCACACTTGATAACCAACTATCATGTAATTAACTTTGAATTTAACTAAATTTATGAAATTGTCAATTATCAACAAATTACCAATTGGAATGAGTCATGAAGATAAAATAAAATTACCAATTTCCCAAAGTGGGCTATAGTGGATATAGAGCCACCATAGTATGCTGAAGCTCCTTTATCAATAGCCCAGTTCGCTTTGGCAGTGGAGCTTTTGTTCTTGAAAGCTACAGAATCCCAATATTCGTCTAAGGTTGCTCAAATATTAATTGGAATCCACTTAACCTATTCTTGAGTATTCCTTATCTTATTTAATGCATTTTTCAAAACCTTTGAACCTCTTTTCTCAAAAATAGATCTGATAGCTCGTTCTTGTTGTGGGTTCCACCTATACATTTTCTATATAAAAAAAATACACTCAATTAAATAATACATACAATACATTTTAAATTTAACCAAAATGTTAATTACCTTAAACTCTCCAAACCATCTATCATGAAGGTTAATTGATGCTTTCTTCCAGCTTGGACAAGGTTCATCAAATTTTGCCTTTATGATTTCTTAAATTTCATGAGAAATCCCTAGGTCTGATGTAAAGCTACATAAAAACAAATGTTCAAATCATATTTAAACAATGGTGTATATAAAAAAAAGTAAACATTAAATTTTAATTTTACTTACTCTCCATTTTCCACTTGAAGCAAATTCCTCTAATCATCTAGTTGTCCAAGCTTTGGACAAGGTGGGTACTCAGTTGTACATGAACTTTCTGGTGCTGAAGGTGTGAGATCCCTAGGAGAAACTGGTTCCTCTTGATTAGTAGGAAGTGAGGCTTTACTCTCTCTAGCAATATTAATGTCTGACTTTGAGGTTGAGATGTGATTGGAAGAAGTGGGATAGTTGGTGGTCCTTTGAGCTTTCCAACTAATACCACGACCTCTACCACGGTTAGGTGGTTTATGACCACCACTTTTACCCCTGTCTGCCATTTGCATGTTTGACATTTAAGAACAATTAAACGAATAATTAAACTAATAATAACATGCAAATAATGTATTCACCCTAATTAATGTTCACCATAATTAATAATCAATTTTAAGTGTAGCAATTACCTATAAGGAATTTGTATCATCAAAATCATTATCTATCTCATCATCACTTGTTATGTACTCACCACTAATCTCTAGTTCATGCAAGTTTGGTTGACCCAATAATCTTATATCTATTTCTTCTCCACCCCCTTCAACATTAGCATAAGAATCGTTAATAACATCCAGATCAACTTGTAGTGAAACTCTAAGCCATACAAGCTCATCATCTTGGTACGGAGCCTTTTGCTCAATTTAACTAATTATATTATGAGTTATTCTACTATGAGCTTTTGTCTTGATTACGGCCAACCAACCTTGATGTCCCTCAGGATATGTCGTGTAATAAACTTGTTCAACTTGTTGTGCAAATATGAATGGATCATATGCCTTTTTATATCTCTGTGATTGCTTTACTTCAACAATCCCATACTTATTATCCACTCTTGTCCCTGAATTACGACTATTATCATACCAATCACACTTGAAAAGAACTAACTTCAGTAATGAGAGACCAGTATACTCTAATTGAATAATATCAGTCAACATTTCATAAAAGTCAGATTCTAATTCACCATTGGTTCCTCGTACAGAAACTCCAAAATTAGATGAATTGATGCCTTCACTCCAACATATTGTATGAAATTTGTATCCATGTATAATGTAAATAGGCCATGATTCAACTTTTTTCTTAGGTCCCCATGCCAAATTAACCAATAATGGATCTTCAATATTATTTTCAGAATTTAGAACCTAAAAAATTTAACATTTAATGTCATACAGCATATCATTATGGACCAAATAAGATTTGAAAAACTTATAAGGTGTTAACCTACATATTGTTTGAACCATTTAGAAAAGTTCAATGAAATGTCTTGATTAATTTCAACATCTGAAGCAATAGGGTTGAGCTCTCTTAAAAACTCCTCATAAATACTAAAAATAAAAACATTTAATTAAAAATAAACAAGTAAAGATTATTAACTTATCAATTAGAGTTATATAAGTTTTGAACATCTTACATTAAATATGGCTCAACCTCTTCACAATTTCGAAGAACGTACAAGTGAGCAGCATCAAAGTCATGTTGGTCCAAATAATATGTTATGGATTTGCCACTTGCTCTCCCTAGGTAATTGAAAATTGATATAGGAGGAGTAGATGAAGAAACTTCATCCACATCAAAATTGCGAGGCATCATAGTCATTCGTGTTTGAATTCTATCAGGATAATAACATGAGGCAAAGGTAGATGTCTCCTCTACTAAGTAAGCTTCACAAATTGAAGCCTCTACTCTAGCTTTATTCTTAACTTTCTTTTTCAAGGATTGTAAAAACCTAAAAAGGAATATGAATGCACATGTAAATAAAATTGTGGAAACTAATAGAATGGTTTATAATTAGTTAGAAAAATGATTTACTAATTCTATACCTCTTAAAAGGGTACATCCAATGATATTGAGCTAGACCACCAACTCTAGCCTCATAGGGTAAATGAATTGGAAGATGCTCCATTGAATCAAAGAAGCTTGGTGGGAATATTTGTTCTAACTTACACAACAACATAGGTATATTATTTTCCACAGCACTGAGTTGTTCAACATTTAGTGTTATTGAAGTTAGTTCTCTGAAAAAGTGGCTAATTTCAATGGGTGGTTTCCAAATATTTTTTGGTAATGAGTTGAATGCAATTGGAAGCAACCGTTGCATGATAACATGATAGTCATGACTTTTCATTCCACTCATCTTTCCTTAATCAACATCAACACAACGACCCAAATTAGAAGCATATCCATTTGGCAACTTCAGTTGTTTAACCCACTTACAAACTACGACTCTCTGGGATTTGGTCAATGCATAAGTTGCCTTTGGTTTAAAAAGTTTGGCACGACCAGTGTCCACTAACTCAAGCTCCTTCTGATCACATATCACTGCTAAATCCAATCAAGCATTATGTGTATCTTTAGTCTTTCCATTGTCCATCACATTGTCAAATACATTCATAAAAGATATAATTAATTAACAATTTGTTTTTCATAACTAAGGTTTCCAAATCAAACTAGCATAAATCATTATAATCCGATCCATTCAAAATTTAAACAAGCATTTTATTCAAGTGTATCATGTCAATCTCATGCATTCAGCTCATATATATATATATATATATATATATATATATATAGTAAATTGGCATTGCAATATTATCTTGAGATGCACAGTTGTTACCTGTGTTTGTATCAGAAACTTATTTATTTTTCCTATAACAAAGTCTGAAATCATAGTTTCTTATCAGCCAAAATTATTAAGGCTTAATTGTAATTTTAGTTTTCCTACTTTCTCAAATCTATGATTTTGGTCCCCTTAGTTTTAAAATGGTAATTTTAGTCCCCTTAGTTTTAAAAAAATGGCGATTTTGGTCCATTTGATAAATTATTAACTAATAATTATGATTAATAGAGTTATTGAGTTAATTAAAAATTATTATAAAAACTGTAATAATTTTTTACGTAAAGAAAAAAAAAAATCATTTTTAACATTAAAAAATTGTTAATTACCTATCATAAAAAATTATTTTTAATTTTAAAAAATAATAAAAATTAAAAGAAAAATCATTTTTAACCTCTTTGAATAATTAATATTTTTTTAGTGAATTTATAGTTAACTTAATAACTTTATTGATTACAATTATTAATTAATAATTGACCTGGGGGACCAAAATTGTTGATTTTTAAAACTAGAGGAACCAAAATCGCCAATTTAAAACTAAGGGGACCAAAATCATATATTTAAGAAACTAGGGGGATCAAAATTGTAATTTAGCTAACTATTAAAGTATATTGATTGTGAATTTTGATGCACAAATTCCATGTTCAAAAAGCATCTAAACCAAACACATGTGTCAAAAAGGAAAAGACAACTACCACCACTGTACTATTCTAAGTAACCAATGGTTATACTAATAATATATTATAGTACCAATATTTTAGTAATCTTCAATGCTAAATCATTGCTAAAAAAAAAAATATCTTTTTACACTAGACATTGTTACCATATCTTTCATTATTATATTATTATACCGATTGAACCTTTGCCTTAATAATGGGAACATTGAATCCTATGATCCTACACTACCAAATTGGTTAGTGGTCATAGTGAGTACTCCTTTAAGAAATATGAGCGAAACAGTCAATTAAAATTGGTGTTAGAAACACTATAATAATATTATTAGTTCCAACAGAGGTGTTGTGCCAATTCTTTTACATGCAGAAAACAAAAAAGAGAATGAAGAGAGAAGAATCATGTTTGGAATATGGATAAGCTATAATTATTAATTTCCATTTGTTTACTCAGATATGTTCATAACAACTCCACTCAATGATTCCTTTTTATTTTTTAAAAATGATATTGTCCTAGAAAACACAACACACATATCCAATTAATCCAATGAACCCCTGCTAAGTTGCCTAATGACCTTTTCTTTTCTTGCAGCAATATATATATGAGATGCAGTGCCGTGGTGAGCTACTGGCTCACTTTCACAACGCACTTCTTTGCAATTTGAAATTAAACATATTACAACAAAATCAAATATATCTCTACAAATTGGATAATGTTTGCTTTTATTATTTAAAAAATAAACCATATATCTCATTTTAGTCTTTCATTTATGAAAATTATTAATGTATAATTTATTTCTATAAATTAATGATTAAAAGCACACAATTTTCATAAATGAGAGACACTCACCACCCCAACAAAAACCAACAGATGCATTAGCTGAAACACCTTTACTTTTTAAGGCTTCAATTATAGGTTTTGCAGCTTTAGAACCTTTGTCCTATTAATATAATAGGTAAGTATTAGAGAATGTGTTTTAAGGGAAAAGGTAGATATCACAAAGGCATCATCTATGCAAATTAAAACTCTTGTTATAATCTAATCTAACATAGTATTATATACAGCCTACAATATTTTACTCTCACAAATCATTACTCTCTTAGTCCCTGTTAGATTTTAATATTACAAAAGAATAGATGATCCCTACCAAAGTCGAAATCTATCACTATCACCTGAAGAACATGAGCAAGTAGGTTCAATTAGAGAATAATGCAGAATATCTTTTTCACATACTTCATAATTCTCAATGATCCAAAAAATAAAGGAGAAAGAATCAATTGTGATGAAAGGTACACTACTTTGAGTTCGGATAGAATGAAGCCAAAATAATACTATTCTCCTATAAAGATTACTAGTAAATTAGACAAAGAAAACAAAAATGAAAATTAGCCATACCTTATATTTGGCACTTCATAGCCTGCAAAGAAGATTTTGGTTAAAGGTAACAATTACTGTTAGAATATTGTCGGTATAAAATGAGTTTAGTATAGGTAGACAAGCTTAGGGCATCAGAATAGTGAGTTTAGGTGAATTATATGCATATAAAATATAAATGGCTCTTTTTCTCTACATGCTTATTGGCGGATGGAACAAGTAGATAGTGAAGTATTCAATTTGTGAATACTTACAATTTGAAATAAATTATAAAAGACAGATCCATGTATAAATGAAGAGATAAAAAAAACCATTTATTTTTTAGGGACAAAAATAAACTAAATACTTTTTTTTTTGCTCGACATAAATTGAATACTTGAAAGAGGACATTAATATATTGAACAGTGACACACTTACTAAAAAGGAATGAAGACATAAAAGCTATAGACATGAAAGAGGACATTAATATATTGCATCACCATGACCCCACTCCCCTGTTCTAGGCTAGACCAAGTTCCTCTCTAATGAAGGCTCACATTTCATGGTCACGTTGGCCTTCTAGACAACTTCTACACAAAAGAGATCATATGATTGCAAACGCAAGGTGAAGGGTGAACAATGGAAAATGATGAAATTGAAAGATAAGAGGTTGACACAGAATCATTGAAAGAATGAGGAAGTGAGGTGAAAATTAGGGGAAAAGAGGAGAGGGATTTCTCACTTTCACTTGACACAAAGAAAAGGACAGAGGAAATGGCTGCAAAATACCATGAAAAGTGAAAACAAACTTACGGCTTCTGCAACTATGGTGCTAATTTTTCTCAAATCGGAATCTACAATGGACAAAATCTCATGGTTCTTGCAAACACTAAGAAAGGGTTTATCAATTAATTAAGAAGGCGTGAAAAGCATGAACGTAATAGAATGAACGTACCTAGATGATGGCACGAGCACGAAGGGTGGCGATGATGGACCCAGACGACGGCACAAGCATAGAGAAGAGAGGAGGACGGCGGCAATGACGAGTTGCATATCGTGAGAGGCAAAGAATGTGGAGTTGCAGATCATGAGAGGCAAAAAATGTGAAGGGTTTATTATGAGTGTGTGGATGTGTTATAGAAAATGGGATGAAAAAAAATAGAATTAAATAATTGGATATAGTATAAATATATTACTTGTTAATAAATTAAAAGTAATCATTAACTAGCCTAGTGGTAAAACATGCTAACTCTCATTCCCTGGCATAGGTTCAAATATGTACTTTAACTTGCCAATTTTTATTTTGATTAATATCAATAATTTTTAGTTTTGATTAAATCCTAATATATAGTATGAATGAAATACATTTAAGTATAATATCAATTCCTAGTGATTAGCCTAGTGGTTTAATCCATTAATTTTCACAATGTGGTTATTGATTCAAAACTACACCATGAATTGTATTTTTTTTATTTTTGATTAAATCCTAATGTATAGTTTAAATAAAAATACATTTGAGTGTAATATCAATTCATAGTTCTTGGTTCAGTGGTTTAATGCATTGATTTCCACCTTGTGGTTATGGATTGTATTTTTTTTATTTTTGATTAAATCCTAATGTATAGTTTAAATAAAAATACATTTGAGTGTAATATCAATTCATAGTTCTTGGTCCAGTGGTTTAATGCATTGATTTCCACCTTGTGGTTATGGATTAAAACGAATCGGTGGCAGCCAAAAACAAAAATCGGTGTTATAGAGATAAAAAATGCTGTCATTGAAAATATCGGTCACTAATGTGGTCGCTGTTCTAGAAAAAAGACAATCATTACATTCGGTGACTAATTCGATTGCTATCTATCACTAAGATTAATTGGTTGCTATTAGTCATCCATTGTAATCGGTCGCTAAAACATAATTTTCTAGTAGTGGTTTTGAAAATTTTTAAAAAATGAAAATTTAAAAGAATATAAAAAAAATAAATAAAAGAAATACATGTTAAGGAAATAACTGAAATAGAAGAAATAAAAAATTGAATATAATAATTAATAAAAGATTTTTTTTTATAGATGATAGAGATATAATAAAATAGAATAAATAACATCAAAGAAAAAAGAAATAGAAAAGAAAGAAAAAAGAAAAATAAAAAGAAACGGAAAACGTGAGAGTGAGAGTAGGGTAATGAAAAAAAAAAAACCTAAGAAGTAATTATAAGCATAAAAAGTGTTTTTAGGATAACGAGGTTTAACTTTGTAAAGTAAGTAAAAATTATAAACATTCATTTAGGAGAAACTCAAATGAAATTTAACAAAATGATCGATATAATATTTTTTAAATAAAAATTAAGGTTATTTTATAATTTTTTAAAATATGATATACTAATACGTACATATATTTATTAAACGATGTCGTAATTTATTTGTTAATATGATAATGAACTTGACAATGTACTAGTACATATTAATGTGTGAATGTATCGAATAGTTGTTATTCTTCTAAGGACCTTGACTTCGAAATTAACCACGATAATAAGAAGAGTTACGTTAAAAGGAGGGTTTATGGAGTTGAGTATTTTAGGGATAACTTTGACAGGTTGGTTCAAATAAAGACAAAGGTTGATTCTCATAATTTTTTTGGGAACGAACAAAGCATCCATACGCTTCCATATATGAAGAGTTAATTAATTAGAATAATGCATGGTGATGACTCTAAAGTTATTTATTTATGTAGTTTGTTGGTAATTAATTACTTTGTAATAAATTAAACTGGATTGTGAACATAAATAACTTGGTGTTTAAAAGCTACTTAGGGGGAAGGTTCTTCAAGAGATCTTGAGGGGTTTTTTTCCAGAGCCTCACAATACTATGTAAGCATCCAAGATCTTCCACATTTTTTTTACTTTAGTGGTAGATCTTAAATTGATGTCTTATGATACTTTTGTAGGTCCCCCATTATGAACCTCATTTTATAAATTTATTCTAAATTGAAATTAATTATTTAATAATATAATATTTAATTATGAAACAATTTATATTAAAAATTAGAACAAAATAATATAAATATTTATTTATGACTAAAGATTAAAATGATCATTAATACATAACATGGATAAAAAATATAAACATTCACATTAAAAAAAATAAACTAATAATTTAAATTTTTTTGTCACCAAAATATGTCCAAACATATTCTTGAATTTGTTGTATTTGTTTTGAATATGTTGTTATAGATTACTTCATGTAAAAAAAAAAATTGGTTAGTTATTATTATTTTTTTTTGTTAGAGGAGATCTTGTAAAAAAAAAAATTGGTTAGTTATTATTATTTTTTTTTTGTTAGAGGAGATCTTGGAAGGGTCTTGTGGAATATCAAGCCTCCACGTGGAGATTTTGCTTTCTTCTTCGGTAGAAGATTTTAAGGTGTTTTTTGTGGGTGCTCCCAATGCAAGGTGAGCATTAAGTTTTGTCACATTTTTTAATTTAGTGGTAGATCTTATATGGAGATCTTATGATATTTGTATAGGTCACGTTATGAACCTACTTTATAAATTTTTATTTTAAAATGAAATTAATTATTTAATAATATAATATTTAATTATGAAACAATTAATATTAAAAAAATAAAATAAAAATAATATAAATATTTATTTATGACTAAAGATTAAATTGATAATTAATACATAGCATGAATAAGTAAACAATACAATCATTGACATTGAAAAAAAAATAAAATTGATAATTAATGCATAACATGGATATGTAAAAAATACAAACATTGAACATTGAACATTGAAAAAAAAAATAAACTGATAATTTAAATTGTTTTGGCATCAAGATTGTATGTTAAATGAGATGAAGAGTTACAAATTTATAGAAATTCATCTAACTAAATTTTTAATTTTTGTTCTTAAATTAGTTGCTATAGATTATTCTCGTAAAAAAAAATTGGTTACTTATTTTTTATTTTATATTATTAAAAAAAATAATTAGTTTGTGGAAGATCAGATCTTGAAAGGATCTTGTGGAAGAGTGGAAAATCATATCTTACACGTGGAACTCTTGCTTTGTGGAAAATCTTGGAAATTTAGAGATTTTGAGGGTTAAGATCTCTCACTAAAGATACTCTAAGAATTGAAGGATAAAATCTCTCTCAAGATCCTCCACTAAAGATGCTCTTAGATATTATGCAAAACTGTGCACTCGGTTGCTAATTTGTTTGCTATTAAATGATGGAATGAACTACTATTTTGATCCTTTACATTTTGTGTCATGTTTAATTAGTTTTATGAACTTGATATACATTTTTGGTAAATTGTTCTTCGTCAAATATTATGAAAATCAATGATATGATTTTAATTTTTAAGTTTAATGAATATGCACCTTATGTGGTGTGCTTGAAGGTCCATTGGTGAAAGTCTTCTTGACGGTGGGTCCATACATCAGTTTAGTAATTTTGAAACTAATTGAGCTTCTCCCATACGCCCTCCCTTGGAGGTGCCTCGTTTATCAAGATTCACCCTCTCCTCCTCCTCTATCTCAGCCTGACCTTGATTGGCTTACTGCATCTTTTCCCCTTCCATATAAATCTTTTTCAGTTGTCTTGAGGCACACGTGTGACATCCCCCTAAGTCAATTACCTACACCGTGCTTGAAGGGAGATGCAATTGCCATTAAAATTCCTGAGGAAGAATATCAAGCTAGCCTTGACGCATGCAAATCTTACCTTCATGGGCGTCTACTTCTGTCCAAAGGCAGCAAACCCCCAAGGGTTCATGAATTGAAGGACTAAATCGCAAAGTAATGGGCTCTCCAATGATTGGCACATGGTGGCTATTGGTAGAGGTTTTTTCGAATTCTCCTTCTCTAATCTTGATGATTTGCGTCGTATATTAGCAATTGGATCATGGAACCTAGGGCTGGGTGTGCTTTGTGTATTTGCATGGTCTAAAGATTTTAATCCAAGCCTAGTGAAACAAACTAATGCCCAATGTTGGGTTAAGGTCCACGATTTGCCTCAAGAGTATAGGAGGCCTAAAATCCTCTTTGCTATTGCAAGAGGTATTGGAACACCACTAGCTGTGGATGAGGCCACATCTCAACGCTCTTTTGGACACTTTGCACGGATTCTTGTTGACTTGGACCTCAAGCAACCAATTCAAGAATAGCTTTTGGTTGAAAAAGAGGGGTTTGCTTTCTTTGTTAATCTAGTGTATGAGAGGTTCTCGAATTTTTGTGCTAACTGTCAAATTATAGGGCATTCGATGTCTAATTGCAGGCACTTACGTGAGAAACTAGTTGACAAGCAAGTTAAGCCAAGGGAGAGAATATATGTTCCCAAACCTAGAGAAGATGCTGTGTCAGCTTCCCTTGGTGACCAAGCTGACCTTGCCGTGAATCATGAGCTGAATTCTGATTCAGTTCAGTAACATGTGGTTCCTAACGAGGTGCAGCTTGAGATGGCCAGCTCTCGTGATGCACCTAATACAAGAGTCGATGTTGTGCACACAAGTTCGAGAGAGAATTCTAGTCAAAATCAAGCAAATTCCGCTGCTAGTTCTCGTGAAAAACAAGATGGACGAGATGTTCAAAGGGCTACTCCTATGGGAATGGGTAATGATTGTATGGAGAGGGCTACAGCCCATGAGGTCTCTACTCATGGAGAGCATGTTGCACATAATTTGAGTTATAATGTGATAATCATTTTACATACGTAAATATTGCATCATATTTTGTAATGATTATCCAATGTTCTAAGGATTTTAGCTTAGTTTGAATTCATTTAATCTAAATTCTTATAGTTTTGCTAATTCTAACCATAGGAAGCTATTTGTAAGAAATATACTCAAATTCATGTTTGTAGGCCTATGTTTAACAACAAGGGAAGATAGAAGAATTGAGACAACTCACGTTGAGAGCCACATGGTGCTAAGCGCACCTTGTGCTGAGCACCACATCGTGCTGGTGCACTTAGCACCACATCGTGCTAAGCGAGACAGGCAGTTTATGCTCGCTAAGCGAATTGTTATTTTGAACAGAAGATTCACTTAGCGGACATGCGCGCTTAGCGGAAGCCTTGTATCTGAGATGAAGATCTGCAAAATTGTGAACTTGCACTTAGCAGACATGCGCGTTAAGTGAAAGTCCACTTATAGTATATAAGCTTCACTTTGTAATTTTAAACATATTCAAACTTTTATCATTCATACATCTGCTTCTTCCATTTTCTCTTCTTCCCTTCCATTTGTAACCCATTTTGTATGCTTCTCATGTCAATGAGAGGCTAATCCATCTGTGTTGAGGACTTGGAACTAGGTGCTTAACATGTAAACGTTTTCCTTCATATCTATTCATTGAATATTCAGTTTAAAGTCCATTTCTCTATCTTTACTCTTGTTATATGATTTGATCAGTTGTATATGCATGTTTTAGAGTTTGAATGTTGTTGACAAATGCTTTTGAACTTGGAACTGAGTTTGGACTCTAATGGAGTGCATTTCTAGACATAGGATAGACTCCATTAGCTTTGTAAAGATCTCCGAACTTCACCAAACCACTCAATTGAACTTACCAAGACATCGGAAATGAGGCTGAGCAGTTTAGGCTTGATTTGATGAGACATCATGTTTTGAGCACTTCTAGATTGAAGTTAATATGAAATATTGCTTTGAATGGAGAATATATTTTGTATGTTTACATGAGAAGCAAACTGGTTGAACCAAATCCTCAATATATCCATCATTATCGTTTCAAATTCACACACGCCAACCATTCAATCATTGTCTTGAATCAACATTCTTGTTTTGTCATTTACTTTACTTGTTATCTTAGTAGTATTTAGCTTAATTTCTGTTGTTACTTATGTTCTGCAAATCAAATCAACTTTTAAAACCAAACTAGTGTTTAGGAATTGATCACTTTACTAGTAGCCAATACGGACAATTCCCTGTGGATTCGATACTGGGATCTTCTCGTTTATACTACTTGTGCGATATTTGGTACGCTTGCCAAAATATCTCATCATAATGCAATTAAAAAGGCTACATGTGTAGAGAGGAACACATCAATTGAGGGCAATGTTCTTGAGGACACTTTGTTTGTTGTGAAAACAGTTGAGCAGACTGTGTGTGTTGATAAAAATGCTCTTAATGCTATTCCTTCTCTTAAGGAGAAGGCTGATCTTGCTGCAAATTGTGCTAAGAATTTCAATTTGGATGGGTAGTTTGTTCACCCATCATGGATTGAGATGGAAGATTCGGATTCAAACCATGTTTTAGATTCAGCCATAGGGAATGTGATTCCTGTAGAGGTAGAAGAGACTCCACCTAATGTGTAGCTAGACATGCAGAGTTTCAAAATTCTAGGCTGATAATGACAATGAATCGAAAGATACTAGTGGTGATGAAGATGACAAAATATCGGCTAGTCTTGATGACTTGATTCCAAATGATTTCACTTCAGTAATTTCTAAAGCCAGCAAGAAAAAACAACAGTAGCAACAGAAACATTACAACACCAGAGGTGGCGCTACCTCAAGTCATAAATGAAGATTCTTTTTTGGAATGCAAGGGGCCTAGCCAATGCGGAATCTAAGCGGGTCTTATCTTCTATGTGTAAGACTCACAAACTTGACTTAGTTTTTATTTCTGAACCTATGATTTCTGTGGATAGATTTCCTTCAAATGATCTTGTACAATTTAATTTGAAGCTTTTTGATACAAATCGTATGATTAATTTAATTCCTAACCTTTGGTGCTTTTGCACTAATGAAATTTCTGTTAATTTGCTCTCTGCTGGTGATCAATATATTGCGGTCTCGATTTTAAGCAAGGGGGTGGTAATGAATGTGCCAACAGTTTATGGGGCTATTACTTATATTAAGTGTCAGAATTTATGGCAAGACCTTTCTCAATTGCAATCTACCTCTCTCGGGGTTTGGACATTTATTGGTGATTTTAATGCAATGCTTGGCGCTCATGAGAAACAAGGTGGCAACCCTCCTCCTTTAGCCTCTTGTAATGACTTTCATGGCTGGTCTAATAGCCATAATCTTATTCATTTGCCAACCAAGGGCCAGCAACTTACTTGGTCAAATGGTCGGGTTGGTTCGAATAATATTGCTTTGTCTGGATAAAGCGATCTGCAACCAAGAGCTGTTGGACTGTTTCTCTTCAATTTCTTGCTCTACTTTGGTTAGGAGCAAATTAGATCATCATCTTTTACTTCTTGTTCTCTCCAAAGATGAGTTGCGGCCCTCAAGTACCTTTAAGTTTCTTTCCGTGTGGCTGGAACATGTTGATTGTCGACGGTTTGTTCTTGAAACTTGGCAGCAACTAGTTTCTGGCTATCCTATGTTCGTCTTGAAACAAAACTGAAAAATGTCAAGGTTGCTATTATAAAATGGAATGTGGAGGTGTTTGGGAATGTTCAACATCGATTTTTGCATGCTTCTGCTGCTCTTTCGAAAGTTCAAGGTAAAATTGAGGCCTTGGGTCATTTGGAGGAGCTTGTTTCTCTAAAGGCCAGTGCCCAATCAGAATTGCAAAAGGCTCTTGAGCTAGAGGAGATTTATTGGCGGAATAAGTCACGAATTAAGTGGGCCACTAATAATCACTTTATATATGTAAATATTGCATCATATTTTGTAACGATTATCCAATGTTCTCAGGATTTTTAACTTAGTTTGAATTCATTTAATCTAGATTTTTATAGTTTTGCTAATTCTAACCATAGAAAGCAATTATCAAGAAATATACTCCAATTCATGTTTGCAGGCCTATGTTTAACAAGGGAAGACAAAGAATGGAGGCAGCTCGCGCTTAGCACCACATCTCGCTAAGCGCACCTCGCACTGAGCGAGACTAGCAATTTATACAGCACTGAGTGCAAGATTGGGCTAAGCGAAGTGTTCTTTCAAACTGAAGACTCGCTTAGTGGAAATGTGCGCTTAGCGGAAGCCTTGTATCTGAGATGGACCTTTGTAGAATCGCGAAGTTGCGCTTAGCGGACAAACGCGCTAAGCGAAATTCCACTTATAGTATATAAGCTTCACTTTGTAATTTTTAAAAGATATTCAGACTTTGATAATAGATTGAGTTGCTTCTTCATCCTCTGTTCTTCTCTTCCATTTTGTAACCCTTTTTAAAGCTTCTCATGACAATGAGAGGCTAGTCCATTAGTGTTGAGGACTTGGAACTAGGTGCTTAACATGTAAACGCTTTCCTTCATATCTATTCATTGAATATTTAGTTTAAAGTCCATTTCTCTATCTTTACTCTTGTTATATGATTTGATTAGTTGTATGTGCATGTTTTAGAGTTTGAATGTCGTTGACAAATGCTTTTGAACTTGAAACTGAGTTTGAATTCTAATGGAGTGTATTTCTAGATATAAGATAGACTCTATTAGCTTCATAAAGATCTCCAAGCTTTACCAAACCACTCAACTGAACTTACCAAGACATCGGAAGTGAGGTTGAGCAGTTTAGGCTTGATTTGATGAGACATCACGTTTTGAACACTTCTAGATCGAAAATAATCTGAAATATTACTTTGAATGGAGAATATATTTTGTATGTTTACATGAGAAGCAAACCGGTTGAACCAAATCTCAACATATCCATAATTATCGTTTCACATTCACGCACCCTAACCGTTCAATCATCGTCCTGAATCAAAATTCTTGTTTTATTATTAATCTTTAGTGTTACTTGTTAGTGTTTAGTTTATTTTCTGTTGTTACTCATGTTCTGCAACATAGACAATTTTAAAACCAAACTAATGTTTAGGAATTGATAACCTTACTAATAGTCAATACGGACAATTCCATGTGGATTCGATACTAGGATCTTCCCTTTTATACTACTTGTGTGATATTTGGTATGCTTGCCAAAATATCTCATCAGCTACTCAAGGATAGAAATATGGCTTTTATTCATCGTATGTCCTCCTACCGCCACTTTATTAAGCGCATTACCTCTTTAAGGCATAATAGGGATTTGCTGCATTCTCAAGAAGATATCCAGGGCCATGTATTGCAATATTTTGGCAACATTTATGCTTCTAATAACTAGCACACCCCCAATGGCTTGATTTAATCTGCTATTCCTGCTTTGGTCTCGCTTGAAGATAATTCTATGCTTTTGTGAATGCCTTGAAGGGATGAAGTTAAAGATGCGGTATTCTCCATGAGCAACTCTAGTACTCTGGGCCTTGATGGGTTTGGTGGATGCTTCTACCACACATTTTGGAATATTATCGACGACGATGTTTATGCATCCACTCTATAATTTTTTCAATAGGGATGGTTGTTGCCAGGCTTGAATTCTAATCTAGTTGCCTTAATCCCTAAGGTACCTGGTGCAAACAGTTTGGATAACTTTCATCCCATCACGATGGGTAATTTTCAATTCAAAGTTATTTCTAAAGTTCTTGCAGATCGCCTTGCCTCCATTGCTCCTAGAATTATCTCTCCTGAGCAAAAAGGGTTTGTGTCGGAAAGGCAAATTCTTGATTGCATAACTGCCTTGTCAAAAGTCATCAACATGTTAGATTCTAAAGCTCCAAGAATTAATCTTGCCATCAAATACGATATCTGCAAGGCTTTTGATACCCTTGACTGGTCATTTCTACTGGAGGTTCTTCATTAATTTGGCTTCGATGCAACATTTTATTCTTGGATCCACTTAATTATCCTTTCTGGTGAATAGTGGTTCGGTTGGTTACTTACAATGTAAACAAGGTGTTAGGCAAAGGGATCCACTCTCCCTTCTCCCCTTCCTATTCTGCATTGCTGAGGAAGCTCTTAGTCGTGGGATCTCCTCTTTGGTACAGAAAGGTCATCTACGTCTAGTGGTGGGCCCCAAAAATAGCTGTTCCATCACATGTTCTATATGTTGACGATGTGATGATATTTTGCAAGGGGACAAAATATAATATTGAGAACTTGTAGCAGTTGCTCAATATTTATGAGGAAGCTTCTAATCAATGGATTAGTCTAGAGAAAAGTAGGTATTATACTGGTCATTGCTTGTTAGCTCAACATACTATGCTTAGGAGTTGCCTTGGATTTGGTCCCGATTCTATGCCCTTTACCTACTTAGGGGTTCCTATCTTTGTGGGAAAGCCGCATAATAGGCATCTACAACCCATTGCGGATAAGATTAAAAATAAGCTTCAGTCTTGGAAGGGAAAACTTCTTTCATACATGAGCCGAGTTCAACTGCTTAACTCGATTATCTCTAGAATGTTGCTTTATAGTTTTCAGGTGTACACTTGACCTATCTCTTTACTTAAAACCATTGAAATGTGGATTCGAAATTTCCTTTGGTATGGTGACATCAACATTAGGAAGCTTGCAAAGGTTGCTTGGGATCAAGTCTGCACATCTTTAAAGGAGGGAGGTTTGGGACTAAAGTCCATTCTCAAGTTAAATGAAGTTGTACTTTTAAAGCTATGTTGGGGAATGAAGTATTCAGACTCCTCAGGGGCTCAACTATTGCATGGTCAATTTATCCGTAATGGCCACTTAATTACTACATATAGGCACTCCTCTATCTGGACCTCCATCAAGAAATTTTGGAATACTTGCTGATGAGATATTTTGGCAAGAGTACCAAATATCGCACAAGTAGTATAAAAGGGAAGATCCCAGTATCGAATTCACATGGATTTGTCCGTATTGACTATTAGTAAGGTTATCAGTTCCTAAACACTAGTTTGATTTTAAATTTGGTTTGTGTTGCAGAACATAAGTAACAGTAGAAAATAAACTAAACACTAATAGATAACACTAAAGACAAATAATAAAACAAGAAATTCGATTCAGGACAAGGATCGAGTAGTTGGAATGCATAGATGTGAAATGGTGATGATGGATATATTGAGGATTTGGTTCAACCGATTTGCTTCCATGTAAACATACAAAATATATTCTCTATTCAAAGCAATATTTCAAATTACCTTCGATCTAGAAGTGCTCAAAACATGATATCTCATCAAATCAAGTAAAACTCAGGTGAATATAGTTAATTATCTTGAATCTATGTAAAACACAGTGTTATATATATTCAAAGAAAGATTAGAAGATTATTAAATGCATGTTCTTCAATCTTCATAACAAAAAGAAAAAGAAAAAATTAAGCTATGGGTGCTAAATGGAAGAAGTATGCAATTTTAGGGAAGGGTTCTTTTGCTACGGTTTATCTTGCAACCGTTTCTCTTCCACAAGAATTGAATGAGAAAGAGAAGGTTGTAGCCGTGAAGAGTTCAAGTCATTTCTCTTTTTCAATTGTTTCAATGCAGAAAGAAAAAAGAATCTTGGACTCTGTTCATTGGTTACAAAGAAATCATTCAATGCTATTTCGATGAATTAATTGTTAATGAGAGAAAGTATTTAACTTACAATCTTTTCATGGAGCTTGCACCTTACAGTTCTCTTGGTGATCTAATAAAGAAGAAGGGGCCATTGTCGGAGACTGAAGTAAGAATCTACACTAGCATGCTTCTTAAAGGGCTTTCTTGCATTCACCAAAAGGGAGTTATTCATTTTGATTTCAAATCGGACAACGTCCTTCTATTTCCTAATTCATCTGAGGAGAAAGATGATCATGAAGTTTTGTTTCAACTGAAGATTGTTGATTTTGGAATGTCCAAGACTAAAGAAGATCCTTCAAATGATGTTGAATCTAAGAAGATCAAGTTTAGAGGGGCGCCTTATTACATGTCACCGGAATCGGTCTTTGGTGTGATCGAACCAACTTTGGATATATGGTCTCTTGGGTGCATTGTGATTGAGATGATTACTGGATTGCGTGCATGGAGGAACCTGATAATGAAAAAGAGAGAGGAGATGATGTGCGAGCTTGTAGTTCTTGAAGAAACACCATAAATACCCAATGGACTGAGCTTGGTTGGCAAGAATTTCTTGAGTAAGTGTTTCACGAAGGATCCTAGTCAGAGATGGACTGCTACAATGCTTTTCGACCATCCTTTTCTTTGTTTTTGATTTAACATGTAACAAAGAGCTATGTTTAGTTCATCATCCTTTTTCTCAAACATTCTTGTATGTTAGTTATACCAATACAAAGTTTTCTGTCTTCAATTTTCAGATTTTTTTGAACAAGACTTTTAGTACAGCAATGTAGAAATTATCAAATATGTATGTTAGGTATTAACTACTATGAAACTATAAATTAATAATACGTAGGGAAGAAAACATAAATTAACAGCAAGCTAAAAGATAGAAATTCAGATGTTCATTCATGATGCCCTAAAACAATCCACAAAGGATGCTTAAATACAAGAAGCGAAACCTAAAAGTTATTGGGCCAGCAGGCTCAGCTACAAAAGTAGTAACATAAAGAGTAGGGTGTGAATAGCAATGAAGCACCCCCCCACCAGGCCCAAATTACACAAAGCCTTTGAGCCAAATTGAGGTCTGTCTAATTCTTTTGGACCTAGTTGGGACCTGTAGTAGCAACAATACCATCCGCTGAAGGGGCCACTTTGTCCTTAAAGTGGACAGATAGGGAATGTGAAGGCTTGACGGGGATTGATGAGTTGGCGGAAGGGAGGCCGTTGGATATCTCGTGATCTGACGGAGAGGGATTGATGGTTTGTGTTTGTTTGGGTAATGGGAAAGTAGAATGGGGGATAGCTGGGCTATTGGGACGCGTGATATGTGTGGGGAAAAGATCGTAGTGGTTTGATTGGACAAAGGAGGGCACATTTGGGGAAATGTGGGTATAGAGATCGGATGGTTGAGGGAATGAGTGGCAGTGTACTTGGGAGTTGTTTTGGATTTGGTCTTAGATATTGGAGAGGTTTGCATGAGGGGAGGGTTTCTTTTCGGAAGGTCGAAATTGTTGAACTCGTGTGGGTTGGGGAGGACGATGGCAGCGCGATCTGGGGTGGCAATTTTGTGCGTAGTGGTCGTGGCGTGGATGTCGTGGACGTGGGTTGTCGAGGAGGAGTCAGCGCGACTAGTAGTAGCGAAATGGTTTCCCTGCGCAAGGGTCGTTGGGATGTCGTGGTCGCCACACACGTTGGCTGTTAAGGCGAAAGTTGCACGATTGAGCATGGCTGCTCATGTCCCGTTCGTGGTTGGTGATGAGGCGGGGACGGCACAACTGGTGTGCGTGGGGGATGTGCTTCGCGTGACAGTCACTGAGATGGGGCTGGTCAAAAGGGGTTGCATCACAGCAACAGCGGTAGTGGACCGTGGTATTGCCGAAGGAGGGAGACGTGGAACACCGGATGGATCCGCGATTCTAGGGGAAGCAACAGCTTGTAGGCGACGGCGCCGACACACTTGGAGATGCAAAAAGGACCATAGTAGCGGCGAGAGAGCTTCTCTGATCTTTGATAGGCAACCATGTGCTAACGGTGGGGTTGGAGATGGAGCCATACCCATGATGAGACCTCAAAGGTACGATCTGATCTTTTTGTGTTGACTTGCAATTGCATTCGCTGTCTGCCTTTCTTGAGATTTTCTTTTAACTACTCTAATATTTTCTTGTGAGATAAGAGGGATGATTCGACCTCCTTGATTGAGGTAGAACCCAGGACGAAATCTTGAATTGTTGGTGGTTGACGACCGTAGAGGGCTTGAAACAATGACATCTGGATCGCGGAGTGGAAGGAGGTGTTGTACCACAACTCAGCTAGGTGAAGGTATTTGAACCAAGAGTGGGGTTGCTCGTCGATGGTACATCGGAGGTATGTTTGCAAGCATTTATTAATTACCTCTGTTTGGCCATCCATCTCGGGATGGTAAGCTGTGCTATATTTCAAAGTAGTTCCCTAAAGTTTGAATATTTCTTTCCAGAATGCGCTCAAGAAGAGCAGATCTCTATCAGACACAATAGACTTGGGACAACCGTGTAAACGACATATTTCAATTGAGAACCAGGTAGCAAGTGAAGGCGCTATATAATAAGTTGGAAGCGCAAGGAAATGCGCGTATTTGGTGAGACAGTCATTGTAACACCCTAAAATTATAAATTCCTAAACTTTATAATTTATTCTTCAAAATTATGGATTGAATTAAAAACTTGATCCATTAACGCATTATCAAAATATGGAATGTATTTTTTTTTTCTTTCTCTTGCCTCGAAACTTATTACAAGAATTTCAATGAAACTCACTTTCAATACACCTATCATTCTCTTAAAAATAAGTATTCATTAACAAATATTATTTACAAGAAACCTCTTGCTTTTTATAAAATGCTTGATTCCAAATGATTTTTTTTTTTACACTAGAAAAATCTCATATCATTTCATTAGTAATAAGAGCATTGATACAATTTGGAGGAAAATCTAATAAATGTGGACTAGCATAGAATCTAGACGCCCTTGCTAAGGAATGAGCAACTTGATTCACTTGTCTACGGATTAAACTCATTGAAGAGTTATGAATATGGCAGAGTTTGTGTTTGCAGTTCGCAACAATAGCCCCTAACTCAGAGTTGTTGATATCGCTTAGTTGGAGAAGGTCGTCATGCACTTGCTTACAATCAATTTCAAAGAGAATGTTCTTGTACCCCTTGTCCACTGCCTAGTTGAGAGCTGTCAAGAGAGTTGTTGCTTCTGCTTCCGTAGGAGAGATATCACCTTGGTGGTAGGTTGTGAGGGCTGAGATGAAGGCACCTTCTACATTTCTGATGATGGCACCCATGCCGTATTGATGGTCCATAGTGAAAATGGCAGCGTCAACATTGCACTTGATGACATTACCAACTAGCTTGGTCCAATGTGTGTCGGTAGCCGAGAGGGTGAGCTCGCCTCATGAGTCTTATGAGTGGTGTTGCTGTCACACTGCCCTCCATTGAGTAATGGTCTCCTTTGCGGTCCTTAATGATAGTCAGATAGGCCTTTCCAAGTTGTCCCAAAGTTTCTCATTTCACCGTTTCCAAATGCACCACAATGTAGCTATGAAATTCACCTGTTGTGCGTCATGTAAATGGTTTAGGATCTGGAAAACACAATCTTTTAAGTTCTCGACATGGTCAACAAAGGTGCGAATGTGGCTCCAGCATCTTGATTGTGCCCAAATATTGCGCCCAAATATTGCTAATGCGTGGGCAACCAAAGAATGCATGCCATGTTGATTCCATGTTTGCTTCGCACAACGGGCATATCATGGTACACTCTATCCCTTTAGTTGTCAGCCTCAACCTTGATGGAAGGTAATCATGCAATAATCTCCATAAGAAGATTGTTATTTTATGCAGAATGTGTAGTGCCCATAATTTTTTCCAATCTCCTAAGACCCTCAATTCATGGTTATCAATGATTGACTCCATTGTGTGGTAGTATGCTGTCCTTACAAAGTAATTTCCATCATTTGCATGCTTCCATATTAAGCTATCATTTGATGCAGTGGGGGGAATTGGAATTGATAGAATGGAACGTATATCACTATCACAAAATGTTATGTATTATGAGCCTGTTTGAATACAAGGCTATAAGGACTTTTGGCGGCTTCTCTACTGGAAATATAGTGTATTTTTCCAATAGAGAAGCTCCTAGAAGCCCTTCTAAGCCACAACCAAACAAGCTCTATGTCTTGCTGCCATGTCTTATTCTCATGGTCAATAAGTTCACCAACTCGCATGTTCTCAGTCCCTTCGAGCGACAAGCTTTGTATATAGGAATTATTTTCTGACCTTAACCAGGAATCTTTCCAGATGCTTATGTTTTGCCCATCCCCTATTCGCCATCTCATGCCATGTTTGACCACCACCCATGAAAAATAGATGCTACGCCATGTGAAGCTTGGGTTGTGCCCTAATTTTGCTTGCAAAAAATCCCCCATGGGGAAGTATTTAGCTTTGACGACTCTAGTAACTATAGCATCTTGGTTAGAGAGAAACTTCCAACCTTACTTCCCTAGCATGGCCAAATTAAAGCCATAGAGATGTCGAAAACCCATGCCACCCCTTTTCTCATAGACAAATGATCCTAGTTGAGCCAATGGATTCCCTTGGAGTTATTATTATTTCTGCCCCACCAGAAGGAGTTGAGCATCTTCTCAATTTCATCGCCCAATGATTTTGGAAGCAAAAAGGCACTCATGCAATAAGTGGGACTCATGCAATAAGTGGGAATCGCTTGCGCTACTGATTTTATGAGCACATCTTTGCCTGCTTTGGAGAGGTGTTTGCTAGACCAATGAGTGATTCTCTTCCAGATCTTGTCTTTTAAGTAATGAAAGATAGCTTTCTTTTTCCTTTCAATCATGGACAGAAGGCCCAAATATTTTCCTATTCCCAAGCATTCAAAAATGCCTAGGATAATGGAAATATTTGCTCTAACTGTCAGCTAAGTGTTCTTACTAAAGAATATTTTAGACTTGGAGGGGTTCACTGCGAGACTAGAAGATTTTTCAAAAATAGCCAAGGTGACTTGTAGTGTTTCTACATCTTTGGTGTCAGTTCTGCAAAATAGAAAACAATCGTCAGCAAATAACAAGTGTGAGAGGACAAGGGCCCCTCTACACACTTTGATACCATGAATGTCTCCTCTCCATGTTGCTTTGTTTAGTAAAGTTGTGAGTCCTTCCATGCAGAGGATGAATAAGTAGGGGGATAAAGGGTCTCCTTGCCTAAGACCCCTTTTAGGTGAAACAAGGCCAACTCCATCCTCGTTGATAAGAATGGTATAGTCCACTGTTTCAATGCACAATTTGATCTAACCGATCCACTTTGGATCAAAACCCATCTTTGTCATCACGGCAATTAAGTAGTCCCACTCTACTTTGTCAAAAGCCTTGCTTATATCGACCTTTAAAGCGATCTCTCCAATCTTACCTTTAACTTTGCATTTCATGTGGTGGACCGTCTCGATTGCGATGAGCACATTGTCAATAATAGATCTTCCTTCTACAAAGGTTGATTGCTCTTGGGAAATGCATTTGAAAAGTAGTGGCTTATGTCTATTAGCAAGAACCTTGGAAACAATTTTATATAACACATTGCACAAGGAAATAGGTCTTAAATCTAGCATGGAGATTGGGTGATCATTCTTGGGAATTAGAGCAATATCAATATTGTTTAAGTTTGGAGGGAACACACCTTGGTTGAGCCATGTAGTTGTTGCGTGGTAAATTTCTTCCCCTAAAATGTCCCAAAATATTTTGTAAAAAGTAGGATTGAATTCGTCCGAGCCTGGTGATTTGTCACTATGCATTTGGAAGACAACTGTTCAGAACTTTTCCTGGCTGAAAGGTGCGAGTAATGAAAGATTGTCATTTGGAGTGAGCTTGTGGTCCAAATGTTGGACCGTGGCGTTTATATCAATATCACCCCTCGTGTAGAGCTTGGAGAAGTAACGTGTGGTCACTCCACAAATATCTTCATGTACATGTGATATAGTGCCCGTGTCAGTGTCCATAAGGTGGGTTATGAAATTCTTCTTTCTCCTAGCATTGGCGGTTGCATGAAAGTAACGAGAATTTGAGTCACCGTCATGGATCCAAAATACCTTTGTGCGTTGCTTCCAATATTGTTCTTCCTGGTCAAGTAGAGCATTTAGGTGGCTCTCAATCTCCAAGTAACGTGGGGTATCAGTTAGGTTTACACTCTCGCGGAGGGTATGCATAAGTTTGCGGCATTCATGAATTTCATTCCGAAAACATGAGTGTATGTTACAACCCCAGTTGTTGAGTTCATCCGTGCACATGTTTAGTTTCGAGACGATATCACCATGGGGGCGGCTATGCATGGTAGCGGATACGATAGATGAGAGCTCACTTTCATCAAGCCAGTTGTTTTCAAAGCGGAACCTTTTCTTCCATTTTCGGCGATCATGTTGTTCAAACTTCAAGTGTATAGGTGAATGATCAAACTTATTAGAGATACCGTTATTCAAGTAACAATTTGGGAATAGGTCCAACCATTGTTGTGTAGCAAGGCTTTTTTTCCACGTATAGGGGTGGCCGGTGAAGGGAATGTCTTTCAAATGTGACTCTATAACAGCCTCACAGAAACCATTGATGAGCCAATTAGGATGTTCTCATTGGCCTTTCTTTTCGTCTTGTGCTAGAAGGTCGTTGAAATCACTGATAATGCACCATGGCAATGAGTTGTCACGAGCTAAGTTTCTGAGGAGGTCCCAAGAAGCTCTGCATTTACTTCTCTCAGGAAAGCCGTAAAAGCCTGTTAAGCGCCAACAAGGTTTGCTAAATTGTGAGATTTTTACATTAATGAAATTTTGAGAAAAATTCAATAAGGAGCAATCAAACATTTTTTTTCCAAAAAAGTGTCAATCCACCACTTGTACCTATGCAATCAACAGCAAAACAAAAATCATAGCCCAAAGTCAACTTTATTTCTTCAATACAATTATTTAAGACAAGAGTTTCACATAGAAAAATAATATCAAGGCGATATGATCGGACAAGGTCCATAAGTGAAAGAACTACATGAGGGCTGCCCAATCCTCTACAATTCCATGCTAAAACACTCATTGTTTTCAGCAAGCCTGGCTTCCAGGCTCCACTGATACAAGATGCTCCTCATTTGGTGCTAACGTAGCTAGGGCAGCATCTGGGATTCCAAATGATATTAAAACATCAGTGAACATGAAATAATACCAAAATCTTGGCTTAAAACAATTCCATAAAAAGAAACATGATTACACCTTTACATCTTTCGAAAAGAGACATAAGTCATTTGAGTTGTGTACAACAACATAAGGACCACAAAATTAAGGTCTAGTCTACCATCTATTACACAAGAAACCATACTCCATACTAAGACCAAGGTAGTAACTAAAAGAAAATTAACTCCCAGTCCTCACTAAGAACTTGAAAAGTAACCTCGAAGGCCTTCTATTCCCGAACAAGTCTTTCCACATCATCCATGTTGGTCATAACCATTCCATTCCATCTTAGTTAATTACATGCAACATTCGTCCCCATCTAAAAACAAAGTGTATGGAGTGAGTTTTTCCACTCCTCCTAAAAACCAACAATCAAACAGTCTTCTGGCCACACACAAATAGCACCCATACCGTAGTGGCACACTCATGATCTCATTGAAAATCTATGCATTTCTACACTTGTACAACTTTTCCAAAAACTCGAGCCCACTATCACTAGAACTCCATGAACACAGTGGTCTTACACTTTAGGTGGATGACTACTGGGAGTACACCCCTCTCGTCATTGGTTGATAGGGCTCTCACCAACTGAAAATGCAAATCACGCTTAGTCAAGGTCGTTGAGCTGGTTGTGTGACTGATAATCACTTTATATATGTAAATATTGCATAAGATTTTGTAGTGATTATCCAACTTTCTCAGGAATTTTAGCTTAGTTTGAAATCATTTAATATAGATTTGTATAGTTTGATAATTCTAACCCTAGGAAGTTATTTTGTGAGAAATATACTCTAATTTATGTGTGCATGCCTAGATTCAAAGTAAAGGAAGAATACAAGAAGAAGGCAGATCTCGCTAAGCGACCCATCTCGCTCAGCACTTCACTCGTTGAGCGCAACATCAAGCTACGCGAGCTAGGCGGTCTATGACGCGCTGAGCACCACATTGCGCTAAGCGAAATTTTCATTCGAACAGAAGACTCGCTTAGCGGGACATCGAGCTTAGCGGAAGTTGCTTTCGAACTAAATATGCGCTGAGCGGAAGATTGCGCTTAGCGGAACACTTGTTCTGAGATGCATTATGCAGTGTTTTGCGCTTAGCGGAAGGTTGCGCTAAGCGAGGGTTCGACTATATAAGCTGCACTTGAAGAATTTTGAAGAATTCAGACTTTGGTGGATTTGGTTGAGCTGCTTCCTCTGTTTTCCTCTGTTCTCTTCATCCCCTTTTGTAACCTTTTCAAGGCTTCTCATGACAATGAGAGGCTAATCTATTAGTGTTGAGGACTTGGAACTAGATGCTGATCATGTAAACGCTATTCTTCATATCTATTCATTGAAATATTCAGTTTAATGTTCATTTCTCTATCTTTATTCTTGTTATATGATTGGATCAGTTATATATGCATGTTTTAGAGTTTACCCGCCATTGTGAGATCTTTGTTGAACTTGGAACTGAGTTTGAACTCTAATGGAGTGTATTTCTAGACATAGGATAGACTCCATTAGCTTCACAAAGATCTCTAAGCTTCATCAAACCACTCAACTGAACTTACCGAGACATCGGAAGTGAGGTTGAGCAGTTTAGGCTTGATTTGATGAGAGATCACGTTTTGAGCACTTTTAGATCGAAGTTAATCTGAACTATTAATGTGAATGGAGAATATATCTTATATGTTTACATGGGAAGCAAACCGATTGAACCAAATCCTCAACATATCCATTATTCCATTCTAAAACTCAAGCACGCCCACTGTTCGATCATAGTCCTAAATCAACATTGTTGTTTTTATTGTTTATAGTTAGTGTTAACTATAGTGTTTAGTTAAATTTCTGTTATCATTGATGTTTCAAGAACAACCAACTATAAAAACCAAACTAATGTTTAGGAATTGATTACTTTACTAATAGTCAAATACGGACAATTCCCTGTGGATTCGATACTAGGATCTTCCCTTTTAAACTACTTGTGCGATATTTGGTACGCTTGCCAAAATAGTCCATCAAGTTATTTGGTGCCGTTGCCGGGGAATTGTTCATGGTATTCGGCGATTAGTATTTATGTCAATCTTAATCATTAGTTCAATTTTGTCTATTGTATAATTGTACTTAGTTTATATTCATTGTATGCTTTGTTTATATTTTGTTATTTCAAAGAAATCTGCCTCTGCCTCTGTTCTACATATTCTCTATTGCATAATAGGAGTTACTGCATAATTTGCAGCAGAAAATTCTGCATAAATTTGGAGAACTGATTGGTAGAACTTGCTTTCAATTGCTGCATAATCTAGAAATACATTGCTACATAATTGGAGTTGCTGCATAATTTTCATGCAGAAAATTCTGCATAATTGTCATTCTTGAGTGTTGCTAACCCACTTTTGAGTACTTGAAGTGTATGCGAGGTAGGAGTTCAGAAACTGATCTAATCCCATTGGATTCGAAGATAGAAAATACCTGTCGGAAGATCAAGGCCGTAAGAAGAAAAAGAGAAAGACAAGCGGCTCAGAAAGCTTCTTCCTCCGTACAACCACACATTGAGATTCCTTCCAATGCCGAAGAGCCAATCATGGAAGACAATCAACAAAAACGCACTCTGGAAAACTATGTGGCTCCTGATATTCCAGCTCACTTCACAAGTATCATGAGACCAGAGGTACAAGCCGCAAGTGTCTCATATCCATCTTCTCTCATCCAGCTCATACAAGCCAATGTGTTGCATGGCTTGCCTAATGAAGACCCCTATGCTCATCTGTCCACCTATATGGAAATTTGCAACACGGTTAAACTAGTAGGAGTTCCTGATCATGCCATCCGTCTCAATTTATTCTCATTCTCTCTGGCAGGAAATGCCAAGCAATGGCTCCATTCCTTCAAGGGTAGCACATTCCAAACTTGGGATGAAATTGTTGCTAAATTCCTCAACAAATACTTTTCGGAGTCTAAGACTACACAAGGGAAGACAGAGATTTCCTCTTTCACTCAAAGGGCCGAGGAATCTCTAGGTGAAGCGTGGGATCACTTTAGAGGATTGCTAAGGAAGACACCAACCCATGGCTTTGAGGAGCCAATACAAATTATCATGTTCATTGATGGGTTGAAGAACCATACCAAGCAACTATTGGATGCTTCAGCCAGAGGGAAGGTCAAGATGAAGACCGTGGAGGATGCCATAGCACTGATTGAAAATATGGCTACAGGCGATCATTCTATCACTCATGATAGGACTCATATTCCTCCAAGGAAGGGCATTTTGGAGTTGCATTCTCAAGATGTCGTCTTAGCTCAAAACAAAATCCTAACCCAGCAAATTGAGGCTCTTACAAAGCAACTGAGCAACCTTCCACAACAACTGAAGAGTCTTCACAACCAACACCCTTCTCCAAGGAATTTCTGCTATCAAGTATGTGGAGGAGACCATGAAAACGGTGTTTGTATGACCTCAGAAGGGCCACATGAAGAAATGAACTACATGGCCAACAACAACAACAATCGTGGAGGTAATTACAGTAGGTACAATCAAGGTCAAGGGGGAAACCAAGGTGGAAGCTACAACCGGGAATGGCAATCACATCCTGGTAACAACTATAACAAGGACTCAGGAGGCCCGTCAAATAGACCTCAGCATCAAGGACCCTCTGTGTATGAGAGGCAGAACAAGCTGAAAGACTCTTTCGCACAGTTCTTAGATGTGACTGCTTCCAACCACAAGAGCACTCAAGCCTCCATTAAGAACTTAGAAGTCCAATTGGGGCAACTGGCCAATCAAGTGGCCGAAAAATTCAATGGGAAATTCATTGCCAACACGGAGGTGAACCCAAAGGAACAATGCAATGCTATAATGACTAGAAGCAAATGCATAGAAGACGCTGCCCTTGACACACCAGAACCGACAGCAGCAGAAGCTAATGCCCCCAGTGGAGTGACAGAAGATGTGTTAAGTGAGGAAGAGGCTGATAAAGGTCAGGAAGAAGGGATAGCAGCTGACCAGGAAGATGGCACAAGCAAAAATGGTGGAATTGTGACTGAAGAGGCATTACCAATGCACGAGCCCAAGCACCAATTGGCAAAGAAGGCAAAAGAAGCTCCAGAATAAGAGGTCACCAAGAATCTACCTTATCCTCTAATTCCGTCAAGGAAAGACAAGGAGAGGTATTTCACTAGATTTCTAGAAGTCTTCAAGAAATTGGAGATCACCATTCCCTTCAGTGAAGCGCTACAACAGATGCCTTTATATGCCAAGTTCATGAAGGATCTGGTTACTAAGAAGAGAAAGTACATTGAAGAGGAGACCATCAACGTTCAGGGCAATTGTATTGCCATCATCCAACGGACCCTTCCACCAAAGTTCAAAGATTCGGGTAGTTTCACAATTCCTTGCACCATTGGAGAGATTTCCATAGGAAAAGCCCTAATTGACTTAGGTGCAAGCATCAATTTAATGTCACTCTCAGTGCTTCGGAGGATTGGAGACTTGGAATTGAAACCAACTCGGATGACTCTCCAACTTGCAGATCGCTCCATCAAATATCCTCATGGTGTCATTGAGGATGTCATAGTTAAGGTAGGAGAATTCACCTTCCCTGTTGATTTTGTCATCATGGACATGGAGGAGGATAAGGAGGTGCCCTTAATCCTAGGAAGACCCTTTTATGATGACGGCTAACGTGGTGGTAGATATGGGAAAAGGACATCTCCAACTGAGCGTGGCCGATCAAAAGGTCACCTTCAACATCTTTGAAGCCATGCACCACCAAAATGACACCAAGGATTGCCTCCGCATTGATGCTTATGAAGAGGAAGTGGTAGAAGCTACTCAACAACTGACTTTACACTCTCCTCTAGAGCGAGTCCTGGTTAATTCCATGGACTACCTTACTATAGTGGAGGAAAATGAAGTCCAAGAGTACAGACATCATTTGGAAAAGCTAAAAGAAATTCCTCCAAATGATAATATCTATGAAAAGTTGAAGAATGACAAGGCGGAGAGGCCCAAGCTTGAGTTGAAGACCTTACCTTCTCATCTTAAATACATTTTTTTGGATAAGGAGGAAGGCAAACCTATAATCATCAGCAATTCTCTGTCTTCTGAGGAAGAAACACAGCTATTGGAACTTCTCAAGCGTTATCAAGAAGCTGTAGGTTGGCATATCTCTGATCTCAAGGGAGTTAGTCCATCTTATTGTATGCACAAAATCATGATGGAAGCCGACTACAAGCCAGTGCGATAACCTTAGAGGCGCCTCAACCCCACCATGAAGGAAGAAGTGAGGAAGGAAGTGCTGAAGCTTCTGGAGGCTGGGATGATTTACCCCATCTTCGACAGTAGCTAGGTGAGTCCAGTCTAAGTAGTGCCAAAGAAAGGCGGAATGACAGTGATCCGCAACGATAAAAACGAGTTGATACCCACTCGGACTGTCACAGGGTGGAGAATGTGTATAGACTATAGGAAGCTGAATGACGCCATAAGAAAAGACCATTTTCCCTTGCCTTTCATGGACCAAATGCTAGAAAGGTTAGCTGGGCAAGCTTACTATTGTTTTCTTGATGGCTACTCTGGTTATAATCAAATAGCAGTAGACCCGGAGGACCAAGAGAAGACTGCTTTCACTTGCCCTTTCAGAGTTTTTGCTTACCGAAGAATGCCATTTGGATTATGTAATGCTCCGGCCACGTTCCAGCGCTGCATGCTTGCTATCTTTGCCGACTTGGTAGAGAAATGCATTGAAGTATTCATGGATGACTTTTCTGTCTTTGGGGCTTCATTTGGCCTATGTCTCTCCAACTTGGAGTTGGTATTAAAAAAATGTAAGGAGAGTAACTTGGTGCTGAATTGCGAGAAGTGTCACTTCATGGTTCAGGAGGGAATTGTGCTTAGGCACAAAATTTTAATAAGAGGAATCGAAGTGGACAAGGCGAAGATTGATGTGATTTCCAAGCTACCACCACCAGCTAACGTGAAGGGGGTGAGGAGTTTTCTTGGTCATGCCGGATTCTACAGAAGATTCATTAAGGACTTCTCCAAGTTAGTAAAAGAAGTTAAATTCAGCATGAGCACAGAATGCTTAACCGCCTTTTACGCCTTGAAGGACAAGCTTATCTCTGCACCAATGATAATTGCTGCTGATTGGAGTCAAGATTTTGAGCTGATGTGTGACGCCAGTGATTATGCAGTAGGAGCTGTTCTAGGACAACGGAGGAACAAAGTCTTTCACTCCATCCACTACGCTTCCAAGGTGCTCAATGACGCTCAACTCAACTACGCTACCATAGAAAAAGAGTTGTTGGCCATAGTATACGCTCTGGAAAAGTTTAGATCCTATTTGGTAGGATCTAAGGTGATTATTTATACTAACCATGCAGCCATAAAATATCTCCTTACCAAGCCAGACTCCAAACCCAAACTGATCCGATGGGTGCTACTTCTGCAAGAATTTGATATTGAGATCAAAGACAAGAAGGGGAGTGAAAATTCAGTTGCAGACCATCTATCTCGCCTAATAAATGAAGAAGTCACCAACAAAGAGTTGGAGATCAGAGAGGAGTTTCCTGATGAATTCCTCATGATGGTGCAGGAGAGACCTTGGTTTGCAGACATCGCCAATTATAGAGCTGTCCATGTGATGCCAGAAGGAATGAATTGGCATCAAAAGAAGAAATTCTTGAGGGACTGCACTTACTATGTCTGGGATGATCCCTTCCTGTTTAGGATCGGGGCCGATCAACTTCTAAGGCGATATGTTCCACAAGAAGAGGCCAAGAATATTCTATGGCATTGCCATAATTCACCTTATGGAGGTCAATATAATGGTGGACGTACAGCTGCCAAGGTACTTCAATCAGGCTTCTACTGGCCAACCTTGTTCAAGGATGCTTTCGAACATGCTCAAGCGTGTGATAAATGCCAAAGGACAGGGAGCATATCAAACAGGCATGAAATGCCTCTCCAAAATATCCTAGAAGTAGAGGTTTTTGATTGTTGGGGCATTGACTTCGTTGGCCCTCTCCCTCCTTCATTTTCAAATGAATACATATTGGCAGCCGTAGACTATGTGAGCAAGTGGGTTGAGGCTATGGCATGTCAAAAAAGTGATGCCAAGACCGTCATCAAATTCCTAAAGCGACAAATTTTCACAAGGTTTGGAGTACCTCGCGTCTTGATAAGTGATGGAGGAACACATTTCTACAATGAAGCTCTTTCAAAAGTCCTCCAACATTATGAAGTACGACACAAGGTAGCATCGCCCTATCATCCGCAAACCAATGGCCAAGCAGAAGTTTCCAATAGAGAAATCAAGAAAATCTTGGAAAAGACAATGGCAGCATCAAGGAAGGATTGGGCACACAAGCTAGATGATTCCCTCTGGGCCTATAGGACTGCATTGAAGACTCCAATTGGTCTTACACCATTTCAGATGGTATATGGCAAGGCCTGCCACCTTCCAGTGGAAATGGCTCACAAAGCTTGGTGGGCAATTAAATTGCTAAATTTTGATCCAACATTGGCGGCCGACAAGAGAAAGCTGCAGTTATTAGAACTAGAGGAAATGAGAACTCAGGCCTATGAATCCTCAAAGCTCTACAAAGAGAAGACCAAGAGATATCATGATAAGAAGCTGCTGAAAAGGGAATTTCATATAGGGCAGCGAGTGCTCTTATTCAACTCAAGACTCCGACTTTTCCCTGGGAAATTGAAGTCCAAGTGGTTCGGTCCCTTCACCATCAAAGATGTCAAATCTTACGGAGCAATTGAGATCATGGATCCATCAATGGAAAACCCACAAACAAGCTGGGTGGTGAATGGCCAAAGACTCAGGCTATCATGGTGGAGAAATTGAGAGGCTTACAACAATCATACATCTACAAGATCCTTGATCTTGTCAACCGTCAAGCTATTGACGTTAAAGAAGCGCTAGCTGGGAGGCAACCCAGGTTTGTCACTTCATTTTTTTTCAATTTTTGGCATCAATAATAAATCTCTGCATAGTTCGCTTAGCGCTTCTCTTCGCTGAGCGCAACATTGGCTCAAACTATTTTTGCGCTAAGCTCATGTTCACGCTTAGCGAAAACTCAATTCGAGGTGAAGTTTCGCTAAGCGCTTACTCAAGCTTAGCGCACTATTAGTTCGAATGAAATTTTCGCTAAGCTGGAACAGGCGCTTAGCGCAAATTCATTTCGAGTTGTGAGGTCGCTCAGCGCGCTATGCAGCTCAGCGCAGTTTTGGCTCGACTTAGAATGTCGCTAAGCGCAGGGCGGCACTCAGCGGTTCTTTGGCTCGAACACATTACTCCTGAGCGCAAGATCGCGCTAAGCGTGATCTGCATAATTATGCAAATCTCGCTAAGCGCGTATCTTCGCTAAGCGGAGTTTTAAAAAAAAAATTAAAATTATAAAATGAAATGAAGGGGCACGAGATATGGCGCTAAGCGCAACCATGCGCTAAGCGCGAAGTTCGTTAACTGTTGGGCAGTTTTGAAACTGCCCACTCTCCCTCTTTCCCAAATTAAATTTTCTCTCTCACTCAAACCTAATTCCCTTCCTCTCTCACGCCGTCCCCTTCTATTTTCTTCACTCTCACTTTTCACTTTCATTCACTCACTCACACACTGCATCTGCATCTTCTTGGATCCCATTTCTCTTCACTCTCCACGCCAAGTAAGCACTCCAACTCCTTTTTAATTTCGTTTTTCTGTTTTAATTGTAGCATTGTTGCATGTTTAGTGTTATTGAGTCTGGGTTGTTTGCTGAGTAGATTAGGTTTCATTTTCGCTTTCTCTCTATTTGATTTGTGTTGTGGGTCTAGCATTTTAGAGGTTTCCCTGTTGGGATTTTTGATTTTTTGCGCTAAGCTCGTCTGAGCGCTAAGCGAGAACATGCATCCTGGGTTTTTGTTCTTCAGTTACTTGATCCGCGCTCAGCGCTAACTAGCGCTCAGCGCAAACTCATTGCATGTTCTTCATCTTGCTGTTTCTGTGTTCATGGATCTAGGAATTTTCCAGATTCATGCGTCGCTAAGCGAGTCTTCTCGCTAATCGCGACTATTGTTGTTGTAATTCGCTTAGCGGGAAGTCTCGCTGCGCGAACATTTGCTTCGAACTGAAGCATCTAGGAGGCTCGCTAAGCGCACACTTGCGCTTAGCGAAGGTTTGCCTCGAACTAGAGGCTCGCTAAGCTCAAGCTTGAGCTTAGCGAAGGTTTGCCTCGAACTGGAGTCTCGCTAAGCGCAAGCTTGCGCTTAGCAATTGAGCCCTGTTTTGCTTTGTTTTCCTTTCAATGTTTGCTCTGTTTTTACTCTGTTTTCCTTTTCACCTCTGCTCTGCATTATTATATATGTTTTCCTTTTTGCTTTCAATTTCCATGTAGTGACAGGTGTTTACTGAGTGCGACACAGCGCTTAGCAAACACCTTTGTTTCTAATTGATTTGCTTT
Organism: Amphicarpaea edgeworthii; assembly: GCA_014843725.1. Lineage (NCBI taxonomy): Eukaryota > Viridiplantae > Streptophyta > Magnoliopsida > Fabales > Fabaceae > Amphicarpaea > Amphicarpaea edgeworthii. Next base: position 13,301,595 of record CM026324.1, read on the forward strand.
GTTGTTGTAATTTTCATTTTGAGTACAGATGGCTCCTAAATTTCGCAACAACCGCGGCGCGTCTTCTTCTAGAACACCACCTACACCACCTGTGCCACCTACATCTCCTGCACCTACTGCCACGCACGAAAGGGTTATCTATCCCTATGACGCCGACCGTTTCTCTTCCTTTGAAGCCCAAGAGAGATTTGAGAATGAACTCATGGGTCGAAGACTCATTGAGCGGCCTGTAAAGATTACTCCGAGTGACTATGATGTCTTCCGCAATGAGCTGCATCGTCGTGGCTGGCTTAAAAAGCTATGCTACCTGCCAGATAAGTCCATTGATGAGCGTCTGGTCAAAGAATTCTACGCCAACATTTATGAACCGGAGGGAGAATACAAGGTGGCCAACCGGCAATACAAGGTTCGGGGGAAGATCATTCGCTGGGATGGTGTAGTTGTCAACCGCCTTCTGCAAACCCCTTCGATCCTCGTAGGCGACACTGGGAAAACTCAATTTGACATTTTCCTCAGCCAATACAAAGTCCCCAAGGTTATCACAGCGCGGTTGTGCATACCAGGCAAGGGATATGTCAAGAGCAAAGAGGGAGCCATTACGAAGATTGTGCAGCCAGATATGACCACCTTGACTCAAGCGTGGTCCGCTTTCTCCTACTACACATTGGTGCCCACCTCGCACACCTCGACGTTACAGTGGAGAGAGCTGAATGGATATATGCTCTTATTATGAAGATGGATATGAATGTGGGTAGTTTCATATCCAATCAGATTTCTATCATGGCTCACTCCAACGTCAGCCGATTGGGTTTTCCGACTCTCATTTCGGCATTGTGCAATGCAAAAAGGGCTAGCTCCAGCACTCCAGTCTTGCTTAAGCTGAGCCCTCCAATCACTTTCAAGTACATCTGCACCTTCTGCTACAATGAGGCCGATCCTAACAGACTTGAGCTCCCTCCCAACACTCGGAAGCGACCTCGCACGAAGACAGTTTCTGGGAGTTCTTCATCTACCGCTGCAACTGTCACTAAAGACATGCTACAGACCGCTCTCAATGGTATGCAACTGTCACTTAGTCAGCAGATAGAAGAACGAACCAATGCACTATACCGGGGTCAATGTACAATCATTGACAATCTACACCACCTCTCCCTCCAACAGCCAGTCATGTCTTTAGAGGCCTTCCAAGCTCAAATGCAATGGCCTGTGGACAGACCTTCCTTTTCTCAAGGGGGTGATGGTGGTGATGACGAAGTAGCTGAGGAAGAAGGGAACCAGGAGGATACTGAAGAAGGGAACCAGGAGGATACTGAAGGAGGGGACAACATAGAGGCCACAGGAGATGACAACATGGAGGCCAACCTGGAGGAGGATTAGCAGATGTGAATCATGGTCGTCTACAAGAGGCCAAGTGTTTTAAATGTTTTGTCATCTGAACTATTTTATTGTTTCTGTTTATTTTACTTTACATATTTAACAGTTTTATATAGTTTAACATGTATGTGGTAATTATTTTTTTTGTGCAACGTTGGATGTCTTGTGAACATTTGGTTCAGTCTATGCTTGAATTATTGTTTGTTTTGAACCTATGACACAATTGTTTTCGAACTGGGTGAGAGCGTGTTGTTAGGTTGCTAAGTTTTGAGGACGATGCACGCATGTGAGTTTGGGGAATTAATAACTGTGAGCAATTGACTTTTGAAGGACTTGTGAACATTGTGAAAATTAATCGATAAGTGTGAGAATTATACTGTGAGAGAACAATTGAGTTGTTGCACTAATTTTTGAATGATTCTTTGAATTGTTGTGTGCATAATTAATGTGGAAATGATTAAGGCCTTGTTTTCTAAGAGTGATTCCCAGAGCCAAAAAGTCAATCCAATAAGGTTGAGAGAATCATCTGCTAAACCATTGAGCCTAATAGACAACTATTTTGTCTTGTGAACCTAGAACCTAAACAAGAATTGCCTACCTTGCCTTAGGGAATAGGAAAGCATATCTTTTATGGTTTGAGACAAAATTGTTCCAAATTTTGGGGAGTCAAGTGAAGATCCACATTAAAAAGAAGAAATGATAGCAACACACCTGCTGCAATATGAATCATAAGAGGCAAAGCCTCCAAAAAAAAAAAAAAAAGGAATAATTGAAAATTCAATCAATTGTGATTCAAGCAGAAAGTAGTTGTTGTCCAGCTGTGAAAAGTACTATGAGGCATATAGAGGAAATTGATAATCAAGAAGGGAGATAAAGATATGTTTTCTTCAATCCTTAGGAATTGTAATTCAAGAAAAACCAATGTTCTTTATAGCCCAGCCGTGATTCAACCCTGAGTAAGACCTTAATGATCCACATTGTTTGTACATCTGCAATAAATTGAGAAGAAATTCAAAAGTTAAGTGCACAATTACAATTGGAATGATTTAACCATTTCATACTTTATACACTAAGTGCTGAGTGAAACACTAGCCTTGTGAGGGTCATAGTGTTCACTTGAACTTCAAACTGCTGAATGCTCCTTGTTGGTTTGCTGAATTTGTGTGCATGTTGAAAACTCTCTTTGTGACCTTAATGCGTTTAATCTTAATTGAGAACACCTTTTACAAGTGTCATTGGTCTTAAACTTGATTATGATCATGCCAATTGTTCCTCTACATCCACTTTGTTGCTATGTAGATATTCTTTTGCTTGAGGACAAGCAAAGCTTTAATTTGGGGAAGTTATTTTGTGAGAAATATACTCTAATTTATGTGTGCAGGCCTAGATTCAAAGTAAAGGGAGAATACAAGAAGAAGGCAGATCTCGCTAAGCAACCCATCTCGCTCAGTGCTTCACTCGTTGAGCGCAACATCAAGCTACGCGAGCTAGGCGGTCTATGACGCGCTGAGCACCACATTGCGCTAAGCGAAATTTTCATTCGAACAGAAGACTCGCTTAGCGAGACATTGAGCTTAGCGAAAGTTGCTTTCGAACTGAATATGCGCTGAGCGGAAGATTGCGCTTATCGGAACACTTGTTCTGAGATGCATTATGTAGTGTTTTGCGCTTAGCGGAAGGTTGTGCTAAGCAAGGGTTCGACTATATAAGCTGCACTTGAAGAATTTTGAAGCATTCAGACTTTGGTGGATTTGGTTGAGCTGCTTCCTCTGTTCTCTTCATCCCCTTTTGTAACCTTTTCAAGGCTTCTCATGACAATGAGAGGCTAATCTATTAGTGTTGAGGACTTGGAACTAGGTGCTGATCATGTAAACACTATTCTTCATATCTATTCATTGAAATATTCAGTTTAATGTTCATTTCTCTATCTTTATTCTTGTTATATGATTGGATCAGTTATATATGCATGTTTTAGAGTTTACCCGCCATTGTGAGATCTTTGTTGAACTTGGAACCGAGTTTGAACTCTAATGGAGTGTATTTCTAGACATAGGATAGACTCCATTAGCTTCACAAAGATCTCTAAGCTTCATCAAACCACTCAACTGAACTTACCGAGACATCGGAAGTGAGGTTGAGCAGATTTAGGCTTGATTTGATGAGAGATCACGTTTTGAGCACTTTTAGATCGAAGTTAATCTGAACTATTAATGTGAATGGAGAATATATCTTATATGTTTACATGGGAAGCAAACCGGTTGAACCAAATCCTCAACATATCCATTATTCCATTCTAAAACTCAAGCACGCCCACTGTTCGATCATAGTCCTGAATCAACATTGTTGTTTTTATTGTTTATAGTTAGTGTTAACTGTAGTGTTTAGTTAAATTTCTGTTATTATTGATGTTTCAAGAACAACCAACTATAAAAACCAAACTAATGTTTAGGAATTGATTACTTTACTAATAGTCAAATACGAACAATTCCCTGTGGATTCGATACTGGGATCTTCCCTTTTAAACTACTTGTACGATATTTGGTACGCTTGCCAAAATAGTCCATCAATGATCCAAAGTCACGACCCAACGCCATACCCCCTAGGACACCATGCCTACGACCATTTCTTAGATACCACTCTATGGTCATCCACACTCTGAGGATTGATTCCTCAACAATGTTTCCCTCACCAAGGATTATGTTTCCAATGGGTTATGCATTTTCCACTACTGCAAACACCGAACGATGATCCACCAAGTACCTTGTGAACTTCTCGTCCACAGCATCAACATGTCTACCTTACTACACTAAGTGAGTAGTTTCCATCACCTCGTTTGTCACCACACATGCAGTTGGAAATATTAATGCACACCCCATTCCAGTTGGTTCCTCTAACCAACTCTCACCGAGAATGCCTTTCTCGTAAATCATGCCATTGACATCGTAATCACGTCCAAATACGTCAGTTTCACTTGTATCAATGTCGAAGGAAATCCTTTCCTTTCGCATGTCACTAAACACACCAAACAAAGCAATGCTTGCATTAAGCATCGCACACCTGTCATGAACACCATTCATGACTCCACCCCGTCAAGTTTTATTAAATCTTATGTAATTCTCACATACACTCAAGTATTATGCTTCAATTAAATATGTTACTTCAATCCATTGCAAGGGTCCTACTTTTAAGTCTAAGTCCAATGATTCATTTACTCATATCTCATTACATTAAATTGTTATTAAATTTTCACTCTTAGAATTAATTTATTCATTAGTTTCTTAATGAATTCATTTATTAATTAAGACTACGTCTTAATCTCACAAATGCACTCCATCGAAGTCCATTTGCTCCCCACAAGGACTCACCATCCTTGTTTTTCCCAAACACAAACAATTAAAATCACAAAATCCAATCAATCAATCAACCAATCACACAGATACAACCAACCTCAATAGTTGGTGCCCAGGGGTCACACTCCTCAAGTCTCAAATGCTAGTTATAAAAATGCATGATTCACAATATTTAATCACATATCAACATCACATAAATACACAATAACCAGAGGTATCCTCCTTCTAAGGTAGAACATCCCCTCATACTTGCATTTCCAACACTTCATGTCATATTTATCAAGTGATTCAAGCTAAAAATACTAGTACAAAAATTATTTGACATACTTACAAAACTCATAATATCATGAAATTTGGTACAGATACTCTCCATCACTCTTATTTCGACTCATAAATTTTTCAATTGAAAATTATAAGTATAAATATTTCATTTAATTTAAAAAGTGTTTTTAAACCAACTCAAGAATCCACGGTTTACTATTTATTTACCTAAATAAAAATAGTCTGTTTTACAAATCCTTTCATAGGGATATTTCCATAGGTCTCAGTTAACACATATATATTTCTCAGAATTTTAAACATTCATAAGGCTCCTTTTTGAATTAAATAGTTCCTAACATTCAGCAACATGATTAGGACAAAATAACCATTTATAATTATGAAAATCTTCCAAGAAAATTCAAGGAAACATATAACATACCATAAATCACAAATATTACCTATTTTAAATTTATCAGAATTTAACATGCACAAAATATAATTTTAATCATTCAAAAACCCTACTGAGTGACTAAACTCCGTTTTACTAATTAATTCTTGGAAAATACCTAGAGGCTTTCTAAAATCCCAAATAAAATCATGGATGTTGCCCATGATTTATGAAACAACATGGTGTTTCTAGATTTCTTCAAAAGTGCCTCTAACTAATTTCCAAGGACGAAACAGCCCCAAACTCAACTATTTTCCAAATCAAAGATTTGTCTTTTAAAAATAGTTCCTTAACTTCAAAAATTCTAAAAATTTTACCATACCATTCAGAGGTATCCTAGAGTACCCAGATGGTCTCTCAAACTTATAACAAAGCACGAAAAATTAAAAATATAGTTTCAACCCCATATACCATAATGACCATTTTTCATCCAAAACAAGTATTTTAAAGCATATTCACCACCAAATCAGTTCAATAAGCTCAATGAAACAATAAACTCAGCAAGAAAGCATGGTTTAAGGTTAGAATGGAATAACTCCTCCATACCTTAATTTCCAAGGTTTCAAATGCACAAAAGAGAGCTTAAATCGAAGCTTGTGTTCTCTTTTATAACATACTAGAATTTAATCAGTGCAAACTTGCTAATCAACTCAAAAATTTAGAGAAAAGTTGGAGGGTTTTAGAAAGAAGGTTGAGAGCTTCATGAACAAAGAAACCAAGAGGGAAATGTTTTTTGAACCAAATGCTTACTTTTTCTCTCTCCCTTCATGAGGTAAAGATCCTTATTATAACTTTGCAACTCCTAAAGCTAGGGCCAGCACACTCCAAGGACGTGGTCAGCCTCCTTAAAAAATTAGGTTGGGCCAATTAAGGCCCATTAGGTTTAAGGTTGGGTTTTGGGCCCGGATCGGGCTTTTTTTACGATTTTCATCATTTGTGTTCCAAAGGTTTCCAAAACTAACCTTCCACTTAAAAACCATCCTAATTAAAATTTCTATGCTTTAAAATCATTAAAAGATCATTTCTAAATGAAAAACGATAAAAAAAAAAATCGCACAGCGTGCCATTTTCACAAAAATCGTGAAAGTAGTCCGACAAAATCGAAATTCATTTTTTATAATCGAAAACACAAATAAAACATACAATCAACATTATAATTGTAATTACCATTCTTTGGTCACATTAAAATGCTAATTACGCGCACAGACGAATAAAAATTACTAAGCGCACCCCCCTCTACAATTAGCTAAAGAGTGTAATTTTATGGATGTTACAGTCATAGATGACCCAAATGACCATATGGCCGAAGGAAGACGGCAAATGTGCAATGAAGTCTATGCTCAGTTCCTCCCACACTTGATTGGGAATAGGTAAGGGTTGCAACAAACCTTGTTTTTTGGTTGTCATATACTTGCTTTATTGGCAAATCGAACAATTTTTGATAAACTGTTTTGTGTCTTTGTACAAGCCCAGCCAATGAAATGAAGCAGCAATGCGAGCTATGGTGGGCTTTAGACCAGAGTGACCTACCATGGGGGTCAAGTGGAACTCATGCAAGATGCGGTGGCGCTAGTCAATATGGTCAGATATGAAAAGTTTCCCTTTGAAATACAACAATCCATCCATAACAACAAAACCATTATCTGCATCCCCTTATGTATGCATTTTTTTGAGAAGCTCTTTTCCTGTATCATGTTATGCATAAAATTTCCTGAGGGTATGTAACATGGTTGGGAAGGGGGAAGAAATGGAGGCCAAAAGTGGCGGATCCTCACAGTACTGTTTGGAGAGGGCGTTTGCAACTAGATTAGCTTTCCCAAGTTTGTAATAAATTTCAAATTGAAACCCTTGAAGCTTGGCTGTCCATTTCTTGTTGCTCTGGTGTTTGTATTGTTTGTGTGAGCAATATGTTGAGGCTTTTCTGATCCGTATAGATGTGAAATTGTTTTCTTAATAGATATTGTCTCCACTTTTTCACAACTTCAATGATGGCGAACATCTCTCGAACATACACAGAGGATGCCTGAAGATGTGGTCCCATTTTCTTACTAAAGAAGGCCAATGGATGCCCTTTCTGAGACAACACAGTTCCAATAGCAATTGAGGAAACATCAATTTCCACCACAAACAATTCGTTGAAATCAAGAAGTGTCAAGACCGGAAGATTAGTCATTATTTGTTTGAATTTTGTAAAGGCTGATGCAGCCTCTAAACTCCATGTAAACTTCTTTGTCTTGAGTAGCTCGGTGAGAGGAGCGGCAAGAGAGGCATAGTGGCACACAAATTTGCGATAAAATTCCGTTAAGCCTAAAACCCCCCCTTAAAGTCGTGTGTGAACGTGGCTCTAGCCAATCAAGGATGCCCTTGATTTTGTCCAAATTAGGGGCTACACCTTCAGCAGAGATAATATGACCCAAATACTGCACCGAGCTTGCAGCAAAGGTGCACTTGGAAAACTTGGCATAAAATTTGTGAGATAAAAGTAATTGAAAAATCACATGTAAATTATCTAAGTAAAGATAGTAGGGCTATAAATCAGTATATCATAAAAAAAAAAAAAAACAAGAACAAGCCTGCGAAGGAAAGGTTTGAATAGGTCATTCATTTCTGATTGAAAAGTGGAAGGAGCATTAGTAAGCCCAAATGGCATAACTAAAAACTCGTAATGACCATCTAAAGTTCTAAAAGCCATTTTGTAAACGTCCTTTGGAACGACTCGCACTTAATGATACCCCGAGCATAAATCAATTTTTGTAAACACAGTAGCAGTACTTAACTCATTTAGCAATTCATCAATTGTAAGGATTGGGAAACGGTCTTTTATAGTAACAACATTTAAGGCATGGTAGTCTGCACAAAACCACCATGACCCATCCTTCTTTTTAACCAATAGGACTAGGGATGAAAAGGGGTTGTTACTAGGTTGGATGATACCTTTTGTGAGCATATCTTGGATAATTTTTGTGATTGTTTCTTTTTTAGAGTGGGAATAGCAGTAAGGTCGTACGTTTACTAGGCTAATATTGGGAAGTAAGGGTATTTTGTGCATGTGGGTGAGGGGGAGGTAAGCCTTGGGGTGGTTGAAAAATGATGGAGTGTTTGAGGATTAGGGTCTGGATGTCAAGAAACATATTGTGTAAGGATGATTTTGGGGCAATCAAGTTTGTTATGGGAGGTGATGGTTTTACAAGAGTAGTTGAGGGTTCGATGGCTAAGACATGAATGGAGGCCACAAATTCACGATGAATTAGGTGGCAGAGATGATGGAATGTGGCAGGTGTGGGTAGTTGGTAGGGGTCGCCCAATATAGTGAAGGGTTGCTTCTGGTGGAGAAAAATGATGCTAGGTATAGAAAAATCAGTTGTAACTGGGCCCAAGGTTTGTAGTCATTCCATGTCGAGAACAATATTGGCTCCCTTAATAGGCAAAATGTAGAGGGGAATAATGAAAGTTGCTATTTGTACACAGATAAGGACGTCTCTGCAGATACCGTGACAGTTGATTTGTTCTCCGTTTCCTACCATGACTGAAAATGGTGGAGCGGATTGAACTGGCAAACGTAGATGTTTAGCAACACGAGGTTGAATAATGTTGTGTGAACTACCTGAATCAATTAAGATTGTCATGGGCAAGTTGTTTATGGATCCTATGAACCTCATGGATTTTGGGGAGGGAGAGCCAAGTAGGGCTGGGGGAGACAAGTGGAAGGGTATGGGTTCAGGATTTTTCGGAGGTTCCTCATAGTGATTAGGGGAAGATGGGTCAATTAGGTCAATAGTGGGTGGGTTTGTAGTAGGTTCATTGTCATCATCCACAAGCAACAACAAAAACCTACTGTGATTGCACTTGTGGCCAAGTACAAATTTCTTATCACAATTGAAACAAAGGCCAAGTGCACAGCGATTGGCCAATTGGGAAGAGGTGACATTGCGTACGAGCAAGGGAGTTGGAGATGGGTTGTTAAGATTGATGGGTGGTCTGGGATTAGAGCCAAGAGTAACATATGGGTTAGTGTTTGGGAAGGGGCGAAACGATTTGGGTTTTGAGTCCTTGATTTTGGCTTCTATCAGTTTTGTTAAGCCAATGGCCTGAGAGATAGTAGGTGGTCGAAGCACCACTAGTTCTCGAAGAATTTCAGGATTGAGACCCGATAGAAAACAATTCAAAATAGCCTCCTGAGACAGTCCCACAATTTGATTGCATAATTTCTCAAAATTAGCCTGGTACTCAATTATAGAGCCAAATTGGCGTAACTTAAATAAAGCTGCCCAGTGATTTTCATAAGATGATGGACCAAAACGTAATTCAAGAGCTCGAGTAAAAGAAGCCCAATCCATGAAATGAGAATTTTGTAGCATCCATTTAAACCAACTAAGGGCTTTTGCCTTCATATAAAATGAAACGATAGTAATTCTTTGTTCAGGTGGGACCTGATAGAGAGAGAAAAATTGTTCTACCTGAAAAAGCCAATCTAAAGGGTCTGAACTGTCAAATGTTGGTAGGGTGAGTTTAGGGGGACAGATGGGAGGTGTGTGATTTTGAGCCATGGTAGTGTACAAGGTAGGGAAGTAGGGAAACATGGGGTCCACGGTAAATGTAGGCACATTGGTGAAATTTGGCACTAAGAAATTGGGTCTGGAGTAAGAAATTGAGGTAGATGCATGCAAGAAGGAAGTGTGTGAGTGGGGAATGTTAAGGGAATTAGGAAAATATCCCAGGGAAGATGATGCGGATGGGGCAGTGAGTATGGGAGGCAGACCAATAGTGGGTGTGACCCCTAGGGTAGTAGAAACTTGTAATCCATATGAATAAGGCATACCATAGACAGGGTTAGTACCTGAGGAGTGAGGAGCAAGATTCTGTAGAGTTAATCCCTCGGTGGATGGTGAGCTTAGGAGCAACGAGGTTGGCGGCTGAGTTGGTGATGTAGGTGGAGGTGTCGGTGGCATTGTCCATTGGAGGGAAATAGCTGAAACACGATCTGTGAGTGTGTTCATGATGGTAGAGAGAGAGAGTCATGGCATGAATCCATGGTGTTCTCAAGACTCTACTGGCGGAATTCCTGGGCTGTCAGCTGAGATTGGAGAGACATCAATAATTTTTAGATGTTCTTAAGAGAGTCATCAAAGTCCTTGGTTTGGTGAGACATGGAGAACTACGATAAAAGTACCAATTTGTTAGGTAGTAGCTACTGTGCAACTATAAATTAATAATACGTAGGGAAGAAAACATAAATTGACAGTAAGGTAAAAGATAGAAATTCAAATGGTCATTCATGATGCCGTAAAACAATCCACAAAGGATGCTTAAATACAAGAAGCGAAACCCAAAAGCAATTGGGCCAGCAGACCCAACTACAAAAATAGTAACATAAAGAGTAGGGTATGGATAGCAACGAAGCACCCCCCCCCCCCCCAACCAGGCCCAAATTACACAAAACCTTTAAGCCAAATTGAGGTTTGTCTATTTCTTTTGGGCCTATAGTGGCAACAATGTAACTATCAGACTCTTATTATGCAATACATTCTTTGTTAGAACTTATATCTTTCTGTTTGTTTTGTTGAAATGGTTAATATTCAAGAAAGCTTTGAAATGGTGATTCATGAAAATTATACTTTAGTCCATATATTTACTATTACATTGTTGTGTCTGTGTCCTTGTTATAAAGAAAATTGTGGTATTTATGTATTGTACTTTGTACTACTATCATATAGCTAGATAACCTTCATGTTCTTAATTCGTGTTTTCTTCAGCAGAAATAGTTTTCTGAAGCTTAGACATTATTTCAATTTGTTTTTAATATGAAACTTTCAACCGTTACAACCCCTTTCGGTCGGCCCCATCCCAGTGTCTATCACGCGGAGCACATCCCCCGCGCACACCAGTTGTGCCATCCCCACCTCGTCGCCAACCACACACGGGACATGAGCAGCCACGCTCAATCACACAGCTTCCGCCTCAACAGCCAACGCACATGGTGACCACGACATCCCAATGACCCTCGCGCAAGGAAACCATTCTGCTACCACCAGTCGCACCGACTCCTCCTCAACAGCCCGTGTCCATGACATCCATGTCGCGACCATCACGCACAAAACTGCCACCCCAGATCACGCTGCCATTGTCCTCCCCAACCCACACAAGTTCAACAATTCCGACCCTCCAAAAAGAAACCCTCCCCTCATGCAAACCTCCCCAGTATCTAAGACCAAATCCAAAACAACTCCCAAGTACACTGCCACTCATTACCTCAGCCATCCAATCTCTATACCCACATTTCCCCAAATGTGCCCTCCTTCGTCCAATCAAACCACTACGATCTTTCCCCCCACACATATCACGTGTCCCAATAGCCTAGCTGTCCCCCATTGCTTTCCCACTACCCAAACAAACACAAACCATTAATCCCTCTCCGTCAAATCACAAGATATCCAACGGCCTTCCTTCCACCAACTCATCAATCCGTGTCAAGCCTTCACATTCCCCGTCTGTCCACTTTGAGGACAAAGTGGCCCCTTCAGCAAATGGTATTGTTACCACTACAGGGCCCAACTAGGCCTAAAAGAATTAGACAGACCTCAATTTGGCTCAAAGGCTTTGTGTAATTTGGGCCTGGTGGGGGGGTGCTTTGTTGCTATCTACACCCTACTCTTTATGTTACTGCTTTTGTAGCTGAGTTTGCTAACCCAATAGCTTCTAGGTTTCACTTCTTGTATTTAAGCATCCTTTGTGGATTGTTTTAGGGCATCATGAATGAACATCTGAATTTCTATCTTTTACCTTGCCATCAATTTATGCTTTCTTCCCTACGTATTATTAATTTATAGTTTCACAGTAGTTACTACCTAACATACATATTTAATAATTTCTACATTGCTGTACTAAAAGTCTTATTCAAAAAAATCTGAAAACTAAAGACAGAAAACTCTGTATTGGTATAACTAACATACAAGAATGTTTGAGAAAAAGGATGATGAACTAAACATAGCTCTTTGTTACATGTTAAATCCAAAACAAAGAAAAGGATGGTTGAGAGGCATTGTAGCAGTCCATCTCTGACTAGGATCCTTTGAAACACTTGCTCAAGAAATTCTTGCCAACCAAGCTCAGTCCATTGGGTATTTCTGGTGCTTCTTCAAGAACTACAAGCTCATACATCATCTCCTCTCTCGTTTTCATTATCAGGTTCCTCCATGCACGCAATCCAGTCATCATCTCAATCACAATGCACCCAAGAGACCATATATCCAAAGTTGGTTTGATCACACCAAAGACCGATTCTGGTGACATGTAATAAGGCGTCCCTCTAAACTTGATCTTCTTAGATTCAACATCAATTGAAGGATCTTCTTTAGTCTTGGACATTCCAAAATCAGCAATCTTCAGTTGAAACAACACTTCATGATCATCTTTCTCCTCAGATGAATTAGGAAATAGAAGGTCGTTGTCCGATTTGAAATCAAAATGAATAACTCCCTTTTGGTGAATGCAAGAAAGCCCTTTGAGAAGCATGCTAGTGTAGATTCTTACTTCAGTCTCCGACAGTGGCCCCTTCTTCTTTATTAGATCACTAAGAGAACCGTAAGGTGCAAGCTCCATGAAAAGATTGTAAGTGAAATACTTTCTCTCATCAACAATTAATTCATCGAAATAGCATTGAATGATTTCTTTGCAACGAACAGAGTCCAAGATTCTTTTTCTTTCTGCATTGAAATAATTGAAAAAGAGAAATGACTTGAACTCTTCACGGCTACAACCTTCTCTTTCTCATTCAATTCTTGTGGAAGAGAAACAGTTGCAAGATAAACCGTAGCAAAAGAACCCTTCCCTAAAATTGCATACTTCTTCCATTCAGCACCCATAGCTTAATTTTTTCTTTTTCTTTTTGTTATGAAGATTGAAGAACATGCACTTAATAATCTTCTAATCTTTCTTTGAATATATATAACACTGTGTTCCTTTTCATGAATGAGAACCAATCAGCTGAATGAGAATGAGAACCTCGAGCCCTTTTTTTTACTTTCGTGTTTTGGGCTAGCTTTCTATTTACACCACCACATTACTAAGTTGCACTTTCCTTTTTTGTTTTTTTTGCTCTCAATAGTTATCTAAATTAAAATCATTTTTAAAAAAATAAATTGACTTGAGTGTACACCTTGGCAATTTTTCAAGTGTCTTTTTTAGGATAAATAAGTTGCGACAACTCAAGAATCTTAAATTAAATAAAAGAATAAAAATAATATTTCTCATTCCTTCCTTTAATAAAATTGATATTTCATATAAAATTAATTTATTTCTTTTCTAGTAATGTTTGGGTGAAATAAATATCTAAAAAGTTATAAAGATTTTACTGAATTAATTAAAGATAACTATCTTTATGACGGACGTTGTAAGGTAATAATACCTTCCCTACACATAATAAACTCCCGAATTCAAATTTGATTTCAAAGACCACATTTTTTCTAAAAAAAAAAAAAAATTTCTGATGTTTTCCTTAATAAAACATTAGTGACGACTCCTCTAATTTCATCGATCAATTTTCTTCGTCATCCTGCCATGACCCTAATTGCGAATCTTGATGGACTAAAACAAATTTAGATCGAAGTTTTATCGTGGTGCATAAAAATATACTTATCTGTTATTTTAAATTTTGCTATGATATAAATTTCAATAATACCTTACTCAATGACATGGATTGTCTCGGGTGACATTTATATTGTAAGAGGATCCACTCCCTACTTGTAATTTTACTATTGGACTTTTAAGTATATTTTTAAATCAGTAATTTAATTAATGTAAGTCACATTATTTAATTATACTTTTTTCAATTATTTCAAAAAATATATATATTTCCAATTATTTGATATTTTCATATTTATTGCAAAAGATTACTCTTGTTTAGGGCATGTTTTTCTATTTTCGACATTAAAGAGACAAAAAAAAAAAAAAAAGAATAACAGTGATTGGGTAAAATTAATTTTGATTGACCTTGTATGGAGTATTAAACCCTTATAAATGACAGAGAGTAGGATACACTATTTACTCTCGTGGTGCATCGTGGTGCAAAAGAGAAAAAAATACAAAATTGAAGATAGGACTCGAAAGCCATACGTACGTATTGGGCAACATTTGAAAATAGACTCATCAGTGTTGGGAATCTCCAAAGTGTTGATAAGTCTAAGTGTCTCATTCAATGTGAGTTGTGTACTAGAACTACTACACAACTCATCCCAGCTGAAAAATTCATTATCTGATTGGATCTTGCACTCTGTAAATACAATTATCACCTAAAACCATACTTGTTATTTTACATTAATCACTTTAGAGTCTAGATGGCTAGGTTATTTCTTCGGCTGATAGTGCTTGCATGAAAGTTGAAACCATACTTATCTTTTGATTTTCAATACCCTACAATACAACTCAGTTCATGTTATAGTTTCATGTAATTTTAATAAATCAAATGATTTTGAAATTGTACAAACTGTATCAAATGGTAATCTTTTTCCCGGTTATTTTAACAGTATTGAAGACTGCCTCCCTGGAATTTGGAAGAAAGAAGGATCCAATTGTATGCATTTTACTGCATCCTGATTAGGGGTGTTCATAAATCGAACCAAACCGAACTAAACCGTGAAACCGCCCAAAGAAACCGAAAACCGATTAAACCGAAAAACCGCACGGACCAAAAATTTCCAAAATCGCATATTTTTTGCGGTTTGGTTCGATTTTTGAATTTTATTATAAAAAACCGAACTAAACCGAACCAAACCGCATTCTATAATTATATTGATTTACTTTTAGATATTTAATATTATCTAACTAACAATATTTTTATTTTTTATGATCATAATATGTGATTTATAGTATATTTTTTTTAATAATAAATTTGTAATATATTATGACACATACTTTCATATATTACAAAAAGATATATTGATATTACTAAATAACATTAAATTAAATATAAAATGAAACATGATTTATTATTATGTTACAAAAAAAAAGTTAGTAATATCATTTTATAATAATGCTAAATAGAAGTAAAAATAATATTTTTTAAACTAAAATATGTAAATCAAAATTTAATAAAAAAAAATATAAAATAATAATTATGTGAGTTTAATTAAAAAAATTAAACTATGATAATAGATTAAAAAAAAAACCGCGAAACCGAACTGAACCAAACCGCAAAAAATTGGTTTGGTTTGGTTTGGATTTGATGTTATATTAAAACCGAACCAAACCGAACCGCAACTTTATTTTAGGTTTGGTTCGGACCACTTTTTACCCAAAAACCGAACCAAACCGCACCGCGAACACCCCTAATCCTGATACAGTTGATACAGATCTCTCTAAGCCATTTCAAAGAAATGTTGTCCCAGACAAGCTCTTCACCAAAGAGTTCTCAGGCCAGAAGCTACTAAGAATCATTAACAAGTGAAGAGCCATGACAATGGCAAGTTCTTTGCCTGGGATGGACAAGAAATTCCTTGGTAACCCTGTCATATGCAAGAAATATATCAAATAATAAGTGACACAGCTGCTCTCAAGACACAATTGTTTTTCATAAAATTCATTGATTCATTGATGTTTATGAAATGTTGAAGAAACAGATACTTTTAAATGTTTGCTGTATTGAGGTGGATAAGAATTTGGTTCTATGTACTTAAGAAAAAGAGTTTGTGTTATACAAGATGTGAGATGGTAGAGTAAAAAAGTGAAGAATAATTTTATGAAACATTTACAATTTAGTATGTATTAATACATTTTGTTAGCTTAACAAATAAGAAGAAGACATGTTATTTAATGAGTTGCATCAATTAATGAGTAAATTTTAAGTATTTATAATTAAGATCTTATTTAATTTTTATTATTATTTCATTTGACACCCATCATATAATTTTATAAATTAAATACTTTATAATATTTTATATATTCATAAATTTATATTTTTGATAATATGTTTTCTTTCCCATTAAAAGTTTCCCGTATTTGTTTTTTTCTTTTTCTCTCTCACCCTTCTTCTCTGGCTTTCTTTCTCCTATTTTTTTTTTTTTCTTTCATTAGTCTCAAATTCTCACTCTCACCTAGATTTTCCCTCTCTCTCCTCCCTCCTAACTCTCAACTTCATTTCACAACTTTTTCTTCTTTATTTTTCCTATTTATATTACATTTTTATTTATAATAATTTTATATGATTATAATTTTATCAACATGATATTTAATTTTTTTAAAAATAATATGATAAATATTATATAAAAATATGTTATTATTATATTAATAGAATGATAAATTTATATAATTACTTATTAAAATTAAATATAATTAGATTAACTAAACTTATTTTTTATAAATCCAATAATATAAAGTTTACTTATAAATAGTATAAAATAAATTTATATAATTTCATATACAATTAACAAAGTAATTTGAAATATATTAAAAAAGTCAGTCTTAAAATAACAAATTATTAAGTTTTAAATATGAAATTGTGTTAAATATTTAGAAAAATAAATTTATCACTAATAATAGTTCTACCTGGTTCAAACAAGGTTGTCTCTTGTGAATGATACTTATAGTCATTTCTATTAAAAAATTAAAACTAATTTAATTAATAATACTATTAATGAAATAATTAGTTTAAAACTATTTTATAATTAAAATGTAAATTCAAACGATTATTTATAATTATTTATGATATAAATATTAATCAACAAAAATTTTCATACATCAAGATATTAAACATTGAATCAAAAAAAAATTCCCAAATAAATATATGGCTTAAATAAGTTTTGGATCCCTATAAAATACATTTTTTTTATTTTGGTTCCTTAAAATTTCTACTATGTTTTTGGTACATATAACATATTATTTTTGGTGTGTTGCATCATTTTAACAGTTAGTTAAGTAATGATGTGGCACCATCTCAATATATATCAATGGTTAAGATGATATCACGTCATCGGTAGAGACCCAAAACAAAAAAATATATATTATAGGATCCAAAACATAACAAAAAATTTATAGGGACCCAAAGTAAAAAAAATGGTATTTTATAAGGACCCAAAAACTTATTTAAGCCTAAATATATTAACTAATTAGATATAAATAAATGCTTATTATAAAAATTTCAACTTGATAATATAAATATTACTCAACAAAATATTTATTTATAAAATTATTTTTACATCGTTTCTAAGTAAAAATAATGTCATAGGATTTAAAAGTAATATAGATGAAGGGCTTAAATAAGGTTTGGGTTCCTAAAAAATATCAATTTTATAGTTTGAGTCCTTAGAATTTTTTTTGTTGCTATAAGTCCCTAATTTTTTTTTAATTTTTAATTTTTTTTTAAGGACCCAAAACTTATTTAAACCTAAATAAACAAAGAGATTTTGTATTATTATATAATATATCAAGATAAATAGATTTGGTGCTCATAATAGTCTTACGTAACTTTAAATTAAATTTTAAACTTTCTTAATTTATTTATGATATTATTAATGAAGTTATTTAAAACCATTTTGTCTTAAAAATATATTCAATAATTTAATTTTATAATTTTTATTATATATTTATGTATAAAAATCAACATTAACTTTTAATACAAAAATTTCAACATCACAATGTAATATTTATATTTATAATATTTTAAATAAATAAATCTAATATTTTAAATTCAGAAAATCTTAATTTAGTTACACAAAAAAAGAAAGAATAAAAATGTAAAAAAGAAAGATAAAAAAAAAAGAAGAAGAAATATAAAATTAAAGAAAATAACATGAAAGAAAAAAAATGAAAACATAAAATGGAAAATGAAAAAGAAATATGTTTTAAAAGAAAAAACTAAAAAAAAATGAGCATAATAATGAATAAAAAAACTTATTTTCTTATAAAATAGAAAGAATAGAAACAAATAAAAAAGCAAAGAAGAAAATAGTAAAAAAAGAAAGAAAAAAATAGAAAGAGAAAGAAAGCCTAAGATGGAGATGACGAAAAAAAAAAAAAGGTGATCACTTGGGAAAAGAAAAATTGAAAAGAGGAAGAAGGGATTAAAATGAAAATCAAAAATAATAATATAATATTTTTTAAATAAAAATAAGATTACTCTTGTAATTTTATAAAATATCATATATTAACGTAAATATATTCGTTAAATAATGTGTCATTATTCTCTTTGTACAAATGTGTTGAAAAACGTTTGAATCAATTATTTATTGTCTTAAAACCCATTTTACAATAACATATTTCAATTACTTTTATTAATTGAACAAAGACTGTTTAGAATAACATATACTTTAACTGTTATGAATGCTATATTAATTTACGAAATAGTTACTTAATATTTATCTTCTATAAAATAAAAAAGTGGAATGAACTCTTTTTGAACAAATCTTGGCACATAAGAGCAGATGACTACGCTAATTACTGCAAAAGATTTTTCTTCGATTGAAGATGCTGCAAATATCAAGAAAGCGTGTAAAGGTTATTTTTCTCCAATTTTATTGTTTCTATCTAGCTAGGTATCTTTCATATTTTTCTCCACACCAATTGAATATACACACTATTTTTTTACTAGACTTTTAACCATGTTTTTTAAAACTAATGTATGATTTATATATATATATAGGATTGGGGACAGATGAGGTAGCACTTATATCTATACTAGCACATCGAAATGTGGCCCAAAGGAAACTTGTGAGGGTGGCTTATGAAGAACTTTATCAGGAAGATCTTATCCAACAATTCAAATCTGAACTTTCAGGAAGCTTTGAGGTCAAAACATTACAATTCATAGCATTAGTTTTCTGTATATATATGTGCAAGATGAAATTAGTTAATGTTCAATATATTTGAAATAGGTTTGAAATCCTATAACATTAAAATATTTTGGATATATCTATTGGATGATTAACTTTATCTTATTGAAAAATATAATAACTGCCATTCAAATTAGAGAGCTATTTGCAATTGGACGATGGATCCAGCTGAAAGAGATGCTGCATTTATTAATGAAGCATTAAAGAAGGAAACACCAGATTACAAAGTAGTTATTGAGATTGCTTGCACGAGAACTTCAGAAGAGTTTCTTGCTGCAAAGCGTTCATACCAGTTTCAATACAAGCATTGCCTTGAAGAAGATGTGGCATCCAAAACAATTGGTGATATTCGCAGAGTAAGTGTGTTACCAAGCTATTATATGCTCCATTTTCTGAAGAAAGAAAACATATTTCAGTTTACGAAGGAAAATGAATAATAAACAATTAGAAACATAGTGACAATCACATCAACTTTGTTGTTTTTACTTGGATGACGTCGTGAATCAAAAAACTGGTAAATAGTAACCAACCCACTTGTAAAACTAATTAAGAATTAGGGAGAGTAAGTTGTTTTCTTGTTGATTTGAATGTTGAAAATGAAAACTAGCACAAATTTATGCATTGGTAATCTTTCATTTACATGCATTAGTTCTATTGGTGCATAGAAGTAATAATTTCAACTAGCACAGAAGAGAACAAGTTGCTCAAATATAAAAGACAATTGTATACATAACCTTTCACTTTTTTTTTTTTTTACTATATTATTGGTATGAAATATTTATTAATTTTATCAATGATTAATCTTTATTGAAAACCCTTACTAAACATCTTTAGTTTAGTGGAATTCTCCCTTTCTAACTAGAGGCTCTAACCTCTTTCTATTTTAAAACTCAATAAGAGGCTTATGATTTTTCATACAGTTGTTGGTTGCAGTTATAAGCACCTATAGGTATGATGGAGATGAGTTTGATGAGAATCTGGCCCATTTAGAAGCAAACACTCTTCATCAAGTAATTGAAAACAGGACATTTAACGACGATGAAATCATAAGAATTTTATGCACAAGAAGTAAGAAGCAGCTAAGTGCAACTTTTAGTACCTTTAGAAATATGTATGGCACTACAATTACCAAGGTAACAATGTTCAAATTGTGATTTAAATTGTTGTACATTGTAAAAAGATAGAAATAATGATACATTGGTGTTCTTTGCTAATTGTAGGGATTATCAACCGATCCAAATGATGAATACATGATAGCATTGCGTACTACCATTCGTTGCATTAAGAACCCTCGAAGATACTTTACCAAGGTAATCATAGTCATCAAACTATTTACATTATCAATATATGGCCATTAAACTTGTTTAATAACTTTTGTTAAACATATTTACATTGACTTAGGTGTTATGCAGCGCCTTGAATGATTTGATAGCTGAAGAGCATGCATTAAGCCGTGTCATCGTCACTCGTGCAGAGAAGGATTTAAATGAAATCAATGAAGTTTACCTCAAGAGAAATGGTTTCACACTTGATAATTCCGTGGCTAAGAAGACATCAGGAAATTACAAGACTTTTCTTCTTGCGTTGTTAGGAAACAATTGAGTTTAACTTATTTGTGTTTTAAGGTTAACATGAGGTACTTTATACTGGGATCAGTTTAAGTTTACTATCTTTATATTTGAGAAAATCATAATTTTCAAAAGCAATAAACTTAACTGGCTTTTGATGCCACAATAAAGTAGCTTACCTACATATAAAATGGTTGATTCATGGTTTTTTTTGGCATTTCATCAAAATTACTCGTGTGTGTGTCCCTCTTTCTTTTGTTATTATTTCTCCCTCTCATTATAATAACTTTTCTTCCAATAGAAAAGACTGAGTTAACATAAAAAAGATATTGAGTGGCATTCCTCTGTTCTTCGAAAGATAGGAATATTAATAATAAAGAACGCAACAATGCTGATAACTTGAAAGAACACAAGGTATACAACCCTAAGAACATTAAAAGAAAAGGAAGAAAAAACAACAGAATCTCATGAAATACTAATACAAATCAGGTGTCACGAGGTTTTTCCAAATGATATTCTACTATACACAACAGAGTTTTTGTGTCTTTTGGATGTATGTTATTCTTGGTAGCTAAGCAAGATATCAAGGAAAGTTAGAGGAGTTATTTCTACACTAAGGGAATGCAAAAAAGAAAAAGACTAAGAGTTTTTCTGCGAGAGACCGATCAAAATTGTTATTTTTCATCCCTATACATCTGTGCAGTGTTCTCTCAAAATTTAACAACAGGTATCCTTGTCTGCTACAAAGTGTATCATCAAAACTGCAAATACTATTTGCACATTTCTTGAAATACCAGGCAGACACCAATTCCACCAAGTAAACTTTGGCCATTTTCTCATAATATTTTCTAAACAATTTCAACAGCCCTGTGTCCAAGCCCTCACCCTCAGTAACATGTTCACCAATCATACAAAGGCCAAAGACAACACGAAAACAAACAATAACCCAAATAAGCTCAGTAATACATTTCTGTTAGTAAAATATCACGTTTACCTTAATTCTTCTTTTATAATTTTTCACACAACCTGTTCCAAAGTGCAACTTGCCATCTCATGCCCCCTTTCTTCATCTAGAACATTTGAATCTATATCCAATTTTGCATTACAATTAGAAAATCGATTATTCACCCTTCTGTTCCTTAAAATCACTACCGATTTCTTAATCAACTTGACGTAGTTCTTCCTGACCCTCAACAGACAATGCTTCTCAATAGCTGATTTATTGCTGTAAGCTTCCTTTAGAATGACAGTACAAGTTTTGTTCCTGAAAGACAGATAAAACATATGGGGATGCCGCTCAAATGCTCTATGCACTTTCTGTGGCAACCCAAAATACTTCTTGAGGCAAAACAACTTCTTCCTCTCAGCAGAATGCTCGACGAAAAGGGAAAGTAGCTCATGAAGAAGTCCCACAAGCCTCTTCTCTGCTATGTCACCATTTGGATCCAAGTTTGAAAAATCATCATAAGGTGAAACATATGGAAACTTCTGAAATTCATGCAGCCAGTTCTCAATCTTACTCCTCAACCTTAAACCCTTTGATGGAAAAAATGGAAATTCAATGGCTTCCATTGAACCACCCCCAGAGTACAAACCACTCTTCATTGCATTTTTCTCCATCACAGAATAAATCTTTCCTCCACTGTCAACAGCCAACCCCTTCAATCCATCTTCCATATCTACAAACCTGAAAGATTCATCAAGATTTTGTTCTGGGTGCTGCAGAAAATCACTAGGCAACCCCAAATACCACTGCATCCCTTGAATTATCTTCAAAGGTAGAACATTTCCTCTGGCCATCAATATCATCTTCCTCAACCTAAATCTTAAGTCCTCTCTGCATTCTTCATATACTCTCTTCTCATCCCTGTCAATCTCAGCAGCTTCAGGTGTCAACCTGAACCAAGGAAGATTATAATTTTGACCCGTAAACTCCTCAAAGATTGATGGATATTGCCTCATGAACCTTGCAACCTTCATGGGCACATCTAACTCTAATCCTCTCTTTGACACTGCAGAGATGGGAATGCACCCATTTGGGTCTTGGGTAATGCAGTTTTTGAGGGCAATGATGGGCTTGAGCTGAACGGAGTCGTGGATTTGCTCAATTGAGTCATAATATGAATCCTTTTTCCATTTCATATACACATTCACATAGCTGTACCTCTGGGTGTGCAAAAAAGGAAGAAGACTCTGAAACTTGTGTTTAAAGGAGAGTTTGATTGTTTTGACTGCAGAGTTCTTAAAGTTGAATAACATTGAGCCAAGGAAGAAGCAGTTTCCAATGAAATGAACGATGAAGCAAATAAAAATACTAGTTGGTTTGTGATCGAAAGGGAATGAGTCAGTTCAGTCACAAACCTCTAAAATGTGACCAGCTTCTCTGTATAACAAAGGTTTTAAAAATAGCTCATTTCATCCACTGTTCGTGTCTTGGCAATCTCTGCTCAGCCGCGATTCAACTATATTCATACTGGCACCAGTTGGCAATTTTCGCTAACTGGTGAAGTGAAATGGTGAACGAAGAAGAAAGGACGATGTGGGATTAGGGATTGCGGTGTTGTGAGAGAACGAAGCAGATTGTGGAAGTGGGCTTGGAACTTTGGGCCAGGTTAACCCATTAAAATCTGGAAATTGCTTTATGCACCCCTTATGAAACAATTGAGAGCAAACTTACTTGGACATTATGCTGTGCTGGCTGCGCTGGGACATTTTTCTTCTTCTGCCTCTGTTCTTTCTCAGTTCACCTCTATTTTTCTGAACAAAATATGTCCATGCACCTGATTAGAGATGCTTGTAGGCTAACTGATTATGAAAAGCTTATGTTTTGTCTTTTATGTGACTGATTATTATGACTTATGAGTTGTTTTGGACCTATGAATTTGAATTTTCAGTTTAATGTTATGATTTACATACATTTTTCTTATCTTTGTTTTTATTTTCACTCATGTGTATCTTTATGTATAACATTGCGTTTTTGGTAGGATTTTACAATCCTTTTGATTTATGATCTTTCCCCCCCTCCTGATTCCTAGTCATAACTTGATTTATCCAACAATGAGGTGACCTATTTAAGCCCAATCAATAGAGATTTGCAACTTCACTGCTTTCATGTAATGTCAAGATCAATAGACATTCTATCTGCTTGTTAATGGTGAAATTTCCATTTGGTAAAGCACTGCTCTGCTTCATATTTCATATGTTATATGTTATATTGTTTCTGTATTCAACATCAGTTGAATTTCATTGCTTTCAAATATGTAGGACCAATATTGGGCACTGCCAGGCTAATCAATTGACAAGGATTGTATTCTACAGCTATGCATTGTTTAACTGCAAACTCATGCATAGACTTGCACAAAGTTTGTGTGTTTTGGTATGAATTAGAAACAATTTTTATAATTTAATTTTCAGGAATCCTTTGTCTTGATTTAACATTTTGATTTTTGGAGACATTCCATGTTATTTCTATCAAATAATGTAGCATTCTAAATGTGTAGATCCATGCATGAATTGGAAGTTTGAAAAATTAGACATGGTCTATATATTTCGCATATAATATTGGAGGCTCTTCTTGTGACTATGCTGGTTTCACCTTTGTTAGGAGGAGATTATTCTATACTTTTGGATATTGAAATATCCTTCTTGTAGATAGAATAGAACCATTGTTTGAATCTTTTTTGTAATTTCTTTAAAGCTGTTGTTACCTTAGCGTTCTCTCTCCATGTACTTCTTGTTTATAGAATGTAGATGTTTAGATGAATATGGGAATTCCTTCAAATTTATTCTCAAGCATACAACCTTTATTGGTGCATTTTCACTTGTTAGAAAGCGTTTTTAAGTGTTGGAACCGGGTGCTTTTTCATTTCTAGATTTAGGTTGTATTTATGTAAACTTTTTCATATGCAATTTTAGAAAGGTATATAACTTAAGTTTTTCCAATTTCAATTTTGTCAAAAGAATTATAAAGAGACAAAATAAAAGTTCAAGTATACCCATGATAAAATGATTCAATCTTTTAAAATAAATTCACGTTTCTTTTCTTTTTATCTTTTCTATCTTCTTAAACCATGAATCACAATATATCAATTTGTGTCGATCGTTTATCATGCATTTTGGTCGATGTTGTTGTTTACGTCTACTTTCTTTTTTTTTTTCAAAATTTCAAGTGTTTTCAAGTTGATTAACCTTACTAATATTTTTTATACGGCTTTTTCAAATTTATAAAATATAAAGAGTTGCGTATTCCTAAGATATAGACATTAGATTAAGTTAAGTACAAGTGAAATAGTTAATCTTATTTTTACAATAACTTTACATATGTGATGCTGAGTTATGCTATGATGGATTGATAAGATATTTTATGTCTGCTCCAATCAAGATAAATTACAGAGGGAGTTTGATTTCATGAATCAATATCCTTTTATGAAAAAGTATTAATTGTAATACATTTAAAATCATATCTATTATCCCAACTCTTTAATTTATCTTTCAAATTAAATTTATCTTCGTAGATATATTTCATAACTGAATTTAATTTAAATGTACCTAAAAAAAATAACGAATTGAATTTTTTGTCTAAATTAAAAAAGAATCTAAACCCTTTGTTCTCTTTCTACATAACCAATTAAAACAAACAAGTTTCTTTATTAACCAATTATTTCTCCAATTAATGGTCATTATTTAATGCCCTTAAAATAGTGGTTAGTATCTTCTTCTTCTTTCTTTTTGTTTTTTTTTATAAAATAAAAACATACATGCTAGTAATTGCAGTTTCAAGTACAATGTTTTACATGCTCCCAGACTTATCTCAATTCCAAATCCATTTCCCTAGCTAACTATAGGTGTAATATGCAAACTGAAATTCTAGAAATAGTAAATATACACGACCAACTTTGAATAAGTTTGATCCACTTTAGTTGAAAAAAGGTTACATCGAAGAAGAACGAGAGCATGATGGCACTACGTACACAATACTATAAAATCCAATTTCCCTTATTTTATTCCCTACACAAAGCAAGTACAAAATCTTGGTATCGCTTGGTTTTTACATTTGTACCAGTGTAGTGTGTAGAACTAATAAACCTTAGAAGAAATAACAATCATCTGTATGCCTATTATATGGACAAGACTACTAGTAATAGTTGTTTTATTTATTTTTATTCATTTTGATTTTTTATTACTTTATTTTAACTCACTTTGTTGCTTTTGTAAAATCCGTATATTTTATGGATTTCAATCCTAATTGGGTTGAAATCTCGAACAATCAAATGCAAGATTATTATTATTATTTGGTTTTATATTATTTGTTTTTAATTTTATTTCTAGAAGATGATTATAGTTCACTAGATTTTACAAATGTTTAATATGAATATGATATACGAGTTTTAGACGAAAACAAAATTAAAGAGATAAAACTCAAGAATCTATGCTTATGAAAAAATAATCATAGTTCCATGAAGGATAATTCAAATTTATGCTCACAGAAATACAAAATTTAAGGCAATCACCTCACATTTATTTGAAAAAATTCGGATTATTATCACATTTTTAATTTTTTTTCAAATTCATACACGTTTTGTATTAAATCACAATCAATCAATTGCAATTGATCCAAATTCATATTTCAATTTCCTAATTTAATCATTATCATATATTAAACAAGGAAATTGAAAATTAGAAAAATAAAGATATTCATGGGAGTTGCAATGGAGTTGCATGAAAATGAAGAAGAAATGGGAGAAAAGATAAGAAAAGAGATGAGAGAGAAGAGAACACTTTCAATTATAAAGCTGAAAATTTTATCAAATGAAGTAGTTTGTGAGCCTCCAAAAGAGGATTGAAATCCACTCAGTAAAATGTTATCTTAACTAATTAAAATTCCCAAAGGGTCTCTAATTACAAACTAAAATTATACAAGCACATGACCAAAACATTGAATCCCTAATTTGATCCTAAAACTTTCGAATTAAACAACTATGTGAGATACGAAATTGTATATCTCCTCCTTAACTTTCAAACAAGATAAAAATCATAACAAATGGAGATCATCAATAAAACATAGTAATATTAGACACTTAGAATCCAAAACAACTAAATCTCACAAAACTCAACTAAAATATTAAAATGAGGTATAAAAACATGTTTAGATATGTCAAATGCAACTTTAATTATGCTAAAATACACTTTATCAGCAGACTGGATCAGCTCGTATTGATATCCTAACTTTGATAAATATTTTTACCTTTTATAATAATTATAAATATAACCTATGTAAAAAAGCGTTTTCTACACTTATACAAAAATATAAAATATATTCAATAATTACTATAAAAAAGAAGAAGTAAGAGGGACAGTAAAAAAAATATTATAAGAGGTTTTGAAATTATTTTTACATAAGAACTAATGATTTGAGTGCCTAATTTAAAATTACAGTAGTTTCAAAATTTTGAAGTCTCCACCACTTGTATTTGTGCTTTGTGATTTCTTACAATTTTATAAAATGTAGGATAATTACATTAGTAATTCAAAACTTTATTTTAAATATGTATCAAACTCCTGGTAAATTACTATTTTACTAGTATTACGTGAAAATATTGGACACAATTATATTTTATTAACTGTGTTAAATTTGTTGCTGTCAAAAAAACTCTGTTAAATTGTTTTAGTTAAAAATATAAATATAAAATGCATGTTATCCATGGTCATTCATTAAAAAAGCAATTAAAAGAATTAGTTGGAGGCAAACTCCTCTGTTAACTGTCATCACTGGAGTCCAAGTGCTCTCTGTTTTTGTACATGAAAGATAACATTAAACACAGTGTGTGAGAGAAATTCCAAAACCAACGATGAAAACTCAAACATATCAAATTTAAAGAACAAAACATGTCAGTTATTCAGAATCAGTGGCTGTGTCCTCCTCTCAGTACTCAATCCCTCTTCCCCAAGCTGCTTCCCAGAACATGTGCAGCAGTGTTATCCCCAAGACTATGCCCAGTTGGGTGTCATTTAGTAGCTCGTGCCACCATTTTGCCTGTGACTTATAACATCCCAAAATTTACGATTGAATAAATAAAAATGTTAAAAGAATAACTTATATTTAAATTAAATACATGATTAGTAATTAATTTATGAAGGATTAATTCTTTCTGAATAAATTGTGAAACAGAATAACTATAAAAATATCTGTAATTAAAATTAAAGTGTTTTAATAATAATAATAATAATAATAATAATAATAATTATAGATTTGTGATTAATAATTTTGTGAAAATAAAAAATTAAATATAATTAAATAATTATAGAATTGAGCAAAATTAAAAATTATTTATAATTAAAATTGATGTGCAATTAAGTGTGATGATTTTTAATTATTTTTGTTGTGATAATTTAATTATTTAAATTATTGTGCTTGAATTAATTAAATTGGTTGATATATATATTTTTTAAAAGAGTAATCCAAAGAATTTAATTAAAATTATCTTTGTAAGAAATTTACTCTACAAAATATATATACTATCCTCTTCTATTTGAAAGCTCAATTTGCTCACTCTTTTTCTTCTCCCGACGGCATCTCTTTCCCTCTACGTCCACTATAATTTTCTTCCTCCACTCCACTGCTACACCACTCCACGGTAACACATCAGCAATTGAGCATGCAAATCTCTTCCCCATTTCTCAGACTCACGTTAAAGCAACAACGGCAAAACGCAAATCCCTTTCTCAATTTTTCTCTCTTCTCTCACCCCTCCTCTTCTCCCCTTTCCGGCAGCAACTACAGCCACCATCCCACCCACCTCCAAGCACCAAAGCAGCCCCATTTCACTTCATCCACTTCATGCAAGCCAGAGGATCAAAAGCCCCAATTCCCTTTCATCCTCTTCAAGGCCGAGAGCTCCATCACACCTAGGAGCAAGCTGTTAGGAATCAGAGGTAAGGGTACTCTTCTGTCTCTTTGTGAACTCAAATCATGGTTGAGTTTAACCATGAGCATGCATGGTTGTGCTGAAAATCACACATGTAAATGTGGGATTGGATTATAATTGCTAATTGTGTATGAATTGATGGAAACTGTGGCTGTTTATTGCCCAATTTTTCATAGATTTGTTTGATGAAAATTAGTTGGGAAAACCGAGCCCAAACCTTAAGAGGGCATGTTGACAGATTTGACTTCCAGAAATCGAGGAGTGAAGTGTGTCCTTTTCTGTCACTATGTCTTAAAATAAAATAAAATAAAAATGAATTGATTGAACATGTTTTGAGTGGTTGTTGCCTTAGGGATATTCAACTGCTAAACAAATCATTTGACCCATGTGAATGAGTCGATTTCAATTCCTGTAAAAGTCATTGATTTTGAAAGCAGTAAAGCTGATTGTTGAAGTCTGAAAAGGGCTACCTACAGAGGGTTCTGACCAGTGGAGGGCGCTGACCAACGAGTAAGTTGAGTGAAGTACCACTGTGTGAAGTACTGTAGAGTGTGAGCCATTGAACGTTGACAATCAGGGATGTTACCAATGGCATCATGGGCCCATGTGAAATTTTTTTCTCTTCTGTCATTATTGTGTTTGAGCGAGGTGAATGTTTCTAAGGAAGAAAGAAAATCTTGTTAGAGTTGTGGGGGTGCACACTTAGGACTCGGTCAAGATGACTTTCCCTCCTAATAATAAATTTCTTGAAATGTTGTTCGAAGAGTTTCATTTGTTCTTGTTTTTCAAATTGTGTTATTATGGGTTTATGTCCTTGAGTTAGTTGAGAAAATCAAATCCAAAAATTGAGTTAGTAGAATGAGGAGAAGAAGAAAAATGGAGAGTAAGGAAAATTTGAAGGTGTCTTGTTGATTAGAATATGATGAAACTATTAAGCATCACCGCTGTCATGTGAGTGTTTAAGGCAAGAAAGAAAGCGGTTGATTGGCATAAGGATGTGTTTTGATGCTGGAAGTAGAGACCAAGTGGTGAATTGGAGTAGGATGCTGATATATTTATTCCATTGCTAGACCATGTATTTTAGTATTATACCATATCCAAATTAGTGACTTCTAACTAGAAAAACCAAGATAGGATGATAAGAGCAAAAACTATGCATTCTAGGTGCCTTAGAAACGACCCAAGATGGTAAAATGGCCAACTTTGGCACTGCATAAATTTCTGTATAAAATGAATTTTGGAATGAAACCTTTTTCTACAGTTTTGTGTTACCAAACTATAACTCCACGAAATTTTATATCCATCAGATTTGCAGAGCTCATTTTGGAGCCTAGGTTCGTTTTGACCCAAAACTAGCTCACTTAGTAACCTGACATGCTTAGATTTTGAACCAAGATGAATTTTGGAGTGAGACAAAATCCTACAATCCTATTTGTAGCTATATGAAATCTGTTTTGAAGATTTACAAAGTTTCTCCTTATGGATTTTAGATTCACCTTTGAAACCTACCTATTTTCTAAGCTACTTTAGTCCTGAAACTTAAAATGGATACCATTTTCAAACCGTTTGAGCTTTTCAAGTGAAACCAAAGCCCACAATTTTGTTTCGATACCCTTTAAATCTGTTTTGAGGTCTTCCATGAGCTTGAGGCTTGTACAATGAATTTGGTAATAAAAATCTGTTTTCATGAAACATGCATTTTGCAAAATTTTGATGCACGTCATTTTCAAACCGCTTGAGTAAATTGAATCAAACCAGTGCCATTAGTTCATGTTTAATTCATACTAAATCTGTTTTTTGTTCCCAAAAGGTTTTGAGTTTTCTAGCTCAAATGGCATAGGAAACCGTTTTCTAGAAATCCTTAAAACCGCAAACTTGGAATGTGTGTAATTTGTAAACTGTAGCTGCGTTTTGGATGAAACCAAAAGTCATGAACTTATTCTTAGATATAATAAATCTATTTTGAGGTTTTAGGATGAGTGGAGCCATGATTGATCACTTTGTTACACAAACTCATTACTTGAAGGAATGTGTACTAGAAGGAAATTATAGGTGAATGACCTATTAACGGTCTTCGACTTACCTAAGTGTTTGTCCCTAGCTTATATATGATGGAATAACTTTAACTTTTAAGTCTTGAATGATTATAAGTCTTATCTTAAGAATTAGCCATGTTACCTACTCAGTGACCTTAGTAGATGTCTCTAAATATTTCCTATGTTTAACAAATCATCATTAGGAGAAATATTCTTCCATGGGAATTTAGATTAAGTACAATACCTTGTTGTAGAGACAAATACAATTAAGTTAAAAAGTGGTACGGTAGTAGGTGAATAGATAGGTGAGACTGTAATCTTAGCTTAACTTACACTCCTTGAATTTTGGGGATGAAATTCCTAAAAGGGTTGGAGAATTGTAACACCCCAAAATTTACAACTGAGTAAATAAGGGTGTTAGTGGATTAAGTAGTATTTAAATTGAATATATGGTTAGTAATTAATTTCTTGAGGATTAATTCTTTGTGAATATATTGTGTGGTAGATAACTATAAAAATGTTTGTAATTAAAATTGAGGTGTTTTAATAATAATAATAATAGACATATGGTGTGATTAGTAATTTTGTGAAAATAGAAGATTAAGTGGAATTAAGTAATTATAGAATTGAGTGAAATTAGAAATTATTTGTAATTAAAATTGGTGTGCAATTAAGTGGTGATTTAATTATTTTTGTTGTGGTAATTTAATTATTTAAATTGTTGTGTTTGAATTAATTAAATTGGTTGAGATGTTTTTTTTAGATGAGTAATCCAAAGAATTTAATTAAAATTCTCTGTGAGAAATTTACTTTAGAAAATAAATATCTATCCTCCTCTATTAGAAAGCACAATTTTTTCACTCTTTTTCTTCTCCATAACTCACGGCATCTCTTTCCCTCTACACCCACTAAATTTTTCTTTCCTTCACTACTACACCACTCTAGCGTAACACATCAGCAATTGAGCATGCAAATCTCTTCCCCTTTTCTTAGACTCACGTTACAGCAACAACAGCAAAACGCAAATCCCTTTCTCAATTTTTCTTTCTTCTCTCACCCCTTCTCTTCTCCCCTTTCCTGCAGCAACTACAACCACCATCACACCCACCTCCAAGCACCAAAGCAGCCCCATTTCACTTCATCCACTTCATGCAAGCCAGCGGATCAAAAACCCCAATTCCCTTTCATCCTCTTCAAGGCCGAGAGCTCCATCACACCTAGGAGCAAGCTGTTAGGGTTTTTGTTCTTTCTCAAAATTAGAGGTAAGGGGTACTCTTCTTTGTGAACTCAAATCATGGTTGAGTTGAGGGAGACTCAACCATGAGCATGCATGATTGTCCCTTGTGTGCTGAAAATCACACATGTAAATGTGGGGTTGGATTATAATTGCTAATTGTGTTTGAATTGATGGAAACTGTGGCTGTTTTAGGGCTAAAATTGTGTTGCATGTTGATTTTGAATTGAGTTCGAAAATGGGAAGTGCTCTAAATATAAAGGAGACTCTGCCCCATTTTCCCTAGATTTGTTTGATGAAAATTAGTTGGGAAAACTGAGCCCAAACCTTACGAGGGCATGTTGACAGATTTGACCTCCAGAAATCTGTCAGTGTAATCAGTTTTTCAAAAGATCAAACTGTTGATTTTTTATGAAATTGGCCTTGAATTAAAATAGGTTTCAAGTGTAACATTTTATCTATTGGGCAATATGTTAGATAAATTCATTTTGAAGTTCATCTGTGAACTACAATGTAACTACCTGATTTTGAGAATTAGGACTGGCAGAGTTGGGTTTTGCCTAATTCTGTACTTTTGTGTTAATTATTTTAAAGTGTGATTGTATTTCCTTAAACTAGAGAAAACAAGCTTTCCAACCATGTATCACAATAAATTTTCAGAGTTTAATTGATACTTTTAAAATGCAACTTTCTATGAAACAGAGAAACAGAGAAGGGTTTAAGAAATTCATAGGGGAGGATAGAGAAGTTGTTTTTGAACGAATTATACCTTATTTTAATTATAATTATGTTAGCTTTAATTGGTAAAAAGTTTCATGTATTTTGGATTTTAGAAGGTTTATAAAAGTGTAAATCATTGGACCAAGGTCCAATGACAATTAAATCTGTCTTGATCCTGCTACAAGTATTCATGTGTAAAGTGATTTCTATTTGTAATTTTTATTAAGCTAAGTGTTTATATGTGTGAATTGTGCATGATATCAATTGTTTGTGAATCTTTGAAATGATTGAATATGATAGGCATGTTACATATTGTGTGTGCGGACCCAGTGGGTTAGACTCACGGGTTTGGAAATTGTGTGTTAGGCTTGTTGGTGTGAAATTGACAATGTAAAACTCATTTACACTGTTGTTATTTATGCTGTTTACTCTCTTTTTTACGAAAAAATATTTCTTGGATTTTTCTTACATTGTTTGTTATTTTTGAAGGTGGGGTGGAGCAGGTTGTGGACAATATCTTTGATGCACCTAAAGTGAAAATATTGAAGCAGAAAATGGAACTTCTTGGCATCAACTTGGAAAAGTCTTGTTTGCCTGGGCAGTTCCATAACCTGTTTTGTCCAAAAGTATAATTTTTTCCCCCTAAAACTCTAATCCATTTTCTGCACAAAAGTCTTTTGTATGCATTTGGTTTATAAGTAGGTTTCTGAATCTTGTTTGTTTTGATATGCTAGTGCAAAGGTGGTCAGTTAAAGGAGAGGAGTTTGTCTTTTCACATTATCTCTGATGGGTATGCTTCATCTACTTGCTTTTGTGTGTGTGGCGATTATTGTGTGTTTTGATGTGTTATGGAAAAATGTGTGATGCAGTGAATTTGCAATGTGGAGGTGTTTTCAAGCTAAATGTGGTTGGGCTGGTCAGGTGACATAACATGGATTTGCAAATTCATGTCTCTTTTCAAACATAAAACTTGTAATGGGATAACAAAGACTTAGTACTTCTACATGATTATTTGGTTGTAGGTTTTTGCAGATGACAAGGAATTGTACAATGGGGTTTGTACTAATGCCAATTCTTATAGGCAAATAGCGGAGGAGAGCTTAGGATTGGAACCACTTGGTCCTGAGGTATTCAACTTGTTTTTTGCAATTCCAGTGGGTAATAGCAGTAAAATAACAGCTCAGTTCTCAGAATGAGCCATCTCCCTATTGGTGATTGTTACTACCTCCGGTCCTTATTATAAGCAACTGTTCACAGTGTATATGAACTGTTGCTTGTAATAAGGACTAGAGTAGTATTATACTAGATGTCTTCTGAAGGTCTCTTATTCTAGTGAAGTAGTGAAAATTGATTATCTTGTTTCCAATAGAGGTTTAGAAAGATTGTGTAATGACTAATAGTATGGTCTTAGAAGTTAGACGCTCCACGATTCAACCATGCCACCAAGTGAATCTGGTTAATAACTTTGGTATGGCCAAGTGTGAGCAAGGAAGGTAAAGCTACTATCTTGAATGAGTATTAATGTATTGCCTTATCAAGTTATCAAAACCTATTTATTTATGTGTTTGTGTCCAGTATATTGCAACCTTCAAGTGCTAGTCGAATTATTTGCATTGATTTTCTTTTTCCCTATTTTAGGTTGTTGCTTACTTTAGAGAGAGATTGATATCAGAGAAAACCCTGAGCAGAAATGCTGTAAGACAATTGTCTAACAATAAGGTATTTTCAACAGTTCTGTTATTAAACCATGTATAAAAATGTTAACAGTAGAAATACTTAACTAATTAGTGTGTTTGGTTCAAGTATTTTTCACATTTCAATGCACATTGAAGAAAATTTTACTTGGAGGAAGCTTTGGCATTCAACGTGCTAAATGCCAATAGAATTACAAACACAGCCTTAGAAGTTCTAAAATTCATTGTGTATTGATTTTTTTTTTTTGCAGACTGTCATTGCTTTTACTTATAAACAAAATGGGTTGCTTGCTGGTTGCAAGTACAGAACAATGGAGAAAAGATTTTGGCAGGTAACTTTTCCAGTTTGAACCATGTTAGGATGTTAATCTGGAGCTTTAAACATGAGTTACCCTGTATAATCTAATTGTTATTGAAACAATAAATAGCATATAAGTTCATACACAGTTAAGCAATTGATTCCTTTATCGGTGTAGCTAGGGCTATTTACAACAACATTCACACTTACCTAATCAAAATAATTGATTCAAGGAGGAAAACTTTGATTAATTTTCCAAATCAATGATGATTACAAAAGTATTCATTACAATAAATTATGTATTTTGAAATTACCACAAGCAAGAAAAAGAAAGGATGCAAGTATGAAGCTTAATTTTTCTCCTTGCCTACACTTCCATTTGTAGAAAATGTTTAGGGGAAAATATACAAATCTAAAACAAAAAATTCTGTTCACAACTGAGATTCACTCTTGGATGCTATTTCTATGGCCAATTAATATAGCAATCATCAGCCATATCAGTACATTTATAAGGATTAATTGCTTATATATATGAATGTATAAAACATAGGAGCCTATAGTTGTTTCTGGAACCTTCTAAATTCTAATGCTTTGTAGCTTGTATATGAATTAAAAAGTTAGATGACCTGATGTTCATCATTCAAATGTTAAATTTGATTTTCAGGGAAAAGGCACGGCCAAGATATTCTATGGAATAGATGACATTAGCCAAGCATCTGAAATCATCATTGTAAATTTTGTTCACTTACTTTTCACATCCTTCTTTTGTCATCAATTTCCAAATGAAAGATTAAAAAAAGAAAAAAATTAAAGATATTATTACCTTCCAATGATGATCATAGGTTGAAGGGGAAATTGATAAGCTTTCACTCGAGGAGGCCGGCTTTCGGAATTGTGTTAGCGTTCCAGTGGGTGCGCCAGAAAAGGTTTCTTCAAAAGATTTGCCACCAATAGAGAAGGTTTGGAGTATTATTAATACTTGTTGTCTTCTTTTTCTTCTTCATCAAAATCTATCTTTCTGTGTATCTATCTACATATCTATATATAACATAGATTAGATGTGGTCTTAAGTTCATAATGAAATGTCATTGCCCACTCTGCAGGTTTGCTAATGTGTTCATTATGATTTATGAATTGCCTGAAATAAGTTATGTTGTGACTTACCCTTTCTCACTTCTTCAGGATTATTTCAAATATCCAGACTAATTTGCTCTTCTAAATGAAAATCATTTTGTGATATAGATACTTTCATTCTAAGACACATTATAAGTTATAACTCTTAATTTTGAGAAGAAGAATCTATCTAATTAAACGATTTCTCTCTCTTTTTTTTTTTTTTTTACCTTTTACCTACCAATCATAACAATTGCCTTTTATTGTAAAATTGTCCAAATCTAGCTTGCTTATTCTTTGAAAAATCTGTTATATTCCGTTATGTATAAATTCTGTTTATGTTTACTCTAGCTTTGATAACATGTTAATTTGTGCATGCTTGTCTCTATGAAGTCAGGACACTGCATTTCGATACCTGTGGAACTGCAAAGAGTACTTGGATAAGGTACATACATTTGGTGTCTTTCCACTGAGTTAGATCTTTCTAGCATAGAAGTGACCTGCTTAGTGCATGTTTGGCTTTTAGGCCAAAAAATACTTTTAATGCAAAAGTAATTCTATAATGTAAATTCTACGAAAGGATTAGAACACACACACAACATTTTCAACTTTAATCCAAGCATTTGGTTTCCTTACTGTGTTTTTTAGGCAGATCACATTATCCTGGCAACCGACAATGATCCACCAGGTCAAGCTTTAGCGGAAGAGCTGGCACGGCGGCTTGGCCGAGAAAGGTTGTATATCCTGTCATTTATTTTCTAGACTTGGATGTGCATGTAGTATGTTTGTTGCATAAGTGTAGCTTGCATGTAAGCTCTTCAGCTCAGTGATCATCAAGGTTCAAGACACATATTCATGGTACCTCAACTACTTAATGCATTAGGTTTAAATTTCATGCATGCATAGGTGTCCATATCTAACTAACAAATTAAAATGTTAACCAAATGTGCCAAATAATGGTCGAGACAGTTTATTGGATCTGAGGATAGGTTATGCATTCTTCTCTTTTGCAGCATTTGAGGCTTGTGAAATAATAAATGTTCACTTTTTCTTTACCTTTTCAATTGTGTCATCTACTTTGCATTTGTCTACTTATTTTCCTTCCTTATTTTTGTTGGCTGACATCAGGTGTTTGAGAGTACTCTGGCCAAAGAAAGATGAATTCAACTCTTTCAAAGATGCAAATGAGGTATAACTGTCTTTTTAATATTATTCATATTTTCTTCCCTCCCTTGGGTAATTTAACATCCAGTTCACTAATGAGTTTTGGAACTTCTAAAAGCTGAAATTTTCGCACAATTAATAACATGAGAAATGTTAGTAACACAGTTCTAACAGACTCTTTTGAAAGCACTTTTTACTTTGTATTAGTTATGATGAAAATTATAAAATTTTGTATAGGTTTCACTTCTTATTTAATGAACCTCATTCATGATTTTGGTGTATTGGAATTTGGAAGTAGTGTGGTGCTAATAGTGCTTGACATGACATATTATGTTTGTATTTTGTATTTTTCACCTTTGAAATGCAATAAATACCTTAAGAATATAATTATTCAACCATGGTTTATAAGCCCAGGTTCTCAAATACATGGGAGCTGATGCTTTGAAGAAAATAGTTGAAAATGCAGAGCCATATACAAATGCCAACTAGGTACTTTTCATCTATGAAAGTGGATGATTTCAGTGTTCATGATGAAAACCATGCATATGCCTGGACTACTACAAAAATTTAGTCATACCAAAACATATAAAGAAAATTGTAGTGTGACCATATTCGTATTATTTTTAATTAAATTGGGTATCAAGATATCTCATTTATATGGTGGCTAAATTTTAGTTGTGTAGTGTTGTATTTCAAGTATGTGGGCTGTGTTTTATGGGATTTTAATTGGATTCTTTAACCGTCAGAATTTGCATCTTAATCTAACGAATATTTGTTGCAAGTCATATATGGTTATTTGTAACGGTGGATTATGGAAATGCTACATTATTTGCAAGTCATGTAAGTTTTTGTTCTCTATAAAATAAGGGATTTTATTTATTTATTTAGTCTTTAATTTTTTTTTATTTTTTAAAATTTAGTCCATGTAAATTTTGTTTTTTTAATTTTAGTCCCTAATTAAGTATTAACTTTACTAACAATGACGACATCATTGTGTCACATCAATAAATAATGAATATTACATCATCAAGGACCAACATAAAAAAAGTGACATTTTCATGGATTAAAAAAATAATATATTTGTAAGGCCAAAAAAACAAAAAGCATAACTAGAATAAAAAATGACATGTTTGCAAAGAGATGCTAAAGTATTAAGCTAAATTTGATTAATAAAAAAAAAAACTTGAGAAAAGATAAATTTGATTGTGGACTTTAATTATATAATGTTTTAACTATTTACAATGTAAAATTGTCATAAATAATTTTTTATATGATTTATTATAATAATTTTTTATATGATAACTATCCATTAATCCTCTTTTTAAGGTACCATGACACTATGCCAATGTCTTTTTTGTTTTGGATTCTAAGATGAAGATTACTTTATTAGTCATTAAGTATCAATAGTTGTTCAATAGTTGTTGAATATCGGTCATCAATAATCAACTATAATGTTTAAATATATTTTTAATTCCTTATATTTTGATTTTAGTATTTGAAAATGTCACATTTTAATTTTAATTTTGATGATGTTATCATCACTTGTTGGACAAACATATATGTTATAAAACAATAGTAAATAACCAAAGAAAAATGATGTGAAGAACTAGGAAATTGAACAAGCATTCTTACTTGAAATACTAGTCCTGGCTTGCATGGACCTGTGAAGATAGTTGAAGTGATCTTGAAGCAGTAATCTTCGGGAACAAGAACAACCCCTGACTCTACTACACAAGCTTCTTTCCAAGCTGCCACGAATGTCAATTAGTTTCGTAAAGTTTTGTTAAGTTCTGTGAATTGTTAAAAGAAAGGAAAAAAATTTGAAATATTTTGATGTCAATTAGTTTCATTATTAGCACCTAGTGCATGCACCTATGCCACCATCTATGCACATATAGAATTGTACGCACCTCTGATAGCATCTACGCACTTATAAAATTGTACGTACCTAAAAAATTGTACACACCTATGATGTCATTTATGCATCTATAAAATTATATGCACCTATGATATCATCTACGTACTTATAAAATTGTATGCATCTATGAGGCTATTTATGCACATATAAAACTGTACATACTAGTTATGTGAATTGTTAAAAGAGGAAAAAATTATCCAAATCTAGCTTGCTTATTCTTTGAAAATCTATTATATTGCCTTATGTATAAATTTTGTTTATGTTTACTCTAGCTTTTATAGCATATTAATTTGTGCATGCTTGTCTCTATGAAGTTAGGACATTGCATTTCGATACTTGTGGAATTGTAAAGAGTATTTGGATAAGGTACATACATTTGGCGTCTTTTCCACTGAGTTAGATCTTTCTAGCATAGAAGTGACCTACTCAGTGCATGTTTGACTTTTAGGCCAAAAAATACTTTTAATACAAAAGTAATTCTACGGAAGTAATTCTATAATGTAAATTCTATGAAAGGATTATAACATGTGCACAACATTTTCAACTTTAATCCAAGCATTTAGTTTTCTCGCTGTGTTTTTTAGGTAGATTGCATTATCCTGGCAACTCACAATGATCCATCAGGTCAAGCTTTAGTAGAAGAGCTGGCAAAGCGGCTTGGCCGAGAAAGGTTGTATATCCTGTCATTTATTTTCCATGTTAAACATTGTGTAAGTAGTAGCAAATATAAATTAAAACTTGAGACTTGGATGTGCATGTAGTATGTTTGTTGCATGAGTGTAGCTTGCATGTAAGCCCTTCAGCTCAGTGATCATCAAGGTTCAAGACACATATTCATGGTACTTTAACAACAAAGCAATTTGAATTTAGTGGAAACGTTGAACTTAGTCAAGTTTGTTTCAAATATATTATTTTCAAATATGTTTGAAAATAATATCAAAGGTATGATCAAATCATATTGATTATGTGAACATGATTAAATGATTTTTATTTAAAGGAATATTAGGTCATTCCAGAACGTACTTTTCTCCATTAGTTTTGTTTTGTCATTCTACTCATCAAAGAGTTAATGATGACAGAGATTGGTCTCGATGTGGATACACGTAGAGATTTCACAAAATTGAAGAAAGATTTTAAAGCTTCAAAAACACAAATCTGGTACATATTTCTTAATTTCCTTATTTTATTGTTGTAGTATATTTTGAATGCAAAATAGATCTTGTTATTCCACTACAAGAAGTATGAACACTCCTATAAGATGTTATAATTGTTATAAGCATTCCTCTATAACCTTCAATTGGTATTAGAGCTGATGGTTCGACCTGGACTAACTCAGATGAGTAAGATGAGTGGATGGATCCGGGCATGGACATGGGGATCCCTTACAATGAAAGTCTTCTTGGCAGTGGGTCCATACATGTAGGCCAGGTAGCGTGTCCCATGGCCGTGGAACGGTGGAGCACGACGGTGTAAGGTACTAAAGCATGTGACTCTAGAGGCCATCATTGAATGCTCATGGCTTCCACTTGAGGGGGAGTTACCATGTGGAAGAGACTTACACTTGAGAGGGAGATTGTTAAGTACAAACGTGAAGATGAAATTCCACATTGAGTAGGAATAGGAAAGTTGAGCACCATATAAGTGAGAGAATGACCCATAAACTAGAGCCTTAAGGTTTTGGGTTAAAGTGTGGTGTCTAGTTCACTTGTATGGTGTGCTTGGGGTCCATTGGTCAAATCTCTTCAGTGTTTAACCCCTTCACTCGCACAACAGGTAAGGCAAAAAGACTATAAGAGAGATTAAGGAAAGGGACAACTCTTTTAATCTTGGATGATGCATGGGAAAAGCTGAACTTTGAAGCTATATGTATTCCAATCAATGAAAATAAAAATGGTTATGGGGTGCTTATAACAACTCGAAGTAGAGAAGTATGCACTTCTATGCATTGCCAAAGTATAATTGAGCTAAATCTCTTAACTAGCGAGGAAGCTTGGGATTTGTTCAAATTGAATGCAAACATAGCCGATGATTCCCCATATACATTGAAAAGCATGGCAACAAAAATTGTTGATGAATGTAAAGGATTGCCTATTGTAATTGTCAGTGTGGGAAGCATGCTAAAGGGGAAAACTATAGGAGATTAGAAGTCAACATTCTCATGACTACAAGATTCCAAACCCTTGGTTAGTCCAAAAGGCCAAAGAAGTCCTCATGCTTGTCTTCAATTAAGTTATGATAATTTGACAAATGAAGTAGGTGAGTTCTTGTTCTGTTGTGCTCAATATTCCAGAGGACTATGAAATTGATTTGGAAGATTTATTTCAATTTGGAAAAGGACTGGGCATATTTGAGACTTTTGTAACAATGGAGAAAGCAAGGTGGGAGATGCACATAGCTATTAACATCCTTAGGGATTCTTGTTTGTTGTTGCATACCAATAATAAAGAAAGAGTGAAAATGCATGACATGGTTCGTGATGTAGCCTTGTTGACAGAGTGAGTGGGTATGGTAAGTATGTGTTGGAAAATAAGAACTTGACATCATTTTTCTTTTCGAACTTCCCTGAGGACCATGGAGAGGTTCATATGTGGGGTATATTTAGAAGGTAGGAGACCATTAGAGACCTCTTCATTGCGAATCAGTGGTCCAAATCAGGAATGATGTACGGTTTTGTGAGGTTCGAAGGGGTAGTTACTACATGGCCCGCAAAAGGAAATAAAGGGGGAAGGGTGAGAAAGACTAATGTATATCAATCTCAAAGCCATAATAGAGTATTCTACGCTCATGCGCTCATAGGTAGGAGGGAGTGGAAGGGGCAACAATGGAGACTGAACAACAATAAATACCAGTACGATATCTAGAATGGTATGACAATTAAGGTGGAAGAAACATAGTTACAGTGGCTAAGTAAATGCATGATTGGGAGACTGCACGACCCTCAAATTGTTACGACCTTACAAGATGCCTTTCTAGTGGAGGGATATGTAACGATTAGGGTCAGGTATCTAGGAGATGATATGGTCTTAGTGTCAGGCCAAGAGGATGACAATCTGTATGATATTTTTGAAGGGGAGGATGAATTGATAACTAGTAACTTCAGTTTTATTGTCCCATGGAGCCCTGAGGAGTTGTCTGGCAACAGGCTAGAGTGGGTAAGATGTTACAGGTTGCCGTTGAATCTATGGAACGAGGAATGCTTTGGCAAGGTAGTCAGCCCCTTTGGCACATACGTCAGAGCAACACAGGAAACGCTATAGTTTAACAATGTTGATTGTGTTAGGATTCTTATCAAAACATCGACAAATCATATGATTCAACAATAACTCCGCTTGAAAATTAATGAATGGTTGATCCAAGTCAGATTACAAGAGGAGAATGAGTTGGTAGGTGACAGTAGGTGTAAGGAAGCGTGGGATATGAAGGGATAACGGTAGGTGATGAAGCTTGGACATCATTTGTGGAGGAGGAGTTTTTGGGTCACTCGAAGGACAATGAAAAGGATGATGGCATGTGGTCAGTGGAGGGTGCCGGTGAGGGTGGCGATGTAGAAGGTCACGTGGGTGGTGTCAATGTCACATGTAATTTGAGTAGTTTTAGGGACCGGTCAATGCAGGAGTCATACGCTCAAGTAGGACAAAAAATAATGAATGTAAGGAGCAAACCACAAGTCAATTGGGTTCAAAATATGATGAATGTGGTAAGGGAGTTAGGTGAAGGGAGTAGCACAAACCTATCTTTACACAAAAAAAATGAAATATCTTGTTTAGAGAGAATGTTGTAAAAGCTTCCACCAAAGTATTAGGAGGAGATGTAGCTAAGACGAATGTGGATGGAGAAATCGAAGATATAGTTGTTGAGTGTGTAGAAATAACGAATAATGCACAAGCACAGGTGGGCCAAAAAACTGGGGGCCCAATAGCAAGTTCAGGGGTTGTGGATGGGATAATACAGATTTAGTTTTGTGAGAACATACTGAATGAGTGCTTTAGTTTGGGCCCAAATCAATTTGGCCCGCCAACGAACACAGATGGCCTTGCGGTAAAGGACGGGTTGGAGGAAAAGGGGGAGTTAGGCAAGCATAATGAGATAGTAAATTTGTGGGTGGATAGAGTTAATGCATTGATGGGTAAGGTAGAAATAACACGCCGGGGGAAGGTTACAAACAAAAATCACGTTAGATGTACGAGCAAGAAACACCCTAGGGGCTGTTTTGGGAGACAACACCATCGAGTGAGAGCAACCAAAATTCTAGAGTCGCTTAAACCAAGGTATAACTAGAGAAAGACAATTAGCAACAAGTTAGGTAATGAGAAAGGGAGGTGGAGAACCAAATCAATGTTCTCACCAAAACAGAAAGGGGTGAATATAATTAGGAGTGGGGGGGAGCGTGAAGGGGCAGAGTCATAGGCAAAAACAACTTTGAGATTTGAGAACATGGAGAGGAAGGGAGATCATTGGCAAGGCAGTCCTGGTGGTAGAGGCAAGGCGAAATCAATTGATCAGATAATCGAGAAACTAGGTAGGAGCGCAGTAAATGGTCATGGATCTATGTCAGAATTAGC
The DNA here is from genome assembly GCA_014843725.1 of Amphicarpaea edgeworthii. Taxonomy (NCBI): domain Eukaryota; kingdom Viridiplantae; phylum Streptophyta; class Magnoliopsida; order Fabales; family Fabaceae; genus Amphicarpaea; species Amphicarpaea edgeworthii. The sequence continues at coordinate 13,345,080 of CM026324.1, forward strand.
AATACGCAATGTTAAGAGGAAAGGGGTGTTGTGGATCAAGGTTGACAAGGCGGAAGCTCAGAGGCTAATCGATATGGGAAAGCAGATGTGAGTAGTGTTTGAGGATAGTCAGGAGACTGTGGTGGAAATAATGGTGAAAATTGAGAAGAGGGATAAGAAGGAAGTCATTAAGTCGAGGTATGCGAACCAAACAGGGGTTGAACTTGGTTTGCCATGAAGGTACTCTACTATAACATTTGTGGTCTTAGGGGGAGGGTTAAATGGAGGTTTCTGGGGAAATTGGTTAAGGAGCAGGGTGTTGATTTTGTGTTGATACATGAAACCAAAATGAAGGAGATATCAGGGAAGACATGCAACATAATTTGGGGGGATCACTTAGTAGAGTGGAGGGCAAGCCTTGCTACTGGAATGACGGATGGGGTCTTAACTATGTGGGGGAAAGGCTCCTTCCGTCTCATTAAGGAGGTGGTGGAACCTGGTTTGGTTTGTGTACAAGGCTATTAGTTACAAGATGATAAAATTGTGAATATTGCTAACATTTATTCACCATGTGGTATTGTAGAAAAGAGAGCTCTTTGAGGGAGGGTATCCAGAGTATGGAGGTCATGGGGGGTTGGGTTGTGGTGTATGGCTAAGGACTATAATGCAGTTAGAGATAGAAAAGAAAGGAGAGGGAGTGGCAACCTAGTGAATTAATATAGTGTTGAAATTCAGGAATTTAATGAATTCATTGAGAGTGTGGAGTTGTTGGATGTGTCAATGTTTGGAAAGGGGTTTACTTGTTATAGTCGTGGTGGCAGGGTCGTTAGCAGGTTGGACAGGTTCCTGGTGAGTGCGGAGTGGCTATAGGTGTGGCCAAAATCTAGTCAACATGTTCTTAATCGTAACATTTCGGATCATTGCTCGATTGTCTTGAGGCTAGTGCTGCAATATTGGGGACTAAAGCCCTTTCGATTTATCAATGTATGGCTAGAATATAACTCTTTTTAGCGGTTTGTGGCTCAAACATATTCAGATACTAGGGTGGTTGGGTGGGGGGCTTATGTGTTGAAAGAGAAGTTGAAGAAGTTGAAAACTGAACTAGGGCGTTGGGGTAAGGAGCATTTTGGTGATATAAAAAGTAGGAGGGTTGCGATAACTGAGATGGTAGGTGACCTGGATATAAAGGACAATCTGGGAAACTTATCAGTTCAGGAATTCAGGGAGAGAAGTAAATTGTTGGACAAATTCTAGGTGGTTTCAAGAAGATGCAAATCAATACTGTTCCAGAAGTTGCGCTCAAAATGGTTGAATGAAGGTGATGAAAACACTAGGTTTTTTCATGCAAATGTCAATTGGAAAAAGAGAAGGAACAACACTAAGGGCCTTGTCATCAACGGGCGTTGGGTTGAGGAACTTGGGAGGGTTAAGGAGGAGATTAAAGAATTTTTTGCCAATTAGTTTAGTGAACCTAGGGGAATGAACGTAGTGCTGGATGGGGTGTAGTTTAAATCATTTGAAGGAGGCGATAATCAGAATCTGATGATAGATTTCACTGAGGAAGAAGTGAAAGCTATCGTATGGGAGTGTGATGGAAACAAATGTCCAGGTCCAGACGGCTTCAACTTCAATTTTATCAAATCATGATAGGATATACTTAAGGAAGATATTCTCAAAGTATTGAGGGATTTCCATAGGAATGGATCCTTTTTGAGAGGTATTAACGCGGCTTTCATAGCACTTACTCTGAAAGTAGATAACCCTTAGGGGCTGGGAGAATATAGACCAATCTTATTGGTGGGTTGTATTTACAAAATTGTGGCCAACGTTCTCTCGGTTTGCTTGAAGAAGCTGCTGCCTAAGTTGAGTGATGAATCTCAGACTGTATTTGTGGGAGGACAAAGCATGCTCGATGGTATTGTTATGGCTATCGAAGTGGTTCAGGACATTAGTAGGAGGAAGAGATTGTGTTTTGTATTTAAGGGGGACTTTGAGAAAGCATATGACTCGGTAAGGTGGAAATTTTTATACTATGTAATGTGTAGGATGGGCTTTTACGAGGGATGGATAAAGTGATTAGTGGATGTCTGGAATCGTCTTCTATGTCGGTCCTTATCAATGGAAGTTTGACTGAAGAGTTTAAAAATCATAAAGGGTTATGGCAAAGTGATCCTTTGGTGCCATTCTTATTCCTATTGGTGGCGAAAGGTTTGGTTGGTCTCATGAGGATGGCTTGCACCAAGGGATTATTCACGGGTGGCAGTGTGGGATTTGGAAATTTGAGGATCTCGTTACTACAATTTGCAGACGATGCATTATTTATGGGAGAGCCTTCAATGAAGAACTTCTTTGTGGTAAAGAATTTGTTAAGATGTTTTGAAATGGCTTCAGGCCTAAAGATTAACTTCCACAAAAGTAGCATTGTTGGTATTGCAACTTCGATGATGGTCATCGGGAGAGTAGCAGAGGTGTTAAATTGTAAAGAAATGTGCTTGTCGTTCACTTATTTAGGGTTATCGATAGGGGGAAATCCGAGATGCAAATCAATGTGGAGTTTGATACTCGAAAAGTTGCAAAAGAGATTGGTATTGTGGCAACATAAACACCTCTTGTTTGATGGTAGGATTTGCCTACTAAAATCGATACTATCATCAATCCCTTTGTTTTAAATGTTGATGTTTAGATTGCCTAAGGTTGTAGCGAATGAAATCATCTCAATACAAAGGAAGTTCTTGTGGGGTGCTATAGAGGGGGATAACAAGATTTGTTGGGTGAGTTGGGCAAACATTTGCCAACTAGAGGGGTGGGGGGGTTAGGAATTAGAGATGTGGTGAGCTTTAATAGTGCCTTACTATTAAAGTGGATGTGGCAGTTCCTGAATGAAGAATTTAATTTGTGGGTGAGGGTGATATGGGCAAGAGGGGTTGTGGGTGAGGGTAGAACTAGGAATATTGTGTCTTCATGGTGGAGGAACATTGAAAGTGTGTGTAATTTGGGTGGTGGGTGGTTCTGGGAGAGAGTAAGGCAAGTCATTAGGAGTGGGGCTACTACTAAATTTTGGGATCATCGATGGTTGGGATGTGGGGTACTTAGGGTTGTCTATGATAGGTTATCTGGTCTCTCTAAACAACAAAATTATTTTATTGCTGATATGGGGCACTGGTTTAAAGGGCATTGGATGTGGAGTTTTGAGTGAAGGAGAGAACTTTTTGTGTGGGAAAGGGCTCTTGTTGGTGAGTTTGTGGATGTGGTTGAATCTTGTAGAATGACAAAAGGTGAGGCTGATGTGTAAGGTTGGGTAGGGGTCAAGTCTACTTTTTTCTCTGTTCTTGATGCATACTTGTGCATTACAAGTGATGATCATACAACAATTACATTTGATTCTCGGATATTCTTGAAGCTGTGGGACATCAAGGTGCCCTTCTAAAGTCTTGGCTTTCGATTGGAGAGCTCTCTTGGACAGGTTGCCTACAAAATTAAATCTTATTTGTAGAGGTATCTCTTTATAGGAAGGGGATGAGATGTGTGTTTCTGTAATGACCATGTGGAAGATCTGTCGCATTTGTTCCTTTCATGTAAATTTGCAACTACTATGTGGAATATTTGTTACTCGTGGATTGGCATGCAAGTCATCACACCAATGGATTTGTGTTCCTATTACTGGCAACACGTGGGTCTCATTTCAGATACTAAGGAGAAACTACTATGGAGAGGAGTTTGGACAACAATTATTTGGTCGTTGTAGTGTCATCACAATGAGATCATTTTCAGGGATGCGATAGCAAATTTGGATGAACTTATGGAGTTGATTATTATTAGGACTTGGATGTGGTTCAAAGCTAGAGTGAAGGGATTCTCTACGTCGTTCTTTGAGTGGTCGTCATCACTTGGAATAATTCTTTCTAAGTGGTAGATGTGGATAAACTTTTATATCTTCAGCTAAACGTGAAGTTCCATTTTGTAGCAATAGGGTGATAGTTATATTGGGTTTTTTTGTACATGCTTATAAGCTTACAATTTGGGTTTATAAGTTGTGGTCGTATAATTTTTTTGCAGGGTACCCCTTGCTATTATAGTCTCGGTGCCATATCATGGCATACTGGGTCAATAATAGCTTGGTTGTAATTGGTATTGTTGGTACCAATGTGATTTGTTTCTTACTTCACTGATAATAAACATACTTTTGGCTGTTTAAAAAAAAAGTGCTTGTCTTGAAAGACTGAAAATGATTAAAGTCCTAGCATTCTTAACATATGGCTATAAATGGTTGTCATGGAAGACAAAAATTTCATCACAGTACACCTTATTACTACCAAAGTCAATTGAGTCATTAAAAAATGTCCATACTCTATGCTTGAGAGGCTTTGTATTAAGTGACATCTCTATTTTGGAAAACCTACAAACAATTGAGATTCTTGATTTGCATGGTTCTTCTTTTGAAGAATTGCCTAATAAAATCACATCACTAAAGAAATTGAAGCTTTTGGATTTGTTCCATTGTTTAATTGATAAAAAGAATGCTTATGAGGTTATAGGAAGATGTTTGCAGTTGAATGAATTGTATTTGTACATACATCCATATACACATCAAGAATTTTCGCATAATGTCTCTTTCTCAAGATTGCAGAGATATGTTGTAATTTATAAAATGTACCCTTGGAATGGGATGGCGAAAATTTTGGATGAGCATAAACCAACTAGATCTTTATGCATAGATGGTTTTGATGCTTTTGCTTAAAGTTTTATATCATTACCAATCAATGATCTATTTCTAAGAGCATAGTTCCTTCATTTGAGGGACCTTATGGGAGGTTACAAAAATGTAATCCCATCAATGGTTCCACAAGGTATGAATGAGTTGATGTTCCTTGATAGTCGCTTTATATACGTAAATATTGCATCATATTTTGTAGCGATTATCCAATGTTCTTAGCATTTTTAGCTTAGTTTGGATTCATTTAATTTAGATTCTTATAGTTTTGCTAATTCTAACTATAGGAAGATAGTTGTAGAAAATATACTCAATTTCATGTTTTGTAGGCCTATGTTCATCATTAAGGGAAGAAAGAAGAATTGTGGCCAACTCGTGCCAAGCGAGATAGGCGGTTTATGAAGCACTGAGTGCAAGATTGCGCTAAGCGAATTGTTATCTCAACTCAAAGATTTGCTAAGCGCTTAGTTGCACTAAGCGAGAGCCCTGTATCTGAGATGAAGATCTACAAAATCGTGATATTGTGCTGAGCAGACATGCGTGCTAAGCGAGACTTCACTTATAGTATATAAGCTCCACTTTGTAATTTAAAAACATATAGAACGTTTTTGGAGCTTAGGTCATTGTTTAGAGTTGCTTCTTCCATTTTTCTCTTCCTTTTCTTTTTGTAACCCATTTTGTATGCTTCTCATGTCAATGAGAGGCTAGTCCATCTGTGTTGAGGACTTGGAACTAGGTGCTAACATGTAAATGCTTTCCTTCATATCTATTCATTGAATATTCAGTTTAAAGTTCATTTCTCTATCTCTACTCTTGTTATATGATTTGATCAATTATATATGCATGTTTTAGAGTTTGAATGTTGTTGACAAATGCTTTTGAACTTGGAATTGAGTTTGGACTCTAATGGAGTGTATCTCTAGACATAGGATAAACTCCATTAGCTTCGTAAAGATCTTCGAGCTTCACCAAACCAGTCAACTGAACTTATTGAGACATCGGAAGTGAGGTTGAGCAGTTTAGGCTTGATTTGATGAGACATCACGTTTTGAGCACTTCTAGATCGAAGGTAATCTAAAATATTGCTTTGAATGAAGAATATATTTTGTATGTTTACATGGAAGCAAACCGGTTGACTCAAATCCTCAACATATCCATCATCATCGTTTCACATCCACACATTCCAATTGCTCAATCCTCGTCCTGAATCAAATTTCTTATTTTATTATTTATCTTTAGTGTTATCTATTAGTGTTTAGCTTATTTTCTACTATTACTTATGTTTGCAACACAAATCACTTTTAAACCAAACTAGTGTTTAAGAATTGATAACCTTACTAATAGTCAATATGGACAAATCCATGTGGATTTGATTATAAGATCTTCCCTTTTATACTACTTGTGCGATATTTGGTACGCTTGCCAAAATATCCCAACAAGTTATTTGGCACCATTGCTGGGGAGATAGAATACTTAGAATCTTGTTAAGAGATAAAATACCTCTTTGATACCAATATTGATATGTTGCTGCAAACTAGAGATGTTGCGTTCTCTAGCCTTGTTACCTTAGAGTTGGAAGATATGAGTGGTCTTTAAGAAGTGTTTTGTAATCCTTCTTCACGAGGCTCTCTAAACAATTTACAAGAGCTAAGGACAGAGTATTGTAGCTAATTGCACAGTATATCCTTTCCAAGGAACTTAAATTTATGTCATCTCAATCTCTTGAAAATAGGTGGTTTCCTAGTGTTAACTTGTTTTCTCATGCCATTTATAATACCCATAAAGTTACACTCTATTGCTAATTGTAGATGGGGTGCATTTAGTAATTTTCATTTGTTTGTGTGCGTAATTAGCATTTTAATGTTCTCGAAGAATGGTGATTACAATTCTAATGTTGATTGTATCCTGAAATATACAAGAACGCATTAGAAGGGGGGAGGGGGTTGAATAGTGGGTTAAAAACTTTTTCGCAAATATTATTAGTTCACAAGTTGCCTTCTTGGATATATGTAAGTTTAAATCAGCAAATATATCCTTGCAAAGCAAAGCTTTGGAAACCTTTCCAAAAGAGCACAATAGACAAGATAAATATATGTAGTCACAAGACATCAAATGAGAGTTTGTTTTTATACCGGTTCACTCAACCTTAGCTACGTTCAGTTCTCCTTTAACAACTGTTAAAGGGTTCCACTATAATCAACTAATTACAAAACAAGTATTCTTCACTGCCACTTCTGGCTACAAGTATTCTAAACCACTTCTAGTTGTAAGTACGAATCTCCCTTAAGATTATACTTCCCAAGTATTCTTTTATCACTAAGCCACTCCTGGCTTTCTATACAAATATGTATAAGATTCAAATAACTCTCAAAGAGAGGATAAGAACAAATGTTGAATCTGTATGAGTTTGTAGAAGATGGGTATTCTCTTTTCTCTCAACTCATGTTTCTTTTTCTTTTTCTCAAGGTGCTTTGCTTGTTGTTCAGATTACTTTGAATGGATTCATTTTGTTCCTTAACATTTCAACTTTTTCTTCTCGTTGCATGGGAGCATCTTTATATAGTGAGCTTCATGGATTTGAATGTTGGAGAAGATAGGTTTCAGTTGTCTTACAGAAAAGTGTTGAAGGTGCTTTGGCTGTGCTTGATGTGACTGAAGCAGGTTTCTATCTCTGTCACAGTTGGCTTTTAGCTTAAGGTGTGCATCTCAATGTTGATTAGTCTTTTGGCTATACCTACACACTTCGCACAATTCGAGACATGCAAGCAATACGAGGAATAGAAGAAAGTAGGTTTAGAGAGTATCTCTCTTTCTTTTTGTAACAACAGTGCCTTTATTTGTGTAAAGAATTAATTATCAAACACATATTTCTCAACACATATGACAGATCATATTCTGTTCCTGCACAGACAACGTCTGGCTTAACAGACACAGTTTGGATTGACTAAGCATGGTTTGGAATAACAAACATGGTCTGGCCTAGCTTCAAACATCGTCTGGCCTGACTTAATCATGGTTTGTCTTGACTATGCGTTGTCTGACCGTGTTCCATACATGGTCTTTTCCAGTACATATGCATAGTCTAGTCCTAGACTCATGTTGTCTGTCCTAAGACTTCACGTAGTCTGTTAGAGACTGTTGTATGGTCTGGTCTTAGACTTTGTATGAGTCTTTCCAAGACTTAGCATGGTCTGTTCCAAGACTTTAGCATCTGATCTTATGAATTTTGCATGGACAGTTCCAAAGCTTATTTTAGTCTGATTAAAAGCATTTATAGTGTTTGATAAATTGTTACGAGTTATTAAACAATTAAGATAGAGAGTGCGATGGAGAGATTATACCATTTGTCTATTGATCAAATTGTGATTCCCTGAAATTACTTAAATTCAAATCATTAGTTGATCAAATATTATCACATTTGTTATCATCAAAACCCATTAAAGGATTAAAGGCTAGACATCATCCAATGTCTTGGTTTTAACAATCTCCCCATTTTCGATGATGACAACATATGTTATAATTTTGATTAACAGACAATGAATCATAGAGTATAGAGTATCAAAGTGTAGATTGTTTCATGCTAGTTAATGATTTACAGTTATTGACATGATGAACTCCCCCTGAGTCTATCATGCATATGTAAATGACAGTTTAGAGCATGAAACAATTGAGAGCGGATAACTGACAGATAGAAATTTGAAAAGAAATTAGTGAACCAATCACTATTTTTATTTAAGAACTTAAGCATTGTTTGGGAAAATTTTATACATCCAAAATTCTCTCTCCCTTTGTCATTAACAAAAAGAGTGGAGGATGGAGTAGAAAATGCCATCACAGTCATGGTTTGGAAGGTGGGGTTGACTGTTTGGTTGAGGATTCTTCAGCTTCTAATGGAGTAGTTGTTGTAGGAGGATTTTCTGATAGTTGTGGTGGAGTTGGAGTTGCAGCAGGGCGAGGAAGTAATAGAGTAGCTATTGAAGCATTGAATGCAAGAGTCATCTCCTTGATAATGCTAGCTCTATGTTCTTCCATTTTGGCATCGATCTAGGCAGCAATTCTTGATGCTATCTTGTTTTCCAATGCAGTCTCAAGGGTAGTCAAGTCAAGTTGGGAGTCTGACTATGCTGCAGAAGGCACTGAGTGGTATAGTTGTAATTGGAGTGTTTGATCTTGATTGAGTAGATACCAAATTTGTGCACTCGTGGGCTGGTGTTGATTCTGCAGACTTTTCAGCTAAGTTTGCAACTTGCATAGTAGCAAGTGCAACAGCCTGAGCTACCTCAACCTCTTATTTCATGGCCAACTCCTTGAGTTTGTTGTCTTCTTCTTCCTTGACCTTCTTCTCTTGAGCCAGATCATTAAGTCTTCTTTCTTCTTCCTGAGTAGCTAACATAGATCTCAGTTTGGTAGCCTCTTCTAAGATTCTTGCTTCTTCAGCTACTGCCTTGGTTGCAGCTATCAGTGCTTGAGCAGCTTTGTACTCAACATAGTACTCAATAAGCATCTTCTTAGCTTCAGCTTCAGCTTCATCTTTAGGGGTGTGAGGAGTCAGTAGAGTGGGAACAACCACTGTGTTTAACACGTGAATGAAGCTACTGGAGGAAGAGAAGCCTTCACCAACAGTGTTAATCGTTTGCTTTTCTTCATCCGAGAGATTGGATGACCCTGTGGTGTGTAGCATGTTACTCATTACGTTCTACCAATAGATGCTAGCATCAAATTCTATGTTCTCTAATGGCAGTTCATGCTTTAGTTGAGGCATTGGCTTAGTATCTGGTATGTGTTGTGGAAGATTGTCTGCTCTTACAATCTTCCTCCCCTTTAGCTTTTTGGGGTTGACAGTTGGTAGCTTGGGAACTATGTGGTCTGGAGCAACGTGTATATCAATTTCTTCAAAAATATGTAGACTTGGAGGATACAATTGTCTGGGGGTTGTGCCTTGAAACTTCAGATTGCATAGGGCCCTATATTCAGCACTGGTGGCTTGGAATGTTGGATGATTTGGGGCAACTCCTCGTGTGATCAGCCAAGGAGTTTGAATTGAGACTCTTGGTCTCGACAATGCATCACGATGCATGGTTCTGAAAGTGGCCTCCAGTTTCTTCTTCTCATCTTCTGTTAACTCAACTAGTAGTGCTGGTTTCACTGTGAAGTAGTCTAATCCCTCTCTTACATAGTTATACTAGTGTGCAATCTCATGCACCAACTAACGCATCTGAGGGATGACAGAGGCATATTCTTCCTACTGTAGCCTTCTTGCAAGATTTGCGTCATCTTCAGCAATGTCCAAAAGAATGGTATTGTGAATGGGCCTCTGGAAAGGAATGATCCCTTGATCGATCTACAGAGGAGGAAGCTTCTTCATCTTCGCTTCCTTGACAGCAACTACTATTGAGTACTATGTAATGGGCTCCAACTAAGTCTCTTCTCTGTATGCAGCAAACTCAATATTCTTTCCCACATAGTATAAGGAGAATCTTTGCATTATCTTCTAAGGCTAAGAGCCTCAGGGAGGAAGAGGAGGAGGTGGAGGTGTGTCTTCTCTAAATCTAGATAGAGGTGAGGTGGCATCCAGATTGAATGGTCTGTTGTTCCATGAGGGAGCAGCAGACACCTCAAGAGATAGAATGACTATCTCTCCATCTGTATCAGACCCAGAATAGTTGTGGACAGGACTCTGAGTGGTGGTAGGAAACCACTACATCTGACATCTTAGGAATGGTTATAGGTAAGGGTGATTAATAGGGAGGAATGGTGGTGTCTGGTGGTGTTTGAGGGGATGTTATTGGAACAACAATCTGAGTTGTGGGTTCAGATTGTGTCTTAGACTGAGTAGTGGGTTCATTTTGTTAGGTAACTGTCTATCTAGTAGGGGCAGACAATGGTTTATTTTCTGTCTGAACAGTGGGTTTAGACAATGGCTTTTGCATAGTCTGTGCTTGGGCATCAGACTGTGCAACTACTGTTTGGCTTACTATGGTATGTGTAGGTGACACAGACGATAGGGGTTCAATAGACAAAGTGTCTATTGTGATTTCTGTTTGGGCTTGGACTGGTATGGTTTGAGGAATATTCTTCCTTAGATGTTTGTGAATTAAGCGAGGGTGAGTGGAAGATGTTGTAGTGGTCTGTTCAAGTTTGTCTTCTTCCAACACTACTTTTCTTTTCACAGTCAACTTCCTGACTGTGGTGCTGGGTGGTCTGATAGTCAGATCGTATGACTCAATGGTCTGTTGTGCACTGAATTGTCTTCTTGGCCTCTTGAAGACCAATCCATCATCTGAGCCTTCCTCTTCACCTTCAGCAACTGAGACAGTTTCTTGTCCAATGTCTGCTACGTCCTTTAGAGACATTTGAGGTTCAGTAGACATTTTGGCAACACCCTTACCCTTCTGTTGAGCTCTTGTCTTGATCCTCATAGTGGGTGGTTTGGGTGATGCTTGTCTTCTTGGCAGGAGACTCCTTAATAGACTGTGTTGTAGCCTTGCGTGTTGTCTAAATGGTCTATCGATTTGCAACAGCAAGTCTCCTTATCTTGTTGGCAAGGGGCTGGATTGAAGCAGCCTCATCATAGATGACCAAACTCTTTCCTTTTCTACCTTTCTTCTTCTTGGTCTGCTTCTTCTGACCTTCACCTTTATCATCATAAAGTTTAGGGAACCTGTTAGGTGATCCCCTTGGTGATTTCAAATCCCATGTTCAACTTGAGTAGACTAGAGGATGTCAGCATCCTTTGATGAACGAATGGGCCTTCTACATTCACATACTCTAGCTTATCAAGATGTCCTGATTGAATTTCTCTATATAGTCTGTTGTAGCAGTGAGCATTCCAGAGAATCTTGTTAATTAGGGCTGTGTAGTAGGTGGCCACAAAGGTAGACAGATACGAAATGTGGCTTATCATATTGTAGAAGAGGGTGTGTGAAAGGTTGAATGAGATCCCTCTGATGATGTGGTAGAGGATGAACCTATGGAGGGCAGACACATGATCCCTAGACCCAATCTTGTGCAAGATGGTCTTGTTGATAATGTTCAACAGCAACTTGGCAGATTTGGGAAGTTGGCTAGATGCAGCTTCTTGACGTTCTTGGTCACCTCGTAGTTAGGTCCAAGAATGAACCTTTCTACTGTCCCTTCTGCAAGGTTGGAATCTCATCCCTCTACAAAGTAGTTAGAGTGCAACTTGCACCCTATTGCTTGAGCAATGGAGGAGGGAGAGATGGAGACTTCACACCCAAACACCTTGTTGGCTATCTCATTTCCTTTGATCGTAGCATTCGTCCAAAACTCTTTGATCAGTCTAGGAGCGATCTTCTGACGATTATTTAAGAAGTCCCTGATTCTAGCAAACTCAAAGTACCTTGAGATGTTAAGACCACATTCCTCAAAGTAGGGAATGTCAATGTAGTATTCCACGTGAATGTTCCTAGTGTAGGAACCTTGTGGCTTGATTAGATTGTTCTCCATGTTGTTTAGGTTTCATTCTCTCCTGACTTCTAGACCAATGTTGGACGATGAGCTGTTTGTATCTATTGTAGACTCTAGCATTACGTCTCCAAGACGCTCATCAGAAGCTCGAGAGGATGAGGGTGAGGTAGGTTGTTGGGAGGAGGAAGAATCCTTGGATAGGTTACCTTTGGCCATGGTAAGGGTTTGTGTTTAGGGTTTCTTGGAGTTCTTGGTTGCAGAGAGGAGAGGTGAGAGAGATGAGTGTTCGAAAGCTTGGGGTATACGTTTTGCAACTGTAGGCTAGAATAGGTAATGAGTGTGCATTAAATATGATGGTACAATTAGGGAATGATTGAAACGACACATTGATGATAGACTTGAATGTGCATTTTGGGCTTTAATGACTCAGAACCCAATGAATGTTTAAGTTACAAAAACGTTTAAAAAATCCACATGGTCTGACTCATATTTTGAACGAGAAACACGTGGCATGCACATGCCTCACTTAAGTATAATGTTAGACAATGTGTCCTTATTTCTACTAGTGAATAGCAGACAGTAATAAGACATTAGGTCACACAGACCATCCCAATCTTTTCTCTCAAAAAGATCAATCTGTCCTTAGTAAGGGGTTTTGTAAAAATATCAGCAAGTTGATTGTTTGTCTTGACAAATTCCAAATTAATGGTCCCCTTATAAACATGGTCTCTTTATGAAATGATGTTTTATTTCTATATGCTTGGCTCTAGAGTGCATTGTTGGATTTTTCGAAAGAGATATAACAACAGTATTATCACAGAAGATTGTAATGTTACTCTCAAATATGTTGTAGTCTTCAAGTTAATTCTTGATCTACAATATCTTAGAGTAACAACTTGCAACTGATATATATTCTGCTTTTGCTATTGATAGTACTATTGTCCCTTGCTTCTTGTTGAGCCATGACACCATGTGCCTCCAATGAAGTGGCAACCTCCACTAATGCTTTTTCTTTCAAATTTATCTCCAGCATAGTCAGCATCACAATAGCCTGTTAGCTTATACTCTTTCTGCCTTTTAAACCAAAGACCAAGATTAGAAGTTCCAATTAAGTATCTAAAAATTCTTTTAACAACAAACAGATGCACTTCCCTTGGGTCAAACTGAAATCTTGAGCAGAGGTAGACGTTGAACATTATGTTTAGTCTGGATGTAGTCAAGTAAAGTAGAGACTCAATCATTCCTTTGAATTGAGTGATATCTATTTTCTTTGAATCTTTATTAGGTCCAAGTGATGTTGTTGAATGCATTGGTGTCTTTATAAATTTGGCATCATCTATCTTGAACTTCTTCAAGAGTTCTTTCACATACTTGGTCTGATGTATGAAGATTCCTTTGTTAGTCTGCTTGATCTGTAATCCTAAGAAGAATTTCAATTATCCCATCATGCTCATTTCGAACTCAGTCTGCATTAATTTTGAGAACTCTTCACAAAGTTTTATAGTGACACTAAAGATAATATCATCCACATAGATTTGAACAATAATAAAATCAGAGGAATAGTTTTTGCGGAACAGTATAGTATCTATCTTTCCTCTTGTAAAATTGTGTTCAATTAAAAATGAATTGAGTTTTTCATACCAAGCTCTGGGAGCTTGTTTAAGATCATACAATGTTTTGTTTAATTTAAATACATGGTCTGGAAAGATAGTACTCTCAAACCTAGGGGGTTGTTCTACATAAACTTCTTCGTTGATTACACCATTGAGGAATGCATATTTTACATCCATTTAATAAAGTCTCATATTTCTATGAGCAGCAAATGAAAGCAAAATCCTAATTGCCTCAAGTCTTGCTACTTGAGCGTATGTCTCCGTATAATCAATACCTTCCTGTTGTGAGTAACCTTTGGTCACTAGTCTAGCCTTGTTCCTCACAACGTTACCATTCTCATCTAGTTTGTTTCTGAAGAACCACTTAGCACCAACAGCTTCCTTGTTATCTGGTAGCTTCACAAGTTTTCAAACATCATTCTTTTGAAATTGGTCCAACTCTTCTTGCATTGCTTGGACCCAGCTTTCGTCTTCCATGGCATTATCAATGTGCTTGGGTTCTATCTCAGACAATAAAGTTGTTTGTTGGAAGGATGATCTTGTCTTTACTTGTGCTTAAACCTCTCAATGATCTGAGAAGGAGGATGGTTCTTGATCATCATTCTGTTGCTGCTTTGTGGTTCTCTGACTTCTTCTTCATCATCTAAGATGGTCTGATAGTGAGTAGACGATGATGTGCCAGATGCAGAAGGTGATGTATCAGACAATGGTCTGGTCTTTGTTATTGCATTTTCTAGTCTAATATTTGCAAATGAGTCTTCTAACTCTGATAGTTTCCTATCAAGTTGAGTGTCATTAAATCTCACATGAATGGCTTCTTCAACATTTTTGGTTCTAGAGTTAAACACTCTATATGCCTTAGATGTTTCAAAATATCCAAGTAAGATGTTTGTATCACACTTCAAATCAAACTTACCCAAATTATCTTTTGTGTTAAGAATGAAACATTGACATCCAAAAGGATGGAAGTATGATATGATATGTTGGGTTTCCTTCCTCTCCATAGTTCATATGGAGTCTTTTTAATAATAAGCCTAATATAAATTTTATTTTGCAAATAACACGAAATATTTACAGCTTTTGCTCAGAAGTGCTTAGGAGTTTAAGTTATCATTCAACATGGTTCTAGCCATTTCTTGTAATGACTTGTTTCTTCCTCTCAACAACACCATTTTGTTGTGGTGTTCTAGGTGTTGAGAAGTTGTGAAGAATTCCATTCTCTTCATCGAACCTCTGAAAACTTTCATTTTCGAACTCTCCTCCATGGTCACTTCTGATAGAAGTTATATATACTCCTTTTTCGTTTTGAACACGTTTGCAGAATTTATAGAATTCCTTACAAGCCTCATTTTTGTGAGTAAGGAATATAACCCATGTCCATCTAGAATAGTCATCAACTATCACCAGTCCATATCTCTTCCCTCTAAGAGAGGTTGTCCTTGTTGGACGAAAGAGATCAATATGTAAGAGTTCTAATAGTTTAGAAGTGGAAACAATGTTTTTACTTTTAAAAGAGGTTTTCACCTGTTTCCCTTTCTGACATGCCTCACAAAGTAAGTCATCTTTATATGACATTGTTGGTAGTCCTCTTACGAGGCTATATTTTTGCAGTTTTGAGATTATTCTCAAACTTGCATGGTCAAGCTTCTTATGTCATAACCAGTGACTTTCTTTGACAGATAGTAAATATGATACATTTTGATCCTTTAGTTCACCAAGGTTGATCTTATAAAGATTGTCTTGTCTCTTTGTAGAGAAAAGATGTGAACCAATAGAATCTCTAACTATGCATGATTCTTTGTTGAAGGAAACATCATATCCATTGTTACAAAATTGACTTATGCTCAGTAGATTGTGTTTTAGCCCTTCAACAAATAACATATTCTCAATAGAGAGACTAGGAGGAATACCTATCTTACCAGTACCCATGATTCTCCCTTTTTGATTACCTCCAAAAGTGATTGTACCACCATGCATTAATGTCAGGTCTAGGAACATAGACCTTGCAATCGTCATGTGATGTGAGCAGCCACTGTCCAGGTACCATAATTGGTGTTTCTTTCCTGCCATCAAGGACATCTGCAATAAGAA
The DNA here is from genome assembly GCA_014843725.1 of Amphicarpaea edgeworthii. NCBI lineage: Eukaryota > Viridiplantae > Streptophyta > Magnoliopsida > Fabales > Fabaceae > Amphicarpaea > Amphicarpaea edgeworthii. The sequence continues at coordinate 13,360,902 of CM026324.1, forward strand.
TTATTTTGTTTTTAGGTACCCATATTCTTTTGGGTCCTTTGGCGTTAGTGTTAAAAGCAGATGATTTTCTTCTTGTAGGCAATTTCTTGCTTTTGGACTTTACATGTCCATTTTCAGAATCTGATCTACTGGAGGAAGCTTTATTCTCAAATGCTTCTTTCTTTACTGTGAATTCAATGCCAAATTTGTCATTTGAATGTTTGTTGTATGAAAGAATTTTCTTTAAATTTTCAGACCCACTGACAAATTTACTTAGAGTGCTCTTAAGAGATGTAGCTTCTTTGCATAATAGAGCAATTTCAGTTTCATCTTTGCTCAAGGCTCTCACCTTGTTTAATTCATCAATTTCCTTAATCAATTCATTCAATTGCCTTCTATGTTGTTCTTTTTCTATCCAGAATTCACTTTTGCATTCTCTTTTCTCTCAGCTCGTGTTTCTTTTTCATTTTCTCAAGGTGCTTTGCTTGCTGTTCAGATTACTTTGAATGGTTTCGTTTTATTCCTTAGCATTTCAACTTTTTCTTCTCGTTGCATGGAAGCATCTTTATATAGTGAGCTTCATGGATTTGAACGTTGGAGAAGATAGGTTTTCGTTGTTTCATAGAAGAGTGTTGAAGTTGCTTTGACTGTGCTTGATGTGACTAGAGCAGGTTTCTGTTTCTGCCACAGTTGGCTTTTAAATTAAGGTGTGCATCTCAATGCTGATTAGTCTTTTGGCTGTACCTACACACTTCACACAATTCGAAACATGTAAGCAATACGAGGAATAGAAGAAAGTAGGTTTAGAGAGTATCTCTCTTTCTTTTTGTAACAATAGTGCCTTTATTTGTGTAAAGAATTAATTATCAAGCACATATTTCTCAACACATATGACAGATCATATTCTTTTCCTACACAAACAATGTCTAGCTTAACAAACATAGTCTGGTCTGACTAAGCATGGTCTGGAATGACAGACATGGTCTGGCCTAGCTTTAGACATCGTCTGGCCTGGCTTAATCATGGTCTGTCTTAACTATGTGTTATCTGACCATGTTCCATACATGGTCTGTTCCAGTACATATGCATAATCTAGTCCTAGAGTGTTGTCTGTCCCAAGACTTCACACAGTCTGTCCGAGAATGTTTTATGGTCTGGTCTTAGACTTTGCATGAGTCTTTCCAAGACTTAGCATGATCTGTTCCAAGACTGTAGCGTCTGATTTTATGAATTTTGCATGGACAATTCCAAAGCTTATTTTAGTCTGATTTACGAATTATCAGACAGTTAAGATAAAGAGTGCCATGAAAAGATTATACCATTTGTCTGTTGATCAAATTTTGATTTCCTAAAATTACTTAAATTCAAATCATTAGTTGATCAAATATTATCACATATGTTATCATCAAAACCCATTAAAGGATTAGGGGTCAGACATCATCCAATGTCTTGGTTCTAACATATCCTTTATTTGTGTTTTCGCTTATAAAAATTGAATTTCAATTTTGTCGGATCATTTTCGCAATTTCCGTGCAATGGCCAATAGTGCGATTTTTATCTTTTTTTCATCTACAAATGATCTTTTTAATGATTTTAAAGCATAGAATATATAATTAGGATGATTTTTAAGTCGAAGATTAGTTTCAAAAACGTTTGAAACACAAATGATAAAAATCGTGAAAAAGCCCAACTTGGGCCCAAAATCCAATCCTAAACTTATTGGGTGACGAACACATGTCGAACATGCCATCAAAAGCAATTAAGTTCCCTAATAAATTTTGCAATATAAGGCTAACTTAGGTCATTTTTTCAAAAATACAATTCATCAAACACCTTGCATTCAATTCAAAATAGGGGGATTTTGTGTGATTTTCAGAAATTAAAGCAACAGAACAACTTTCTAAACAATAAACGAAGACAGAATCAAAGAGATACAACTCAAGAACCTATTCTTATGGAGAAATAATCACAGTTTCAACAAGGATAAGTCAAATTCATACTCATGAAATTCCCAACAATACCAAATTTAAGGCAATCACCTTACATTCATTCAGAAAAATCCAGATTACTACACATTCCTAGTTTTCCCAAATTCAAGCACGTATCGTATTAAATCACAATCAATCGATTGTAATTGACCTAAATTCAGATTTCAATTCCATAATCTAATCATTATCATACATTAAACAAGGAAATTGAAAAGTAGAAAAAGGGGGAAAAGGGTTTTCATGAGCAAAATTTGAAATTGAGAATAGAGAAACTCATATTTACCCACAAGCACATGATTCTTGGGTTGCAAAGGGGATTTAGCCCTCCATGAAGATCTTCATGGTGGCTGCAAATGGGCTGCACAAAATTGATGAGGGAGAAAGGGAAAAGAAGAGAAGAGAGAGAAGAGAGCAAAGGTGAAACTTTTTATTCAATGTAGTAGTATTGTGTAGTGTAATTGTTGTCTTACAAAAGGGGAAAAGCTAAAAACAAAAGGCCAAAACCATGCCCCCCCCTCTACAAGGTCTGAAACCCACTAAATAAAAGCTACCTTGACCAATTACAATTACCAAATGGTCCCTAGTTACAAACTAAAACGCGGAATTATTACAAGTGCAGGATCATAACATTGAATCCCAAATTTGACCCTGGAAATGTCCGAATTAGCATATCCTTGTGAGACATGAAATTTTATATCTCCTTCTTAGCTTTCAAACAAGACATGAATCATCAAAATCGGAGACCTGTGTCAAAAGTAATGGGCTACACAAGGGATAGTGTCAAAAATATCAATAAAACATGACAAATAGCAATTTTAGACACTTGAGCCCAAAATGATCCAATCTCATAAAACTCAGTTAAAATGGTCAAAATGAGGTATAAAACATGTCTAGACTATGCTAAATGCAACTCTAAATTATGCTAAAATACACTATCAAATACCCCCACACTTGAACAATTGCACTCTTGGACAAAACTAAATTATTGAACAAATATCAAAAGATACTCAAGACAAAAGCAAAACAAAGATCACTTTCCAATGAATCCCAAAACTACAAAAAAGTGAGATAGAAGACAAACACTCCAAGAATCAAGGGATCAAACAATTAATGAACACACTTCTAACACCCAAAGTAAACAAGAGACAAGGAAAAATAGAAAATGAACCAAAAGTGATAGAGTCCTCTCAAGATACACACTCACAAGATATGATGATATGAAATAAACTCTCATGTGTATGGGCTTGTGTCTACCCTCAACACATCATGCAAAAAGCACACTCAAATCTTGGCAAATCCCTAATTTCCATACTTGAAACACATGCAATTAAAGATCAAAAGGACTTTATTAAGGGATGTAATGGGGCAAAGGTGATAGGTGGATGAGAGAAGGATTTTTAGGCTAAAAACCAAAGAGAAAAGAGGAGAAATAGGGAATAAATCAATAAGTATAAGAAAAGTATCCCAAACCAAAGAATCAAAATAACTTCAATTTTCTCCATTTTTTTTCTATGTTTCTATTTCTTTTCTTCTTTTCTTTTCTTTCTTTTTTTTCATTTTTTTTTCTTTGCTACATATGTGTGAATGTATATGTATTTTTCTCACTACCTAAGATCAAAATTGTCAACTTAACCAACCACTTACTCAAAAATCAACATTCATGGTTTTAGAGCATAAAAACTAGAGACACCCTCTCACACTTATTATGAACCATTCCCAAAACAACTCCAAAGCTCCTCCAATCCCTAAGGAAAGGAGTGAATCATGGTTTTTCAAGCCAAGGCTTAAAATGAGCTACAAAAAGAAACAAAGGGCAAATGGCACAAGGGGGGAAAACAAGTGAAAAGTAGGCAAGGTATTTGGCTAGTAGCTAAAAGAAAGAAGGCCTAAATCATCTCAATAATGCATGTGCAATAAGAAATATCAAAAAGAGACAAGACAAAATCCAGAGTAACTATCAACATGAGTGCAATCACACAAAGGTCAAACTCATAAAGGTAAGCAATCTATCACAAATGAGTTCACAATTAAAATTTCCAAGTCTACTCATAAAACTAAAGATGCAAAAGTGTATCCAAATCAAGTCATGAAACCTCTCAACCAAGAATGATGCAACTTCTCACAATCAAGCAAATCAAGAATCTAATGGAAAGCATGCAAACACACCCACTAAATAGAAAAAATTCCAAAATAGCAAAAATTCCAAAACAACAAAAAAAACTCAAACTCAAAACCCACACCCCCACACTTAAATCACACATTGTCCTCAATGAAAGTAAATCAATCAAGAGAAAAATAACAATTGTAAAGTAAGGTAAGAGGGCACATCAAGGTGCAAAGACCTGCACTTTTGAAAAGGTAGGCTTGACTAGAGAAAGGTCCTCCACACTCTCCTCCACTCTAGGATTCTCATGGAACTCTTTCACTTGGTGACCATTGACCTTCCAAATCTTGCTTGTAGCTTCATCTTTGATCTCCACAGTTCCATAAGGAAACACATTAGTAACAACATATGGTCCATCCCATCTAGAACAAAGCTTGCTAGCTATGAGCTTCAGGCAAGAGTTAAACAAAAGCACCTTCTGGCCCACTTTGAAGTCCTTCCTCAAAATCATGCTATCATGGAAGCATTTCACCTTTTCCCTGTAGTTCTTGGAATTCTCATAGGTCTCTAAGCAAAGCTCCTCAAGCTCTTGTAATTGAAACTTTCTCTCAAGTCCCGCTTGGTCAAATGCTAGGTTGGTACTCTTTACAGCCCAATATGCACGATGCTTAATCTCCACAAGCAAATGACAACCCTTACCAAAGACAGTCCAATAAAGAGACATTCCAATCAGTGCCCGGTAAGCTGTCTTATGAGCCCATAGAGCATCCTCAAGAACTTTGCTCCAATCCTTCCTGTTGGGGTGCACTAGCTTCTGCAAAATCTACTTTATCTCTTTGTTGAAAACCTCGGCTTGCCCATTAGTTTGGGGATGATAAGCTGTAGCAACTTTATGCACAGCCCTATACTTATGAAGCAAAGTCACCATGGTCTTGTTGCAAAAGTGGGTCCCCTGGTTACTAATGATGACTTTAGGCACACCAAGCTTGCAAAAAATGTTAAACCTGAAAAAATCCACAACAACTCAAGAGTCATTAGTCTTAGTGGCCTTAGCCTTCACCCACTTGAAGATAGAGTCCATAGCAAGCAAAACATAAGAATAGCCAAAAGAAGGAGGAAAAGATCCCATAAAATCAATACCCCAAACATAAAAAACCTCACAGAAGAGGATGGGTTGCTGAGGCATGTCATGCCTATGGGTGATGGCTACTCCCACTCTCTAATACTGTTCACAGGTCAAGGCGACCTCCCAGGCATCTTTAAAAATGGTGGGCCAGTAGAACCTAGAGTCCAACACCTTTCGTGCAGTCTGGTGCAATCCATAGTGTCCTCCCATAGGGGAGGCATGACAAAAATATAGGACTAACTCGATGTCCTAATCTGGTATGCATCTGTGAATCACTTGGTCACTACCAAATCTCCATAAATAAGGATCATCCCACACATAATACTTGGCATCACTCTTCAACCTAGCAATCTGATTTCAAGATGCTTGTGGGGGTAAAACACCAACAACCAAGTAATTCGCAATATCAGCAAACCATGGTGTAAATCTATGTGTCTCCATCGCCATCAAGTGTAAATCAAGGAAATCATCCCTAATAGGAAGAGACTTAAGGTCTCTTTCAATCCTGCTTAGATAATCAGCCACCAAGTTTTCTGCTCCACTCTTGTCTCTGATCTCTATGTCAAACTCCTAAAGAAGAAGCATCCACCTAATCAATCTTGGTTTGGCATCAGGCTTCTTCAATAGGTATCTCAAAGTCGCATGGTCAGAGAAGACAGTAACCTTGGAGCCTAATAGGTATGAACGAAACTTGTCTAGTGCAAATACCATAGCTAAAAGCTCTTTCTCTTTGGTGGTATAATTAACTTGCGTGACATCCAAGGTGGGAGAGCCATAGACATGTGAAAGTTTGCTCACTCGTTGAGCTAAGACCGCCCCAAGTGCAAAATTAGAAGCATCACACATGAGCTCAAATGGAAGGTCCTAATTAGGTGGTTGGATGATGGGAGCTGTGGTGAGCTTCTTCTTCAAATTCAGGAAAGCATCTTGACATGACTGGTCAAAGAGAAACTCCACATCCTTCTGAAGCAAGTTGAACAGGGGCAAGGCAATTTTGCTAAAATCTTGGATGAATCTTCTATAGAAACTTGCATGTCCAAGAAAAGAACGAACTTCCCACACAGACACGGGGTAAGGGAGCGAAGAAATGACATCTATCTTGGCTTTATCGACCTCAAGACCCCTACTAGACACTAGGTGACCCAAGACTATCCCCTCAAATACCATAAAATGACATTTTTCAAAATTTAGCACAAGGTTAGTCTCAAGGCACCTATTCAAAACTCTAATCAGGCTCTCTAAGCATGTATCAAATGAAGAATCATAAATAGTAAAATCATCCATACACACCTCCATACAACTCTTAAGTAAATTAGAAAAAATGCTCACCATGCACCTGTGAAAGGTGCCCGAGGTGTTACATAGGTCGAATGATATCCTAGAGTAGGCATAAGTGTCAAATGGATAGGTGAATGTGGTCTTGTGTTAGTCCTCTGGTGCAATGTGAATCTGCATGTAGCCTAAAAATCCATCTAAGAAGCAATAGTGGGTCTTCCCTGCTAGTCTCTCCAAGACCTGATCAATGAATGGAAGAGGATAGTGGTCTTTGTAAGTGGCCAGGTTAAGTCTCCTATAGTCTATGCATACTCTCCAGCTATTTTGTACTCTAGTTGAAACCAACTCATTGTCTTGATTCTTCACAATAGTAATGCTAGACTTCTTAGGGACTACTTGAACAAGACTAGCCCACTTGCTATCTGAGATGGGATAAATGATCCTTGTTGCTAGCAACTTCATGACCTCTTTCTTCACCACATCCTGGATGGTAGGATTGAGACATCTTTGTGGTTGTCTCACTGGCTTGAATTCCTCCTCTAACAAAATTCTGTGCATGCAAATGGCTGGATTAATTCCTGGGAGGTCAGCTAGAGTCCACCTAATGGCTCTCTTATGATCTCTCAAGACTGTCATCAACTTCTCTTGGTCAGGCTGGAGAGTACTTGAAATGATCACAGGGAGCTGGGCATCTGCCTCTAAATAGGCATACTTTAGATGATCCAGCAAGGGCTTCAGCTTCAATGTTGGTGGTTACACAATGGAGGGAAAAGGGGACTTGCTTGCAACCACCATCATATTAGTCAACACGGCATATGGAATAGCAACATTATCATCCACCACTGAATCTACACTCGCAACAATAGCAACTTCGATCTCTGCACAAATGGCACAAACATACGCATCATTACAGCCACAATCAAAATCAGCAAACTCAGCTAGTTCCTCCAAATCGGAAGGCAAATCCATGTAGCTAACAACCATATAATTAATCACATCTAAATAGAAAAGAAAATGGTTCTCTGTTGAATGCTTCATGGCATAAAAAATGTTAAACTGCACCACATCATCACCAAACTCCATGGAAAGTGTTCCTGCATGCACGTCAATCTTCATCCTGGCTGTCATCAAGGGTCTGCCCAGAATCAAAGTGTTGTTATAAATGGAAGACTCATCCTCCATGTCAAAATGTAGAAGTCTACAAGGAAAATCAACTTATCGACCTAGACAAGCACATCCTCCAAGACTCCAAGTGGCTGCACAGTGCTTCGATTTGCCAACTAAATAACCACAGTGGTTGGCTTCAAATCCCCAAGCTTCAATGATTTGTACACAGATGAAGGCATGACATTGATTAAGGCACCCAAATCCAGCATAGCATCTGCAAATGTGCAATCGTCTATGGTGCATGGGACGGTGAAAGTGCCTGGATCCTTACACTTTTGAGGCATGGCAGACTGTAGAATGACAAAAAAATTTGTGCTCTAAATGAGTGAAGATCCATTTCTTCTCATCTTCACTTGCTTGTCACTCCTCAAATTCCTTTTGTACGTGCACAACTCTTTGAGAAACTTTGCATACTTCGAAATTTGCTTGATGGCATCAAGGAGAGGAATGTTGATCTCAACCTTTCTGAAGGTCTCCATCAAATCACTATCCAGATCCAATCTCTTGGGTTGAGCCACTCTGGATGGAAAGGGTAGAAGAGAAGTCTTTTGTGGAATGGTTGCATCCATATCACTTGGCTTTTGAGAGCTTGTTGCAACAACATCATCACTAGTCTTCTGAGGTCTTGAATCCACTACACCAGAGTTCAGCTCCTTGCCTCCCCTTAAAGTTATGGCACTCACATTCCCCTTAGGAGGGGGGATTGCTTGGGAAGGAATATTGCTTGAGCCTTGTGACTGCAAGTGGTTCACAGTGGTGGCCAGTTGGCCAATCTAAGTCTGCAAATCCTAGATACTTGCACTCACATTCTATTGGAACTGAATGTTGCTTGTGGCTATCTGCTTCACCAAATCTTCCAATGAAGGTCCTGTAATAGGAGGGGATTGTTGAACAGGAGGAGCTTGCTGTTGTCTCAATGAAGGTGGCTGGTATCTATCACCTGAACTAGGCTGTTGGTATCTCTATTGGGGTTGCCCTGCATATGGTGGTTGTTACCGCACAGGACCAGGACCCTATCTCAGGTTAGGGTGATCCTTCCATCCCTCCTTATATGTAGAAGAATAAGGATCATATTTCTATTGAGGTGGTCTGTATTGTTGGCCAGTGTTGATTCCAACAACATCTTCAGTCTCTTGAAGAGTAGGACATGCATCTGTAGGATATTCTGCTGAAGTGCAAATGCCACACCTATGATGGTTGACTGCTTGAACCTATTGATGTTGGACAATGGCTATCTATCTAACAAGGGAAGTAAGCTCTAAGACCTTGTTTTCTAGCCTATGAGCAGAATTAGTTGTGACTTCATGAACTCTAACAGCAAATGAGGCTCTGGTGGTAAATTGTTGAGAATTCTCGGTCATGTTGGAAAACAACTGTCTAGCAGCAACTGGGGTCTTGTCTATCAAAGCTCCTCCACTAGCAGCATCAACCATGGCTCTCTCCATGGGAAGCAATCCTTTATAGAAATACTAGATGAGGAGTTGTTCACTAATGCGATGATTAGGACAGCTTGCACACAACTTGTTGAATCTCTCCTAGTACTCATACAAAGTCTCTCCAGAGAGCTGTCTAATGCCACTGATCTCTTTTTTGATTGTCCTAGTGGCAGGGAAGAATTTCTCCAGCAATTGCCTCTACAAATCATTCCAACTTCTAACAAGAACTGGATTGAAGTACAACTAGTCCTTGGCAAAGTCCACCAAAGAGAAAGGAAAAGCCTTTAGCTTAATGTAGTCTTCAGGCACACCATTTGGTTTCATAGTGGAACAGACCACATGAAACTCCTTTAAATGCCTATGAGGATCTTCACCTGCAAGACCATGAAACTTGGGCAACAAATGGATTAATCCAGACTTAAGCTCACAATCAACATCAATTTCAGGATATTGGATGCACAAAGGTTGGAAACCAACGTCAGGTGCAGCCAACTCCCTCAAAGTTCTTTCTTGATGTTGATGGTCAGCCATGAAGTTAGAATAAGGATAAGTAAAAATAGTACCAAGTTCAGAATCAACAAAATCAGAAACAGAACTAACACTAAAACTATCAACTTCTACACTACTTAAGTCAACTACCCTATGGTGATCAGCTACACTATTGCTACCATGCCTATTCAACCTATGAAATGTTCTATCTATTTTAGGATCAAATGAATAAAAACTACCCAGAGCAAACCTAGTCATGCATAATTGAAGAAAAAGCAAGTGAATAGTGAAAACATGATGAATAGTAAAAATAGGATGAAATGAGCTAAATTGACCTAGAAATTGCAAAAGCTATAAATTTATTTTTTAAAAACTACCAAAACACCACAGAAAAAGTCTAAAAATAATTTTAGAATTTCTATAATTTTTTGATTTTTAAAAATCATAAAAATCAATAATAGAACTTAGAAAAGGAATTTGGCAATTTTAACCTGCACCCAGTCCTCATGGTGGCTGCAAAGGGGCTGTACGAAATTGATGAGGGAGAAAGGGAAAAGAAGAGAAGAGAGCAAAGGTGAAACTTTTTATTCAATGTAGTACTATCGTGTAATGTAATTGTTATCTTGCAAAAGAGGAAAAACTAAAAACAAAAGGCCAAAACTGTGGTGCCCCCCCCCCCCCCACAAGGTCTGAAACCTACTAAATATAAATAAAAGCTACCTTGATCAATTACAATTACCAAATGGTCCCTACTTACAAACTAAAACGCAAAATTATTACAAGTGCAGGATCGTAACATTGAATCCCAAATTTGACCCTTAAAAAGTCCGAATTAGAATATCCTTGTGAGACATGAAATTGTAGATCTCCTCCTTAGATTTCAAAAAAAAATAAGAATTATAAAAATCAGAGACCTATGTCAAAAGTTATGGGCTGCACAAGGGGTAGTGTCAAAAACATCAATAAAATGTGACAAATAGCAATGTTAGACACTTGGTCCCAAAATGACCCAATCTCACAAAACTCAGTTAAAATGGTCAAAATGAGGTATAAAACATGTCTAAACTATGCTAAATGCAACTCTAGGCTATGCTAAAATACACTCTATCAATGGGCCTTTAATTGGCCCAACCTAACTTTAATATATATGGAGTAGCACGTCCATTTTGTGCCTGGCCGGCCCTAGAAAAGGCAATGGAGAGGCTTAGTGAGAAACTTTACCTTATATGAGAGGAGGGAAAGAAAGTGAACCATTTGGTTCAAAAACTTTTTCCCTCTTGGTTCTTTGTTCATGAAACTCTTTACCTTCTCTCTAAAATCCTCCACCTTATCTTTAAATTTCTAAGTTAGTTAGTTTATTTCCACCTTTTAAATTCAAGTATGTTGTAGGAGAGAACACAAGCTTTAATTTAAGCTCTCTTTTTGTGCATTTGAAACTTTGGAAATTAAAGTATGAAGGAGTTGTCCCATTTTAACCTTAAACCATTATTTTTGTTGAGTTTTACTGTTTCATTGAGCTTATTGAGCTGATTTGGTGGTGAATATGCTTTGAAATATTTGTTTTGGATAAAAAATAGTCATTGTTGTATATTGGGTTGAAAGTGTATTTTTAATTTTTAAAATTATTTCGTGTTGTGTTATATGGTTGATACACCATCTAAGTACTCTAGGATACCTCCAGATGCTATGGTAAAAGTTTCAGAATTTTTGGAGTTAAGGAACTATTTTTGAAAAGCCAAACTTTGATTTAGAAAATAGTTGAGTTTAGGGTTGTTATGATTTTTGAAATTATTTAGAGGCACTTTTGAAGAAATTTGGAAGCACTATATTGTTTCATAAATCATTGGTAACGTCCATGATTTTATTTGATATTTTAGAAAACCTCTAGGTATTTTTCCAAAATAAATTTAGTAAAATTGAGATTAGTCACTTAGTAGGGTTTTCGGACGGTTATCTTTCATGCATATTAAATTCGGATAAATTTACAATAGTTGCTATCTGTGATTTATGATATGTTATATTTTTCTCTGAATTTTATTAAAGTTTTTCATAATTATAAAGGGTTATTTTGTCAAAATCATGTTGTTGAATGCTAAAGACTCTTTAATTCAAAAATGAGCTTTATGGTTGTTTTAAAATTTTGAGAAATACATGTGTTAACTGAGATCTATGGGGATCTCTCTGTGAAAGTATTTTTAAAACGGACTATGTTCACTTAGGTAAATAAATAGTGAACCATGGATTCTTGAGCTACTCCAAAAACACTTTTTAAATTAAAAAAATATTTATAATAATAATTTTCAACTACGAAAATTATATAAGAGTGATGGAGAGTATCTGTGCCAATTTTCATGATATTATGAGTTTTGTAAGTATGTCAAATAATTTTTGCAATAGTGTTTTCAGCTTGTATCACTTGATAAATATGACATGAATTATTGGAAATGCAAGTATGAGGGAATGTTCTACCTTAAAAGGAGAGTCCCTATGTTTATTGTATATTTTGTGATGTTGATATGTGATTAAATATCTTTGTGAACCATGCATTTTTATAATTGGCATCTAAGACTTGGGGAGTGTGACCCCTGGGCACCAACTATTGGAGTTGGTTGTATCTATATAATTGGTTGATTGGGTTTTGTGATTTAATTGTTTGCTTTGGGGAAACAAGGATGGTGAGTTCTTGTGGGAAGCAAATGGACTCCGATGAAGTGCATTTGTGAGATTAAGACGTAGTCTTAATTAATAAATACGATCATTAAGAAATTAATGAATAAATTAATTTTGTGAGAATTTAATAACAAGTTAATTTAATGAGACATGAGTAAACAGATCATTAGACTTAGACTTAAAAGTAAAACCCTTGCAATGGATTGGAGTAGCATACTTAATTGAAGCATAATACTTGAGTGTATGTGAGAATTACATAAGATTTAATAAAGCTTGATGGGGTCATGAAACAGTGTTCATGACAAGCGTGCGGTTCTTAATGTGTGCATTGCTTTATTTGGTGTGTTTAGTAAAATGCGAAAGGAAAGGATTTCCTTCGACCTCAATACAAGTGAAACTGACTTATTTAGACGTGATAACAATGTTGATGGCACATTTTACGAGAAAGGCAGAGGAACCAACTGGAATGGGATGTGCATTAATATTTCCAACTGCGTGTATGGTGACGAAAGAGCCGACGACAACTACTCATTTAGTGTAGTGAGAGAGACATGTTGGTGTTGTGGACAAGAAGTTCATGAGGCACTTGGTGGACCATCGTTCGGTGTTTGCAGTAGTGGAAAGCACACAACCCATTGGAAATGTAATCATTGTTGAGGGAAATATTTTTGAGGAATCAATCCTCATAATGTGGATGACCATAAAGTGGTATCTGAGAAATGGTCGCAAACATGGTGTCCTAGGGGATATGACGCTGGTTTGTGGCTTTGGGTCACATAACCGGCTTAATAACCTCGACTAAGCGCAATGCATTTTTAGTGGGTGAGAGCCTTGTCAACCAATGACGAGAGAGGGGTGTACTCCTAGCAGTCATCCACTTTAAGTGTAAGACCACTATGTTCATGTAGTTCTAGTGGCAATAGGCCCGAGTTTTTGAAAAAGTTGTACAAGTGTAGAAACGCATAGGTTTTCAATGAGATCATGAGTGTGCCACTGCGGTGTGGATGGTGTTTGTGTATGTGGCAAGAAGGTTGTTTAATTGTTGGTTTTTAGAAGGAGCGAAAAACTCATTTCATACACTTTGTTTTAGATGAAGATGAATGTTGCGTGTAATTGACTAAGATGCAATGGAATGGCTACAACTAAATTGATGATGTGGAAAGACTTGTTCAAGAATAGAAGACCTTTGAGGTTACTTTTCAAGTTGTGCGGGTTAGGAGTTAGTTTTCTATTAGTTACTAGCTTGGGTCTTAGTCTGGTTTATTGTATAAGATGGTAGATTAGATCTTAATTCTATGGTCCTTATGTTGTTGTATGCGACTCAAATGACTTATGTCTCTTTTCCAAAATATGTAAAGGTGTAATCATGTTTCTTTTTATGAAATTGTTTAAGGCAAGATTTTGGTTTGAACATTTCATGTTTATCGATGTTTCAGTATTATTTGGAATCAAGCATTTATAAAAAAAAAAAAAGTAAGGGGTTTCTTGTAAATGATATTTGTTAAAGAATAGTTGTTTTTAAGAGAATGATGTGTATTCAAAATGAATTTCGTTGAAATTCTTGTAATAAATTTTGAGACAAAGGCAAAAATACATTTCATATTTTGATAATATGTTAACGAATCAAATTTTTAATGAAGAAGAAGAAGAAGAAGGGTGATTATGTTAGTAGTCAAAGTCATACCTCTTTGACACTCCCAAAACTAAGGAAACTTGTAATTGAAACATGCCACAGTTATGGGCTTGTAAGTTTGGAAGATTTGAGAATTGAATGGTGCAAGAATTTGAAGTATGTATTTGGTAGTGAAAAGGAACATCATCTGACTAATATTCACATCAATTTCCTTAATTTGAATGGGTTTTGGTTGCATAAATTACCAAATCTCGTTGGCATTTTGCGGCCTGATTACTATCTTCCATGTTTACCAAATTTGGAACACTTATGGCGCATTTCAACTCCAATGGTACTAAAATTTGAATATTATGATTTCTTTAATAGTACATATTTAAATAATTTAGTTTTTATTTGTTAATTCATAGCTTAAATTGTCCATTATTTGTAAAGGCAAGATTTATTGATTCTTAGGCCTTTTGGTGCACCCACTGCAAATGACATAATCAACTAATTCAATCAACATTTTCATATAATTTAAACTAAATACGATATAATTGGGTTTCTCTTTTCTACTTCTCAATCTTTTGAGGTGACAATTTTATGCATTATTGTATGAGACGACGCTCATTTGAAAAACTGGTGTGGTATATTTTGTTTAGGTTAAAATGTTTGTCTTGGTTTTAAATTTTTTAAGTTTAGTTTTAGTTGTTCTGAAAAAAATTTGGCCATTTTTTTGTTTTGTAATTTTAAAATGTACGTTTTTTTGTCTCAAATTACTTTTCACCTCCCTATAAATTATTATCTAAATTACTTTGAAAGACAAAAAAAAAAATGATGCATTTCACATTTAGAGGATGAAAATAGAAGTTTAAAATTAGAAAAACGAAAAATCAAACAATTTTTTTTTGAAAAAAGACAAATTAAAATTGAACTTTTAAATTCTACTAAATGGACCAAAATTACCCCTTTTATTAGTTTACATAATTATCCTTTTGCTAATTTCATACTAAAATTCCTACAAAACAATATAAGACATGTTTGTTTGGTAGGCAAGATAAGATAGAATAATTATTTTATCGTTCAACAATTTTTTGTTTGATGCGATAGCAATAATTCGAGAATGGCTAAATATATAAACTTGTGCACCGCACTAGTATCTTAGTTATTTTAAATAAGAAAATTTTGACTTAAATATACATACCTCCGTCACTTAAGAAAATATACCTTCCTTTTTATTTTTTTTCAAATGAATTTCCTTAAATGTCCTTATTAATATTTTTTCTTTTTAAAATATTTTTGTATTTCTTTTTTACTTACCCCCTCTTGTTCTGGGCAATCTGATTATCATAGTCCTCTTCCTCCTCCGTCGCAACCTAACCCCTTCTTCCTCAGCCATCTCTCTTCCTCCATGAGCACTGAGTACCTCATCCTACATCTTTCTCCACTGTCACTCTTATCCCTTCTTCCTCTCTTCCTTTGTGACCACTATTACCCCATCTTCCTCCACCACCCACTCCCATTTTTGGGTAGCACGTGGCAACGAAGTTGTTTGTGGAGTTGGAATGTTTTGGGATGGACCCATACGAAATTGTTGTAGTTGCTACTATTTCAGTGTGTGCGACTTGGTGCCCTTGAGTTTAGAAAAAGGATTTAGGTGCTTATTCTTCAACATGGTCGTGGTAACTATCAATACAACCGTGTTGATCCTAATTCCAGTCATTTTAATTATAACACGGCCGTGTTAATTTTTAGCGCAACTGTGTTGAACTTTTCACTTAAAAATAGAAACCTTGGGCATCAAAAAAATACACTTTTTTTATGATTTTGAACTTCATAGAAACTCATATTAAGTTTCTTATGTATAAATTAAAAGTAAAGGAATAAAATCTGTCTGCTTCAAAGTTTCTGTGGTATGTTCCCAATCTAGTGTATATCAAATTTAATAAAAAAAATAGAAAAGAAAAAATTGTCGTAGAGTAGAGAGTTTAAAAGATATCAATATGAAATGCAAAAACAAGATTAAAAACGATAAAGGAATGGACAAAAGGGGGAGGGAGGTAATAGAGTATAAAAAATAGGTTAAAAATAAGACTAATGGTGTTTAAAAAATAAACAAGATAAAAGGGTTTAAAATAATGACTTTCTATAAAGGATATTTTGATAATAAAAAATATAAAAATAAAAATAAAAATTTATTATTTAATTAGAGTGGTAAATATATCATTAGCCAACTCAAAAGTGGTTTTCAAATGTGCACACTGCTCAAGTGAACTAGTGAAGTGACAAACTTTCATCTAAAGTGATGAAGTAGCAGTCAAAGCTTAAAAGATGTTTGGCTTTCGACTTATGCATAATGCATGTAAATGAATAATTGATGCTAGATGTTGTAGGGTGGCTCAAGGCAAATGAGGCAGCTACCGAAAGTACACTCCTAATTGAAATCATGAGGTAAGAAAAATTATTTTATTATTTGTAATTAATTTGTTGGTAAAATTATGTAAAGTGTTGTTGTATTAAAAAGTTTCGTTACGTTCCCTCAAAAAAAAAAGTTTCATTATTTATTTAAAAAATTTGGAAAATAATACTTTACATTTATTTTGAAATCGGAAGAAAAGAATGGTACTGAAATGAATATAGTACTTAAATTTCAACCATTAGGCCAACCCTAATGAGTATATAATAAATAACCTGAATCAATTATCAAAATGTATTCGAAATCCTATTCAATCAAATAGAAAATGATTTTCCGAAAAAAAAAATAGAAAATGATTGTTTCAACTTTTAATTATTCTATTTCTTTGTGAAAGTTGGAATAATTTGTTTAATATTTGTGTTATTCAATTGTTAACTTTTCAGTTTGATTCGTATTTAATGGAATTGATTTACAAACAGATAAGGAAATAATCTTACCATATCAATCTATGTTTAGAGCATCTATAATGCATGATTATTTATATAACGAGTCTTACAATTTTACATAAACTTAAGCATTCTACGAAAATATTAACTTCAATGTTAAGATTGTTAAAATGAATGATTGACTTAATTGCGATGGTTCATTTATTGTATAATTTTATATTTATGATATAATTTTGTTAAGTAAAGATTACTTATACAAACAACACTGCTCAACATCACCTTGTATGCTCCAATGATAAAAATAAGTTAAGTAATCCTTTAAGAGCATCTTCAATCAAGGACAGATCCATAAAGTTAATAGGGAGGAGCTAGATTTTTTGTTAATTATTTAAATATATAATTCTTAAAAAATATATTTATTAAATAATAAATTTTATAAAATTATTTATGAGTTTTAACCATAAAATTAAAATTATTTTTTTATTTCAAATGATAGAAGAAGAAAATGCATGCATTTATAATTTTAAACTATTTTTATCTCAAATGCATTAACAATAATAATTTCACACTTAAAAAAGTTAAGTAAACTCATTAAATTTTATAACAATTATAATATATAATTCATAAAATATAATTAGTCTAGATCAGGGTTTTAAAAATCGAATCGGTGATCAAACCGGTCCAGGTACTGGGTCAATGGGTCAATGGTCGAATCAGTGAGTCATTGATAAACCACATAACTGAATCTTTATTAAAAAAAACTTAAAAATTTCATACTTTATCCTAAAAAAATTTAAAAAGAATACATCACAGATTAATATAATTCCAAAAATTTATTATTTAAATTTAATCTTAGTGATATAATATAATTTAAATAAAAAATTATTTAAAAAACCAAAATAAAATTCAAAAAATTTCAAATAACATACTATGTCTTTTTCTTCTACTTTTTTTTTAACTTATCAAACAAAATCTTAAAAATTTAAAATAATCCCCCTCTTTCTTTTCTTTTCTTAATAACCCAACCCGGCCCCCCCCCTCTTCCATTTTTCAATTTTTTTTTCTCATAATCCCATCCCACCCTACTCTCTTTCTCTTTCTCTCTTCCTTCTTCTCCTTCTTCTTCTTCTTCTTCTTTACACCAACCTAATCTTGATATCTAACCTACCGAACAAGTTCTTTCCTTTTTCTCCTTCTCTCTTAACTTTTTTTCTTCAACACTATTTTTCATTTCAACATCTCGCCGCACTGTTAGAGAACGACCATGCCTCCTTTAATGACTCATATTTCATCCACTACAAGTCCTTCATCTCCGTTTCGCTCTACCCGTCGTCTTCTTTTTTTTTTTTTTAAGTGACTCGAACCGGATCAATGAGTTAACGATTTAACCGCAAACTCGATTGGGTCACACCGGGCGAAACCGGTTTAATTGCATGACCGATCTAATGTCGAAACCGACCCAGACTGAGTACCAGGTCCCAGTCCGACCGACCGGTCTGATCCAATTTTTAAAACACTGGTCTAGATAATAATAATTAATGAAATTAAAATCATAAAATATTTGTAATCATATCTATTAATTAGTATATTATATATTTTTGAATTAGATTATATACCAACATATATTATTTAAAAAATTATTAATATATAAATAATAATAATATATATTATACATTATAATTTATTAATTATTAATTATTATTTTTACTAAAAATAATTAATTTTATATATATATTAATATTATAAAGAGGGGCTGAACCCCTGCATCCCCCCTCCACTCCCACCCCCCAAACCACATATTTGTCTCTATTTTTATTTTCAATGGGTTGTTTAAATTTAAACAATGTTGTTTAATTTGTATAAGTAACTATTGCTTTTAGAGCATCTACGTGCTTAGATGAGTTTTGTGTATTTTTGAATTTTATATAAATTTAAACCCTTTATTCAAGAATTCACTCCAATAATAAAGTTGTTCAAAAAATTATTTAATTTAATTTTAAGGATTCTATAATATTTAAAAAAATATTATTTTATAATAATAATTTTTAAGTAACCAGTGCTTAAATAAATACTTTGAATTTCATTTGCTCATTGTTAGTTAATCAAGACTACCTGCAATAACTTTTCCCCTCATTATCTACAACTTTCATCTTTATCATTTTTGTGTCTCCACGTTAATTATACCGCGTTTGTTTGAAAATTTTCAAACCTATGGCCATAGCTTGCGCTGCTTCTTTACCTCTAATTAAGCCTATGGATACCAATCTAAGTAATAATATCTAAGTAATAATATATTCTCTTACCATTCTTCTATAAATATTCCTACAAATCTTTCTCGTACTATATATATAAAAAATATCAAATTAAAAATAAAATATTTAATAATTATTATTAAAAAAACAAGAAAATGAATTAAAAAAATAGTATTAATATTTTAACCAGATAAAATACCGTCATAATTAAATCAAATAATTACTATTTATAAAAAATATTTGGAAATTAGTTATGTACAATTTTCTTTAGCAAATACTTTTTTATTCATAGTTTGAAAATAAAGTTAAGGATTTATTCGTACTTTAGATGATGTTGTTTTTCACAATGCAATATTATTTTTCTTTGATTTTCATACTCTCATATTAATCCTTTGTTTCAGGTCTCCAAGCAAGAAAATCAGGCTTGTTGGACCAATCACCTTAACCATGAGCATCTGGACGTGGACGTGCTTTATAACTTAAAAGGATTCAAGCTAATTCCATCAAGTTCAATGAGGACACCTTTGATAATATTTTCTGAAAGAAGCGCGTTCTTGAAGCAGGATTAGAGCATGTATGATTGGGTAGCCATTGTTTTTGCTATACATAAAATGAAAGGTGAGGATTTTTTTCCTAAAAACTAAACATTAGACCACCAGATTATCTTGTCCATAAATTATTTTTAAATAAATTACATCTATTGATGTGGGGTCTTGAAACCGCGATTGCAGCGGCGGATCTATATTAGCTTCAAGGGATGCACTTGCAGCCCTCAATTTTTTAAAATTAAATTTTTTAATATAAAATTATTAATAAAATTTAATTTTTTATATTTAATTTTGTGTAAATTTATATATTTACATTTATTGAATTTTATTTTTATATTTTGTCCACACTGATGAAACATGAAAGCTAATATGAGTGAATCCAATTACATATATAATTTAAAAACATTGTTAAGATAAAATAATCAAAATAATATTGACTATTTGTATGTAATTATAAGCTTAAAATACAATTTAATCATTTAGTTTTTTTTATTACTAGTATCATAATCCATCCAATGAACGAAAATATATTAAAACTAATATATAATAAATTTAAGATAAATTATTATATATTATTAACAAAGTTTGAAAATGTTTTTTTACTTCTTATATAATATTAAATCTTTTTCTCTTGATTATATAATTTTGAAAAAAACATTAAAATTTAATTTAAACAAAAAAATATTATTAAAATTTTAATCTCATTATTTAAATTTATGATAATATTCATAGATTGTATTTTTGTGTTATGCATTTCTCTTTGTCATAAATAGTAAGAATGATGTGTTTTATATTTTTAGGTGTATTTTTTTTTTCCAAGGTTAGAAACTTCAATCCATTAGGTTAGAGACTAATCTCACTTGCTATGCATGACTGCTGCTTGCTCAAGAGAAATTTACATAAGATGGTAATTAAACACGAACATCCCGTTAAATGGATAGCTCTCACTCTTGTAAACACAATGATGTGCAAATAAATTTCTAATATTTTTTCCGCTCATCCAATGTTTTCAAAATTTTCAAACTATTATTCTTGTTTTTTTATTATAATTTGAAATTTTTGTTTTTTTTTTTTCCAAAATAAAATTGCATCAAATGTTTAAAGAAAAAGATATTACTCTTGTTTTTTTTATATTTTTCAAAAAAAAAATCTAATTTTCTAGTTAGTTTCTCTATTTTTAATATTTTCAAATTTCAATTTAAAAAAAAATCAAGACATTACTTTTTTTTCTTATTTAATTTTTAAAATTTTTTAAAACAACCCTCATATTTTAAATTTTTTATTTTTTTTTTATTTTCAAAACATTACTCTTTTCTTTTAATACTTTTAAAATTTCCATTTGTTTTATCAAATTTTCTAAGATATTCCTAATGTTTTTTTTCAAAATTTTAAAACATTACCGTCATAGCTTCCTGGCAGTAGACGTTCTATGTTCTATGAATTGTTATATCAAATGACCGGGCAAAGAATGCAAAGATAACCATGCAAAAGCAAAAGTATTGAGAGGAATTCAAACTTTCAGTATACTGTTAATCAGAACTGAAAAAATATACAATTTTTATTTTATTCATTCACAAACAAACCTCCATAGCTGTACACAACAAAATGACCTTATCAACATTTTCATTTGGTGACCAAAATTGCTCAACTTAGCAACCAAGAAAAAAAAAATAAAGATTCTACAAATCTACTCTTACCCTTTTGCTTCAAGTTAACTACCTATATAGCTGGTGCAGAGAAGACTCTGTTGTACCAAACAGAATGAAGTATCATATGAAATATGTCATACTTGACAGGGTTCTTGTGCCAAAGGAAATGCTGCTGCACCTTCTTGACCCTCATCTGCAACCGAAAATACTCCTTTTCTGGGATGGAAAGGAGAATGTTTTTCAAGTTAGGAATGTCCTTCTCCAGAACAATGACTGCAAAGGATTGCCAATTCAAAACCTCGAAAAAGGGCGGCACGAAATTGTCTGATATGATCACCGGAACACATTCGTAGAAAATGGCTTCCACCACCCTTGGACTGTTCACTTCATAGCCTTTGGCACAGATGCAGTACTTGCTGCTCTTCATGTACTGGATGTAGTTCCTATTGCCCTTGGACTTTGGCAATCGCCCAAAGATTTTCATGTCAGGGTCTTTGTTTTCCCAGTGCTGCAACAAAATCGGCCTCACATATCCATGCATGCTCCCTGCAAAAAATGCCAGAGTTGTCCTCTTGGAAGCCGAGTTCCCGCCGAGCTCCTTCGTGGGAATCTTAGCATTGAGGACATTCGTCTCAGGAAGAGACGCATCCTTCCCGAAAGCAAATCCTTCCCTCACATCAGCATTACAAAGGGATCTTATGCAATTAGCCATGTCAACCTTGGTTTCTCCAGGGGCCTGCATAGTGTAGTGGAGAGTATCTTGTATCATCAGATAAAATTCATGAAACTAATGTTATAAATATCAAAGATTTTGTTTGTATACCAGTAAGGAGATAGCTATTTGTTTAAACTTAAAAAGAACAAATTTGATTGAAGTTTGATACCACTAAAGAAATTGCTACTTTTGGCTTTTGTGGATGAGCCATGGTCAAATATACCTCTCTAATTTCGCAAGAATTTGACACTTCTAAAATGAGGAAAGTGTACTTTAGAGGATGAAGAGCATTAATAGTCATTAATAAGAAAATCAGATTGTGATTAATTTAGAGAAGCTCTCATATAACTTTTTTAAAAGATGTGAAACTTCTATAAATTTACTATTTGGAAGCCTCACACTCACACACTAGGTGTAGCCCTTTTTAGTTTTTACTATTTTAGGTGTTGAGAAAAGCACTAAGTCACTCTTTTGAGGTTTTCGATTTCTTTGTTGAAAAGCAATGACAGGAATTGTGAAATGACAAGCAGTTAGTGTTTCTAACAGATTAACAGAGATGAAAACAATTGAATCCAAAAAAGCATACCCAATCATGGCAACCAACGAGAAAATGATCGGCGCCTTCGGTTCTGTTCCAGAAAGTATGTTTCCCCGCAATCATTTCTACATAGTCATGCAGATACTTAACCAGGTTCTTATGATTATGTGAATTCGGCACATACAATGTTTCCTCTAGCATTCGAGAACTGAAAGGTAAGTAAAACAAGTGAGCCTTTTTTGGGTCTCTAGTTACAAATCTCCTGTTAGCTTCCATTTGCTTCATAAACCATCCCTCAGAAGCATAAAGTCCTGTGAAAAATGGTGTGTGCATTATTGGTCTAGCTCCATCGCTGTATACATACACTTTGAGAGTCTTTTCCATTAATTCATAGCTCCTGAAAATTTGACAGTCACAACACGACTATTAGAAGGTCAAATATTCAATAACACAAACAAGCATCCTGCTTAATGCATCATTGCTGCTACACCGTTAGATACTTTTACAGGATCACTAGTAATCACTCTGTTGTGAAGAACAAATAGTATGACTAAATCATTTTCCTTGCATATGTCAAACATTGAGGAAAAAGTGAATAGCAGACCTCCTTAACTTAATATTTCCACATTTAGCTAAATGAAAAAATCTTCAAAAACATCATTTTTGCCGTGAAAAGCAAGGGGATTCTTTAGCGTCACAAAAGTGCAGCTATGTTGAAGAAGTATGCTATCTGAGATAACCAAGACAATGTTTTATATGAGGAAATGTAGTAATTGCGAAACAGATTGCACTTGTCTAATCAGAATGTGAAGATACATGTTTTCCTGAGTAATCTCTGTCAACAATTTTAATTCACATTGTCATAAAGTATTCATATTTTGGTAACTTCAGAATTTTCTAGAAGCACTTCTAAAACTTGCTTTCGGGAGGATTAATCAAATAATACCTCTTGAACATAGAAACATTATGATAAATGTGAGGATAAAAATGTGGATCCTTCTTTACAATTGGTGCATTTTCAATCTCGGATCTGGCCTGCAGTAGCTGTTGATCAACAGCTGAAAACCACCTTGGTCTCTAAAATCAAATTAAAAACATAAAAGAGCACTGTAATATCAAAAAGGGAAATTTTTCCTAGTCATCATCATAAAGCAAAAAAATCACAATTTAGTCACATACCATAGAACGATAAGAAGCATGGCTTTGAAGTAATAACTTGTTCATTTCAGATACTGTTGTAACTTCTGGAATTGGTGCATGAGAATCTTTCTTCTCATTAGGCACACTGACCTTAGCATCATTTTGTGATGGCCTAACACTCTCTTCCTTTATGGAGTTAGTTATGTTATCTTTCTGAAATAAAGATATGGAGGAATCATTTGATAACACTGCAGTGATAATATTTGTGCTCGCATTCATCGAAGAAGCGAATGGACTTCCGGATTTTTGTTCAGTTGATGAAATGTTGTCTTCTTGGGAATGGTTTGCAGAGAAACTCAGACCAACAGTATTGTTGTAACTGCTAGATACATTTTCTGATCTATTGATACTTTCTGCCGTGGAACTTTGGTCGGAGACATCGAATCCTATCGATTTGTTTGGTGTGCTTCCTGGTTCAAAGACAAAGCCAGTATTTGGAATCGTGTTGGTGTCATTTTCCACAGACATTGTTTTATTAGCTATCTCAAAGACATCATGGTCACCAGTGGAGTTTGCTGAATTGAAAAGTGTCACATTGTTAACCAATTCGGATATCGACGGCAGCGCATCTGAAGCCTTGAATGTACTACTACTACTACTACTACTTCCTGGTGTTGGTACCTTGTCAGCAGAGAATAGAGAGAGTAGAACAGTTCCATATGGAAACTCAAGGTATTGGAAGGTTATGATCATGGCGAATGTAATGCCAATAAGCCATAGCAATCTCTTTGTTTCCAGCTGAAACAAGGATAAAAAATCTTGACCCATTTAGCTGAAGTTCCTCAACTTGTCAGTTGAAGAGAATGTTCATAGCACCTCTGCAGGTAACACCAAAGAAGAAACGATGTCATTATATAAGAAGTTAAAGAAGGATTATGCAAATTTTTGCTCTTTACCAGTCATCAAATGCATCAAAGTAGAGAGAACCATAGAGAAATTGACAATAGCAAAAGGGCTAACCAAGCCAAAGACTAGACAAGAATTCACTTTAAAGGAACAGATTCATCAATTCCAAAGGAAAATGAAATATGAATATGAATATACCCTTTTGCCAACTTACTCAACTCAAATATAACTGTGGTTGTTTCTGGTGAAATTATAAGTTGTAGTTGCAACTCACTATGATATACAGAGAAAAGATAGAGGAAATAAGAAGAAAAAAGAAGGATTTTTTTCAGAGAAAAACAACAACCATGGTGGTGCAGAGAAACCAACTTAACACCTAATTTTGAAGAAAGAGCTAAAACAAAAGATCAGAAGAACAAACAACACCCAACGACAAAGGCAATATCCTCTTTACTTACCTCAAAACCCACCAAGATGTTATCTTACAACAACATACCAAACAAACACCAAACTAATTAGTTTACAGCAGCAACATGCAAACAAGAAAAGAAAAGGCTCGATTCTCATGACACCTCATTCAAGCATGCAAAAATCCCAATTCAACTCAAAACCCCACAAGTCCAAATTCCAAACTACAGGCACCACATCGACCAAGAACACAAAAAGACCAATAGAAAAAAAAAATTGACAAAAACATTTTAAACTAACAAAAATTGAACACCTCTTTGGATAACAACCACAACTCCACAAGAAGAAAAGAATCATGTATTCCTGTGCTTAAACGGTGCCAAGATTTGTTCTTTTTTCTCTCTCATTTTTTGCATGCAGCTTCGCTTGGCAACAAACAACAACACCAAGGTGGGGTCTGTGTAAAGTTACTATTTAATACTATCAATAATTAATTAATTAAAAATAAATAAACAGAGTCAAATAATAATAATAATAATAATAATAATAATGGGTTGGAACCTTACTACGTGACACTGACTTCGACGTTGGACGTTCCTTCAACGCTCTTCTTGCGTTCACAGGTTTTTGAATTCTTCTGCAACTTGTAAACCGTGAAAACGTGACAGTATTTATGCCTATGAAGTTTCAAAGTGAACATGATTGATATTTGATAGCTGAAGCTGTCACGTTCGAACAGAAACACCCGCACAAGAAAGAAAGCCACCAAATATTTCAATTTCACATTTCCAAAAAAGAAATATTCTTTCGGGGCTTATTTTACTTCTTTTGCCACAACAGTGAATGATAATAATGACCTTTTTCTATCGTTACATTAATCTTGCATATTATAAAATCATTTTTAAAATAATTTTATAAAATTCAACTTGTGTATTATAAACAAATGATTATAATTATTGTAAAATTTAGTATAATACCTTTATTCTTATCCATTATTCACTCGTAATTCAACCTACATAATATTTTTTGTTTACTCTTATAATAATTATTCTAAACATATGATAAGTAGTAATTTAAACTCATAATTTTATGTCTTTTTATTTTATTTTTATTAATTATAATGATATTAATACAAAGTGATCTTATCAAAGGTTATGAGTCAATGATTAATCTTTATCGAAGATTATGAAGGTAAACAATGTAAGTTTTTTTATATACTCTTTTAATAATTAAAATTATTAAAAATATATTTTTATAAAAAATTTATTTAAAATATTTAAAACTTACTCTATAAGTAAAAGGATATTGCAAGAGAATTAACCATTATTCATCTATTATTACTTTGTTAACAATCTTCTACCTTCTCGTTTAAAAAAAAAAAAATACTACTTTGTTGTGACCTGTGACATAAAAGTTCAAATGAACTCAATAGTAATAAAGATAGATATTTAAAGAAAGAAATAGGTTCACCACAAACTTCATTCAATATATTTAAATTTTAGTCACTGATTTTAATGCTGAAATCTTATAATCTTATTTCATATATTTATGATTCTACTCATAAAAAAAATGAAGATATATGGCCAAAGACACTAATAAATGCAATAAAGTGAGATGAAAAAAGAATGCACAAGTTTTAAACAATTTATGCAAAAGCAAAGATTTTTTTTTCTTTCATTTAATTTTTTAATTTTTTTTATTGCATTACTCACTGGTTATATTTTCTTCAATCTTTTTGTTCTTACCAGTACTCAAATGTAGTTCAAAATGAAGTGGATGATGAGAATGATCTTTCATTCTTTCAATAAATGCTTTCAGTAAATGCAATTAACTTTACCTTTAGAAAAGTCAAGCATAATGGAATAGTACAAATTGAATTGTTGTGTTTTGTGTGCGCTATCTATGGGCAATGTCTACGGTTACCCTTGAAGCCGCCACGTGGGCGTTCTGACATCAATGATGGACACGTCATTTTCATGCTCTTTCATCCTTCTCCGATTTTCAATTTGTGGTCCAAACTCTAGTTGATTCATTAACCATCATTATTTTAATTATGAGGTACGAAGTTCTTTTTAGAAGTATTACTATTTATATACAAGAATATATAATTATTATTTTTTATTTTATTATTGATATTATGGATTAAAGAGTAATTTTTTTATGATATTACGAGGATGGTGGATTCAAAGAGTTTTCGAATATAATGAAAATTAAATATAAGATTTCATGTTAAATAGTCGTTTCTCATTATACATGAACACTAAGGGTGTTCAAAAAAATCGATTCAAAATTCAACTAGAATCAAATTGGTTTTACCCAAATTCATTAAAAAAAATTATGTATGGTTAATTGAATTGATTTTTTGAAATTAGTTCGGTTTAAAAATCAATTCGAACATTAAAAATCGATTTAAAATTGACTGTTTAGTAAATCTTGAGTGGAGAATTTAATTTCAGAATGTGCTAGTCTTGCATCTCCCCTTCTTCAAGTCAGATCATCACACCATTCTAATCAAATTCAAAAGCTCTAAAAAAGTGAACAAGCGTAGGAGACCTTTTTGTTTCGTGGCGTCATGGCTAACTCATGATAATTTTGATCATTTCATCCATAATTTTTAAAAGAATGAGGAAGATTGGAATGCAAGGTCAAGAAGTTTCTAGAGGCTCTTACAAAATGGAACCAATAAGTTTTTGGAGTTGTTTTGTGATCTTGTTATAAACATCTTTGAAGACCCTTCCATGGTTGCAAGCCTAAATGCAACTCTTATCTCTTTCATCCCAAAAATTGAAGTGGTGACCAACATGAAGCACGTTCGGCCTATAAGCTTATGCAACGTTTGTAGTTGATCCTAAATTATTTGTTTGCCATTTAAATTTAATGACATAGGAGATTTTTTTCAAAACTGTCTTCAATGATTATGCTGATAGATTGGTAGTTTTTACTCAGCTTGACGTGAGATCAAAAACTCTCCTTGGATTAAGGTTTGAACCTTTTGTTGTACATGCTTTTTTCTTTTTTTTTTATAGGGATTATACATGTAATTTAATTTTACATGTGTTTATTTCCTTCTCTTTGCACATTTTTTTTTGCAAAAATTCTAATAAGTTGTTTCCTTGTGCATATGGAGATAAGTTCATTTGGTTCAAACCGTTGTCTTCATTATTATACTCAGACTAAGCATGGAGTTGAATCAAAATAAGCATGGAGTTGAAATCACTTGTGCAAAGTTTTCACATAAGAAGTAAAAACTATTAAAGGATATTTTGTTTTTTAATGCTATTTTATTTTCTTAAGAACTGAATGGCATTGTGTAATTTATTTAGCTATCTTCACTTAGTGAGTTATAGGCTTTATTATTTTATTTTCTCAAGAGAAAAAAAAATAGCTATAGATACATTTATTTCATACTAATAAATTAATTTCCTCAATTTCACTATAATTCAGGACAATTTCTCTTAAATTTTTTATTTGTATGATTTATAATTACAAATATACAAAATTATTATATATAGACAAGTCAAAATTATATATCATTATAAAATTAGGGTGATATAAATTAATTGTATTTTTTTTTTATAAAAAAATAATAGATGCATTTTCTAGCGACTACAGAATGCATTTTCTAGCAGCTTTTAGCTGCTAGTAAATCTTGAGGTATTTCTGGCAATTTTTTTGAGTTAATACCGACAACTATTTTAAAACAGTCAAAAATAATTCGTGACTTACGTAATTTTAATAATTTTTTAGCTATCAGAAATGTTAGTTATGGTGACTTTTAGTCATCACAAAATAATTTTTTAGTCACCATAAATTTTTTTTTAGTGCGACTATATTGATTGAACCACTTTGCATAATAAAATTCCTCAATCAATTTTAAGATTCATAAAATCCTATAGAGTAATAGAATACAAAATTTTTAAAGTTCTCCTCAAAAGGAAATTTTGTTTTTATGATTTTTAAATATTACTGTAGCAATTAAAAATTGTAAGTTGGGTAACTATACATGTAATTTAAATGATTGACACAATGATTTACTATCTATTTTACGAGAGAACACGTGTTCTATTGTCATCTTTTGCAGAATTTTCTTGGGATAAAGATAATCTAATGGGTTTGGAAAAGTTTTTTACCTAAGACCAAATATTAATTATGCATGTGGAAACACGTTTAGGCCAAATAAGTATTGTTCTTGGCAATTTGTAACTGTCACTAAGTTGAACTTCTTAACAAGAAGAATTTTAAAATAATGTAATAATTACTAAATTGGCCCAAATTTAAAATATAAAAGAATAAATTAATTTTTTTAAAGATAAATAACTAAATAAATTATAAAACAGATGACTAAATGTGTAACTTTTTAAAGTTGACTAGCACGTCTGGCAGCATATATAAAGCAATTTTGTAAATTTTTATTTTACCATTTAATTTCATATAACAAGAAATAAGAGTTGTTTTAATTTATAACCGTTTTTAACTATTCAAATATGTAAAAGTGTCATAAATCAAATTATAATAATTAAAAAATATCACAAATGAATTCTCATATTTCTTGCTTGAAAATTATTAGGGAAAGGATTGAAAAAAAATACATTTTTCAAATTTTAAGGGACTAAAAAAAACTTTTTAGGAATAAAAAAAAATATAATAACAGAAATCATATTTATACCTTTGATCAATTCCAATTATACAAAATTTTCTATGGTTTAGATTTTCAAGTTCTATGCTTCTTTTGTTGTTTATTGAGGTGTCCCCTCACTTCTAGAACCAATCCCTCAAAAAAATTTGCTTGACGTGGTACAAAGGTATTTTTAAGTAGAATTGTACCCTACAACTTGACCTATAGTGTAGATAATATTAAAAAACACTTGATTCGCATGCAAGTGGATCTTTTAATAGAAAAGTAAACGATGCATAGGGAGAGTGATATAGAAGTCTACCTAACAATACATATTTATTAGTATAATTATAGGCTTATACATATTTATTAGGATAATTATAGTACTAGCTATTTTTTTAATTAGTCTTTAAAATTAATAGTATATTTTGTTTAGTCGCTGAAATTAAATTTATTTTCTTTTAGTATTTCAAATTTGATATTTTTTTAGTCCTTTCGTTTAAAATTATCAAATAAGAAATATTGATTTTATATTTTTTTTATGATTTTTTATCAAGATAAATTAATTTTGAAGGTAAAAAATTATTACAAATTACAAAATTCATATTTCCTATTTAGAATAACTAATAACATATGTGGACATAGAATAAAAAAAATATTTTAATAATTTGAAAGACTACAAAAATAAATTATAATTTGGGATATTAAAGTAAAAATATCATATATATTTAAAGGATTAAAAACATATTTAAACCATAATTATATTAACTCCGTACACTCTATTTCTTGTGTAAAAAAGAAAAGCAAAAGAAATACAATAAAAAGAAAATACAGGAAATGATAATTGATGGAGAATAAAATAGAAAACTAACAAGTATAAAAAAGAGAAAATTATTTGAGCGTTATGTTTTTTTTTTTTTGTCCAATTTTATAACATAATCATGCACATAGATTATGTCCATTTCTTGGTCAGTCATGATGCACCATTTTGTCTTCATTGTTCTCAAAGATATTCTTAATTAATTAAGGAAGGCATTCGGTACATAAACAACAAACAGATGAAGCTAATTCTAGTTGGAGACTGTAAATACTAATTAAAAGCTAAGGTGTTGAAACCTTTTCTCATTGTCTGCATTAGTCGGATAGGTATTGCTCTAACAACACTATATACATTTTCAACCCAGATATGCTTTAATATCAATGATTAAATAACTTAAATATTAAATTTTATTCTGGATTTTTAATAATTTTTTTTTATCTATAGTATATTTTGGTTCAGATTAATTGTTATTTAAGTAATGATGTGAATTTCTATAAAACTTATCAATACATATTAATTACTAAGTTAGTGTGACGTCATCATTTCATTGATAGAAACAAAAAAATTAATATATAATAACTCAAAATGAAAAAAAAGTTTATAAGAATCCAAAACAGATTAAAAACTTAAAATTGATTTAAAGATGGTATTAATAAGGGAAGAAAAAACATATATCCAAAGAGAATCACTATTGATTAGTCTAGCAAGATCTCAATTCTCAAGAACATGGCAAATGATTGCAACATCACCTCTAACTATACTTTCAAGAACCATTTGCTTGTGTTCATCATCACCATGATGATGATGGTTCTTTCTTTCATTTCCAATGTTCAAGCCCAAGACAGTGACACAGATTCTTCCATGCCTGCAGTAGATTTTCCTGAACCTGTTCATCCAAGCAAGGTGGTTGTGATAGCTTCCCTTTCAATAATGTTCACCATGTCATTCCTCATACTTGTGTACATAAGATTCCGCAGAAACAACCCTCTTGTACTCATCCAAAGAAGTAGCCATTACTCACCGAATTTTCAAGCATCAACAACAACTAGATCAAATTCAAGGTCAAGGGGGATAGAGAGACAAGTGGTTGAGGCACTCCCGTTTTTCAGATTCTCTTCCCTCAAGGGCTCCAAACAAGGCCTAGAGTGCACGGTTTGCTTGTCACAGTTTGAGGACTCTGAGATTCTTAGACTCTTGCCAAAGTGCAAACATGCTTTCCACATGAATTGCATTGACAAGTGGCTTGAGAGTTACTCTAGTTGCCCTCTTTGCAGGAACACTATTGACCCTTTGGACATCAAGAACTTCACCAACTCAATCAGTTCAAGGTCCCTTAGGGTTCCTTCAAATCTAACCGACAACACCAACATCGAAATCTTTGTTCACACGGAACCTTCATCATCAAGGTTCGTCAGTAATAATAATTTTTATCGTTAATACTTGTGTGACTGGTATTTCAGTGACAATTTTTTAAAAAATTACATGTAAATTGCTTTATTGGTACTGATAAGTTTTTTTAAGCAGGTTTAGGAATTCGGGCAGGAGCAACAAAGAAGAAGAATCTCTCATTGACCAAGAGGTTTATGGCACAAGAGGGTCGACACACAAGTTCAATCACAAAATTGTGGTGATCTCTGATGTTGTTACAAGGAGTAGGTGGAGTGATCTTAACTCTTCGGATTTGTTATCATTGAACAGTGAGATGCTTCATGACATGTCAAGCAGAAGATTCTCTCCCTCTATTTTCAATGAGGAGCGTGATGAAAGTTCATTTACTACTTCACTATTGAATACTGCTGAGAAGAGATCTATGTCTGAGATTGCTCGTGTTCCTAGGTTCATAGAAACGTGCAAGCAGAATAGAATTGAAGCAAGTGGGATCATCAACGAGAGGGAAGAGAGGTTGAGGAGGATTTGGTTGGGAATTGCTCAACGAACAGTGCAATGGTTTGTGGGACAAGAAAGAAACTCGAGAGAATTAGAGCACAAACATTTAGCTCCAAATGTTTGATCATGGAGAATTGGGACTACTTATATTTTCTTAAGTTAAAAAGTCTCTCATATTTAAAAGTCAAAGTTAAGGTGAGTTATAAACATCTGAGGTTGTTACACTTTTTTATACAGTGTGCTCATGCTAATTTTTTTCTTTTTGGTGTTTTAATTAAAGATGTAGCTGTAAGGTCTGTTTGGATAAACAGTTTAATCATAAATAATTAAGATACTACACGGAATTTTGGGTTATGATTATGAATACATATCACAAACACTCAATAAGTGAATAACCTTTTGATCACTTGTAGACTAATGTGTTTGTGACTTTGTGGTGGTGATACATCTAAGCAATACAGAGTGACCGGGCAACTTCAAGGACAACCATTGAAGTTCTAAGTTAAAGTCACAAGTTGT
Source organism: Amphicarpaea edgeworthii (assembly GCA_014843725.1). Lineage (NCBI taxonomy): Eukaryota > Viridiplantae > Streptophyta > Magnoliopsida > Fabales > Fabaceae > Amphicarpaea > Amphicarpaea edgeworthii. The sequence continues at coordinate 13,393,607 of CM026324.1, forward strand.
TCATTTGTTGACATTTTGAAGCTTTTGTAGAATGGGAAGGATGAAGAGAAATTAGTTTTAGATCAAATTTTTCTACACAGTATAATCTCTCATCTTCAAGTTTTTCATCTTGCCTCTTTGTTTCTAAATTAGTTGTTTATGATTGTTGGAAGGCTTTAGTTGCTTTGGTTGCAATTGTCTAGTTTTCACCTTCTCGGACAAAGTTATCAGCTTATTTACTTTTTTGCTTTAATTATTTATCACTATGTAGCTTCTTATAAATTGACTTCGGAGAAAGCTCGAGTCTCATTTGCAAACAATGGTCTCATGTTCGAGTCTCTTGAATTATAGACTCACCCTTTTTGCAAGTTCAAATATTATGAATATATATTTTTATCTTTCATTCATTAGAAATGACTTTCAAGATATCCATTAGCAGTAGTAATATATTATGTTGTACCTTCGGGAACTATTAGTAGTTGCCTAGTTGGTGTTACAGTTGCTTATTTTGATGGTGCCGGTTAGGACGAATAAGTTGTTAGGTGTTTTACCCGTGAACAACTTTGTGTAAGTTTTTATAAATTGTAATTTTTATCCTTTTTAGTTTTCGTGAAATGATGATTAATTTTTATTCCTTTGATTTTTTTATTATAAAATTGAGTCTTTTAGTTTAAAAAAACACAAGAATTTAGTTCCTTTTTTTATTTGTTATGATTGATCGATTATTTTTTTAAGATTGACCAATTTAATTACTATTTGAACATTCATAACTTCTATAAATAAGAATTACTAATGAGAATCACAATGGTGATTGTATTGTTTCATGGGGAGTTATAATAATTAAATCGCCAATAACAAAGAATAATTACGATAACAAGAATGTTTTGGATGAATCATAAAAGTATGAATGAGGATTCTAGAAAGAGAAGAGAAACAAAGTCATTGGAGAAAAAACAATGAAGATGAAGATTGCAATGGTGATTTGAGTAAGAAAGAAGGCTTTTTTGAAGGCTGAAATTGGAATGCGCAAAGGATCCTTGTTTGGTGTACTCCATTTCGCATGGGGATATAGTTTTAAAAATCAAACCAATGATCAACCCGATAAGAGTATTGAATCACTAAATTAATGGTCGAACTAATAGATCATTCATTGAACCGCATGACCCAATAATAATGTTATAAATAATTATATATACATATTTATATAGTATATATATTATAAATGTTATATTTATTAAAATTATATGAGTTCGCATACTCTTGTTTAATAGTAGTGTCTTAACCAATAAACTGCATATTAGGCCACGACACAACAATCTTCACCTTGTCCTAACACTTATTAACAAAACAGAATATCATCCTAGCCTAATATCATTCAACTAGCTAAGACAAAATCTGAATTTCTCATATGGTAATGCTTTGGTAAGCATGTCTACAGCATTCTCCTCGGTAGCAACCTTCTGAATAGCCATTGCTCCATCTTTATCACATCCCTGATAAAATGAAATTTTATATCAATATGTTTAGTACTTACATGATGTACTTGATTTTTAGTCAACCATATAGCACTTTGATTATCACAATGAATTATAGTAGTTTCTAGCTTTTCTTTTGGAAGCAATTCCGATACCAAACCTCTCAGGCAAAGAGCTTCCTTCACGGCTTCACAAGCTTTCCATATACTCAGCTTCAGTGGTTGATAGAGCCACCACTGGCAGCAGAGTTGCTTTCCAGCTTACTATGTTTCCAAACACTTTAAACACATAGCCTGTGGTCAATTTTCTAGTATCAATGCTTCTTGCATAATTTGAATCTACATAGCCTTCAATCATAGGAGCTCCACCTTGATTGACATACTTCAATCCCACATTAGTAGAGCTAGCTACATATCTTAGAACCCATTTGACAGCTTCCCAGTGGTGTTTCTTGGATTTGACATAAACTTGCTGATCACACTCATAGAGTATGACAAATCAGGCCCCACAACACACCATAATATACATGATACTACTAACAACACTAGTGTATGGTACCTTCTGCATATATGACCTCTCCTCATCTAATCTTGGCTCTCATGCCTTAGACAACTTGAAATGTTGTGCTAAGGGAGTGATGACTAGCTTGGTTTCAATCATCTTAAATTTGTCTAGAACTCTCTTGAGATAGGTACAGGTCACTCCTATCCCTCTTCATTGTGATTTCAATCCCAAGAATCTTATTTGCCTGGCCTAGATCTTTCGTTTCAAACTCTAGCAATTTTAGTCATGCTTTGACTGACCAGCAACATATCATCAACATATAAATGTCGCCGGAGGTTATTCGCTAGATTGAAGGACCTATTAAGTCTATGATGGCTTTTTTATCATTGGCATCATAGTCATACTTTGACAATTTAGATTTATCAATAATAAATGTTGTTGAGAATTAATTGTTTCATATAGGTCACTCCAAAAACAACCTTTGTCAATGATAAAATTGTTGCTGGAGGTTACTGCTTAAAAAGTGGTCATGAAAAGTTTCATAGAGATGTTTAATATTGTTATTATTACTTATGTTTTACTAACGATCATTGTAATTTTTATATATTTATTGTTGTCATAAGTCATTTGTGTCAACCAATGAAGTCGTGGCTGTATATTTACATGATTTAACAAACCACTGCTAAAAAATATTATTCCACGACAACTAAAATCATTATAATAAATTTTTTGAACTCACTAATTATTATAATTTTTTGTCAATAACAAAATGTCACGGCTATAGTTTGCAATTTCTTAATTCCATGTGTCATTTTCAAAATTTATATAAATATTAATTTTTATTTTAATAATAATTATATTACTTTTTAAAATTAATATTAACAAAATTAATTAATTTAATTATATTAACAATTTAAAATTAAATCAAATTAAAATTAATGTCCAATTCAGCCTAAGCAATGCTGTTAATTATTTTTTAACAAAGCAATATTTTTAATTATTTTTTAATAGCCAAAGCAAATAACATTTTACTAAGCACATAAATACAAGCCTATTCAAAAAATAAAAACCTATAGACCCTTAGTATAATTTGTAGCTATTAAAAGTGCACTCACTTATGTTATACCAAAGTCTTTACATTGCAGCCTTCCAATTCAAAATCGTAAATTATTCTAAATAATTTTAAATAATTTTGATTACAATTAAATTAATATCATAAATCATTCGAGACTTTTTTTTTTTTTTTTCATGAAATCCAATTTGTAAAACAAGTTAAAGAGGTCACAAACCAAACCCATGTATGGTTGCCATGTGCGTTGTTACGGCTGCCAATGATAAAAATAAAAATAAAAAATCATTGAGGGCCAAACCTCTTCTCCATCTTTAATTAATTTTATGTTATAACAAAAGTGTACATTAAGGTCTCATCTATTCATTACTCTGAGTCAATTACAAGTGAGTCCTGAAAGAACAATATTAAATACTCACTAGAAATATGTTGATAAAAATACATACATAGGCTTGGAAATCTTTATATCTAATATTCACGATAAAATATGTTTTTAGTTACTATAAATATAATAATCTATGTTTTTAGTCCCTACAAACTTTGGGTACCTATAAAATTTTTAAAATATGTTTTGGGTTCTTATAATATATATATATTTTTTTTGTTTTGAGTCCCTACTAATAACATGATATCATTTCAATTGTTTATATATGTTGAGATGGTGTCACATTATCAATTAACTAACAATTGAAATGATATCACATTATCAGTAGGAACCCAAAACTAAAATAAAAAATTATAGGAATCCAAAACATAACAAAAATTTTATAGGAACCCAAAGAAAAAAAAAAAAAAAAAGATATTTTATAAGAACTAAAAACTTATTTAAACTATAATTTTTTTTATTGGTTTTAGTGCTCTTTATTTTATTATTTGGGACTAGCAATTTCTTTCCACCAAAATTGAATATATTGGGATATATTATTAAGATTGTTAAATTCGTTTATATACAGTTTATTCTGAATGTAATAGGTATATAAACGAATTTAGCAATCTTGATAATATATATTAGTTTATTCAATTTTGGTGGAAAAGAATTGCTATAGTCCCGAACAATAAAGTAAAAAACACTAAAATCAGTAAAAAAAAATTATGGCTTAAATAAGTTTTGAATCTTTATAAAATACCTCTTTTTTACTTTTGGTTCCTATAAAATTTTTGTTATATTTTGGATTCTTATAATTTTTTTTATTTTGATTTTGGGTTTTTACTGCTGACGTGACATCATTTCAATTGTTAATTAAGTGATGATGTGACACTATTTCAACATATATAAACGATTGAGATAATGCACGTAATTGGGAGGGACTAAAAAAATATTATAAGGACCAAAATATATTAAAATTTTTATAGGGACGCAAAGTAAAAAAGAGATACTTTATAGGGACCCAAAATTTATTTAAGCCAAATATTAAAATTAAAATTATAAAAAATTAGAAATTATAAAAAAATAAATTAAAAATTTGAAGGTGTAAAAAGCAAAGTGGAGGTAGGAATAAACAAAGTGAAAGTGTAAAAAATAAAATGAAAGTGTTGAAAGAAAAATGTATAAAATACATAAGTTCGGATAATTATTTCTAACTCCAAGTCAAAAATCAATACATTTCAAATCTATAAGATAAAAAAAAAAAATTAAAAATTTTGCATGACTAAAAACATACATTAATATATTTATAGAGATTAAAAACATATTTTAACCTAATATTCAACCCATTAAAAACGTCCTAATTCATCATTTGAATCAAATTAGAGTTCACTATATAGCTTAAAACTCAATCCAACATAAAAATAAAAAAATAAAAAAAATCATGTTTTCTTGTTTGCTCACCACCAAACATTTCCACTCCAAAAAAAGAAAAGAAAACTAAAGAAAATGAATCTCACCTTTAGACTCCATAATTAGGTTTCACGTCTGCAGGCTCAACTTGGTTTCTTTCAGTGTTGAATATGATTCCTGCAAATGAATAAGCAAAAATCAATCAATTAAGGAGATTACAATATAAGACACTGAATATTGAATGTTAGGGAATAAGAGATGATGTTACAATTGAGAGGTGAGAGTAGTGAATCAAACAGTTGGGTTGTTTAGGAGAGAAAAAGGGAGACAGGAGAGCATAAGTAATCTGCAAGCAATGATGAATGAATATCACTAACTCTGGAATGAAAAAAAAAAAAAAAAAAAGTGAAGCCTTGACATCTTTAGAGGAAGTCGTGGAGGCAGAAGAAGGGGAACTAGCACTTACCCAGAGTCATTGTTCGACACACTCTATTTTGATTGTCGTTATGTTAGGACACCGAAAAGGATGGGAGGAAAGGGGGTGTGGCTATGTGGGTAGGGGGCGAGAGGCAAGTGATGGAGGTGGGTGGGGATGGAGAAACGTTGAGTAGGTGGGGGCAGGGAAAGAGAAAAGACTAAAAAGTTGAAAACAGTAAGTGGCCCTTCTTGGTGTGAGTGTTTTTTCTTTAAATGTGGGATTTTTTTTATTAAAATGAAACAATTATATTTGATTAAGGTAAATTGATATAATTAATTAGAATAAATTGATACAGATCATTTGTAATTTATTATAGCAAATCAATATAAACTATTGGTGCTTTTGGCAATCATAATAATTAGAATGTAATGAGTTTTTCAACTATTTTCTTTAATTATGTCTCTAAATTAAAATAATAGGTCTTTAAAATTAATTTTTTTAATGGCTTTTTTGACCATGTGCTCTTTTTTATATATAGCCATTTTAAGTGAGAATACTAGTCTATTATGAGAACTGATAGGCTTATATAATAGCTATGGGATTAAAATAAAGTTCAAGATTTAATCTATAAAACACTTTCACACACCCTATTTTAGTTTATTTCAGCAACGTATGAAGTTGATTTCCCCTATATTAATTATACATGAAATTGAAATTAGTTCTCAAAGTGAGAAAATTCTAAATTTATCATTAACATTATCAGCATGAATAAAAAAAATATTTAATATGTTTGCTCATAAAATAATTGAAAATAAGGATTAACGCAAAAAAAAAAAAAAACGCGGGTGGTACTAATAAATGTCTAACAAGCACATTTACGAAATCGCTTGTTATTGATGTTTGGTAACAACGAAAAATGAGGAAGAGAGTCACCAATTGTTAAAGGGGGAGGCACGAAAACAAAACCTGGGAGTGTTTTGCAAGAGCACGATACTCAGCCTCTACACAAGATAAGGAGACAGTTGCTTCTTTCGAAAAGGTAAGGTTATAGGGCATTTTTAATAGAGCATTTTGAAAGAGATTTTAACCTTTAAAATTTTTTTAATTTCCAAAATCTTTCACTATAAAATCTCTACGTTTGGACACATTTTGATAGCAAAATAATTTAAATTATTATTATTTTTTTCAATGTCAATGTATTTTTTATTCATGTTATATATTAATGATTAGTTTAATCTTTAGTTATAAATAAATATTTATATTATTTTTATTCTAATTTTTAATACTAATTATTTTATAATTAAATATTATATCATCAAATAATTAATTTCAATTTAAAAATTTCAATTTAAAATAAAATTTTATAAAGTGAATTTCATAAACATGAGTAAGGCTTGCATATTAGAGAATATCAATTATATATTTTCTTTGGCATAAAAATATTCCCGAAGGAGATCGTAAAACTTCAATGCCTAAAAAGTATTTTAATCGACCTAGATTTTTTTTTTTTATTGAGAAAAGTGATTCAAGATTACTTTTAAGTTTTTAGTGAAGTAATGAAGGCATGATTACTTTCAAGATTACTTGTGATAATTATATCATCTACGTATACTAAAATATATGTAAGAATAGAATTCATTATAAATGAAGAGTGTAATCTGCGCGTGATTGTTTAAATCCTTCATCTAAAAGAGCATTTGAAAACTTAGAAAACCATTGATGGAGGCATGTTTAAGATCATATAAGGATTTGTTTAGTTTACAAATCAGAGTATCACCCTTTTGTTTAAAACCAGGGGGAACTTGCATGTTGTTGTGCATTCCCCTCAAGTGTGAGTCTTTTTCACATGATAGTTCCCCCTTAAGCGGAAGCCACGAGTATTCAATGATGGCCTCTAGAGCTACATGCTCTAATACCTTGCACCGCTATGCTCCATCATTCCACGGCCACGGGACACGCTACTTGGCCTCCATGTATGGACCTATCGCCAAGAAGACTTTCGTTGCAAAGGATCCTCATGTCCATATTTGGATCCATCCATCCATCTAACTAAATGCAGTAGGTCCAAGTCGAACCAGGCTCTGATACCAATTGTTGTGCATCTGCGGGGGTTAAACACCGGGGAGATTTAACCAATGGGCTCTCAGATGCACAACAATTGGTATCAGAGCCTAGTTCGACTTGGACCGGCTTAGACGAGTTAGATAGATGGATGAATCCAAACATGGACTGGACATGAGGATCCCTTGCAACGAAAGTCTTCTTGGCGGTAGGTCCATACATGGAGGCCAAGTAGCGTGTCCTGTGGCCGTGGAACGATGGAGCATGGCGGTGCAAGGTATTAGAGCATGTAGTTCTAGAGGCCATCATTGAATACTCGTGGCTTCTGCTTAAGGGGGAGCTATCATGTGGAAGAGACTCACACTTGAGGGGGAGATTGTTGAGTACAAGTGTGAAGGTGAAGTCCCACATCGGATAGGAATGAGAGAGTTGAACACCATATAAGTGAGAGAAAGACCTATAAACCTGAGCCTTAAGGTTTTAGGTTGAAGTGTGGTGTCTAGTTCACTAGTTAAATCTCCCCGGTGTTTGGCTGAGACACGACGTAAATAAATGGGACATGGCTCAAGTCGTACTAGGCACAGCTTCAATACGTGAGCCATTTTTTAAATTTTAAAAAAATTAATTAATTTTTAATTTTTTAAATTTTAAAATGAGAAATTTTAGAAGTAACAACATTGCTTTTCACGTGCACAGTGCCTTTCCTTCTCCTTCACGTCGCACAGTTCAACTTCTATTGCACGTTTTGTTTCTTTTCTTGTTTTTTATTACTCACGTCACACAGTGCTTCTTCTCCTTCGTATTCCTTTTTCATTCACTGTGCGGGCTGCACAAGCAGTTTTTGGCAGTGGTTTCGGGTTGCACAATGCAATTTTTGGCAACGTGGTTCCTTTGTGCAATGCTTTTTTTGGCAATTAGGTTCCTCTACGTCGTTCGTTTTCTAGCATTTGGGTTTCTTTGTGCGCTGTGTTTTCCGGCGACTAGGTTCCTTTGCACAATGCATTTTCTAGCAAGTGACTATGTGGCATGTGTTTCCCTTGCAAGACATGTTTTCTAGGTTCGTTGTCTTGTTTATGGTGTTCTATGTAGTGGTTCTGTTCTAGATTAGTTATTAGGTTATGTTATCTAACATTATTATATGCTCTTATTATTTATGTAGTGGTGTTGTTTGAAAAAAATGGCTATATCTATTGAAGGAGAAGGTCTAAATCCTAGGGTCAGTTCTAGTGTTACTAGAAAATTTGCTTCCTCGGAAGTTCTAGACAATCATGCACCACTATGGGTATTTGTTACAATCAACAGAAAAGGTGGAGAGGGGATAGCAATAAGAGTTGGACATGTAATTTTTGTAAAAAAACCTATGAAAGGTTCATACTCTAAGGTTAAAGCACATTTACTTAGAATTTCAAGTCAAGGTGTTTTTGTATGTCCTAAAGTTAGTAATGAACATTTGGCTGATTTGAAAAGAATTTGTGAAGATGCTAAAAATAGATTAAAGCCCAAAAATGCTCCACTTCCTACTAACAAAAGGACTCCAACACCACCAGCATTGCCTCCAAAAAGAAGAAGAATGGGCAACAATGATGCTGGAAATATAATGGATTGTTTCAATGTTGATGATAGGAATACGCTTATTCTAGTGGCGTATCATTTAATCTTGCTAGAAATCATATTTTGTTAGCTTTTATTCATTTGTTGCTAACAAGAATCTTATTGGCTTTCTTCCTCCTAGTTATAATGTGTTAAGAATATAACTTTTGCAACAAGAGAGGTCTCATCTTGATAGGTTGCTTCAACCTGTCAAATCCTTGTGGTCTTTAAAGGGAGTTACATTGGTTCACTGATGGTTGGACAGATGCTCAAAGAAGGCCTTTGATCAACTTCATGGTTGTATGTGAAGAAGGACCTATATTTTTAAAAGTTATTGATGGGTCAAAGGAGTATAAGGACAAGCATTACATGACTAGCATAATAAAAGATGTAATCAAGAAGGTAAGACCACAAAACGTGGTTCAAATCATAACAAATAATGCTCCTGTTTGCAAGGCAGCTAAGTTATTGATAGAAGCTGAATTCCTTAATTTTTTTGGATTCCTTGTGTGGTTCATACTTTGAATCTAGGAGTGAAAAACATGTGTTGCAAAGAATGTTAATGGTAATGAGAATGTCTTCAATAAATGTGGGTGGATTAATGAAGTAATTGATGATGCTTCTTTTATCAAGATTTTCATCATGACTCATTCAATGAGATTAACTATTTTTAATGAGTTTTCTTCTCTTAAATTGCTTTCACTTGTTGAAACTCGTTTTGTCTTCATGGTAATCATGCTAAAAAGATTGAAATTGTTGAAACGATGTTTGCAAAATATGGTCATTAGTGATCAATGGAATAGTTACAGAGAAGATGATGTTAGACAAGCTGCATATGTGAAATAGTTGATTTTGAATGATATATGGTGAGATAAAGTAGATTACATTCTTTCTTTCATGGATCCATATATAGCATGATTAGAATATGTGACATCGATGCTTCCACTCTTCATTTGGTGTATGAAATGTGGGATTCTATAATAGAAAAGGTAAAGACAATCATCTACAAGCATGATAAAGTGCAAGCAAGGTGAAGTTTCTAGTTTCTATATTGTTCATGAAATACTCAACTATAGGTGGAGCAAAAGTTGTACTCTACTTCCCTGTTTAGCTCATTCTTTAAATCCAAGGTAATCTTTTTATGTTAGATTGTCAATGATGATATATGACTTAGTTTAGCTCATTCTCAATTGTAATATGAATAAAATATTTTTTTTTATTATTTTTAGGTATTACAGTGAAGCATGGCTTAGTGAAGTTCCAAATAGGGTTCCTCCTCATCAAGATGATGAAGTTTTTAGAGAGAGAAATAAGTGTTTAAAGAGATATTTTCTAAATGTTGAGGATAGAAAAAAAAAATTATGAGGAATTCTTTAAATTCTCATCTTCTGCAGGTGACTTTGGTTCATTTGATTCAATTGAGGATAGATGGGAATTAGATCCAAAAACTTGGTGGGTGATGCATGGATCCTCTACTCCTCTACTCCAAAAACTTGCCTTAAAGCTTCTTGTACAACCATGTTCTTCCTCATGTAGTAAGAGGAATTGGAGTACATTCTCCTTTATTCATTCTATGAAGAGAAACAAAATGGATCCAAAAAGGGTTGAAGATTTGGTTTTTGTGCACTCCAATCTCCGGCTTTTGTCTAGGAAAGAGAAAGGATATGAAAAATGAGAGACAAGATTGTGGGATATTAGTGAAGATGTACAAGATCCACTTGATGATACTATTGGAATTCTTGAAATGGCAGATTTGTCTCTTGATGAACTAGAATTAGAAGCAATGCTTTTTTTGGATGATGGCAATGGAGAAGAAAATGATACAATTAGATAGCAATTTAATAACTACTAACTATAAATGATCTTTTTTTGATAGGCTATTGTATAAAGCCAATGCATGTTTTGAGTTTTCTGATGATGCTTTTATAGTTTTATTGATCAAGTTTTTCAAGACTAATTATGATATATATGGGCATAAACTTTATTTTTTTGTTTATGATCACAGGTATTTTTGTTGTATATTATGATCATTATTATTATAGTTGTGAGTTAATGACAATTGACAAATGATCAAAGTATTAATATGGTATAAGTTTATATATATATATATATATATATTTACTAACGTATCCAAGACGTGTTGTGTTCTTAATTTTCAAATTTTTGTCTGTATCCTCGTATCCATGTCGTGTCATACTAATGTCGTATGTCGTATCTAGGCTTCATAGACTGTTACTAACTTAGCAACAGTGACAAAAATATTATGATAATTAGTACCTTCTTATTGTGTCCTTTTGCAACTATGCAAGTTTTGTAATGCTCAATTCACTATAAAAAAAAAGAACTTCCAAGATTGTCATGGATAAGGTCGTCATAAAAAGGGGGAAGGGGGACTTTCCTGACGGTTCAAAAACCGTCTTGAAATACATTTGTTCAAAATGAACCAATGTAAAAATGTGTTTTATTAAATATATAGCAAAAATCCTTAACATGTGCTTTATTAAATATATAGCAAAAATCCTTAACATTAGTCGAAGCCCTACACAACTGCATAAACCAATATTCCAATTCCACCCCAATACCCTTAATCCACCATACCAGCACAGACAAACATACGTAGCATACTAACGAGCGCACGTCAAACACACTGTCAAAAGTAACTAAGTTTCCCAATAAATTTTACAATATAAGCTTAACTCAAGTCATTTTTTCAAAGATACAATTCATCAAACACCTTGCATTCAATTCAAAATAAAGGGAATTTTGTGTGATTTTCAAAAAATTAAGCAAACAGAGCAACTTAAATCAATAAACGAAGAGATACAACTCAAGAATCTATGCTTATGGAGAAAATAATCACAGTTCCAAAAAAGATAGATCAAACTCATGCTCATGAAATTCCAAATAATACGAAATTTAAGGCAATCACCTAACATTTATTCAAAAAAATTCGGATTATTATCGCATTCCTAATTTTCCCAAATTCACGCACGTATCGTATTGAATCACAATCAATCCATTGCAATTGACCAAAATTCAGATTTTAATTCCCTAATCTAATCATTATCATACATTAAACAAGGAAATTCAAAATCAGAAAAAAGAAAAAAGGGTTTTCATGAACATAATTCAAAAATTGAGAATAGATGACTCATATTTACCCACAAGCACATGATCCTTAGGTTGCAAATGGATTTAGCCCTTATGAAGATCTTCATGGAAGCTCCAAATGGGTTGCATGAAAATGGAGAAGAAAGGGGAGAAAAGAAAAGAAAAGAAAGGAGAGAGAAGAGAGCACTTTTAATTCTCAAGGTGAAATTTCATAAAATGAAGTAGTGTGTCACCTTTTATAAAGAGGAAAAACTATATATATAATGGCCTAAAAACATGGGCCTCCAAAAGAGGACTAAAACCCACTCAATAAAATGCTATCTTAACTAATTAAAATTCCCAAAAGGTCCCTAATTACAAACTAAATCACGAAATTATACAAGTGCAGGACTGTAACATTAAATCCCTGATTTGATCCTTGAAACGTCCAAAATGGTCAATCCTTATGAGACACAAAATTGCAGCTCTCCTCCTTAGCTTTCAAATAAGACAAAAAAATCATCAAAATTAGAGACCTGTGTCAAACATTATGGGCTGCACAAGGGACAATGTCAAAAGTATTAATAAAACATAACAAATAGCAATATTAGACACTTGGACCCAAAACAACCAAATCTCATAAAACTCAAGTAAAAGGGTCAAAATGAGGTATAAAAACATGTCTAGATATGTCAAATGCAACTCTAGACTATGCTAAAATACACTCTATCACATACCAACATTCAAAATGTCCAATTCCAAGCAAGTTAACATTAAATTAAATAGAAACTAAAATGAAGTACCAAAAGGATAATAACTCAATTCCACTACTAGTGATAAACCGGATTTTATGAGTTATTACATTGGTTTTTGTCTCATTTTTAATTGTTTTCAACTAACTTTGTTGACAAAACTCATGAGATCTTTGTAATGAAATGACATCAGGCAAAAGGTGAAAAATTATGGAAATCCAACAAAAAGATGTCAAAAAGTGTTTGAAATTGAGTTTCATAGAAGAGCATGGTCGTGTTCTGACCATTTTGACCAGCACAGCCTTGCATAGACGGTGCTCAAATTCCTGCCCATGCTAAAAGCTTCACAAAGTTACCAACAATGTCACTTCCAAGCATGACCGTGCTCACTTTAGCACAGTTGTGCTACTCACAATGGTCATATTGAAGATTTAACTATTAGCCCCATTCATAACGGTCATTATAGCATGATTGTACTCCTTTCTCAGATTTTTATGTTATAAATAAGAACTTATTAAGTTGTAATGATCAATCTTTTACATTATGAAAAATAATTCTTCTGAGAAAGAATTAAGGCATTATGAGAGAAGTATCAATGAAATGAAGAACGTCAAGAAGATTTGGAGGTTTCTATTTGCAACATCTCTTTATCATTTCTTCTTTATGTCAAATTCCTTGTTTGTCTACTTGTGCCTATGACGGGCTAAACCTTTTTCTAGAGTTATTAAATAACTGCCTTTGATTAACCCCAATTGAATCTTAATTGAATGTCCTATTTTTATCCCATCAATTGTTTTGTTCCACTATTCTTAAATTATATTATAAATAATTACTCTAAATTCTAGTCTTTTATGCGTTTGTAGGCAACTTCATACAATTGATAGAACCCATTAACAAATGAATCCCTTACAAATAGCGAGATTGACCATACGTATCTTGGGGGGTTTCTAACACTAAGAATCACTTTTCAATTCATTGATAAAAAACTAAATTGTTTATTTATTGCATTTTGAATTAATTAGGAACACAACTAGTCCTTAGGATACAATACCAGGACTTAGTTCATTGTTACTACACATAGGCTATGTTTGCCGTTAAGTGAATACATTTTTCACATCAACCAGCAATTTAAAAAAGGAGAGACATACTTATGCAGGGAAGTTTTCTTCCAAGAACCTTTGTTAAACAAAAAAAATGACTTGGTAAGTTTTAACAATAGATCAAGAAACAACTAATAATTATCTAGCCACAAGCAGAGCATGCATATTATAAGGCAGCTAGCATATTAGCATAATATAACAACCTACTGTAACAAGCAGCTAGGCACAAGCAGAATATAACAACCTACTATAAGTTCATGTATGCAATTAACATATTATAAGGCAGCTAGAAAGTGAAACTTACCAAAATAAACTTTCTTCAGAGTCTCAAGTGCTTATGAAATTAGCTCTATCAATGATTGAAACAAATTTGAGACATAACTCTATTAATCTCTCAGATCCTAGAGGAGCAATCCCTGAAACAACTATCCCCTTTCCAGGACATTTAGCTATTGCATTAAGTTGTGGTTTTACTTTCATGACATTTTCCCCTGATGTGGCTACAAACTAGAAGATTTGAGAAAAAAATCAGAACAGAACACACTTATTTTATTTTTTTTATCAGCAATCAAATGAATTTTATAGAAGGTACCAAAGAGAAACAAGTTCCACGTTACAAAAAAAAAAAAAACCAGCCATTACATAACCAAAATGACAGGAGCCTCCGTTTTGAGTTCCAAATCAAAAGCATTACATTTAAAAGCATGCTTGTTATATACATGATTCTCCCTCTGACACACATAAAAGTGAACTGATTCCTAAATATTTTTCTTAACAAGTAACTGGTGATCAAAAGGCAATTACATTACCTTTCATAGCATCATTGGATGTAGGAGATAGGGGAGTAGAGATAGCATTGGAGTCAGCCATGATAACAAAGAAAATGAATGAAACGAATTCTAAAGGTTCACAACTGATACCATAATAAAATTAAGAGAGGTATATTATAATTACATGGAATCACTAATTGATATTTTAATCCTAATAATTACATTGATATGGTACTAATAATCCTAATAATATGCAATATTAACAGATTAATTCTAATAGTCCTGAAATTATATGATTTTGACACACCCAGTGAGACTTTCAGTCATTTAAAACTGAAGTTCCCTTCACCATCCTTCAAGTTTTAAAGATGAATTTGACTCCTACGAGAACGACTTCAAACAGGTAAGTGACACCTTCATAAATCCATGTTTGAGAATTAAATAAAGTGTGTCAACAAAATATTCTAGCATTTGTGATAGAATAAACATACAAATACAATCAACATCGAAGGAAAGCATGATAACAAAATTCAGAGTTCAGGTTCAAATTCTGGTTAAGCTTTTTTCCTTACCTATTTGTCTAGTTGATGAAGTTTTGAAACATTTTCTGTGTGGACTCCGAGCATAGCAGTTGATATAAATGAACCATTGTTCACGATCTGCAAAAGTTTTATCCCAATCAAATGTATTATTATTTACTTCAGCCAAATATAAGGATCATTATGATTAAAAGTTTAAATATGTTTTTAGTTCTTTAAATATATAGATTTTTTGTTTTAGTCCTTTAAATTAAAAGTTACTTTTTTTTAGTCTATGATAAATGTTATTTTCGATCATTTTGTCCAAAATTGATAAACAAGGTATGTAAGTTTTTGTTATTTGTGACGGTTTTGATTGTCAAAGTCGAATTATGATGATAAAAAATCGCTACAAATTGTAAAATATATATACCTCTTGAAAATTTAAACATACTAAAAAAATAAACTTTCATTTCAAGGACTAAAAAAAATAAACATTTAATTTGAGTGATTAAAAACATATTGAAATCATAATTAAATTATCAATATAGTAAGCACAGGGGAACATGGCATCTTAGAAATGTAAAATTGGTAATTTGGACCTTCGAAATGTATTTCACTTGCAATTTTGTCTCTGAATAAATTATTACATGATTTAGTTCTTAAATTATTTGAATTTATTCCATGTTACTCCCCCACCTGAGATACCAAAATGGGTAACACGAAATGAGTTTAAATAATGTAAGAAATGAAATGTAGCATAAGTTGTGAGAGAAATACATTTTTAGGAACAAAGGCAAGAAAAGAATGGTGAAACTTTTATCAAGAGTATACATGTTTCTCTGGTTGAATCTCGGTATTAAGATTCTAAACATTAGATGTTGTTGTCTTGAAAACACGTTGATAATCAACATTGATTGATGGTGTTGCCACAACCATTTGAGTGGAATCATTGACTCCTGAAAAAAGGAACTAAAGCACCAAGACTTGTTCTATAGAGTAACCTTATAAAGCTATCTCAGTCTTGAACTGTGATAGCTTTACTATAAATGGAACTACTATTAAAATTTGGTAGAAGTGGTGTGATACATCTATATTTCTTCTGTAGTAATGCAAAGAATTAAGTCATTTTTTATTTATCTTACCAAAAATAAAGGCTTTTTTGATTTTACTGAGCTCTTTGGTGACATCCATCATATTCATTCTTTCTTTTGGTGATTCCACTGAACAAGCAAGTCCAATCATAAATAGTGAAATTAAGCACTTTTCAACGATTAGAGTAAGATTATTATTATTTTTTTCTTCTACTGTTTCTTTTCCATAATTTGGTTAAAGTGATGGTTCCAAAATATGTAAAAGATTGTCAAGAAATGAATTTTTCACAAAGTCATGCAAATTTTGACCATCTTCAAAGATTTCATCTGTGGGTCTTCTTCTTGTAAGCATTTCCAACACAAGAATCCCAAAGCTATACATGTTGCCATTGATAGGCACCTCAAAACCCACTCCATATTCTATAAAATATATAGCAAAACTGTCAATACCTTGTAATTAGTAAAAATCATGTTTTAAAGATAGGAGAATTCAAATAAACACTAATTTTCAAATTCAGAACATACCAGGAGGAGCATAGCCGATAGTCCCATTTATTCCTATTGTACTTGTTTCCTCCAAAGTGGTACCAATAATGGTTGAGATAAGTTTTGATATGCCAAAATCACTCACATGAGCAATCATGTCATCATCAAGAAGGACATTGTTCGGCTTTAAATCACAATGTATGATTGATTGCTCACATTCATGATGAAGATAATGTAATGTAGAAGCAACATCAATCATGATATTTAATCTTTGATAAAGGTTCAATGTTCTTGTGTGCTCTGCATTCAATGTCATGGGATGCAACCATTGTTCCAAGCTTCCATTTTTCATGTACCAAAAAATTAGAGTTTTAAATTCTTGACCTTTGTAATTTGTGCTAGAACAGCATGTCAAAATTTGGACCAAATTACGATGTTTAATATTTCTAAGTGCATTGCATTCAACAATGAAACTCTTGTGAGCTCCTTTGTTTTGAAGCTTTAGGACCTTTATGGCAAACCCCTTGTCTTCTAACTCAAAAGTTTCTTTGTAGACAAAGTTAAAATTTTCAGACCCTATTAAGTTTGTAGTCGAGAACCCGTTGGTTGCATTGCGTAAGCTTTGGTATGAAACTTTAGCTAGATGGTCAACTTTTGTAGAATCCAAATGTCGTTTCTCACTCCTTTTCCTCATCCAAGATATAGTTACAATAAAAGACAATATAGGAAGAAAAGAAACCACACTAACTATCAATGCTATCCACTTGAACTTGTGGTGTTTTGCAAGTTTCTTACCTTTGACAGGGCATGGTGGTAGATGTAGTTCTGAAATACCTCTACAAAGCTTATTATTTCTCGTTAGTGCCATCGCACTTGCATTTTTAAAGACACCTTCAGTTGGTACCTCATCATCCAACATGTTAAAAGATACATTGAAATATTCCAAGAAAGAAATGTTCTGCAGAACATTAGGAATTAATCCAGACAAGTTGTTTCATGACAAGTCTAAACATCGAAGACTTTTGAGAGATTCCAAAGACGATGGTATGGTTCTTTGTAAAGAATTCCCTTGCAAAAAGAGGTACTCCAACATTAGGCATTTACTGATAGTTTCAGGAATATGACCAGACAAATGATTCTTAGACAAATCTAGCAAACCGATATGTTGAAGTTGGCCCACTTCTTTTGGTATACTACCACTTAAAAAGTTTTGTGACAAAGTCAATTTTGTTAGAGATGAAAGACTAAAAACCTCTAATGGTATGGATCCTCTAAGGTTGTTTTGTGGAAGGTTTAAGTATTGTAAATTTTGGCAATTCCTTGTACTTGGAGGAATAATTCCCTCCAACATATTTTCTTCCATGTCCAAATAATACATTTGACTAAGATTGCCTATGAAGGCTCCTATCTCTCCTGTCAGCTTGTTTCCACTTAAGCTTAAACGTTGCATCTTCTTAAACTTTCCAAAAGTTGTTGGAATAATCCCTCCAATGCGATTAACTTCCATCGCTAAGAGAGTCAAGCCAATCAGATTTCCTAATGTGACAGGGATTTCCCTTGATATTTGATTACCTCAAAGAGTCAGTTTACTAAGTTGGGTGGATAAATTGTCCAAGGAATTTGGCAAATGACCTCCAACATTATTGTCGGCTATATCTAACACGTCCAACTTAGTACAGTTTGTCAATGATTTTAAAAACTCCAAATCACTAGTTGAATTGTGACCTAGATTGTTATGAGCTAAACGTAAGGAATAAAGATTATGTAGCTTCCCCAAACTTGGAACTTGTCCCATGAAATGGTTTCATGAGATACTAAATACTAAAAGGTTAGATGCATTAGTGATGGAAGGTGGGATTGGACCTGAGATTTGATTGACACCAATTTGAAATAGTTGGAGATTGGGGAGGGTGTGGAACATGTTGGGTGGAAGAGAACCATTAAATTGATTTAATGGAGCTGAGAATTCAGTAAGAGATGACATATTATAAAGACAAGAAGGAAGTGTTTCAGTTAGTTTGTTGATAGCCATACCTATGAATGTCAAGCTTTTTAAATGACATATTTCTTGTGGAACATCTCCCTCTAAGTTGTTAGATTCCATTGTGAAAATAGTTAGGTATGAAAAATTCCTTATGAATGATGGTATTCCTCTAGTTAAGTTGTTCCCATAAAGGACAAAATGTTGAAGCTTCTAAAGTGAGCCAAGTTCGATTGATATTTTGCCAACCAAATTGTTACCATACAAGTGTAAATGTGTGAGATTAGTGCACCTCATCAAGTTTATAGGAATCTCTCCCACCAATGAGTTATTTCCAATTGAGAGTTGTTGCAATTGCGACATTCGTCCCAATTCTGGTGGGATTTTGTCGTAGAAACTGTTGTTTGCGAGGTTGAAGGTTATCATGTAAGAGAGATTGCCTACATAAGGAGATATGAATCCCTTCAACTTGTATTCTTGTAAGTTCAAGTTAGTAACTCTTTGGAGCATGTGATTCCATGCTAGTTACAAAAGTGGGTAGAAGTATTCCAAGAGAGTAAGACTCCATATGGGTCAATGGATATGGATTCTTTGAATTTGAGCAGTGCCAAATGATCAGTCTCATTTTCTAATGCAAACACGGTCATGTTTTGGGTAAACCATGTGAGTTTAGTGTAAAGAGGGAAAACAAGTAGACATATATAGACCAAAATGTAAATAACATAAGAGAAAAGGGCTTCATTTTGAGGATAAGGAATTAAGGCTAGTAGATGATGATATTTCTAAGTTCATATAGCTTTAAATAGAGTATGGTAAATGCATGTGATAAGACTTAAGTGAACAAGAGCATGTTAGGTCAAGTCAATAACCAATCGACAATTGTAGATCATGGGATCTCATTTAGGATAAATTTGTATATTTTTCTATTAAAAATTAAAAATTAAAAACTTGAGGTCTACTGTGGAAAGTGAGAGTTGTAATAAGTAAGAATATAACTAAGTTAGTCAAATTAATGAAAAAAGATCAAATTGGATTATTTTTAAGAATTTGAAAATCAAATTAAAACAGTTTAAAAAGTGATGATCAAATTGAACACTTAATTATAATTTGAGAATTAAAAGTATAATTAAACGTATCTTTTTAAACTAAAAATTCTCAGAGACATTTCTTCCAACATACCCTTGTTAACTTTTATTTTTGCTGACAGAGGTGGCTGGAGATATGATCCAACTAAACCCCATTTTCACGTTTGACTTCATATATATCGTCATGTGCCCAAAATTTCCAAAGCTAACACATCAAAGTTTGCTAGGCTATTTATTGGCTTGCATTTTCTTCACGTAGCTGCGA
This sequence comes from Amphicarpaea edgeworthii, assembly GCA_014843725.1. NCBI lineage: Eukaryota > Viridiplantae > Streptophyta > Magnoliopsida > Fabales > Fabaceae > Amphicarpaea > Amphicarpaea edgeworthii. The sequence continues at coordinate 13,413,621 of CM026324.1, forward strand.
CGTGCCTACCATTTCTCTACGCGCTTTGAATTTGGAGAACCAATTAATTTGTTTACTTCCAAGTTCTAAGTTCCAACTTGGAAATTGGCAAATTTCAAACGGAAAGAATTTTCTCCAAGAGGCACTACTTTAAAAACAAAGAAACTTTGACACATTATTTATGGGATAAATAGAGAATTTAGTTATTGAAAAAATAATATACAAGAAAATTCGTCACTTGGTAATTCACAAGACTAATTTGTTAACAAAATATTGATGGACTAATTTATCACAAGATTTTTTATGGACTTTTTTGTCACAAAAATTTCGATGGACTTATTTATCATTTTGAAAATTGATTTTTTTTATTAAACTATTGGTGTAGGGTTGATTATACTTTGATCCGTAAACTATATTCACAATAAGTATATCATATAAGTACTATAATTACGTTAAGTAATTTTGTTTAATAACTTATTTGTTTTTCAAATATCAATCTTGTTGCATCTTATCATAAAAATTATATAAACAACTAATAAAAATTATAATTGATCGATATAATAAAAAAAATGAATAAATTATTATATGACAACAGCTATAGTTACAAGAAGAATTTCATTATCTATCCCGTACCGAAGAACTTAATAGCTTACTTATTTTTAACATCATGTCATAACTATGTTGTTACACAAAAGTTTTAATTTAAAAGGTTTTGTTATTTTCTAGCCATGCACGCTAACTGTCGTTACTATATTATTTTTTCAAAATCATTTGAAAAAGTTATATAGAGCCAAACACGTATTAATTTATAAAGTTTATTTATAGTTGGTATATTTTGGTGATACTCCCTTAGGTTCTACTTATAAATATCCAAAGTAATGTTTGTTCGTTTTTATAAGACTCAATTTATAATATGTATCTCGCATTACTTATTTTTAGATTAGGTTAGATTAAACTACCCTAATTAAAAGATGTTGTATTGATAAACGTTTAGGAGAGAAAAACATTAATTACAATGGTAGTTTTAAAAATTTGGAACATATTTATTGATTTGAACTAAATTCAAAGTTTTTAGGACAAATAAGGCCGGATGAGAGAGTATTATAATAAGAGTTAAAGATGTTTTTAATCGTCTTTGACTTTAGTAAAAAAAAGTCACAAATTAAAAAATAAGTATTCTTTATTTGACACAAATAAAAATATACGTGAAAATGACTAAAAAAAACATTTTAAAAATTTAAATTAAGACTAAAATAACGACTTTTATTATCCTTGATCGACCAATTCCACCTACTACTCTTTTAAATACACTTTATTTTGTATTTTTGATAAAGTTATAGAAATAATTACAAAAGATAATTATTTTAAAAAAAAGTAATTAATAAATATATGTGAATGTTTTGTGTAAATTTTAATAAAAAAAATTCTATTGGAAATGAGATTCGTTACACCATAATCATGTAAGAATAATTGTGAAAGTAAGAAAATAATCAATAAAAATAAAGGATGCAATTATAATTATTTTGGTCGTAGTAAATTTTTATTTTATTCCATTATGGTTTATTAGAATAATAATATTTTAATGCGGTTTCAAAAAGTGGGATCTTGAAAACTTTTGGTCAATTAGAAAAATTCTGTGAAACATTCTAAATTTTGTTATTCGTCATAAATGAAAAATTAAAAATTAGTAAGTCATACATATACGGATTTATAATTAGTAATTTGATTAAATTGAATTACATTTTGTTACCTTCCTATTAATTGTTTTTCAAACAATAGTATCTACTCCTTTGATTCTTGCGTACATGGCACTAAATTTCAAAGAATGTTGGACCTCATGGGATACATTAGTGCAAAAAAAAATTTATAGAAGAAAAAAATATTAAAAAAATGAAATTAATTTTTCTCCTATATCTTCTACAAATTAACTACTAAAAAAGATAGTTTTAATTTTAAAAAAATTAAATTTACTTTTTCTTCATATTTTTTTGTATAAGTTATTCTAGAGATATTGTCCAAATAAACCCTTTTAACATTTATTTTTGTCCACAGAGATGGTTGGAGATATGATCCAACTAAATCCCATCTTCACGTTTGACTTCATCATATTATGTGCCCAAAATTTCCAAAGCCAACACATCATATTGGCTTGCATTTTCTTCACGTAGCTGCCACCGTGCCTCCCATTTCTTTACACTCTTTGAATTTGGAGGCCCAATTAATTTGTTTACAAGAGGCACTACTTTGAAAACAAAGAAACTTTGACTTTGGCACATTATTTCTACATGGGTGATGGGTCAATTAATAAGAATAGATACTTATCTTTATCTTTATATATATTGGTTTGAGATAATTTAATAAATATAATTTTTTTTTGTCTGAATGAAAGATATTTATGTAATTAACTTGCATCTATTTTTTCAAGCACATTGTTTGCTTCATTCCATGGAATTAATGTTGGAAAAAAGAATAGTTTGTAATAAATAAATGAAGAGATTTTTTTATCAGTAAATGAAGAGATAACCAATATATATATATATATATATATATATATATATATATTGGTTAATAATTTATTTTTTAAAATGAATACATATAATTAATCATGAATCAATTAGTAAAAATATATAACAAAAAGTCTATACTTTTATCATTGGCATTTTAATTTTAAACACATCATACGTCAGTTACACTAATTTAAATTAAAGTATTTTAATATCAATTAAATACTGCTAAAATATAAGAATAACCCCTTAACTTGTTTTTTTTTTTTTTCTAAATTTTTCTCCTAACTTATAAAAGTTATAAAATAGTTCCTTAACTTATCTTTACATTCATAAATTGGACAAAAAAATGAACATAAAAATGTAAAAATACATGAAAAATGAGTTCCATAAGCAACCGAAAAATTAAAAAAAATATATAATGTTACATTCTTTTTTATTAACCATTATACTCACTTTTCAAGTGATTTTTATTATATTTATTGCATTTTTTTTTATAAAATATTAATCAATTCTTATAATTTTTATGTAAGTGAATTTAATGAGACAATTTTTATATCTTAATATTAATAAAAAAATATATATTCAAAATGTGCTCAAAAATTGAAAATGATAAATTTTCCAAACTGACCAATTTATTATGAATTAAATAAGTTAGGTAACCAATTTAGAACAAAAAATAAATAAATTAAGGGACCATTAGTATATTTTATCTATTAAATATCACAATGATCTTAATTTTTAAAAAAATGAAAATCAATAAAAAAAAACATATATTAAAATACTTTTCATTTATCAAATTTAAGTTATAGGAAGTATCATACTTTTTTTAACAATTAATATAGTGTTGTGTAAACATAATTTATATATTATACAATTTAGAGAAAAAATAAATTTATGATTCTTATTCAATTTTTTTTTTCTAATTGAATTTATCTTTATTATAAATTCAAATTATCAATAGATTAACTTTATCTTTATAATTGTTTCGATAAGAAAAACAATTATCTTTTGATTAAGTTGATATTAAAAAACAAATAAATTGATATAAATAAAATTATATTAGACACGTAAGGAAAGTTGAAGTAAAAAAAACAATCGAATTCGGTTCAATACAATATGAATCGGATTCATTTTAAACAAATTAATTGATTAATTGATAGGGGAAGAGATTAAATGTATACAACAAATTGAAGTGTACATAGTCATAGACTTATAGGCAACCGAATTTGCGAGTAGCAAATACTCCAAAGGAAAACAAATATTGATTAATAGATGACCGTGACCAAAAGAAAGACTGTCTAATCCCCTCATCTATGCATGCTTGATTCTTCACAAATATAGAGCAAATGCCAACCCCCTATTTAATTGAAAGTTAAGTTAGTTGTTACTTGTTAATTTGTTAACTTTTTTATTTTGTCATTTTGAACATAATAGTGTCGTGTGATTCAAGTAATTGAACTAATCTAATGAGTTAAGACTTGATTGTTGTTGTTATCGTCGTTGTTTTGAGTAGAATATTATTTTTCATCAAATATGAAATCATGAAAGGAGATAGTTGAGTTGAATTCCTTCCATAATGACCAATCAACAGCTACCATCATAATATTCAATTTTTTCCAAACCCTACTTTTTCTCTTCCCAAATTCTTTGATGGGGGCATTTGCCTCATTGAGCATGCTATATCCACCAATGCATTTGATAGGATTGTGTAACAGTGTTCTCTGGTGAAGTGAGGGCCATGACATTTGCCATAGTTAGAAACACATGTAAGTGATACCTCCAAAATCCATGTCTGAAAAATAAACAAAGTGTATCAGTAAAATATTTAGGATATATTTGAGTATACTATTTTAGAAGGACTTTTATGAAAAAAAAAAGAAAAAGAAATTAATTAACATTTCTAAAAGTTAAAATTAATTTTTTCAATAATTAATTTATAAAAAAATTAATTTCATTTTTTCTTCGACTAAAAATCATTCTACCAAGTATATCCAAACCAACTCTTATCATTTATGATAGAATAAGAACACAAGCAGCATCTAAGGAAATCATAATAATAGAAATAAGAGTTCAGGCTCAAATTCTGGTTAAGCTTTTCCCTTACCTATTGTTTGGTTGACGATGTTCGGCGTAGCGACGGAACAATGCTTCCTGAGGCACCAGTTTTGTTTCCAAATCCATGACCCAGATTTGAGGTTCCAATTGGCCTTATTGGTTTTGAGATGTTTTCTGTGGGGACTGTGGGGACTCTGAGCATAGCAGTTATCATAAATGAACCATTATTCACGTTCTGCAAAAGTTTTGTCCCAAACAAATGTATTATTACCTCAGTCAAATATAAGGATCATTATGATTAAATTAACCATATAGAAAGCAGAGAGGAACATGACATCTTAGAAATTTAAAATGGTAATTTGGTCCTTGGAAATGCATCTCACTCTCAATTTAGTCCTTAAATAAAAGTTTAAATAAATTTTTATTCCTAAAAAATATTTTTTTAGTTTAAGTAGTTGAATTTTATTTTTTTTTGAGTTTTTATGAGTCCCTAAATTTTTTTAAATTTTAATTTGAGTCTTTACCGATGACGTGACATCATCTTAATCGTTGATTTAATTTTTTAGTGAATAGTTAAGATGATGTCATATCATCGATAGAGACTAAAAGCAAAATTAAAAAAATATTAAAGACTCATAATAATGCAAAAATAAAATAAAATTAGGAACTCAAACTAAAAAAATAATATTTTTTAAGGGATTTAAAATTTAATTAAGCCTTAAATAAATTATGTGGATGATTTAGTTCTTTTAAGTTATTCAAATATGTTCCATGTTACACTCATATGAAACATGACTAATGATTTGTCTGGGTAAGTTTATTTCTAAAAGTAGTTCTATGAGAATAAAGTAACCAGACAAAATAAAATGAATTTTTTTAAAAGATAAAATTAGCTTTTATATTAATTAATTTTTAAAAATTCTCTCATTTTTTTAAGAAATTACATGAAAAAACATCTACAAATTAATTAAGACACAAGCTAAAATATAAGTTTACCCAAACAACCCAATGTTGAGAGTGAAATATATTTCCATGAACCAAACTATAAGTTAACTTCTATAAATTATGAAGAAGGGATAGATGCAAGAAAACAATGATGAAATTTTCTTGAGGAGTATACATGTTTCTGTGTTGGAATCTTGGCATTAAAGTTGTGAACATTCGATGCCGTTGTCTTAAAAACACGTTGATGATCAACATTGATTGATGGTATTGTTGCCACAGCAATTTGAGTAGAATCATTGGCTCCTAAAAAAAAAGGAACTAATTGGCATCAGGATTTTGTTCTATAGAAGAACATTCCTTTACAATAGAGTAACCTTGTAAATCTATCTCAGCCTAGAATCATTAATGGTTTGTTATAATAAGTTTTTTCATAAATATTTCTGGTCACCGAAAATAAGTCTAAAACATATTAAACGAACTTCTCTATAAATTAAAATTAACTTTTGGGTTAGTTAATTTATAGAACTCATTTAACTTTTCTAAAAAATAAAAAGTGTTTTCAAATTTATTAATATGAAAGTTAATTTCAACTTATGAAAAAGTTTATTTATTTATTTTTTCTTACTTTTTTCCGGTAGAAATATTTCCGGTGAAGTTTATTCAATTAGAGACTCTAGCCATGTTCTAATTTCTTAGTATAGCAATTATATTTTTCTGATTTTGACAGAAAATGTGCATAAAAAATAATCCACACAAAGTATTCAGCTGCAAATATTTTGTTTTCTTTTCCTTTTTGGTAAATTGGCATTAAAATATATCACCTCAAATTTCCAACTCATTCTGCTGTGAACTACTAGCCTCACCATGTAAGCCACATACTTAATACAAAACACTAGTTTTCTTGTGAAAACTTCACAGTTATAAGAATTGATTCTTCAAATACAAGATACAAGACTGGAATTATACCTTTATAATTATCCTCATCCACTGGTTCAAAACTGGTAGGCACAGCTATTGGAGCCTGCAATTCCAAAATAGTCAAGTGAGATCTCAATCAAATCCGTACATATTCAATACATAAACCGCCAGAAAAGCCACATAACATCTCACATACTGGTTACAATTCTGTTTTCAATTTTTATTTTCTGTTTTCACTTTTTAATTACAAAACTGTCATTTTTGTTCTGTTTTTTAAGATTTGTACAGGAAATACGAAAACAACTTTTTATTGTTTCTGTCCAATCCTTAGAAAACAAAAAATAGATGACAATTTTGTAATTGAAAAATGAAAAAAGAAAACAGAATTATAACCAAACACCACGTAAATTTTACAGAGATTTTGAAAGTTATGAGAAAGAAAATAAAAGTAATATGTCACCACAATGGAGAAAGAAGGTTAGAGAAGCTTTAATGAAAACTCAACAAAAAGATGGAAGAAAGAAAGTGAGTGGATGCATATAGAAGCAATTCATTCACAAATGCTACTCCTAAAACTAGCCAAGGAACTACTAACAGTTGGTTGGCTTTGTGTCTTTTCTTGTTGCATCTGTTGATATTTCAGAATGGTCCAGTCAAATAAATAGTCAGAATCATATCCTGCAAAACAAGATTTTATAACATTAGCAGAGAAGATAAATATAACACATATGAAACCACCAGCTATATACAATAAATGAAGTCTAGAAACTCAAGCAATGCATGATACTTTTAAAATGATTTATTCCCAAATACTAACAAACAATAAAGATGAACAATAGTAAATAACTGAAAGCCTATTTTGGATAAATTTCTTTAAGAAAAAAGGAATGAGATTCCTCACAAGCTCAAATTAACACATGCACAAATTAATTTATAGAAACTCTCTTAACTTTTCTATAAATTGATATTTAACTTATGCCTAGTTTCATTCTTCTTTTTTTTTTTCTCATAGAAATACCTCTAAATAAGTTTATCCAAACAAATCCTTAATGTCAAGAAAGAGATACTTGGCAAAAAAAAAAAAAAAATCTAGCGACGTCCAAAGGGCAAACAGTTAAATATGGAACTTCTATACATCTTAGGGGTATTATTTTCTTATTTGGATAATTTTCTTCCGAAACACATCTAAAATAAAAAAGAAAAAAAAAGCTCTTTCATAAGTTAAAATAGTTTATACATCAGTTAATTTGTTAAAGCTCTTTCATCCTATTATATAAAAGAGCTTTTACATATTAACTAACTTAGAATATAATTTTAACTTATAGAAAATTTTATGAAACAAATTCAATTACCTGCACGAGTGAACAAATTACGAAACAGGCGCTTCAAAAGTCCATAATCTGGCCGTTGATCAAATGTCAAAGATCGGCAATAATGAAAGTAGGAAGCAAACTCCACAGGATATGATCTGCAAAGTGTCTAAAAACCAGAAATGTGTTGTCAGTATACTTTTATGCAAAACAAAAATTTCAATAGGTTCAAGTCTTCAAACCTAAGTTGTAGTTTTGCATTATTCTAATTCTAACGAGTTTAATATTAATGTACTAAAATAGTTTTAAATATGCTAGCAGTTTATATGACTTTTATTTATAATTGAACTATTTTTCTAATCTCTATTATAATTATCATTTCCCACTTCTTTGCTTCACACACACTTTTGCCTTGCTTCCTACTCAACCCAAATAAATAAACTACAAGAAAAAAAAAAAAGTGGTGATGGGAAAGGAAAATAATTGATGAACACACCTCAATTGGGGTTGTTAACTTCTTTTTGCAAATTTTGTCATATTTTTGCCTTTTGTTGACAGCTTGAAGACCCTGCCAAGGAAGGCTAAAAAATGCAAGAACCAAGTAGTCAAGCCTTATATAGCTGGAAAACCTTATGATAACAAGATGCGTATTAAAATTATAAATAAGTATTTGGCATACTTCTTCGTAAACACTCCTAGGAGGAGAAAGTAAGAAAAAAAAAAAAGAATTTTTCCATAAATTGAAACTATCTTTTACCTTAATTAATTTGTAAATGAAGTTTTTTCATATTTTACAGAAGTTATAGGCTTAAATAAGTTTTTATCCCTAAAAAATATCAATTTTTTAGTTTGAGTCTATGAAATTATTATGAGTTTATGATAATTTTTTATTTTTATTTCGAGTCTCTATTTATGACGTAACACCATTTCAACCGATAATTAAGTGATAATATGACATCATTTCAACAAATATCAACAGTTGAAATAATGTTAAAAAATAAAAATTTATTTGAACCCAATGCAAATAAAATTTAGGAACTCGGACTAAAAGATGAATATTTTGTAGAGACCCAAAACTTATTTAAATGAAAGTTATATGAAAAAGTTTTTATAAATTAGCTAATGCATAACTTAATTTAAAGTTATGAAGAAACTCATTTCATTTTTTTCTTCTTACTTTCTCCTCCTAGAAATGTTTATTGGCAACTTTTCCCAAACGGACCCTAAGCAGGATGAGACATACCTTCCTCTTAAGAAGTACATTAAAACATAGCCAAGAGACTCCAAATCATCTCGACGACTTTGCTCTGAAGAAATAACATCAAAATTGAAGAAAAATGATAGGTTACAAATACAATCTACAGAGGAAAAAGAAGGCAAAATTCTTTGTATTTACCAACTCCTGAATGAGCATTGTAACTTGCATAACGTGCAGTTCCTGTTAAGCCTTTGTTTTCTCTGGATTGGTGTGTCAAGGTAAAAACAAACATTCAGCAACAATAACCTGGCTAGTTACATTTAAACTGGTAGAGCACAAGTAACACTGAGAATAAATCAATGAAAAAATCTAGAAATAAAAAATTGTTTGGAATTTCATAGACTGGGTGCAATTATGGAATATTTTATTATAGAAAGTAGATATAAAAATAACTTTTAGGTTACTCATAAATATCAAATTTTTGAATTGGGTTCTTCATAAATTTTTCTTTGATTTAATTTATGATATAATACAATAATTTTGTTTTAGATCTCTATGGTAAGTTAAATGATAATATGACATAATTTCAATAAATTTTTTCAATATATATCAACCATTGATATATGTCACGTAATTGTTTAACTAATAGTAAAAATCCGAAAAAAAAAATTTCTAAGATTCAAAATAATAAAAAAAATTATCAAGGATTTAGAACAAAATTTGAGTATTTATCGTAAAGTAACAGCCTGAAAAGTATATTGTACCATGGAAAAGTAGTGAATGACTAGAAAACCTCAAAATACACATATTCATAACAAGAAGAGATTAGATAAAAATAATAAAACCAGACAGAAAAAACTTGTACCTGTAAGGGATATGCTTATTTGTGAAAGGGTCCCTATATGCTTTTGCTAGTCCAAAATCAATCATATAAACCTGTAAAAAGTGTAACAGATTGCAGCAATTATATATATTAAAAACTTCAAGCATAAAGGAATTACCACATAAAAAAATTATCCACATAAGTTAGTTATTAAAGAGAATAAAATATGAATACTATAATGAAGCTACCTGATTTGCTTTCTTTCCAAGGCCCATAAGGAAGTTATCTGGTTTGATATCTCTATGCAGAAACCCTTTGGAGTGCAAATACTCTATCCTTGTAAGCTGTATACAATTAAACAAAAACAGATTTAGGGTGTGTTTAATTTCTACTTTGAAAACCATTTCTAGTTTTCAAAATGTAACAACAGAGTTTGAAATAGAGAGAGAGGTTGAACAAGATGAAAAAACATATCCCAATTGTTTCTATTTTTGGTTTTTGAAATACTTGTTTTGGAAACCATTTTCAAAACTTAATATTTTGGATGATAAATTAATTGCTAGGTAGTGTGGAATTGTTGTAGAAAACAATTTTTAAAACCAAAAGGGGAGAAGGGAATCAAAATGCCCTTAATTTTCTAGTCATGACTCATGAGTTTAGAAACTTTCATCCATGAGAAGCTTTATGCACAAAGAGGCCAAGAGACAAAACTGATACAATAGCTTACACAGAATAGGATCACGTTAAAGGTCTGTTTGAATAAACTTTTTCAGAAGTGTTTCTAGAAGAAGAAAAAATAAAATGAACTTTTTCATTAACTAATTTATAAAAGTCTCACATATTTTAAAGAAGTTACATAACTATTGGAAAAATCAATTTTAACTTATGGAAAGACTCATTCATTTTTTCTTCATATTTTCTTTTCCTAAAAGTGCTTCTAAAGAAACTTACCCAAACATGTCCCTAATTGCAAAGCAGAGAAAAGGCTGACTTCATAAAAAAAAACCAACAACTAAGAAACCAGGTCTTAAAATGAATAAGTGATTACCATCTGATCAGCCAACATCAAAACTGTTTTGAGTGAAAACTTGTTCCCACAGAAGAAAAAGAGGTCTTCAAGACTCGGTCCCAGAAGTTCGATAACAAGAACATTGTTGTCTCCATCAGTGCCACACCATTTCATTCTTGGAATACCACCTTGAATTATTAATCCATAACTATGTGGAATCAGAATCTATTAACAAAATACAATGGAAACTGTTGCAAGAGCATTTGGATATTTGTGTTTGCGTTGTGCTTCTGTTAATTACTTACTTCCTCCTTGAAGAGTGCTGTATAACTTGGCCTCATATAGTAGCTGTGGCTGATTGGTTCTCTTGTTCTCCTATAAAACAAGAAATATTTCTCTTACAAATCACTACTGGATCATGTCTATAGTTCTCATATATCAGAATTCACATCTATAAAAAAAAAAAAAAAAAGAGAGAGAGAAGAGTGTGAGAGAGTATTATTAACATTCCTATGAAAAGATACTTTCTTTGAACTCATATATAAGGAATTTTAAGATTACTCTCTCAAATGACTTTATTTTGAAGTTGAAATGAATTGAAAATCATCCATTTTAGTGAATTTACCTCACATTTAATGACTCTTTTATCTTATTAGATATGGAGTCCAACAATTTCAACCAATCACAAACAGAATATATGAAAAAGAGTACATGAGATAATTATCTTAGAACATCTTTAACGGTGAAACATAATTTGGGTTCTTATAATTTTTAAATGTATTTATTTTGATACATGAATTTAAAGAACTCTGAAAAATATTTGTTTGTGTTTTTTTTTATGTAAAACATTAAAAAATATTTTCATTTTTGTATAAGGTTTGTTTTTAGAAGTTTTTCCACAAGAACAGTTCTTATAGTTAGAGTATCTTGGTTATACTCTAGTGAGGATTCTCTAATGGGGTTCTTTTAAGAACTCTCCAAAACACATAAAAATCACTGTTAAAAATTTCAATAAAGATGGTTTTAGCATTCCTCTTTGTATATAAACAAAAAAAATAGTCTTATATGTTAATCACATCTAACTAATTTTGCCCCGCTATAAACCTAAAACATCCTACATTTAATTACAGTTATATTTTTGTTTGACTATTTCTTTAGTTATATTTTTTCCTTTTAAGAAAAAAGTCTAATAAAGGACATTTTAAAAATAAACTTACTTTTTTATTCACAATTAGTAAAATTAAATAAATCAACTAATTTTCTTAATTAGTATAAAAATAATTATTTTTAATTATATATAAGTTCAAATGGAGTAAAGTGAAACTCTAAAAAAACTGGGAGTGTAAATACAACAAACACAACTCTTTTTCAATACTTTTGAAATCCAAGAGGGTCAAAATCAGGAATAAAATTTACATATTTAATTGGACTCGTGAATTTCACCAAGTGTTAAAAAGAGGAAATCTATATTTTACTTTTATTATGAGTTAAAGATGCTTTTTTATCACATCAAATATCATAAATTTTGATTTTAATTCCTATACAAGTTGTATTTAATTTTAGTTTTTATATATACCAGAAAGTGTAAATCTTCTAAAAAAAAAATAGCATGAAAGTATAAAAGATTGTGACATAAATATTTTTAGTGAAAAACATACAAGAAAAAGGATGAGGTAAAACTCTATTTTACACTGTTAGTCAATCACAATTCTTAAATTATGATAAGTCAATTTATTTTTATAAAATTATTTTAAAAATTATTAAAATGATAAATTATAATTAATCAATAGTATAAAATATTTTATTGTTATGTACAAACATTAAACTCAAAAATATAAAGAAATTCAAGAATTAAAATAATTCAAATTCCGGTTACACACCATCTTGATGGCCACAATTTCAGAAGTCTCGATATGTGCCCCTGGAAATGGCAACAAAACCATATACACGTCAATAAACTAATCAATTTAGTCCACCAAATCGGTATATATAGGCTATCACATAAATTTTCTATAAAATTGAGAAAAATTGTAAATAATAATAATGTACTCTTAAACTATCACAAACCTGACTTTTAAAATAATTATATAAAAATAAATTGATTTATCATAAATAAAAAATTGTCATCTAACTGTATAAATTACACTGATATGCATTATCTTTATTTTTTTTTAAAAAAAAACATGACTATTAAATCTTGATGCTCTTGGTAATGAATGAACATCTTAGTTAGTAAATTAGTTTTTGAATACATCATTAAACTCTAATCTTTAGTTAATAAATTAGTTTTTGAAAAACTATTTTAATCATCATATTAACAATCTAAGTATTCCTAACCCTCTCTAAAAAAATGTTACTAATCCTGATGATTCCTGAAATCCAACTCGCCCATATTTTTAATAAAACAAAAATCTAAAAATTAATCCTTTAAAATTTTAATTTTCTAGTAATTTGACTCTCATCAATAAAAAAAAAAAAAAAAGTAATTTGACCTCAAGGCCTCAACAATCTAAAATTTTAGAGTTGTGACAAGTGAGAAGATAAAAATTATTTTAGGAAGTAATTATTGACTATTTTTTTCTTTTAAAAAGGTACAATGATTATTTACTCTAGTAATAATAATAATAAAAAGAAAAGTTTCCGACCAATGTGAATTTCACCGAATGATCCGCTCCCAATTTTTTTACCGATTTTAAACTTTCCTCCAAGGACCCTCTCCATTGAACCCGAACCAACGAAACGACAGAGCAAACACTCGCAACGGCAAGAGCAATATACGACTTTCTGATAAACAAAACGACGAAGCTTCGCAGAGAGAGGGAAAGCAAAAAAACGAGTTTTTTGCTGTCAGAGGTTGGTCTGCATCGGTTCGGAATATATGAAGAAAATAAAGAGAGGGAGCGACATGGGAATAGATTACAGGCTGGGGTATTTTGGGAATTACGATTTTTTTGTATTTTAAAAGTTTGTTGATGACGTGGACGTGAACGTGGCCGTTTCCAGCCAGGTAGCGTGCATGCGTTGTATTGCTTTTTAATTTCCTTGTCCTTAAAATCAGCCGCACTTCACCTTGTCCAAAGAACACAATTTTTACGATATTTTTATGTTTTTTATTAATATTTTTTCACTATTTTACAAACAATATTTTAAAAATTTTATCGGTTAGTGAATCGGTGCATCTACTTATTCAAATTTAAGTGATTCAACGGTTGAATCAGTTTTAATAAAATAATATTTTTTAATTTTTTAATATAATATATTAAATAATATTAAATAAAAAATAACATGATAGGTATATATTTATAATATTAAAAGTTAAATTTTACTTAAAAGTGTTATAAGTCTTATATCAAATCAAACTTAATACATTGTAATATGTAATTTTAATAATACAAAATAAAATCGTATATTTTTATTTTTAAAATAAAAAAAAAATTAAATTGCAAATCGTGGTAACTGGTCAAACCATCAATTTTATCAATTTTTGGTCAGTTCTACCTAGGAGTGACAAAATGGGTTGTGGCCCACAAGTCAGCCGGCCAACCCGTCAAAAAATGGTGAGGAGGGAGAATGTTCCTTAATCGTCAACTCGCCTAATTCATTCCACCTAACCTGTTAATTCGTGCAAGCTAACCCGCTTAACCCCTAAAATTCTTTTTTAGTATATTATGTTTATAATTATTTAATTAAGAGTGTCAATAAATAATAAACAAATCATCATGAAGGAGTTGAAGTGATGCATGAATGATGAACCAAATAATAACATGGTAAAAAAATTGTATAAAGAAATAAACATATTAATATTTTTTATTGTAAAAAGAAAAAGTAATTAATTAAAATAAAACGAAAGCCAAAAAGCGACATAGTTCTTTAACAAACAAATTACTTTGTATTTATTATTTAATTTTTCTTGTTGTTATAATAATTCAAAATTAAATAATTAAGAATAAAAAATATGTAGATATAAATATTTTTTTATATAAAAAAAAGAAAGACTTGAAGTTGGTGGGCCAACCAGCCAACCCACCAACTATAACACCCATAAAATTATAACCTTTTGCTAATTGTAGAGGGGGGTGTATTTAGTAATTTTTTTTCGTCTTTATGCGTAATTAACATTTAATGTTCGTGGAGGATGATAATTACAATTCTAATGTTAATTGTATGTTTTATTTGTGTTTTTGCTTATTAAATTTGATTTCGATTTTGGTCGGACCGTTTTTTGCGATTTTCGCAAAAATGGCCCGTAGTGTACTTTTTATCATTTTTTTCATTTGGAAATGGTATTTTAATGATTTTAAAGCGTATAAAATTTAATTAGAATGATTTTCAAGTGAAAAATTAGTTTCGAGAATGTTTGGAACATAGATGATGAAAAAATGCGAAAAAAAAGCTTGACCTGAGCCCAAAAACCTAACCCTAAAGCTAATGGGCCTTGTGGCCCAAACTATTTTTCCTAAGGGAGCTGTGCACGAAATTGAAGGACTGCCAACCCTAGCTGCCCAGCTGCACCTCTATAGTATGAGTTTTTGCTTTAAGTGGGAAGGGAGAGAAGGTAGATCATTTTGTCTAAAAAGTTTTTTCCTCTTTCATTCTTGTTCATGAATGCTCTCACTTCTTTCTAAAAATCTCTGTCCTTCTCTCTAATTTTCTGAGTTCATTAGCCTTAATCCACCGTTTAAATTTTAGTATGTAATAGAGGAGAATACAAGCTTCAATCTAAGCTCCATTTTGTGCATTTTAAGACTCTAGAAATTAAGGTATGGAGGAGTTATTCCATTCCCCACCTTAAACCATGCTTTCTTGTTGATTTTCACTATTGCATTGAGCTTATTGAACTGATTTGGTGATGAAATTACTTTGAAATATTTGCTTTGGATGAAAAATGGTCATTTAGGTATTTAGGGCTGAAACTGCGTTTTCATTTTTTTTGAATTTTTTTTGTTCTATGTCATAGTGTTGAGAGACCATCTAGGTAATCTAGGATATCTCTGAATGCTATGGAAAAATTTTCAGAATTTTTGGAGTTGAGGAACTGTTTTTAAAAGGTAAATATTTAATTTAGAAAATAGTTGAGTTTAAGGCTGTTTTGTCCTTAGAAATTAGTTAAAGACACTTTTGAAGAAATATGGAGACACCATGTTGTTTCATAAATTATTGGCAATGTTCATGATTTTATTTGGAATTTTAGAAAGCCTCTAGGTATTTTTCCAAGAATTAATTAGTAAAACTGAGTATAGTCACTCAGTATGGTTTTTAAATGTTTAAAATTATATTTTGTACATTTTAAATTCTGATAAATTTAAAATAAGTACCACTAGTGATTTATGGTATGTGATATTTTTTCTTGAATTTTCTTGAAGGATTTAATAATTATAAATGATTATGTTTTCTGAATCATGTTGCTGAGTGCTAAGGACTATTTAATCATGTTTTCTAAATACTTTTTAAATTAAATAAAATATTTATACTTATAATTTTCAACTGAAAAATTTATGAGTATAAATAAGGGTTATGGAGAGTATTTGTGCCAAATTTCATGATATTATGAGTTTTGTAAGTATGTCAAATAATTCTTGTGCTAGTAGTTTCCGCTTGAATTGCTTGATGAATATGACATGAATTGTTGGAAATGCAAGTAGGAGGGAATGTTCTACCTTAGAAGGAGAATACCTCTGGTTATTGTGTATTATGTGATGTTGATATGTGATTAAATATTCCTTGTGAATCATGCATTTTTATAACTAGCATCTGAGACCTGGGGAGTGTGAACCTGGGCACCAACTGCTAGGGTTGGTTGTATTTGTGTGATTGGTTGATTAGTTGATAGGATTGTGTGATTGATTGTTTGTTTTGGAAAAGTAAGGATGGTGAGTCCTTGTGGGAGAAAATGGACTCCTATGGAGTGCATTTGTGAAATTAAGACGTAGTCTTAATTAATAAATGAGTTCATTAAAAAATTAATGAATAAATTAATCCTAAGAGTGAGAATTTAATAACAAGTTAATGTAATGAGATATAAGTAAATAAATCATTGGACTTAGCTTAAAAGTAGGAACCTTGTAATGAATTGGAGTAGTATATTTAATTGAATCATAATACTTAAGTGTATGTGAGAATTATATAAGACTTAATAAAACTTAATGGGGTGGGGTCATGAACAATATTCATGACAGGCATGCAATGTGCTTAATGCATGCAATGCTTTGTTTGGTGTGTTTAATGAGATGTGAAAGGAAATGATTTCCTTTGACGTCAATACAAGTGAAACTGATGTGTTGGGACGTGATTATGATGTTGATGACACATTTTACGAGAAAGGTGTTCTCGGTGAGAGTTGGTCAGAGGAACCAACTGGAATGGGATGTGCATTAATATTTTCCAATTGCGTGTGTGGTGATGAACAAGGCGACGACAGCTACTCACTTAGTGTAGTAAGGTAGACATGTTGGTGCTGTGGACGAGAAGTTCATGAGGCACTTGGTGGACTATCGTTTAGTGTTTGTAGTAGTGGAAAGTGCACAACCCATTGGAGATGTAATCCTTGCTGAGGGAAACGTGTTGAGGAATCGATCCTCAAAGTGTGGATGACCACAGAGTGGTATCTAAGAAATGATCGTAGACATGGTGTCCTAAAGGGTATGACGTTGGGTCGTGGCTTTGGGTCACATAACCGACTGAGTGACTTTGACTAAGCGCAATGCATTTTCAGTTGGTGAGAGCCCTGTCAACCAATGATGAGAGGGGTGTACTCCCAACAGTCATTCACCTAAAGTGTAAGACCACTGTGTTCATGGAGTTCTAGTGGCGACGGGCCTGAGTCTTGAAAAGTTGTATAAGTGTAGAAACGCATAAGTTTTCAATGAGATTATAAGTGTGCCACTGCGATGTGGATGTTGTTTGTGTATGTGGCCGGAAGGCCGTTTGATTGTTGGTTTTTGGGAGGAGTGGAAAACTCACTCCATAAATTTTGTTTTCAGATGGAGATGAATGGTGCATGTAATCGACTAAGATGGAATGGAATGGTTATGACCAACATTGATGATATGGAAAGACTTGTTTAGGAATAGAAGGCCTTCGAGGTTACTTTTCAAGTTCTTAGTGAGGACTGAGAGTTAATTTCTTTTAGTTACTACCTTGGGTTTTAGTATGGTTCTTGTGTAATAAATGGTAGATTAGATCTTAATTTTATGGTCTTTATGTTGCTGTCTACAACTCAAATGACTTATGTCTCTTTTCCAAAGATGTAAAACTGTAATCATGTCTTTTTTTTTTTATGGAATTGTTTTAAGGCAAGATTTTGGTATTAATTCATGCTTACCGGTGTTTTAGTAACATTTGGGGATCAAGCAATTTGTAAAAAGTAAGAGGTTTCTGTAAATGATATTTGTTAAAGAATACTTATTTTTAAGAAAATAATAGGTGTATTGAAAGCAAGTTTCGTTGAAATTCTTGTAATAAGTTTCGAGGCAAGAGAGAAAAAAAAATACATTCCATGTTTTGATAATGCGTTAACGGATCAAGTTTTTAATTAAATCCATATTTATGAAGAATAGAATACAAAGTTTAAGAATTTATAATTTTAGGTGTTACACCAGCTCACCTGGTGGCGGGACAGGTTGGTCCTTCTAACCAACACCGGCCATATGCGGGTCGGCCCACCTCGCCTCATCCCGTTTTTGGTGGGTTTGCCCGTTTTACCACCTCTAGTTCTATCAATTTGGTGCCAATTCAATTAAATACTAGTTTAAGGGTTGTTCTGATCAGACATGGCACTAGCTCCTGGTTAAACTATTCTAAAAACATTGGTTGCAAGTACGCGCTATTTATCGACTTTACTAATAATTAATTTATTTCAAGGAATCTTATAACATTTCAACGATGAAAGAGGGCAATTGTCAATACACAAGAAATGTGAAACGAATAAGGAGACTCTTGGCAGGTTCCAACTGGAGAGATACATGACCAAATCAAACACACATCAGAATGAAAGAGATTAAGTGACTCTATAGGTTTGAGACTATATAGTTGATGATGATTTAAATGATTTATTGGTATATCAACAAGATGCATCAATTTTTCTCTAGCACGCATGTCACTTAAGAACTTTAAAGTTAGAGTTATAAGGTTGATTTAATGATAAAAAAAAAAAGAAGGGAAAAAAATAGAACGTGTATTCGAATCTTCCACTAACAAATAACAACTAACATTTGTTGATAAAGCAATGATGAGATATGTAACATTTTGAAAAGTTTCTTAAAAAGTGTGTAAAGGAAGAAAAAACACATTGAGAAATCTCATACGGGTTTGTGGGGACACTTAAGAATCTTGAAAGTAATTAGATGTTACAAACTTGACTTTTACTTTTGGTGAGATCTCTTCTCTAATAATGTTTTTTTCATTCATTAAAAGATTAAATTAACTCAAGAATTTATTTAAGAAGACCAAACTAGTATTACTCAAACCAACAATTTACTAATCTTTTTATCGTTTAAATAACTTATTTGGTCTTAGGTTATTTTTGACTTTAATTTCTCAAAGATACGTTCTTATTTTAGTTCTTGTAACAACATTAACTAATAGTAACAATAACAACATTAGTAGTGTTAATTTCTCACATCATTAAAGAGTTTGCCTGAATAATGTATTAACTATTAATTTGTTACATCATCAAAGAGTTTCATGGCATAATTTTTTTTAAAAATTATTTATCAACTAGTACGAGATTAAATGTATCAATTTTTATTTAATGAGATGAAAATACATTTAAACCGAATTAAAAATAAACATAATTTGATTTACTTGTGTAATACTACATCTACATATGATACAATTTATAAGAAATATCTCCACTTTTTTTGTCCTATTTATTAGTAGCAAAGTTTACTTTTTGAATAAAATATCTTTTATATCCCTTTACACTTACTATATTTAAATTAAAGGATTATTTTAGAATAAAAATTAAATTTATGAAATAATTAAATATAATCATTCATTTTGTTAGTATTGATGGTTTGTATGTTTATTTCTAGAACAGAGGTGGTATTAAATATATATATTTGCTTCATCTAAAATATAATAATGTGAAACTATTGTTGTTTATTAGAAATTTAAAATTTAATATTTGGACAATTTATATATATACATATATAATTATGTTTATATTTTATAATAGTATATAAATTACTGGAAAATTAGGAGTTCGTGAAAGAAACTCTTGTTGACATAGGATGTCCAACCAATTTCAATATTATATGGCATTGTATATCAACATTAAGTATGAGAATGCTTTGGAATGGTGAAGCGCTTGAAGAATTCTATCTATCTAAGGGAGTGCGACAAAGTGACCCTATCTCTCCATACTTGTTCGTTCTATGCATAAAAAGATTGTTCTAACTAATCAATTTAGTGATTGAGAAGGAAATGTGGAAACCAATACAGATAAGTAAAGGTGGGCCGCAAATTTCACACTTAGCATTCATAGATGATCTTATCTTGTTTGCTGAGGCGACGACAAAGTAAGCGGAGATAATCAACACAATTTTGAATTTATTCTATGAGAGTTCAGGGTAGTAGGTGAATAAAGAAAAAACAAGAATATACTTCTCCAAAAATACCAACTGGAATGTTAAAGAAGAGATAGTGGCAAAATGTGGATTCCAGTGTACAGAGGACCTTGGGAAGTACTTAGGGGTGCCGATCTTTCATGAGTCTCCGTCCAAGCAAACATTTGGCTTCCTACTAGAGAAAGTGAACAAGCGGCTCAATAATTGGCAAGGGAAACTCCTATTAATGGCAGGTAGAGTAACACTTGCAAAATCGGTCCTATAGTCGATCCCAATCTACATTATGCAGTCCGTAGTTCTTCCAATATTAGTATGCGAGGAGATTGATAGGAAATGTCGAGGGTTTGTATGGGGCAACTTAGCGGATGGTAGGAAATTGCATATGGTTGCATGGAAACATGTCTGTTTGACCAAGTATGCGGGTGGACTAGGATTACGTGCCACACGAAGCATGAACAACGCGCTTCTTATGAAGGCTGGTTGGCGATTGTGTACACGCAATAAAGCCTTATGGTCAATGGTGATTCGCGCAAAATATAAGTGTGGAAATAAGGTTGTGCTAATGGAAAAAGTGAAAGTTGTGTCAAACTTCATAAAATGGGTTAGCCAGGTATAGGAGGAAGTATTGAAGCACACTGTTTGCAAGGTAACGAATGACACTTTTACTCTTTTCTGGTAGGATCGGTGAGTTCCACAACATGGGAAATTGAGTGAATGTGTATGTGTGCAATAAGACGAAATTGACAAACAAGCCATTGTAAGTGACTTCACCATCCCCCAAGGAGGTTGGGACGTGAACAAACTTAGAAAGATGGTCTCATAAGAGATGTGTGAGACTATTTTGACGTTAGAGCCTCCAGTTATATCTTGAGAGGATGATGTCCCGACCTGGAGTATAACTAATGATGGGCATTTCTCCACGACATCTGCTTACAAAGCCATTACCCAGGAAACTAATAGCAAGAATTTGTTATATCGTACAATTTTGGAGATGGCGGGGACTGGAGAGAATGCGAATACATGTGTGGAAGGTGGCTCGCCAAGCATTGGTTACTAATGCCCTAAGGAAGTCTAGAGGGTTAGCAACAGACAACGTATGCCCAGTATGTCTCCTCGAACCAGAAACTGTACTTCATGCATTACGAGATTGCATATTTGCAAGAGTCTAGGAGGAAATTTCAGGTAAAATACTACCCACTACATTCTTTAATGATGAGGTAAGTGAATGGCTACAAGGCAACATAATCTAGGAACGTGCTCAATCGTGCATACAGAAGTATGAGCCATTGCTATGGGCATCAAAATTGCATGGGATAGAAGTTTTAAAAGGGTGTGTGTTGAATTTGATTTAAAACATGCAATTGAGATAGTGGAAGGCATGCATTGAGCAACAAGCCTAATGATTCAATTAATTCAATCTATTAAAGAATTTGTGGCTTACGGAGAAAAGGTAGTGGATGCTCTAACAAAATTTGGCTTCACCCTATGGAGAGTGTGAGATTTTTTATTCGAGTTTATCTATATTCTTAACAGATGATGTAAGTTATAAAATTTGTCAAGGTTTTTAATAATAATATTTTCTAGGGACTCCTAAACCCCCTATTATAAAAAAAATATATATAAATATTTTATTACAATAAATTGTTAATATTTTAATCATAATTATTATTTATATTTTTTTTATATGCAAAGATCGAAGACGAGTATTATTAAGATAACAACTCAAATATTCTATTTAACAAACTGATTTACACCATTTGATTATAATTTTTCTTCTTTTAAATATATCATATTCTTTAGAAGAATTAAAACTTTTTTTTTTCAAGGCAAAATAATTAAAAGCTATAAATTAATATGAGTGAAGCAAGCCATCGTAGTTGTAGTTGTGATGCCCAAAACAATGAACAAAGCCTCTTCTGTTTTTATTTTTAGAGGAACCCCTCTTCTACGCTACGTTGGTTGGAAGTTATGATTTTAGAATTATCAATACTTTGTTTATCTCCAGTAAAAAATAGTTTGTTTATCTTAGCATATAAACTTTCAATTAAAAAAAAAAAAGTTTAAATATGCTTTTAGTGTTTTAAATATAGATTATACGTTTTTTTTTCTTCAAATAATTTTTTTTTTTTAGTTGTTGTCATAATAGGTGTTAAACATGGAAAAAGATTTGTTTTAAATATAGATTATACGTTTTTTTTTTCTTCAAATATATATATATTTTTTTAGTTCTTGTCATAATAGGTGTTAATCATGGAAAAAGATTTTTAATTTGTAATAATTTTTAGACGTCACATATTAAATTGTGGTAATAAAAAAATCGTTATAAATTACAAATTTCATATTGTAGACTAAAAAAATAATTTTATTTAAAGAATTAAAAATATAAAATTTATATTTGAGAGATTAAAAACATTTTTAAAAAAAAAATGTAAACTTATCATGTCAAATAATGTGGCGCAATATTCCTGGAATCATTCAAGTTGATTGTTCAATTTTGTAAAGATATGTTTTTATACATAATCGTTATAATGACTTTTAAAATAATTTTATAAAAATTATCTGTCTTATTATAAATAAAGAATTATGATTGAGTGATGGTATAAAATAATTTTACTACGATGTATAAATGTTTTTTTTCTCTTTTAATTTAGCTTCAAAATTGGTTTATGCTTTCACAACTTCTTCTTGCATTTAAAAAATTATTTAAACTGTTAATTAATGAAAATATACGTAATTACGTTACTTTACTGTTATGAATTATGATGACTTAACTTAATCCTAACTTGAAATAATATTTGATCGTAACTCATGCATTGCAGTTAAGGCTGTCTAATTATACTTGGCTCTTCTTTTTATCCAGAACTCATTTTAATTCCATTTATAATCTCGAGTCATTTTTTTAAAAAGACTTTGTATATGATCTGTACTGATTAATTATTTTCTTTATTTATTTTCATGATGACTTCATTTTCTCATACGTCGATTTCAACCAAATTTCTCCTTTTTTTTATTCATATTTCATGCAAGTTTCTACAAGTATATAGATTATTATTTTTTAATAAAAAATGCATTAGTTTATTTTTAGAATTTATAAAATAGTTTAAGGTTGCCATTCATTAATCGATTTTGACCCATGGTCGTCATGGATCAACTGAAACTCTCAAAGGCACTTCAGTGTTCTTGAAGATTGATTTACAATTGGGAAATCATCACATCCATGTCAAGAAGGAGGACATTCTTAAGACAACGTTCCAAACACGCTAATGGTACTATGAGCACTTAGTTATGCCATTTGGTATAACCAATGCTCCCGTCTTCTTCGTGAATTACATGAATTGAATTTTTAACTAGTACTTGAATAAGTTC
The DNA here is from genome assembly GCA_014843725.1 of Amphicarpaea edgeworthii. NCBI lineage: Eukaryota > Viridiplantae > Streptophyta > Magnoliopsida > Fabales > Fabaceae > Amphicarpaea > Amphicarpaea edgeworthii. The sequence goes on from CM026324.1 coordinate 13,437,297, forward strand.
GTGGTGATATGTCTTTATCGATGACATCTTGGTGTACTCAAAAAGTCACGAGGAACACGTAGAACACCTAAGAATTGTATTGCAGATTTTAAAAGAGAGACAACTCTATGCAAAGCTTTCTAAATGTGAGTTTTGGTTGGAGCAAGTGCAATTCTTAGGGCATGTGGTGATCAAGGATGGAATTGCAATGGACCATATGAAGCTAGAAGCTGTGATGCATTGAGAATGATTGAAGATCGTTACAAGACAAGGAGTTTCTTGAGATTAGTGGGATACTATAGAAAATTCATTTACGAATTTTCTCGTTTAGCATTGCCACTAACCAAGTTGACTCGTAAGGGCAAGAATTTGTATGTACTAATGCTTGTGAAAACAGATTCCAAGAATTGAAGAAGAAGCTGACTTCTACACTTGTGTGGATCCTACCCTATGTGGAAAATAATTTTGAAGTATATTGTGACACATCTGGTCAAGGATTGGGATGTGTATTGATGAAAGAAAGGAAGGTGATAGCATATGCTTCAAGACAGTTGAGGTCGTATGAAGTGAAGTATCCGACCCATGGCTTATAGCTAGTTGTAGTGGTATTCGCATTGAAGATTTGGAGACACCATTTGTTTGAACCTAAATTTGAGGTGTTTTATGATCATAAGAGCTTGAAGTACCTATTTGATCAAAAGGAGTTAAACATGAGGCAAAGAAGTTGGATGGAATTCCTCAAGGATTACAACGTTGAATTGTCATACCATCCTAGGAAGGCAAATGCAGTGGTTGACGCTTTAAGCCGAAAATCATTGCACATGTCTGCCATGATGGTAAAAGAGTATGAATTGATCGAAGAATTCAGATATTTAAACCTACCCATGGAAGGGAAACCTAATAACTTGTACCTAGGAACTTTGAGGATCACCAATGAGTTCTTAGAACAAGTCTGAGAAGCTCAACGAAGGGATCAATTTTTGCAAGATAAGATGAAGTTGAGAGAATAGGGAAAAGAATTGGAGTTCAACAAGGACACCAACATACTCATCAAGTTTAAGGATGGAGTATGTATACCCCATGAGAGCGAGCTAAAGGAAGCTATTTTGGAAGAAGCACATAAGATTCAACTTAGTTTTCATCCGAGTTCCACGAAGATGTACCAGGATTTGAAGAAGTGTTTTTGGTGGTATAGATTGAAAAAAGATGTGGCAGAGTATGTGGCAAAGTGTCTAATTTGCCAAAAGGCGAAAGTAGAACATCATAGGCCACCAAACTACAACCTTTAGAGATTCTCGAGTGGAAGTGAGATAGTGATGGAAAAATCACTTGCTTGGTTCAATTTGGATCTTCTAGGTTGGAATTCGCGCACCAAAAGGAAACCCAAAACGAGTTTTTAATTTGGATCGTATCTCAATCTATAGAACTCGGATTGGAATGATTCCACATCGAGAAGAAAGCTAATGCTCTAAAATGCAATTTAGGGTCAAGAAACATAAAAAATAGATAAGAAAAACGTGCAGAACAAACCTGAGAAAATTCGGGTTGAAGACAATTTGGGAATGCGGAAATGAACAAGGAAGCGGGAAATATGAAAGAAAAAATATCAATTAGGCGCCACAAACAATGTTGTTTGATAAGCCTAGAGGATCACCACAAGAATTGAGTAAATTCTTGATAAGATCAATTAGTCCAAGGAAGAACCCTAGTAGAGACAATTCTCACGCTTATGATAAAACAACAATGTTATGCATTTTCATTCATTTCCAAATGATTTATACTAATTAGTTCTCAATCGCTTGGAGGAAAAATAAAAGAAATGTAAAATACCAACATTATAAGCATAACTAATATGCCTTAGTGGTAAAGTGAGGCATAGTTATTTTTGAGGTTAAAGACTCAAAATCAGCTGCAAACACTTTATTATTATTATTTTTATTAAATGACTAAGTCAGTAATTGGGCATTCATTCCAAGCAATACATGACTAACAACTCTCCCCTATGGTTCTCCAAGTGTTGGGTCCTTTCATGCAGTTGGACTGCCCTCAGATTAGTCACCAAAGCTTCTTGGACCCTTTTAGCTATTGCTCTTGTCATGGGCCCTCCTATGCCTTGTATTGGGTCTTAGGCTTCCTTTTGGTCATGGGCCTGAGCCTAGTGGTTGTCATGGGCTTGGGCCTAGGCTTTGATGTCCACATCAGATAACATATCGATGGATTTTGTCTCTGGTTTTCCAAAACCCAAGCAAGGTCAAGATGCTATATGGGTAATTGTGGATAGATTGACAAAATCTTCCCACTTTAGACCCATCAACATGGAGTATAAGTTAGAAAAGCTTGTCGAGTTGTACATTTGAGAAGTGGTTAAGCTACATGGTGTACCTTCTAGGATAGTTTCAAATAGAGACCCATGGTTTACTTCCAAGGTGGAGAAGTATGTTTGAAGCAAAAGTACTTTTGTCAACGGATTAAAACCTTTGCTTTTGTTTTCATTTTGCTTTTATTAGTTGGATTTGCACTGTAATGCATACACAATATTTTCAACTTCAATTCACACATGCACTCAATCCTTAAAGGACCTTTTAAGAGCCTGTGTGATAGAAAAAAAAGGGTAGTTGGGATGAGTGTGTGTCCTTAGTGGAGTTTACCTATTAATAGCTTTCATGCTAGTATAGGGATGGCCCCATTTGAAGCACTATATGGAAGAAATTGTCATACACCTTTGTGTTGGTATGAGAGTGGTGAGTCTCTTCTAATAGGGTCTGAGATGTTGCAAAAAAAAAAAATACAGAACAACTAAAAAGGATTAGGGAAAGGATCAAGATCGACACAAGAGTTACCACCATAGTTATTAGATTCATATTGAACTAGACGGATTGACCTGTTAAATCAGGACCCAGACATTCAATCGGTCCAAGCCACCCTTTGTATCGAAAATGTACATGACTCAGATTAAAGCGCTCCGACTTGGCATGACCCAGCCTCAAAATGGTGACCTAAAGCCTTTATTGACTTGGCAGGTCATGCAATTTTTTTAAAGTCGAACAACATTGTTCATGTGAGAAAATTTAATTTATACCTTACACTTTGTGTTAAATTTGTTTATCTTGAAATTTAAAATGATAAAGCTATTGTAACTTCTAATTTGGAATATCTCCCTTGGCTTATATAATTATGCATGAATAAAACCTATATTTATCTTATATCAACCAATAAACTTATTAGTCACTACAAGAATTTTGTGGATTTGTGACTGATACTTCCATTGCAAATCCATCAAAAATCCCTCGCTAAGGAGTAATATTGATCTGAGCACCTATGTAACTACTAATAAAGCTTGAGGGACCTTTCTTTCTGAGGGCTACCGATGTTACTTCTCTTGGTCAAGTCTAAAGGTATAAGGGGAAGCCTTTTTATTATTAGTATTAGATATCTTGAACCTACTACTATTGAATATTCCTGGTAGTCTAACTACAGAAAAGGTTATTCCTCAAAATATTGTTCCTTCGTTGACTAGAACGAGAAGTACTAGATGGGGGAGGCCCACTACTTCAACGAAATATACTACCTCACTAAGATGGTTGTCAGCCCGAGTGCTTGTCACGACCACAACTACCAAGATTCAGTTGTCTTTTGTTTTGTTGTTGCTGCTAGCTGCCTAATGTGCTTTTGCAGTCCTGTTATGGTGCTTGCTTGACAAAGACAAAGAAAAAATCCTTCCATAAGTGTTTTCATTTGAAGTCGAGTTCTGATACTGATAGAAAAGAAAATGGCAAAAAAAAAGTGAACAAGCATTTCATTCGGGATAACCCAAAAGAAAGCCTCCCCTCACTCGTTAGTATTCCACTTTTCTTGAGCCAACCACCCACATTAAAATTTCATTTGCTATTTTTAGCAAGTCTGATCTATGAATTGAAAATAGAAAGAAGCTGCTCATAAGTGACAATTAAATGATAAAATAAAGAAGCGTTCTACAGGTACTTTACTTCCCACCAAAAAGAAAAAGTCTTATTCATTTTTATTATTTATATTGAAAGAGGAGTCCCTCCAAGGAGTACGGTGGCACTAGCTCATGTTTAGATTTCATTGTTGTATCTATTCCAGAAGATTGAAAAAACTTGACAATCACTATGTTGATGCCCCCTACCACATGTAGGGGTAACTTCCTGGTTCATAAGCTTTTCCCTTCCATTATCAAATTCATCCATGACATTGTGTATCTAACAAAACCCACTTGACCTACCCACTTGCCTGTAGAATCTAAAAAGCAAGCTCAAAGACTAAAACTCTTTCTTTTTAAAAAAGCTTATAAAAGAGAGACCTTTGAATTAAACGGCCAATTTGATTAACAAGCTGCTCCTATGCGCAAGAAGCATTCCAATATTTTTTGAATGATAAACACTGTTCCCAAAAGTCCCATGTCTTTCTTTATTGGTAAACCCAACCAGCAATTTACAAAAAACAAGTCTTTCCTCTTGTTGGGGGGAGTAGTTAAAAAATGAACCAAAGCAAAGGAAACTAGAATGGCTATTCCTCACGATTGCTTCTTATGATGCAACGAAACCATGACAATTAGGATTTCAAGACACAACAACATCTATGATGCAAGGAATAATATACTTACATCACGATATCTTTTTCTTTCTTATTCTGATTTTGGTTTTCATATCAATGCCCTACTAGCAACTGACTTCCTGACTTCAAGTATGATTCGTTCGTGACTTATAAGTGAGCAAGTCTTCGCCCATTGCCATTCAATAGCAAAAGTTGTAGTTACTACACTCTTCTTTCTCTGATTATCTATTGTATTGACAAGAAGCAAGGTTATGCAGTCCTCTACCTATATGTACCTCTAAGAAGGAAGTTATTTCAATCCTTTCCTTGAAGTCAAGCAATTGAAGACTTTCGTCTACTCTCATAAGTCAGTTCAAAAGCTTTAGACAAAGTCACCAAAAAGGAAAACATTTTCATTGAAACAATGGCTTGCAAAAGGAAAAAGGAAGCAAAAGTAGAGTAGGAGGAGAAAGGATGCCTCCCCGGGCATATGAGAATGATTTGAGTTGTATGAAGGGAAAATATCACGTACAGTTTGTGTTTTTTTTTTTTTTTGGGAGGAGCTCGACGGGGTCCCCCCACTGACTTAGCTTAGGCTTAAGTGAAAGTGAAGTGGTGGGCCTACCCATCCAAACCAAGGGTATGCTAGGATTCGCGAATAGTAGCACCTTACAATGTTCATGACCAATGCTTGAAAATGAGATAGTCTCAAGGTGTTCAGTGCAAGGGGAGAGAAAGTGGAACCCGGTAGCACTTCTCCTTCGCTAGTTCCCTTATAGCTTCCTTCTCTGGATTCTCTAGTCTTTAAGCCAAAGAAACTTCACCGAAAGGGCAAGTCTTTTTATTTTATTGTTGATCTTCTCAAGTACGGGATTTGATTTGCTTCGATAAGCCACCGCCCAATAGAGCAATGCCATGTGTAGATCGAAATGGTCTTGCGAAGCCGATCATCGTACGCCTACGATCCTATCTGACTATTGAAGAGTTTGATCTTCTTTTGTTCAATTCTGCGTACTTTGCTTAACACATGCAATTCTTCTTTTTCCCTTAGTTGTTTTGTTAAGGAGACTTGGAAACCATCATTGACATTTAGGTGAGAATAGAGTGATGGTGATAAGCTAAAGCATATCATTCTATTATAAATTTATTTCATTGGCTAGTAAAAAGGATAGAGTCAAAAAGAGGAGAAACCTCTCAACTAGTGGGTTGGTGCTAGACACATCCATCTTATTATCACCTACATTCCTGTCTTGCTTACCTTTTACATTGGCTGATGGAGATTGTAATCCCAGATGAATGGAACTTTCGTCGCTTTCCCAACCAGAATAGAATGCAGCTTGATCCAGCTGAAAACCTTAAATCTAATACTAATGCCTTTGTTGGTTGGACCTTTGCCTTTGGTGCCTTACCACTTTCAGATTAAAGTGCTAGTTTTCTTACAATGTCGATCGGGAAAGATAGAGCATCTTTTCCCTGGCTTGGGTAAGAGTAAGAAGTAAGGCTTGTGTCTATGTCTATCCATCTTATAATTTGAATCCAAGCTATACTTGCAAGCCTATTTTTGTCTTGTTCTATGGGTGAAAAAGGGACTTCCCCAAGGCGGATGCGATATTGGACCTTGTAATCAAAGTCTTGTCACCGTGCTTGCTTGAGGTCTGTTTGAGTAAGGAAAGAGCTCGTAGCCATGTGATAGGTCTTGTCTTGTTGATAACCTGGAGACCGGCGAAGACTGTGCTCTAATTGGTGGTGAAGGAAAGAGGGAAGGAATTATAGAATAGAAGGAGTTGAACATGAATCGTCACAGTCTTTCTGGTGAATCAGTGCTATTTGCATTGCACTCATAGGCTCTGGGACTGATGACCTTACTCTTTTAGTCTTTTCTAGTAAGCCTTGTTGGATGACTTAGAGCTCTTGTGCTCCCTCTTTTCAATATCCCTTTGCTGTCCTCGTAACCGCAGTGAGAGTAGGAGCTCAAGCAGTTGCCGCTGCAAGACTAGCCACTCTTGAGTAAATAATAGCTTTTACTACGCTTGATGGTGAATAAGCCTTGGAACCTGGGAGCTTTCCTCTTCAAAAAAGGGGTAAATTTATTGTAGGGGGTAAGGAAGGTGTCGAGATTGTAATAGAAAGGAATAGTCCTGTCTGCTTTTCCGAACTTCCTTCCCTTCTTCTGCCCGTGAAATCCTTTTCTTCTGCTTTTTCCCAACGATATATCCCCATTCTTTAAGAAAAAAAAAGAAAGAAGAAGAAGCATATATTAGTTCCAGAGAATCATTCGAACATTCTAAGATACGGTTGTCAAATGGAAGAAGAGGAACGAGAGGTGTCCCTCAGCTATCCGGCTCACTAGTAGGTGATGAGGGGTTTGAATTCTCAAAACCTCCTTCGAATTAAAAAACTAGAAGGGGTCTCATAGGCATCTATCTTTGAGCGGCAGTGCAAGCTCAAATGGTGTTAGCACTAGTAGAAGGTCCGAAGATTCATTTCAAAAAATAGGAATGAATGTCAGAGCGGTTAGTCCGCATGTCCCTAACTACCTTGTTCCTAATTGGATTGCTTTCTTAGTGTGGCATCTTTTTGTTCGCTATCCACTAGTGATATTATCATATATAAATGTAGATAGAGAAAGAGGCTAAGGTAACGCTATGGGAACAACTTTTTTTGTAGTGCTAGTTCAGAGGCTTGGGGCCCAACCCTTGTGGCTGGATTGAATCCTTTTTGAACTACAAATGACTTGATCTTGTCCAAGCTACTAGGAAGCGGAGGCAAGCTCGATTGAATAGAGCCCCAGTCTCCATTTTTCTTACATAGCAAATGAAGATAAATCGTAAAGCATACAAAAAATGGGATCCACTAATCCTTATCATCCCAAGCACCCTATGCCGCCCAACGATAGCCCATCCGGTACCCAGGATGATTTGGGAAACGCATTCCATTACGGGGGAATGGTCCTAGCTGGTACGTCTGGAGCATCTTGCTCCAAAAAAGTTTTTGAGGAGACCATTTGGGACGCCTTAGAGCAATCCCTAATATCTGACGAGTAGAGACTAAGCGAAATAAAGGGAAACTTAATATGTATTTCCACCTGAAGGATTCTTGAGCTCTACTACTAATAAAGCTGAGGCTAAGGAGAAAGTAGAAAGTAAAGCTAGCTAAAGAAAGACAAGAATATCCCTACTAGTGAAAAAGAGCCAATATCCATCTTTTCAGTGCGAGTTGTTGGTCGGATCATGGAACTCCCCTATTATAAATTAGCTTTATCCTTTATCATGGTTGGGGAGGATGTTAGGTAAAGAGTCAGAGCAGCTATGCAAGCACACACATGGGCACTAGTCAACGCCCTTGGTTTGGTAAAGCCCTAAAGGCGAAAGGGGCCCTTACATTGTTTGGTTCTTAAATGGTGGGTCGATCAGTCTACTTACCCATGAGATGGATGCTCCTTTCACAGTATCTTGTGAGTCTCTAATTCAAAGTTAACTGAAGCGTGACTTTTAAGAGCATTCCTAAAACGAACCAGTCGCGAAGATAAAGAAAAGAAAGGGTCACAAGTCTTAGAAGCAAATTTGTTCAACTTTCGGGGTTTAAGCGGAAATTCCCAGCTTTATTAACCTTTTCGAAGCTTTCGTCAATCACTTTGGAGATGGTATTGAAGGCTAAACGTAAATGGAAACACTAGATTACCTATTCTAAGGTTAGTGAGCTGAGGATAAGCTGGATTGGATGGAAGCAATCAATATGAAAGATTTTTAAGGCTATGGAGCTAGGCTAAGCAGCTAGGAGGTTTGTTTGCGGTAAACACGGTTCAGAATCTGATCCGATGAGTAGTTGGGATTCGGTTGGTGTGAAGTTTTCGAAGAGTAAGTATCCTAGATCTAATGATGAAGGGCTTTGATTTGACTATTTTGGTGGTCTTTTCTTTTTCTCTTTATGTGTCTCTACCTTAGCGTCGTGCCCTTGAACTGTCTTTATAGTGAATCTGTGCTTACTTTACTGGGAATCCTAGGATTTGAATCTTGCATTTTCCTCGTAAAATTGGATGAAACCCGAAATCCCCTCGAATAAGTCAATTTAAATCTTGCCACTGTTCTTTTTTCTTGGGATTTTTTGCATCAACCCAGGCGACCAAGGTACTACGTGCTTGACCCCCCTTACCTCTAGGGTAGTCAGCCCTGGTCTTGACATTTTAGGGGCCTGGGGCAAAATCATGGTTAAGGGGCCCTTACATATAAATATTATAAAATTTAAATATATATTCAATAAAAGATAAAAAAAAAAAATTAATAAAAAAAGAACGTCTTATTAAAATGTTGTTAATAAACTTTTAACAATTCTTTAAGAAGATGTATTACAATTTTATTTTTGAATAAACTCCTATACTATCTTTTATCGTCAACAAATTATTTTCTCTGAAATTGTCATGCATATCACCTACAAAACAATCATAAAAAATGGTTTCTTCTAGCATTTTGAGATGCAAAATCATTAATAATAACATCAACATCAATATTCTCCAACATATCTTTCTCAATAGATAAAATTGCCAAGCCATTCAACCTTTCCTGTGACATTGAAGATCTCAAGTAAGTTTTTATTAATTTTAGTTTTGAAAAACTTCTTTCAGCTGATGCGACAGTCATATGCACAGTTAATAAAATTCTATAAGCAATTGAAACATTTGGATAACAATCTGCAGCTTTGATAAACTTAAGAATTTCAATAGCTGACATTAAGTCATTAGGTAAAGTCATTTTCAACACTTTCAATTCAGAAAAAAAATCATCTAAATCAACATCCGATGAATGTTTTCTAGGAAACATATTATAAAAGATAAATTAAATAGTCAATTAACACAAGACAAAAAACACAGTAGTTTATAAAACTAATATACAAAGAGCAATAACACCTGGAAGTAGAAGTCGAAGTTGAATATTCAGTCCACACGTTTGCTAATTCCAATAGCTAAATTAGAACACTGTAAACATATAAATTAATAAATTAATATAAAATCAATAAATATTGAATTTGACTCAATTACATAATTAAATTTAACTATAAATATATATATATATATATATATAAATATTCACAAGTGAGAGTGATATACATACCAATTGACATTAGTTTCATTCCAATAACAAATCAATTCCAAACAAATTGAACTGTTGGTTAGACTCCAAACCTCCTCACTCCCTCCTGAAAAAGACTCAGAGTGTAGTAGAAAGAAAAAAGAAGTTTATAAATGTATACCACGTAAAGTAATTTAATATAATCTATTTTTAATTTTTATCATCTCTTTATATAGATAATAAATTTATATCCGTTGCACAAAATATGAAAAATATAATCAGTTTTTAACTATTAGTTATTACAAATTGGTTTTTATACGTTGAAGTTTTTTTTTTTAAATATAATAGGAGAAAATTAAGCTTTATGACCGTTATAAGTTGTTAGTATTTTAAAAATAAAATATTTTATTTTAATGTTTTAGAGATACTATAACTGGTTAATCCCTATTTAAATTGTTGATGCGTGAGAGATAATTAGAGATGAATGGGAGAATAATGGATACAAAAAAAAAAATATCAGATTACATCTTTTTTAAATAAATAAATTAAATTTTCTTTTTACTAAAATATTAAAAAAAAATTTAGGGCCCCCAAAATTAGTGGGCCCTGGGCGGTGGCCCCGCTCGCCCACCCCCAGGGCTGGCCTTGAGGGTAGTCTTAGTTTTTGTTGCGAACGACTCTGTAGCGATTTCATCCGCATATGGCTTGCCCCTACTTCAGTCTAGTTCAAATGCTTTCTGTGGTTAAGCTTGTCAATAAGCGAGGGCTTAGAATCATCTTCTTTTGTGTTGTGCCAACCTTCTGCTAGAAGGAAAGAGTCGTAGTCTTAGGCACTTTTAAGCCCTAGCCTTTTAGTCATATTCAACCATTTCTAGAAAGATAGTCAGGTTAGGGAAATCAACACCTAGTTCTTTCGTACCTAGGCAACATAGTATGAGACTTTACAAATGACCTTTTGCCCTTTTTTTATTTTTATTTTTTATTTATATCCGATTTGAGATTCAATCTGGGACTTTAAAGAGCAGGATTCGCATCAAACTAGATCGACACTTGACTTTTTTTTTATAGGTGCAAGTGACTGAATTAGCTTGTTGCTAGACTTTTTTTTTTTTATGAAGAACTAACTTATTTGAAAAAAGATGAATAATAGGGTGAAAGCTTGATTCGAAAGAAAAAAAGACAGTTTAGTCAAGATAGTGAGTAAGGTTACGGAAGATTCCACTGAAGCAGTACAGCATCGGTTCTTGCGAATGAACTTGCTGTAGGAAGAAAGCTATAACTATAAATCTAATAGTTAGGCTCGATCCCAAATTGAATAGCATTAAAAGGAATAGAGGTTAGTGAAGATGGAAGGGACGAACCTTTGGTTTCGGCTAGTGACATGTGTAGGGATGGAAAAATGGGCCAACTCGCCTAAAATGGGGCAGGGCGAGTTAGACTTGCAAAAAACGGGGTGGGGCGGGCGGACCCACCTATGGTCGACACGGGTTAGAAGGGCCAACCCCCCCATCAAGCGGGCTAGTGGGTTGGCCCGTCAACTTCAAGTTTTTTTTTTAAAAAAAATACTTATATCTACATATTTTTTATTCTCAATTATTCAATTCCAAATTATTATAATAACAAGAGAGATTAAATATCATTTTAATTAATTATTTTTTCTTTTTACAGTAAAGATTATTAATATGTTTATATCTTTAGATGATTTTTTATCATGTTATTATTTGGTTCATCATTCATGCATCACTTCAATCCATACGTGATGATTTGTTTATTATTTTACTAACACTCTTAATTAAATAATTATAAACATAATATACTAAAAAAGAATTTTAAAGGTTAGGCGGGTTGGCGAGCCAACCTGCCAACTCGACGGGTTGGCCCGCATGGGTTGGCGGGTTAAGTGGAGCGAGTTAGGCGAGTGAGGAACACTCCCCCACCTTGCCATTTTTTGGCGAGTTGGCGGGCAAACCCATGGGCTGCAACCTGCTTTGCTACCCCTAGACGTGAGTGAGCACGGGTAGGCAACGAAATTCACTGATCTTTTCAAAAACGAGATCCTATTTACTTAAAACTTAGTTTTGATCACAACACTAGGTCATAACCAAAAATAGCCGGCAAAAGGCCAACGAAATGATAGCAAAGTATGAGCTTAAGTAAGGTAAGCGAAGGTAGAAAGCGTCTTTCGTGATGAAAGTAGCAAGTTCGGATTCAGGATTGAGAAATAAATCAGCAAAGCGTAGCTGGAGCTAAATCGATTCTTTTGGTGTAAGGTAGGCTCTTTGGATAGATTGACTAGCTTAAGCCGATGAACCAACTTCTACCTTTAACGAGCTAATTCGGACTATGCCTAACTAGAAGAAGAAAATCACCTGATCTTGGCTCGGCATCTTTTGAAAGGGAATCCAATATATGGTAAGAAAGGGCGACTCGAAGCGGAGAAGCAAGAGCTCACTCGACCCATAGGAATAGGGAGGAAGTTTCATTCCAAATTGCTCTTAGTTTGAGCTAGGAGATGGGACAATATGCTGTTAGACCAGGAGTTTCAAACTGCTTAACCTTAGGTAAGGTTGGGTAGGGAGGTCTTTCTGATTTTACACATGTAATACATGTTCCCTCTATTTCTCTAAGTAAAACTCTTCGCATTGCAATGCCTATTGTATCAGCTTGACCTTTCATAAGTGGAGACAGAATAAAACGTCCATAATAAAGACACTTACTGTCTATTCTTGATTCAACACACTTCCATTGTAGTGTCCGAGTAGATACTCTTATTTTCTCTCGAACCATAGTAATATATTATTTTGATCAAAGCCTTGACTTGTTTATTTCTCTTGAAATCTTTTCAATGTTTCTTTTAGTTTTACACGGTTGGATAAGCAAACCTGGCCAAAGAATCACTATTTTGATTGAAGCTCTACTGCGCTGACCCAATTCTCATATATAGATAAGCGAGAATGCCCTTTTTGACACGGCTGCATCCTCACGAATGCCATCATGGCTCAGCTCATCTAGGATGACCAAGCTCTAGGGAGGCTTTTTATATTCAAGCCCCTAATTTATGATGGAAATTTTCCCTTTCTATTTCCACATTAATAATTTACAAACCCTCGCTATTCCTTCGACAAAATCCTCATAAAATTGATTACTCTAAATGAACTATTCTGTCGCTAATTTACGAGACAATATGTCTAGCTAATTTATTGCAAATTGGTCACAAATGTGTCATCGCAAAGTTGTCGCAACTCTCTCACAAAAAGTTTTGTAACAAATTCATTGCTATTAAATTCAATTTCCCCTCGCCCTACTCTCACTATTCCCTCACAACTTTTAATCACTAATCCAACGCAAATTTGAATTAAAAACAAAATCTTATATATGTCTTATATATAAGATATAATTTTCAAATTGCAATAAAATAATTTTAAAAAACAAGGTAATTATGAGTCGTTACATATTTACTAAATCGATTTTTTTTAATTAAGTAGATATTTAATTCAAATCTTATCATATATAAAAACTAACTACATTTGTTATCTTATCTATTAAATACTCTTAAAAATATTGATAATTATAAAAGATTTTTTTTCAAGTTACAAAACAAATAAGTTTTTTAATCTAACAAAATATGTAAATAAATTTGGAATCTTATAAATAAATAATATAAATTTATATATATAACGTTGAACAACTTTTTCAATATCACACCGCAACATACTTTTAAGTTACTCTAGCATCTTGATTCTTATAATGGATATTTTAGAAAAGACTAATTTTATTGAAAAAACAAAAAAGAAACGAAGCATAACAAGGGAGGGGATATAGGTATCAAGAGTAAGAGTAAAATTGTTATCAACATCAACAATCAACAAAAAAATATATCTTCTACCTTTCTTCCCTTATCCCAAGTCATAAACTAACTATACCCAACAAATATTCAATGAAGAATCCAAAGTAGCTCTAACATAGCAAACCTGCTTTTGTCTCTTTGCTTCCTTAGCACTATAAGAGAAGGTTTTGAATATGAACTTGAATGAATATTATTGCTGAATGAGAGTTCCAATATATAAAGCACATGAACTAATAACAATAATTCAAATGTACCTACTGATGTGCTTAACAATAAACTTTAATAGAATAATAAAATAACAAGATAACAACATTATCAATTTGAAATGGTAATAGAATGATTGGTATTTAATATGCCTCCACAAGTGAAAGGTGCATCTAGTAGCTTGAGCTTGAAAATTAAGTCCTTAAATTTTGTCGTGAGGAGTGGCTTTGTAAGAAGATCCGCCAGTTGGTCCTTCGTGGAGACGTAAGAAACCTGAAGCTATTTTGTTTGAACTTACTCCTTGACAAAGTGATAGTCAAGGGAGATGTGCTTCATACTCAAGTGTAGAATCGGATTTGAACAGAGGTACGTTGCACCGATGTTGTCACAGAACAAGCGCAAGACATGAGTCATGGGGACCTGAAGTTCGGTGAAGAGGTTTTCGAGCCACATAATTTTTGCAGTAGCAATGGCCACTGCTCGATATTCCACCTTGGTTGAGGAGCGAGCAACAATCTTTTGCTTGTGGGAGAACCATGAAATAAGTTTCCGCCAAGGAAAGTGACATAGGCCGAAGTAGAGGTGGCATCATCAACATTTCCACCCAAGTTTGCATTTGAGAAAGCATAAATATTGAGGTTGGATGTCGGTTTGAGGAGGAGACCAGTGTTGATGGTGTCTTTAAAGTAGCGAAGAACTCGCTTGAGATGCTGAAGGTGGAGAGTTGTTGGTTTGTGCATGTATTGTGAAAGCTTGTTAATGGAGAAGACAATGTCCAGACGCGTAAGAGTGAGATACTACAGGGCACCTATAATCTTATGGTATTCAGTAACATCGATAGAGCCAATACAATCATGTAGTTTGAGGCAGTATGTCAACACCCAATTTTGTTCGTCTAATTATCTTTTATAATTATTATAATTATTATTATTATTGTTGTTGTTGTTGTTATTATTATTATTATTATTATTATCCCACAAGTTTATCTTGCTACATCAAAAAAATGAAAGAATGAAAGGGGAAAGAAAAAATGAAGGAGAATACACAATAATATAATAGGCAAGAAACCCATTTTTTTTTCTCATTTTCCTCCAAGTTACATTGCTACAAGCTTCTTTAAAAATTGAAGTGTAGTTTACAATAAGTGCCCAAATCAAGCACAAGAAAAAGAAAAAGGAAAAGAAGCAACGAGAAGAAGAAAAAGAAGGAAAAAGAAACAAGAAAAAGAAGAAAGAGAAGAAGAATGGAGCAACTCCATCAGCAGCTTCATTAATCCACTAGTAAATCCTTAAGCAACTCCATCATTAGGCACAACACTCAGCCACTTCATCATGTAGGCACAGCACTAGGTGTTGATTTTGAAAACATTGCAGCTGCAAGAAAAAAAAGGAAATGATTAAGTAAAGAGGAAACCTTTTAGAAAGAAAAACCTCACTATATATAGTAATAGAAAATACTGAACGCAGGGGAGGAGCAATACAAAAAAAGAAGTGACCAGCAAAGCAAAAAAGAATAGAAGACAAAACATCAAGAACAGAGAAGAGAAGAGTAATACAACAAAAGAAGCAAAGGAAGAACCATAGAACAACACTGAGTAGAATAACAGGTTTCTTTTCTTTCAATCTTCATGTAATCTTCATCATGTATTAGCCTTTTCTATGTTTGATTGTAAGCAGTATATGCAATTCATGTGTTCAAATCTATTTGTTCAAAACAATGATAAATGAGATATAAAGAGATGTGACTCTGAGAAGAGAATACTATATTTAAATTTAAGTTAACCAAATCTATCAATGATAAATCAGACCAAAAACAGATATAGAGACATGAACAGACAAACACCAAGAACACCAAAATCAGAATCCTTAAGCTCAATCCCTCAATCCCAAACAAAAACCCAAAATAGAGACAAACAAAGTCATTGAATCCAATCCAAATACAAGCACAAACACAACTACAAAAGAACAAAATCAAATCCCATATACAAGTTTATAGCAAGAGAAGCAAATCAAAGAACCATTCGCATAAACCAATCAAACAGATTAAACAATCAAACAGAGCAACCAGTTCAAAGCCAAAGAGAGAAAGGGAAAGAGAGGAAAGACTACACCTGGGCACCCCGGAACCACCACCGGAAACCCTCAACCACCGCGACCTCGTCTCGCGACCTCGCCTAGCCATATGACCCTCAACCGCCACCACCGAAAACCCCAAGCGTCGCCACCATCGCGACCACCTCACCTAGCCACGCGACCCTCAACCGCCACACCCCCAGACGACCATGGCCTCGTCCTCCGCCATCGCGACCTTTACCTCAGTCGCCACACCCCACGACTTTACCCTCGCAACCTCGCCCCTCTCCCTCGTGCTATGACGCGCATGCGCCACCCACGGCGACGCCACCGCCACACAACCCGTCGCGGCCGCGCCACTCCCCTTTCCCCCTTTCTCTTTTCTCTCGCGAGCCCTAGGTCACGAACCAAGCAACCAAGCAACTGAATGAGGGAGGTCAAGAACCCTAAGTTTCTAATATTTGTTTTAGGCCAACCTTCTATTTACACCCCCCATATTACTAAATTACAACTTTCATGTTTTGGGCCCTTTTCTATTTACACTTCTAGTTTTACTAAGTTGCAACATATCCGTTTTGGGCCAACCTTTTACTTACAACAGCATTTAAAATTACTAAGTTGCACTTTCTTTTCTTTTTCCTTTTTAATTATCAATAGTTTTCTAAATTAAAATCATTTCAAAAAAATAAAGATGAATTGACTTAGGTGTACACCTCTGTCAATTTTTCAAGTGTCTTTTTAGGATAAATGAGTTGCGACAGCTCAAGAGTCCTAAATTAAAAATAAAAAGAATAAAAATATTATATCACCTTCTTTCCTTTAATAAAATTGATCTTCATAAAAATAAATTATTCTTTTCTAGTAATGTTTTGATGAGATAAATATCTAAAAAGTTATAAAGATTTTGCTTAATTAATTAAAGGTAACCGTCTCTATGACAAACGTTGTAGGGGTGCTAATACCTTAACTATATGTAATGAACTCCCGAACTCAAATCTAGTTTCAAAGACCATTTTTTCTAAAAAAAAGGGGGGGGGGGGGGGGGGGGGGTTCTGATGTTTTCCTTAATAAACATTGATGGTGACTCCTCTGATCCATAAATCGAATTTTCATCGCCGTCCTGCTATGACCCTGGTTGCGACACAGTTAGAAGCCGATAATGGAGTAGGGGAAGGCTTGACACCTGCCATATCGAACCTATGAAGTACATCACGGATGTGTTTGTGCTGAGATAATAGAATTCCCGTGGGGGTGGGGATGAGTTCAATGCCTAAAAAATATTAAGGGGTATCCATGTTCTTCAGAGAGAAATGTTGGGATATGGCCTGGATGAACTTTTGAAGAAACTTAGTGTTGTTGCCAATAAGTAGCAGATCATCGACATAGACCAGAAAGTAGGCAAGACTACCATGGGCATGATAGACAAAAAGAGGGGGATCACTCTTACTGGTGAAGAATCTGAACTCAATGATGAAGGATTTTAAGGCATCATGCCAAGCACAAGGAGCTTGATGTAACCCATATATGGTCTTGTGCAATTTGCAGACATAGTAAGGATGCTGAGAATCCTTGAGGCCTAGAGGTTGAGACATATATACTTGTTCCTTGAGTTCACCTTGGAGAAAGGTGTTATTGACATCCAATTGATGCATTGGCCAGCATCTTCCAAGGGCTATGGCAAGAACAATTTTGATAGTTTGTGGGTGAATTACAGGTGTAAAGGTCTTGTGGAAATTAATACCGTGACAATGTGTGAACCCTTTAGCTATGAGTCGTGCCTTATAGCAAGGAATGGTGCCATCAACATTCCTTTTAATTCTGAAAAGCCACTTGTAGGCCATAATGTTGGTGTCCTTGGGGGGAGGGACTAAGGATCAAGTGTCATTTCGAAGGAGAGCATCAAACTCCTCGATAATTGCCATACGCCAGTGTGCATGTTTCATAGCCTCATGAACATTAGATGGCTCATGATTCTCAATTAAAGGAAACTTGGATGTTGTAAACACTCTTGGGTTTGAATATTTGGTTTTGGGATTGAGTCACCATATTGTGGGTGCAAGAGGGTATAGGGCTAGTTGCAATTTCATTAGTGATAATGGAAATAGGTGAAGAGGAAATATCATTACCTGATGAAGTAGCTGTAGATGTTGGTCCCTTTATTTGCTGCTCATCAAGATAGAGAGGGGAGTAGGGGTTAATTGGTAAGGGTGAGGTATTGGTGTGATGTATAGGAGTGCAATGTGCAAGGATTGAGGTGGGGGGGGGTGAAGTATTTGTAACAAGTGAAGGTGAGGTTAATAAAGTTGGAAAAGGGAAGATGTGATCATAGAACTTCTTATGTCTTGATGTATAGATATGGTCAGTTTGAGGATCAAGGCATAGGTAAGCATACTGATTTTCACCATAACCAAGGAAGATGCATGGATGGGATCGCAGTTGTAGTTTATGAGTGGTATATGGTTTTAGCCATGGGAAACACAAACAACAAAACGAATGTAGGTGGTGTGGGTTAGAGACATTGTGATGAAGAACCTCATGAGGTGATTTCGTGTGTAGGAGATGAGTTCGAAATTTGTTGATAAGGTAAGTGGTTGTACGGAAGGCATAGGTCTGGAGTTTGGAAGGTAGGTTTGTATGGTGAAGAAGGGCTTTCCCAGTTTCAACTATGTGTTGATGACGGCATTCAGTAAGGACATTTAATTGCGATGTGAGGGGGTGTTGTAAAATGAGAAATGTCATGTTGGACCAAGGTATTTTTTAATTTTGTGTACTCACCACCATTATCAGAATATAGTGTAACAATAGGGAATTTGAAATACTTCTCAACAAGATTTTTAAACAAAGGAAATATTAGTGAAACATCTTATTTGCATTTCACGGGATACAACCAAATGTATTTTGTAAAGTGATCTACAAAAATTAAATAGTAATGAAATCCATCTGTGAGTATTATTGGAGCAAGTCCCCAAACATCTGTGTAAATCATGTATTAAAAAAATTGACAATGTTAGGTAAGTTGTGAGGGATTGATGAAAGAAACAATTGTGTTACAATATTATGACGAATTTGTTTCAAAAACTATTCTCGTTAAAATTAATTTTATATTGACGATGTCTTTTGGAAGAGATTTGCCATGACCTTTTCCTTTGCAAATTACCGAGGGATTTGCGGAAGAAATGTCCTTTGCTATTGTAAGTTTTTTTTTTTTTACAATAATTAGTTTTTTTATTAGCAATGAATTTGTGAGGATATGTATCTGTCACTAGGTAATTTGAGAAAGTTGTGAAAGAATAGTGAGATAAATATTTGCTTTCACTAATCCCTCACTAATTTATGAAAGATTCAAATATTTTTTTAATTCACGCAAATCCGTTTTTGAATTGCGACAAATTAATGACAAAATATATCCCATGCAAATTTCCCTCACTATTCCATGAAATTCTTGTAGTGAGTTTAAAAACAATTATTTATTAAAGGAATAATGAGATGATGGAAAATTTATATTGTCAAAATAAAATAGATTTTGTTAAGTGTTTGTTGACTTCATTGAATTTATGCCCCTCCCCCCCCTCCCCCCCCCAAATTGCGACAAATTAATGACAAAATATATCCCATGCAAATTTCCCTCACTATTCCATGAAATTCTTGTAGTGAGTTTAAAAACAATTATTTATTAAAGGAATAATGAGATGATGGAA
This sequence comes from Amphicarpaea edgeworthii, assembly GCA_014843725.1. Classification (NCBI taxonomy): domain Eukaryota; kingdom Viridiplantae; phylum Streptophyta; class Magnoliopsida; order Fabales; family Fabaceae; genus Amphicarpaea; species Amphicarpaea edgeworthii. The sequence goes on from CM026324.1 coordinate 13,456,717, forward strand.
AATTTATATTGTCAAAATAAAATAGATTTTGTTAAGTGTCTATTGACTTCATTGAATTTATGCCCCCCTCCCCTTTCCATTTTCATAGTATATTTAATTTTTTTTCTTTTTTCAACTAGTGTTACTGTTTTTTTTCTTACTTTATAATTTTATAAAATAATTTATATAAATATTATATTTGATTAAATTTATTATTTATATTATGTAATTTGTTTTCTTTCTTAATTTTTTTTTCTAAATTATCCAATCAATATCAATCTTTTTTTAATAGAAAATCTTATTTAAATATTAAATTTTAATTATTATACAATTAGTTTTATCTTTAATTTTTTAAAATTGATAAAATTAATAGTAATTTTATCATTTTTAAAAAAAATATTATATGAAGATTATAATAATATTTTATTAACTCTAGTTATTATATAATTGTTTCTATCTTTTTATTTTTTTTTAAACTATAAAATCACCATGTTATCCTTTTTTAATATTATAAATTATAAATTTTTAGTTTTTATAGAAACAATTTTTAACTCACTTTTTAAATTATAAAACCAATAGTAATTTTATTTTATTTTGTAAATAAATCTTATCTAAATATTATGTATGATTAATTTTATTATTATATATAATTAGCTTGAGTTAAAATTATAATTGTCAAATTTTATTTGTCTTGCAAACAAATGAATGAGTTGTTTTTGTTTCTCAAATTGCACATCAGCACAAGACGTCATAGTTACAAGTTAACATCATCTACAAGAGGTAAAGATAAAAATTCTCTAATGACTAATCTCCGTCGGGAAACCTAGTTGACCACCTTTAGTGGGGTTTTCCCTTCCTAACCATGCTTTTTTCCATTAACTTGAGACCTTGTTTAAGAGAAGTAAGTCTAGTTATCACTCAGACCAACAACTTGGTATTATATTACATTTATATATACTATATAATAAATATAATTGACTAATTTATATTAATTATTTTTTTCCATATATTATTTTTGTTGATTCTAGCTTAAAGTTGTGTATGCTGAATTTTGAAAATGTATGTTGTTCAAAAATTTTAAACAATCATAACTATATTTCTAATTTTATTGATTTTTTCTAACTTTAAATCTTTAAGTGTATAAGTTTACATATTATGAAATTATTTATATTATTTTTAGTATAGACCGAGTCATGCAGACCAACTAGTGATTCATTGGGTCAACTTGTGACTTAAGGGCCTAGTACTCCGACCAAGTCAGTGATCCGTCGGAGTCCGATAACATTGGTTATCACCACAAAAGGAGAAAGCCTTTTGAGTTCCAAGTTGGAGATCATATATTTTTTAAGGTTACTCCTATGATTAGAGTTGGTAGAGCTAAGTCTTGAAAAATTTTCTCCATAAGGATTGGCTCTGTAGCCTATCAGGTTAGTTTACCTCCATGTTTGTCAAATCTACACCCTGTTTTTACATATGACGCGAGTCAGTGGCAAACTTATTTTTTTAAAGATGGGTAAATGCACCTTTTCAATTTATAAAGTGATATGTATTTTATCTTAAAAAAACAAAATTGCTCCCCCTAATTTTATGTGTTTGAACCTCTTGACTTATTTTCATGTAAGGATAACACAGATGCACCCCTTATTTTTATAAAACTATAAGTATTTATCTTAAAATTTTATATTTTACCCGTTATTTTAATGTATTTGAACTTAGTATCATATTGTAATCTTAAATTTTTTTTTTAACATAAATTGCCCCCACTTATCCCAGATCCTAGATGCGCCAATGACGTGAGTCCCTTGTGAATCAAGGATCGAAGGAAAAAATGGCTTTGTGCTAAGGAGATTATGTCAACCGAGACAGATCCACAAGGGGCAAGCTAGGTCTTTAGCCCCCTCCCACAATCTCTTTTTAGTGTATGTATATACTAATTAATATATCTATCTTTCTATCAAAATAAATAAATAAATATATTAATTAATAAATATATAATATTATTATTGATTATATATTTTTCAATAATATACGTTGAAACTAATTATAATCTAACTCAAAAAGATATAATATACTAATAAATAGATATGATCACAATATATTTTATGATTTTGTATAAATAATTTCATGAGGTTATAGTACCCAATCCTATGTGGCATCATTTGATTGAATATCCTATCTTATAGGTTGACTTGATTTTTAAAATTGGTTTTTATACACAAAATTTTAAATAATCATATATTCATCCATTATTTTTATTAAATTTAAATTCTGTCTACTTTTTTTATTTGATTTTTTATTGTAATTATTTTTATTATGTCCGTTTTTAGATTATTATTTAACTTGTAATTAATTTTTTTTATGACTTGATATTTTATTTCCTTCAATTTTATTTATCAAAGCACACCTTTCACAAACACTTCATGGAGTGTTAGCAACAAGCTTCATTCATACTCATCGATTAGCATTCGTGCACGATTTCCAATTGACTAGAGGGGGGGGAGAGAAATGTAATAAAAAAGGGAAAAGCTCAAATTAATTACTTTTAAAAAAAAACTAAATAAACTTTTTTTACAAGACTAATTAAGTGTCCTACAAAAAAAAAATAGCATATAACATAATATTAATACGATGAGTAATTGTAATAATTTATGTAGTATTTTTTAGACTTAATTGTAATTTTCATCCTTCTAGTTTTTTGAAATAGCGATTTTCATCTTCTGTTTTATAAGTGAACAATTAGGTCCCCTGGTTTAAAAAGCGCACAAATTTGGTCTCTCAGTCTATTTTAAAGTGACGGCTATTAGTTTTAACGTTGACTTTGTTTATTTAATTTTTTTGAATTAACAATAATGACCCATATTTTTTTGAATTAACAATAATGACCCAAGACTCTTCTCTTCCTCTCCAGAATTTTAAATTTTTTCCCCTTATTATTCTGAAGTCTCCTCTCCTCTTCTTCTTCGAGACCCAGGACCCCGCTTCCCTTCTCTCTTCTTCTCCTCCCTTCCAGTGTTCGTTGCGTGAGCCATTGAGGTTGAAGGAGAAGGCATCGCAGAAGTTGCATGAGGCGCGGAGATCGCGTGGTGGTCGTGCAGTGGTCGCATGGAGGGCGCGCGATGGTCGCGCGAAGGAGAAGAGGAGAAAGAAGGAAGGTGTGGTCGTTGGGTCTTGGAGGAGAAGAGGAAAGGAGACAGTAGAACAATGAGGGAAAAATTTAGAGTTCTGGAGAGTAGGAGAAGAGTCTTGGGCCATTATTGTTCATTAAAAAAAATATGGGTCATTATTGTTAATTTTAAAAAATTAAGTAGACAAAATCAACGTTAACACACTAACGATCAACCTTTTAAACCAGAGGGATCCAATTGTTCACTTATAAAATTGGGGATGAAAATCACCATTTCAAAAAATCAGAGGATGAAAATTACAATTAAGCCTATTTTTTATGGTCCTTAATAATTGGTCCAAAAAAAATGTTGCTTAACATTATATTTAAATAATTTATTGAAAAAATAATAAATACACTACCAAATTAACTCAATACTGAAAAATAATAATAATTTAAAATTTTAATTAATTGAACAATAATAAATAATATTATTTCTTAACTAGGATGGACATCAATTCAAACAAATATAATAACCCAATGTATTCGAACTGATTTAAAATGAAAAATTAATATTGGTTTGAATCGAATTAAAAAAATTTAAATTTGACGAGTTAATTTATTTTTTAACTCAAAATATAACATGTTTTGTACTAGATAAGTACATAAAAATTATTTTTTAGTTATGGTTTAATTGTAGTTTTGGTTCCTTTACTTTCCTAAATCTGTAATTTTGGTTCCATAGTTTTAAATCCACAATTTTGATTCTCTTACTTTCAAAATCAACACTTTTGGTCCAATTGTTAATTTAAAGGCGTTGACCGTTAAGTTTGACGTTGACTTTTTTTTATTGCAATTATTAATTATTTAATTTTTTTTTATTATTGACACAATTATCATTTTTTATTCCTAAATTACCTTTTGGTCTAACTAGTTAATTTAAATAAAAAGTTAGGTGAACTTTGGCAAAGTTAGGATTTAAACCTACATCTCTTTAGTTTTCAAATGCTAAAATAATCACTAAGTCAATGGGTCTGATTGATAACTATTGTGAAACATTTATATATATAAATCTTTCACATAAATTGTATTTATTATCATATATTTATTTATTATTTATTGTGTTCTCAACCAGAATTTAATAATTTGAATAAAAGTAAAATAAAGGGAGTAATTTATAAAATAAAAAATGAAATATATAAAAAATAATTACACTAATAATTAGAGATGTTAAAAAAAAAAAAATTTAAATAATTTCGATGTTTCAACATTTTTCTCAAGGTCTCTTTATTATAGTTTTAAAAATAAGATCGATAATCGAATTGGTCAAGACACTGGGTCACTTCGTTATTGTTCGAATTAGTTGGTTACTAATTGACTCCCATGACCCGGTATATATTGACAAAAATAAAAAATATTTATTATATACAAATTTTTAATTTATAAAATTTTATTTTATTAATCTTTAATATTACCAAAAGTTATTTAAATTATTTTTCTTTTATTTTTGAACATCTCCTATTATTAGTTGTAATTTTTTTTTATATATTTCACTTTTTATTTTATAAATCACTCTTTTTATTTTACTTTTATTCAAATTATTAAATTTTTGTTGAGAACACAAGAAATAATAAATAAATATAGGCTTAAATAAGTTTTGGGTCCCTATAAAATATTTTCTTTTTACTTTGGGTCCCTATAAAATTTTTGTTATGTTTTGGGTCTCTATAATATATATATATATATATATATATTTATTTATTTTGGATCCTTACCAATGATATGACATATCTCAACTGTTAATTAAGTGATGACGTGACATCATCTCAACATATATTAACAGTTGAGATGATGATACATCATTGGTAGGGACCCAAAACAAAATAATATATATTATAGGGACAAAAACATAATAAAATTTTTATAAAGACCCAAAGTAAAAAAGAGATATTTTGTAGGGATCCAAAACTTATTTGAAATAATAAATAAAATTTATGTGAAAAATTTATATATAAAAATGTTTCACAATAGTTATCAATTAAACCATTGGTTTAGTGGTTATTTTAGCATTTGAAAATTAAATAAGTGTAAGTTTGAATCTTAACTTTGCCAAAATTCACCTAACTTTTTATTTAAATTAACTAATTAGACCAAAGAGTAACTTAGGAATAAAAAAGGATAATTGTGTCATTAGTAAAAAATTAACTAATTAATTCTAATTAAATAATTAATAATTGCAATAAAAAAAAGTTAACCTCAAACTTAAAGGTTATCTCTAAATTGATGGTTGGATCAAAAGTACTTGATTTTGAAAGTAGGGGATCAAAATTACATATTTAAAACTAGGGAATTAAAATTGCGGATGGACCAAAACTATAATTAAGTCTTTAGTTAAAAATTATAAAAATTCCATATTATTATAATGTTCTCATACTCTTCAATCCAAACTAATAGGTAAACAATTTATAATTCAAAAACAACTTAGATTATAGTTTCCTAAACAAGCTCATAGAGTGGTTGTAGTTATAAGTTTATTTTGGAGTTTTACCTACACAAAATTATATTTCGTAGGTAAAAGTTTTCATAGGCATATAAAAAAAAAACATTGAAAGGGAGAACAAAAAACAAGACCGGACCATTATTGAGGAGGCCCAACCCAAGCCCGTTAAACATCAACACAAATAACCCTAGTGGTGGCTGAGACCAGAGAGAGGTCGTATCCCACACTCTAGGCAGCCGTTCCTTCCTTTCTGCTGCTGCACCTCAGCTCGTAACAATGGTGGCCGCCAAGAAGACCGTAAGTCGTTCTCTACTCTCCCTACGTTGATCTGTTCTTTCTGTTTTCTTTCTTTTGGATGTAGCTATTTCATTACATATAGAGGAATCGTCACCTTTGCTTTTAGATTTAGGGTTTTGAATTCCAAATTAATCGATGATTTGTTTTGTCTTCTGAGATGAAATGCAGAAGAAGACTCATGAGAGTATCAACAACAGACTCGCTCTGGTGATGAAGAGCGGCAAATACACCCTCGGATACAAGACCGTTCTCAAATCTCTTAGGAACTCCAAGGGTCTGTCACTCATTCCGTAACCCTAAACCGTTTTAATAAGTTTTTTTACGCTGTTTAGTTGTAATTTGTTTTTAATTAATTAATTTGGATTTTGGGTACTTTGCAGGGAAATTGATTATCATTGCTAACAACTGCCCTCCATTGAGGAAATCAGAGATAGAATACTATGCTATGCTGGCTAAGGTTGGAGTTCATCATTACAATGGAAGTAAGTTCCTCTATCTAATTCTAAAGCCTTCTCTTTTTTTATTATTATGCATTTCTCTGTCTCTTTGTTCTATTGTTTTATGCCTGGAATTTAGTAGTGGTTTCATTCTGGACTTGGTTTTTAAGCATCTATCTGCTGATTAATTGATGGAAGATTTTAGCTAATTGCATATCGTATAGATTGCTGACCTTGATTTTCACTTGCTGCTGTTTCATTATGGACTTGGTTTTTATACATTTGTGTCTCTTACTTGGTCATATGATTAATTGATCAACTTATATAATATGCATTGCAGTAGTTGATGGAAGATTTTGATAATTACACATGATTTAGATTGCTCACCTTGATTTTCACTTGCTACTGTTTCCCTTTATAACTTATTGTTGGATGCTATTTTTTGTGGTAGAAAATTGTTATTGGATTCTTTTTCAAGTTTTTTGTTATGTTTCTGTCCCACTAACAAGAAAATGTTTTATTTGTTGTTAATAGACAATGTTGATTTGGGCACTGCATGTGGAAAATATTACAGAGTGTGCTGCCTAAGCATCGTTGATCCTGGTATCTCATGCCTCCTTTCTGATATCATTATTAGAAATATTTGAAACTAGTTTTTATGTTTGTTTTTCTAATGCTGTTTTGTATTTTTTGTTGTTTTCAGGTGATTCGGATATCATTAAGACACTGCCCGGCGATCAGTAAACTAGTAGTGTTGAAGAAGTTCATTCCGTGTTAATTTTCTGTTTTTAGTTTATTCAGATATTGTTGAATTGAAAGAATATCTTATTTTCCATTGTAGACTTTGGTGTAAGTGTGCTTGTTTTTTTGGGTATTCTAGCTGTGAGGCAACAAGTAATTTTGACATTGCAAAATTTTCATCATCTTCCATTGTGCCAATTTAGTTGTTCGTTTGTGTTATAACTCCAAATTGAAGGGATTGACTATGATAATGATAGAGTAAGGAATGGTTATATCTTATAACTAGTGCATGGTATTGGATTCTTTTAGGAGTAAATATTATTTGAAGTAGAAATTTTAGCTGTAATGTATTGGACTCTTTATAGTTCTTGCTTGGTAAGATGTGTAGTTTTACTGGTTATGTGTATCCTGGAATGGTAGGCCATAAGAAGGTACTGTCAAGGATTTTACATGGTAGAACAGTTGGTAAAGGAATTTATGATTTTGAGTTGAATAAAATGATTTTCTTCATCTCAGTTAGCAAAAGTATAAAAAATGTAGAATTATATGAATTTTAATGTCAAGAGCAAAAGATTTTCCAGTTTACTGTCTAATGGTTGCTATCAAATTTTGATCGAGAAAATGATAATTTGTGCATTTTCTAATTAAATGATGAGGATAGGCTTGAAATAATGTTCTCGGTTTTGGGGGAAAAAAAACACTTTAGGAGCCATATTATGAACTGCTAGAGTCTGAGGTCTAGAAATGCAGGCATTTTAAGATTGTGCACACGTAATGGAACATAAAAATTAGCTTTTTATAATAATAATAATAAAAAAAATGAGCTTCTGATATAATTTCTGCTATTCTGCAATATACTCAGTCTAGTCCTACAAGTTTTTAGAATAATAATGAATAGAAAGGTGTAGACTATGATTCCATGGTAGTACTTACAGGGTTGTGAAATTAAATGGAAAGAAATAGATATCAAGGTTTGTAAATTTGCTTCATAATTGTTCCAGGTTGCTGCATAGTGCAGCTGTAGTGTATAAGTATTAAGTTGCATTTAGATAGTTTAAGATCAGAATTTCAATTGAAATAAGGTGTATTTCATTGCTGGTTACATAGTATTTAGCATCGTCTATCATATTGTACTTTATTCCATTTTTTTTTTTATCTAGCACCATTACACATTTTATTTTTATTTTGACAAAGCTTCCATCACTGCAAGAAAGTGTATGTTATTTACATCTTGGGTGTGAATGATTAGTGACTGAATAACGGATTAAAAATATAACAAAGTACAAAAGTTATCTATAATGTCACTCCTATTTGGGGGGGGAGGGAATTATGTATAAAATCCTAGCCTGAGTTCCAAATCTGAATTCAATCTCATTTATGATAATCTAGTTTCATGTTAATGCTAGCTAGATCTTTGTTTCAATTTTTTCCCCTCCTCTCATACAACTAATTAAATTGGTTTGAAAATTATTAGAGTTTGACACCTTTGAAGCATGCTCTTGCAACAATCTATTGCACACCTTGTGTGAGGATGGCATATAAGTTAGAAATTATTTGTTAACCAATAGCATTATTGGGGCAGGAAGACACATGCCTAAGATGATGCAATGCTTATTATACATTTGCCATTTCATTTTTTCAATTGGGTGGCACATAATCTAAAACAACCCAAGGTTTCTCTTAACACGTGGATATTGAGAAATAATTTGGTTTTTGTTAGCAGAGGCGTGTTTGGCTACACACGTTTCAACCCTCTGTAGCTTGTTTCTGTTTATTTAGTTTTACAAATCTAATTCAACAGATAGCTTGGATATTATGTATATAATTATGTATGAACCCGCGTGATGCAAGACTAAATTAGCAAATTGTTTAAATTTGTTATTATTAAGAATTATGTTGAAATACATTATTTTATCAATTGATTTAGTTTTAGAAGTAATTTTTTTGAACTATGAAATGTAAGCTCAATTACTAAAACAAATTTCTTAAGGTTGCATCCACGAAGTCCTTAATGCTTAGGGTTGCATTAATGAAATCTTAAATCTTTAAGTGTGCATCCACGAAATCTTAAATCCTTATGGTTACATCCACAAAATCCTAAATCCTTAGTGTTGCATCCATAAAACCCTAAATCCTTAGGATTGCATCCACAAAACCTTAAATTTTCAAGGCTACAGCTACGAAATCCTAAATCCTTAGGATTTCATACACAAAACCCTAAATCCTTAGGGTTTTATGCACAAAACCCTACATCCTTAAAGTTGAATCCATGAAACCTTAACTCCTTAGAGTTGAATCTACGAAACCCTAAATAATTAGAATTGCATCCATAAAACCCTACATCCTTAGGGTTGCATCCACGAAACCATACATCCTTTTAGGATTGCTTCCACGAAACCCTAAATTCTTAAGGTTGTATCAATGAAACCCTAATTCCTTAGGGTTTTATGCATGAAACCTTAAATTCGTAGGGTTTCATTTATGTAACCAAAAATCCTTAGAGTTTTATTTACAAAACCTTAAATACTTAATGCTTCATTTACGAAACCTAAAATCCTTATTGTTTCATTTGCAAAACCTTAAATCCTTGGGTTTTCATTTATGCCCTAAATCCTTAGGGTTTCATTTACAAAACCCTAAACCCTTAAGTTTTCATTTACGAAACCCTCAATCCTTAAGCTTTCATTTTTGAAACCCTATCTCAAGCCATCAAATCCAAAATGAAACCATAAGGATTTATAGTTTCATAAATGAAACCCTACATTAGTATTTAGCATTTAGAGTGTTGGAGTTTTATGGTTTATGATTTTAAGATTTGGAGTTTTCAAGTTCAATGTTTTAAGATTTAGTGTTTAGTGTTTAAGATCTAGGGTTTATGCTTTAAGATTTTAGGGTTTCGTGTTGCATTGTTTAAGCTTTCATGGTTTAGGATTTAAGGTTTCATTTCATGGTTTATGATTTAGGGTTTTATTCCAAGATTTATGATTTAAGGTTTCTTCGTGGTTTAATGTTTCATGGTTTATGATTTACGATTTCATTTCATGGTTCAAGATTTAGTGTTTTATAAATGAAACCCTGTATTAAGATTTAAGGGTTCATCCTTAGGTCTTTCAATATGTATTTAGGAGAATAAAATTATTTTAGAACATGAAGTGCCTGTGAGTGCAGCAAGTGGATTTTGGATTCATATTTATGTAGGTGGAATTTTTTATGATTATCTTGAATCCAGTATTTGATAGACGGACTTGTAGCAATGAGTATTTCATATTTTTATAGTTATTCAAAGTGAGTTTCTTTTCTTAATTCCGCTCCCTATTGAGCGTCTTTTCTTATTTATTGCTTGCAATCACTTACATCTCTACTACCTAACCCTTTATGTATGAAATATGAATAGCTAATTATTTCATTATTTATACGTTATAGAGTAAATGTCACATGAGGTTTAATGTGAATGTCATTTTGGCAAGTCACTATACCCATTCTTTTAATCAATGTTTCCATTTTTTTCTTCATGTTAATCAATTTCAAATGTAACCTTTTTCCTCTTTTTCTACATGTTCTTACTTTTCTTTTTATTTGCATAGGAGGAAGAGAAGTTGTGGAAGTAGGAGAAGAAATGACACGACAGGTTTAATATGTGAGTCATTTTGGTGTATAAGGTTACCTATTCTTTTAATCAATGTTTCCATTTTTTTTTTCTTCATGTTCATGGGTTTCAATTGTAAAGAAACCATTGATTACTCTTTAACTTGAAAACTTGCTCTTCATTTTAATATTAATTATTATTGATTGATGAAAGTTCTTTTTTAGTTGGTATTGTCTATTTTTGTTCTTTTGTTAATTTTTCACTTAATTTTTGTTTGTAAAACTGTTGTTTAATAATGAACTCTTTTCTATTGTAGATATCTTCTTTTTGCTCATAACTTTTTGAAGTAAATAGAACACCACAAGAAGCGGGGGTTGGGGGGTTGAAATGTGAGTATGCCAACTTTTTTTGAAACTTTAACCTTTCTAAACTTTTACTCAAGATTACCTTGGTATTCAGAAAGTCTTGACACAAAGGTTCAAACACTTAAAGAGCTAGGCTTTTTAAGTGGTTAGTTATTAGATTTGTTATCCAATGTTTTGATGTGACTATAAGAACTCAATGTCAATATACATATGCTTATGTTCATTACATAATTTAAATGTATTTATCATAATACAGTTATTATGAAAGTTTAGTTTATGTAATGATGAATCAGCACTCAGAAGGTTAATATAATGACATTTATATATGTTCAGAAAGATATTGTTTAGAATGTTATACTAAGAAAGAAAAAACATTTTGATGTATGAGCTTCTGATGCTCAGAAGGAAAAAGCATTCTAATGTATTTGCTTCTGATGCTTAGAAGGAAAAATCGTTCTAATGTATGAGCTTCTAATGTTCAGAAGCATCTGATGCTAATGCAATATATATGACAGTAAAATAGCATAACGTAAAAGGAAGGGAAGATGAGATTTGACACGAATTTTTAATACTGGTTTACCCCAAACAAAGGGCTACATCTAGTCCTTATCCTATTGGTGAGATTTCCATTAATAACATTCATCAACTTGTTAAAAATCAAGCACATGCACTTGCCACCTGCTGGATTTCGAAATGCACATACTAGCAACCTACTAGACCAGCCACTTGTTGGGTTTTAACAACTAGCTAATTACTAGACCAGCCACCTACTGGGTTTCCTCATCTCCTTCACCATAGCACCATACTTGGTCTTGGTTTGGAGATAACCCATCTCAACCACAATACCCACTCTTTAGAGACTCTCTCTAAGTTACCCATCTTTAATGGGTTCTCCCTCTCACTTTTCTCACAACCAAACTTAACCCACATGATTAATTTGAAATAAAACATATTACAAGTAAGGAATAAGTGTATGGATAGATTCTACAACTTTTACAACACTCATATGGTGAATCTCCATTGTTGCTCATTGCTGCATTACACTCCATTTTCTGCATTTTGCATTTTGAATGACATTGGAGTGGGGAGAGGATGTGAATCTCATTTCTGCACATGTAGGCTTTCCTACCTTCCCTCTCTCTCTCTTTTTCTACTACTACCTTATGTTATTTTATAGACCCAGCAAGTTGTCATGGGACAGTTGGACTATTTTTCCCCTTCTCCAAGCTTTCGAAAAGCTAGCTGTCATGTGATAGCTTTTGTTACCTCCTTCCCCAAGCTTCCTTCAAAGTTTGAAATGCCCCCAAGAAAATAGTCTTAAGCCTCATAAAAGCTTACTAAAGAATATGAAATATGACAACTATACTGGACTTAACAGATCTGACTTGCTTCTGATTAGTCTTCTAAGGTTCATTAGAATTGCATTTTGCATTCTAATATGTTGAGGAGAAACTTGTTCTGATACAAGTTCCTTCTGATGAAGTTCTCATGATATTGCTTTGTAAGTAGCTTCACTTCATCACTCTTAACACCTTAACACAACAATGATTATTTTGAAGTAACAAACTTCAGCATATCTTGTACATGTTGTTTGTTGTAGTTGAAGTTTGAGCTGATTGTAGCAGATTATCTCTACTGTTGTATTTAATTTATTTGGCCCTTTAAATGGCCAAAGTGGCTTTCGATGTCTTCATGAGAGTTGTGGATAATTCTATCCTTGAAATTTAGGAATTGGTATCATGTCATTTGGATCACTACAACATAAGAAATATTCAAATCATTGCATCTATAGTATAGTGTGAGGACAGAATGACATCTCTATCATCATCATCAATTAAGTCTATGATCCAAGCCATATTAACTCACGATGTCTTCATGAAAGCTGAAGATCTCTCTCTTATCTTTCCATAGACATATTAAGCAAACTTCTCCAGATAAAGCAGTCTTCAAATTACTCAACATGTGTTAAGCTGTCATGACACATCAGTGTTTGCATATTTAGACTCAATTTTGTCCATGATATAAATTCGTCAGCAAAGTGTGTTCATTCTAAACTTTGTATCTGGAGTTCTAGATATCCATTTTTAATGTTTAAATATAATTTTCAGCTCCAATAAAAATTTCCTATTATGTGGATCATAATGAAGTTTACTTCATTTTTGATGTTGCAGTCCAATACAAATGTTTTCTATTGTGTCTCTTCTACTTCGTGAAGATATCATCTGGATTTTGATGTACTCACCAAATTTTCTATGTCTAATGCAAAACAAAACCATCTTCTAGAGATTGCATTTAAATTGAATTATATTTTGTTTAATTTTTCAATGCACATATTTGAATTTGGATGTTAGCAATTACTTTGAACTACAAATTAATGATTAATATGTAATGGTTAATTAAATATATTTTAAGATTACCCTGTTACTAATGAACAATTGTAACAACATTGTCCCTTTTAACATTTTCATGCTATAATGATTGAATTGATGTTTTGTATCAAAAGTAGATTAATCTTTCAAAACTACATAAAAAAATATGCATTCCTTCCACAATCAGTTTAGTCATATCAATTTTATTGGAATTTTTCCTAGATTTTTGTCTTCTCTTGTTAATTGTATTGTATAACATAATTAAAACATACTTTTAATTAAACAAATTTAAAATAATTTATTTATTTTTATGTGCATCACGTGAGTCCTTATCTAGTTTTATATTAATTTTGTATCCCTATAAAATACTTTGCTAAAATGAATGGAGACAAAACACATGATTATGTTTGCTAAAATACTTTGGGTTCGTCATGTTCTACTTACATTTGGATTGTGTTTGGTCTACAAAAGAATGATGCTCATGTTGTGCTAAAGATGTTTATCAAAGTTTTAATTTTAACTCTATTCATAAGGAAATTTGGTTTTCTTAGACAATTGTGTTCAGTATTTACTCACTATTCTATAAAAGTCAAATAAAGTTTGGTCTACTACACACATGTAAACCTGTTGAAATCAGATACTATGGTTTGGCTATGTTGACAGTGATGCGTGTTGTGCTTTTTTATGGTGTGAAAGGCTTGAATTGAGGTGATACTATGGGGTGTGTTTCTTGATATGAAGACATTTTTACCAATCTGATGTTTTTCATGAAGTTGAGAAAAATTTCATAATAAGAATATAATAGGTATTGGTTGGCAATTGGCATGGTAGAGTATGGGATAATTATCCTAAAGGTTAGGTGCAAAAGGATGTGTTTTTGGAGGCTATTGGGTATGATGGCATATATATTTGGGGATTGTGCTGATTTGAATATATTAAGGCTAATGGCTTATAATATATTAGACACAGACCTATGTTGTGGATGAGAACTACAAGGGTGGTCTTTTTTACACTTTAATTTTGGTTTTCTTCTTCTTTATTAGAAACAATGGGTGTGGCATAAAACAACATTAGACATGACGGAATTCACACAATTTTAGACTTGACCTTTATGTTCTATTGTTTTTTTTTTTTTTCTTTATTTGGCATTCTATATGGGAAAATAAACAAGGAAAAATATGTAGTACTTGATGGCATGCTCACCTAATATCCCAGCTTCTTTGCTTAGTCCTTCACCTGTCTCTTCCTCTGCTACTATTTAATCAAATGTGGTTAAAACAACAATGATTTAGGGTACTAATTGCCAATTTTAGCAAGTGATTCTTAGAAAATTAAAGAAGTAGCAAACAAGTCATTCATGCACAATATCTAATTGTGATGAATTATGCATAGTTATTAATGATTTCATCATGTTTACAGGTTCCAGTTGAAGGGGACAAACAAGATAGATTACTATGAATTATATTGACTTAGCTAAAGGGTTCATCTCCAAAAGTTGTTTCCAGATTTGATGTATGGATGAGTAAGATTATTTAGTAGTTAATTATTAGTTTTTTAAAAGTTGTTTTTCGGTATCAGTATATTGGAAAAGTTTAGATGCAGTGATTTTATATTAATACAACATCGCATAGTGTAGGAGGAAAATTAGGCATACATGTCTATGGGATCTTTATGTAAAGTGTAGTGTCATTTTTTTTATGAACATGGTAATATTAGTGAATTGGTAGTACTGGAGCAGCAAATTTGGAGCGTTGTTGTTCGGGGGATGACAGTATATTTACAAACATTTTTGTGTACCCCTATACTAAACTTGGATACATCTCGTGCTAAGTTTGATCCTTATAAATGAAATATTATTTTTTTATTAAAAAAAATTCATCATACACAACAACCAAAGTTGTAAAACCGTGGCTAAAATTGCATGACCTCATTAATAACTACATGGCGATAAATGGATAGTGAATGACAATCAAAAGGTTCTACAAATAGCCATAAAAGTAACTAGAAAATATCTTTTTATTCTTTTATTTAGAGAAATTTTAATTTTCTTTTATATTTAAAAATACATATTTGTATTTATTTTCTTTTTTATTATATAAAAGTATTTAAGAAATTTTTTGCTTAATTATACTATATCATATTAATCTTTAACTTATTATAATACAACTATTTTTTTTATTATAAAAAATATGGATATATATTTTTTTATGACTTTTTCTTATTTGACTTAAATATTTTATTTTATTTAACATAAAAAGTATGCAAAAATGTAACAAACAGGGTCGAATAATTTAGAATGATAACAAAGTTAGACATAATTTATAGGATAAAATATATAAAATGAAACACAGGGTGGTGAATGTTTTTATAAATACAAGTAATGTAAATTAATTTACGGGGGTTTATTTTTACTAAAAGTAACTAGAAAAATATTCATCCATTTGGAAAAATTTCTTTTATATTTAAAAATGCATACGTCTATTTATTTATTTATATATATAATATGATACATGGGGATTATTATTTTTTATATATAGAAGCATGTAATGAAATTTTTGCTTAATTCATGGGGATGAACAATATATTTTTGTCTTAATTGTAATTTTGGTCCCTTTACTTTTTCAAATCCATGATTTTGGTTTCCTTAGTTTTAAAATAGTAATTTTAGTCCCCTAGTTTTAAAAAATGACAATTTTGGTCCCCTTAATCAAATATTAATTAATAATTATGATTAATAGAGTTATTGATTTAATTAAAAATTAATTAAAATTTTTTATAAAAATTGTAATAATTTTTTATACAAAGAAAAAATTAAAAAAAAATTCATTTTTAACATTAAAAAAAATTGTTAGTTACCAACCATAAAAAAATATTTTTAATATTAAAAAATAATAAAAATTAAAATTTTTAACCTCTTTGAATAATTAATATTTTTAATTAATTTATAATTAACTTAATAACTCTACTGATTACAATTATTAATTAATAATTGACCCGGGGACCAAAATTATTGATTTTTAAAATTAGAAGGACCAAAATTGCCAATTTAACTAGGGAGACCAAAATCATGTATTTGAGAAAATAGAGGGATCAAAATTATAATTTATCTTTTTTTTTTTACTTTATTTTGCGTGACTTAAATAACTTTTAAATATTTTTATTTTATTTAACATAAAAAGTATGCAAAAATGTAATAAATGAGGTTCAATCATTTTTAATGAGACAGAATTTAGACTTAATTTATAGGATACAATATATAAAATACAAAACTCGGAGATTAATATTTTTATAAAAAGTATATAATATAAATTAATTTACGGGAAATATTTTTTTTACTTAAAGCAACTAGAAAAATATTCTTTTATTTCCAGAAATGTTAATTTTCTTTTATATTTAAAAATGCATGTGTAAATATATAATATGATACATGGGGTTGAACTTTTTTTTATACAAAAGCATGTAGGGATTTTTTTTGGCTTAATTCACAGTATGAATAATATACTTGTATTGTATTAATCAAAAAAAGATTTTGGAAAAAAAATATTATAATCCTATTATTTTTTAATTATAAAAAATATATGAATAAATAAATTTTATAACATTTTCTTACTTGACTTAATTTTTTTTTATTTTATATTCTTTGTTTGACATTGACATATGGAGAATGAATAAAAAATTTTAAGAATTTGAAGATTAAAAAAATAAATTCTATAATAGGAAAAAAATACTATAAAATAAATAACAACTCTTAAATCTTGTTTTGGTCTGTCTCAAATGATAATGAAAGTGAATGAATGTATTGTGTGGAAAAATTGGGGAGTGTCACATTGTGTGTTCCCCATCAACATTTGATTTTTTGTCTTCTGATGTCATAGTCTATCCTTTTCACTTCTCCGTTAGCAGTGACACCATTTTCCCATCAACACAGTTTAGTAAAACATATGGTTTGGGAGTTAAAAAAAAAATAAATTTTAGAGTACTGACATGAAAATAAAATGAAGAGAAGGATATGAGAAAGAAAGAGGAAGATACCAATGTGGGGGAGAAAGAGTTTAAAAACAAAAAGTATTTTAGAGTAGTGATATGAAAATAAAATAAAGAGAAAAGAAAGATCAAGAGTTTTTGAAATGGAAGAGTAAATCATGGAAGAGTGTGATGATTATATTAATTTTTGCCTTACTCATTTTTCACATCTCGTAGGCAGGTTACAACTTACAAGAAAATTCACTATTTTAGGTAGGTTTAATTTTCTTTTATTGCTTCCTAATCAGTTAGTGATTAGGTGGGGTTGTTGTTGTTATTTTAGGTAGAATATCTTCTTACTTATTATTGTCTTTTTTTTTTCAGTTTATTTTATTGTAATGTGGGTAGATTGAGCACATCTTGTGCCTTCAATCTTTTTCAATAAATCTTTGCTTATAAAAAAAAAAAATCTTATATGTGGAAACTTCTCATTATAACAATATCTTATTCATAATGTGTGAATTTAGAATATCTTATCCTTGACATAAGATTAGAGTTATCCTCAAAACAAATGAAATGACTAAAACAAGGGGAAAAGAAGAAGAAATAATGAATAAAATGAAAAGGAAATAGTGATACATGGTAGAAAAAAAAGAAAAAAAAATCAAATTGTAGTTGTTCATTATTTATTTATGAAAGAATAAAAAAGAATCCATTCATAAATGACATTTAAAAAAGTGTAATTTGTTTACATATCACCACCTAATCTTTTATTAGAGCTCAGGTTATTTTTTAATATAATTGCAAACAAATGTTTAATGAAAGAAACATATAGTTACTTGGTGGCACAAGTTTATGGTCAAATACTAAACTTGATTTAGAGCAATTGAGGTGCGCTTCTCCTAAATTCATACTTTAGCCACACCAAGGTATGCTATGCCCTTTCCTTTCTTTTGTAATAAAATGATAAAATGTTATAATGCATGATGAAATATTATCAATGTGATATATTGCATACTTCTTTTAGGCTCTGCATTATCTAAAACAAATCCACCTACAAAAAATTGGAATGGATCAGAAAGGTGAAAGGAGCAAGAAAGATGAACTTTTGAATAAAAGGGAAGAATCTTTGGTGATTTGGATTTCAGTGGCATGAGTTTCAAGATAACCATGTTTCTTTTTGTTGTTTGGAAATGGAAAAATAAATGTGAATAAATGTGCAGTTACTTGCTTACGAGCAGTTACGGAATAAAATGAAAATTGTTTTGAATAATCTATATATAAATGGTGAATTGAGGAGGGTATGTCACCTAAGCAAAAAAGCTTAAATGGAAGAAGCATATGCATTTTGAAAATCTGAGGTGGAAGAAGTATATGCATTTTGAAAATATGAGGTGTCAACATTCTGGTGTGTGTCTCAGCTATTATAATATATATAGATTGAATGAAATCTCAATGGTTGCTTACTTCTTTTGTTAGCAAAAAAAGGGTGTGTAAAGCAAAGGTAAGAAGGAAGGTTCACATATCCCAACAACGTTGACACCCATGTCCCTACCTAAACTTTGCCATAGGCGTGCGCGCACACACACATACACACACACACAGGGGGCATTTCAAGTGAGAACAACTTTTAATATGAGAACATGAGAACAAACAATAATAACCCTTGAATTAAAATTAAAAATAATAAATTCATCAGATTAAAAAAAACTCCAATTTTAAATGCATCATTATGAGATCCTACACTCTCTCTTTCAATTACGTCTTCCCTTTGCCTTTTTGCCCAATTATTGACGATACAACACAACATAAGTATAGAGGCAGCAAGAGTTGCCCTCATCACCATGACCACCATTGTTCTTGTTGCCGCTAAGGCCACCATCCCCATCAAGAGTTGCCGTTATCACTATGACCACCACTACCACCATTAATATGGTTACCACTGTTAGGGCCACCATCGCCGCTACCATCATGGTTATTGTCCCCGTTGTTGCCGCCACCACCACTATCATTGGTGGTGGTGGTGGCAACAACAAGGACGACAACTATGATGGTGGCAGTGATGATGGCCATGGTGGTGACAAGAACAGCGGTGGTTACCATGTTGGTGGTGACGGTGGTCATGATGATGAGGGCAACTCTTGCTACCTCTGTGCTTTTGTTGTGTTGTGTCATCAATAATTGGGCAAAAAGGCAGAGAAAAAGCATAATTGAGAGAGAGGATAAGATCTCATAATGATGCCCTTAAAATTGGGGTTTTAATCTGATGCATTTATTATTTTTAATTTTAATCCAAGGGTTATTATTGTTTGTTCTCATGTTCTCATATTAAAAGTTGTTCTCACTCGAAACGCTCCATATATATATATAAATCAAAAGGAGAAAAAGCATGGGACATCTACCAAAACCCATGAGATAAGACAAAAAACTGAGAATCTATAGTTAGGAAGGCCCACCCTATTTCTAAAAAACTCTTCCTTAATGAAAGATGGGAGAAGATCCTACCAAACAAAATGTTGTACATTAAGACCATGGAAGGCAAGCCTATTTGCATAAGTATTGCCTTCTTTGTAGATGTGAGAGACATTAAAATTCATAATTTGAGTTAGAGTTAAACATAGCCCATCTGTTGGATAGCTTCCAACAAACAATGTTACTATTTCTGAATGCTACAATGATTTAGGATGAAATTTATGCATATGGAGCATTGTCCAAGGCAACAGACATTGCCTCAATGGATTTAAGGAGTTGTTGACACTTTACAAACATTGTTAATGCTTCCTAAGTGGCTGATAACAATTACTCATCTTAAGATGCTTCATATTGTTAATTGTCCTCGATTGTTGGGGTTTCATGGATGTAAGTTTAAGGATTTAGGATTTCAAGGATGCGACCATAAGGATTTGATGTTTCATGGATGCAACCCTAAGTATTTGGGGTTTCGTGGATGCAACCCTAAGTTTTTGGAGTTTTGTGGATGCAACACTAAGAATTTAAGGTTGCATGGATGAAACCCTAAAAATTAAGGGTTTGATGCAACCCTAAGAATTTAGGGTTTAGTTGATGCAACCTAAAGCATTTGGGGTTTCATAGATTCAACCCTAATGATTTAAGGTTTCATGGATGCAACTCTAAGGATTTAAGGTTTCGTGGATGCAACCCTAAGGATTTAGGGTTTTGTTGATGCAACCTTAAGAATTCATGGTTTAATGGATGAAACTCTTAGGATTTAGGATTTCATGGATGAAACCATAAAGATTTAAGGTTTTGTCGATGGAACCCTAAGTATTTGGATTTTCGTGGATGCAACCCTGAGGATTTAAGGTTTTGTTGTTGCAACCCTTAGGATTTAAGGTTCCGTGGATGCAACCTTAATGATTTAGGGTTTCGTGGATGTAACCATAAGGATTTTAGGATTTTATTCATGAAACCCTAAATCCTTAAGATTACATCCACAAAACATTAAATCCTCAGGATTTCATCCACAAAATGCTAAATCCTTAGGGTTGCATCCATAAAACCCAAGATGCTTAGGGTTGCATTCACGAAACCCTTAATTTTTAGATTTGCATCCACGAAACCCTTAATCATTTGGATTGCATGCACGAAATGCTAAATTGTTAGGGTTTCTTCTAGTAAATCCTAAATCCTTAGGGTTTCATCCACCAAACACTAAATCCTTAGGGTTGCATCCACGATACCTTACATGCTTAGGGTTGCATGCACAAAACCTTTAATCCTTAAGGTTGTATCCACGAAATCTTAAAGGCCAATTTGGTGGGTAGGATAGGATAGGATTACTATCTTATCCTTTGACAATCTTTTGTTTGATGTGCCAACAAGATATGATAGCGATATCCCATCGCTTATTTTATTCTAATGGTGCAATGTATTTTCTATTGTGAAGGAGGAGTTGGATTGGGATCGACAAGATAGGATATGATTTTTTCTCTCCCCTCTCTAATTAATAAATTGATCGATTTTACCTATCAATTAAGAATTCTCTTTCTTGATTTACCTAAAATCTACCAAAATTCATAATTCGTATAAATTTCAACCAATTACGTAGAGGAATATCATAAATTAATAATTATTTAATTTAATTAAACATAATTTATATTATAACCATTTTGTTATCAGGTTTGTTATTTAGTGCACATCAAACATAAGATATAATTCAAGTTTATCATATCCTATTTTTATCATATCATATCTTGCTTGTATATGCTATCTTATCCTATCCACTAGTAAACCCTAAATCTTTACGATTGTATCCACAAAACCCTTAATCATTTCAATTGCATGCACGAAACACTAAATTCTTTGGGTTTCATCCAATAAATCTTAAATACTTAGGGTTTCATCCATGAAATGCTAAACCATTAGGGTTGCATCCACAAAATCATACATGCTTACAGTTATATTAAAGAAACCCTTAATCCTTAGGGTTGTGTCCATGAAACCCTAAATTCTTACGGTTGCATCCATGAAACCCTTAATCATTTGGATTGCATTAAGTGAATGTTAAATTATTAGGGTTTCATCCATTAAATCCTAAATCTTTAAGGTTTCATCCACAAAATGCTAAATCCTTAGGTTGCATTCACAAAACCATCTATGCTTAGGGTTGCATTAACGAAACCCTTAATCCTTAGGGTTTCTCTACAAAACCCTATATCCTTTTGGTTGCATCCATAAAACCCTTAATCTTTTGGATTGCATGCACAAAACGTTAAATTCTTCTAGTTTCATCCACGAAACACTAAATTCTTAGGGTTTCATCCATGAAACTCTACATCCTTAGAGTTTTATCAATGAAATCCTAAATCCTTATGGTTAAATCCACAAAACCTCAAATCCTTAAGATTGCATCCACAGAACCTTAAATGTTGAGGGTTGCATCCATGAAACTGTAAATCCTTAGGCTTTAATGCACAAAACTCTAAAGTCTTGGGCTTTCATCCATTAAATCCAAAATCCTTAGGGTTTCATACACAAAATCCTAAACCTTAAATCCTTACAATTTTATCCACAAAATCCTAAATCCTTAGGGTTGAATCCAAGAAACCTAAAATCATTAGGGTTGCACCACAAAACACTAAATCCCTAGGGATGCGTCTACAAAACCCTACATTTTTAGGATTATATTCAGGAAACCATAAATCCTTAGTGTTGCATCCACGAAATCCTAAATCCTTAAGGTTGCATTCATCAAACCTTAAACTTTAAGGATTTAATGCACTAAATTTAGGGTTTCATGAATGCAACACTAAGGATTCAAGGATTTAGGGATGCAACCCTAAGGATTTAGGGATTCAAGGAAGGAACCCTAAGGATTTATAGTTTCATGGATGCAACTTTAAGTATTTACGATTTCATGAATGTAACCTTAAAGATTTGGAGTTTTATGGATGCAACTCTAAGAATTTTAAGGTTTTGTTGATACAACCTTAAGGACTCAAGGTTTTGTTGATGCAACCCTAAGAATTTAAGGTTTCGTTGATGAAACCTTGAGGATTTAAGGTTTTGTTCATGCATCCCTAAGGTTTTAAGGTTTCGTCTATGCAACCCCAAGTATTTGGTGTCTAGTGGATGCAACCCCAAGTATTTATGGTTTCGTGGATGCAACCTTAAGAATTTAGAATTTCGAGATTCAACTCATGGGATTTTAGGGTTTGGTTGATGCAACTCTAAGGATTCAAGGTTTAGTGGATGAAACCCTAAATATTTAGAGTTTCGTTGATGAAACCTTGAGAATTTAGGGTTTCATTCATGCAACCCTAAGGACTTAGGGTTTTGTCGATGCAACCCTAAGTATTAGGGGTTTTGTGGATGTAACCCTAAGTATTTATAGTTTCATGGATGCAACTTTAAGGATTTTAGGGTTTTATTGATGCAACCCTAAGGATTCAAGGTTCTATGGATGTAACCTAAATGATTTAGGGTTTCATTGATGAAACCTTGAGGATTTAGGGTTTCATTCATGCAACCTTAAGGATTTAGGGTTTCGTCAATACAACCTTAAGTATATGGGGTTTCGTGGATGTAACCCTAAGGGTTTGGGGTTTAATGGATGCAACCATAAGGATTTAAAGTTCTATGGATGCAATCTTAAGGATTTTAAAGTTTTGTTTATACAACCCTAAGGATTGTGGATTTCATGGATGAAACTTTTAGAATTTAGGATTTTGTTGATGCAACCCTAAGGATTTAAGATTTCATGAATGAAACTTTAAATCCTAATATAGGTTTCATTTATGAAAGCTTAAATCCAAAAGCATGAAATGAAACCCTAAATCATACGCCCTAAAAGCCCAACCTATATCTTAAATGAAACCCTAAATCATAAACTATGAATTGAAACCTTGAATTTTAAACCATGAAACCTTAAATCATAAACCATAGAAAGAAACCCTAAATTCTAAACCATTGAATGAAACTCCAAATCCTAAACAATAAAAAAAGAAACACGAAATCCTAGACCCTAAATACTAAATCCTTAAATGTTTAACTCTAAAAATATAAAATTTAAACCATATATCATAATGTAAACCCTAAATCCTTAGGGCTTTACCCACGAAACCCTAAATTCTTACAGTTACATCCACAAAACCCTTAATCATTTGGATTGCATGCACTAAACGATAAAATCTTAGGGTTTCATCCAGTAAATCCTAAATCCTTAGGGTTTCATCCCCGAAATGCTAAATTATTAGGATTGCATCCATGAAACCCTACATGCTCAGGGTTGCATTAACGAAACCCTCAATCCTTAGGGTTGCATCCATGAAACCCAAAATCCTTACGATTACATCCCCGAAACCCTTAATCATTTGGATTACATGCATGGAACATAAAATTTTTAGGGTTTCATCCACAAAATGCTAAATTCTTAGGGTTTCATCCGTGAAACTCTACATCTTTAGGGTTTTATCCATAAAACCCTAAATCCTTAAGGTTAAATCCACGAAACCCCAAATCCTTAAGGTTGCATCCACGTAACCTTAAATACTTAAAGTTCCATTCACAAAACCCTAAATCCTTAGGTTTTAATGCACAAAACCCTAGATCCTTAGGTTTTCATCCATTAAATCTAAAATCCTTAGGGTTTCATCCATGAAACACTATACCCTAAATCCTTACAATTTTATCCATGAAATTCGAAATCCTTAGGGTTGAATCCAAGAAACCTAGAATCCTTAGGGTTGCATCCATCAAACACTAAATCTTTAGGGATGCATCTATCAAATCATACATCCGTAGGATTTTATCTTAGAAACTCTAAATCCTTATTGTTACATCCACAAAACCTTAAATCCTTAAGGGTACATTCATGAAACCCTAAATCATTAGGCTTTCATGCAGAAAACCCTTAACTATTAGGATTTAATCCATTAAATTTATGATTTCGTAGATGCAACCCTAAGGATTTAGAGTTTCATGGATGCAACCATTAAGATTTTAGGGTTTTGTTTATGCAACCCTAAGGATTTAGAGTTTCATGAATGAAAATTTAAATCCTAATATAGGTTTCATTTATTAAAGCTTAAATCCAAAAGCATGAAATGAAACCCTAAATCACAAACTATAAAAGCCTAACCTATATCTTAAATGAAATCATAAATCCTAAACCATGAAATGAAACCTTGAATTCTAAACCATGAAACTATACATCCTAAACCATGGAAAGAAACCATAAATCCTAAACCATGGAATGAAACTCCAAATCATAAATCATAAAACCATAAACAATACAACACGAAACCTTAGACCCTAAACACTAAATCCTTTAATATTTAACTTTAAAACTATAAATTTTATACCATATATCATAATGTAAACCCTAAATCCTTAGGGTTGCACCCCACAAAACCCTAAATCCTTTATGTTGCATCCATGAAACCTTAGATCCTTAGGGTTTCATCTACGAAACTCTAAACCCTTAAGGTTGCATCCATGAAACCCCAAATACTTAGGATTGCATCCATGAAATCCTAAATCATTAGGGTTGCATAAAAAAAACCTTAAATCCTTAGTGCTACATGCACAAAACCTATATCTTTAGGCTTACATGCACGAAACACTAAATCCTTAGGCTTTCATCCACTAAATCCTAAATCATTATGGTTTCATCCACAAAACCCTAAACCACAAATCATTAAGGTTTTAACTAAATCCTTAGGGTTACATCCCCAAAGCATTAAATCCTTAGGGATGCATCCATGAAACCCTACATGCTTGGGGATGCATTCAAGAAACCTTTAATCCTTAGTATTGCATCCACAAAACACTAAATCCATACAATTGCATCCACAAAATTCTTCATCATTTGGATTGCATGCACTAATTGCTAAATTTTTAAGATTTCATCTAGTAAATCATAAATACTTAGGATTTCATCCACGAAACCTTATATCCTTAGGATTTTGTCCACGAAACCCTAAATCCTTAAGGTTAAATCCATGAAACCCCAAATCCTTAGGGTTGCATCCATGAAACCCTAAATCCTTGGGCTTTCATCCATTAAATTTGAAATCTTTAGGGTTTCATCCATGAAACTCTAAATCCTTACGATTTTATTCACAAAATCCTAAATCCTTAAGGTTACATGCACAGAACCCTAAATCCTTAGGCTTATATGCACGAAAAACTAAATCCTTAGGATTTCATCCACTAAATCCTAAATCATTATGGTTTCATCCATGAAACCCTAAACCCCAAATCATTAAAGTTTTATCCATGAAACCTTAAATCATTAAGGTTACATCCACAAAACATTAAATCCTTAGGGTTGCTTTCACAAAACCCTTAATCTTTACGATTACATCCATGAAACCATAAATCCTTATGGTTGCATCCACAAAACCATTCATCATTTGGACTACATGCACAAAATGTTAAATTCTTAGGGTTTCATATAGTAAATCCTAAATACTTAGGGTTTCATTCACGAAATTCTACATCCTTAGGGTTTTATCCACAAAACCCCAAATCTTAAAAGTTAAATCCATGAAACACAAAATCCTTAGGGTTGCATCTAAGAAACCCTAAATCCTTGGGCTTTCATCAATTAAATTTGAAATCCTTAGGGTTTTATCCACAAAATTGTAAACCCTAATTCCTTAGAGTTTTATCCATGAAATCCTAAATCCTTAAGGTTGAATCCAAGACACCCAAAATCCGTAAAGTTGCATCCACGACACTCTAAATCTTTAGCGATTCATCTACAAAACACTACATGTTTAGGATTTTGTCCACGAAACCCTATGTCCTTAGTGTTGCATCCACGAAACCTTAAATCCTTAAGGTTGTATTCATGAAACCCTAAATCCTTTGGATTTTATGCACGAAGCCCTAAATTCTTAGGTTTTAATCCACCAAATCCTACATCCTTAAGGTTTCATCCACGAAACTCTAAATCCTTAGGGATGTATCTATGAAACATTACATCCTTAGAATTTTATCCATGAAACCCTAAATCCTTATTGTTGCATCTGTGAAACCTTAAATCTAGAAGAATTCATTCATGAAACCCTAAATCCTTTGGATTTTATGCACAAAACCCTAAATTCTTAGGATTTAATCCACTAAATCCTTAGGGTTTCATCTTAAACTATAAATCATTAAGGTTTTATCAACAAAACCCTAAATCCCTAAGGTTTTATCCATGAAATCCTAAATCTTTAGGGTTACATCTATGAAACTTTAAATTCTTAGGGTTTCATCCAAGAAACCCTAAATTTATAGGTTTTCATCCATGAAAGCCTAAATTCATAGGGTTTCATCCACAAAACCTTAAATCCTTAGGTTTTCATCCTTAAAAACCTAAATTATTAGGGTTTCATTCATGTAACCATAAATCATTTGGGTTTTATTTACAAAATCTTAAATACTTAGATTTTCATTTACGATACCTTAAATCCTTAGGGTTTCATTTACGAAACCCTAAATCTTTAAGGTTTCATTTACGCCACCCTTATTCCTTAAGCTTTAACTTACAAAACCTTATCTTAAACCATGAAACCCTACATTTGAATTTAGTGTGTAGAGTTTTAGGTTTTTAAGGTTTATGATTTATGATTTTAAGATTTAAAGTTTTAGGTTTCAATGTTTTAGTATTTAGTGTTTAAGGTCCAAGATTTATGTTTTAAAAATCATAAATTCAAATAAAAAATATTAAACTCACTTGAAATCCCAAAATAATAAAAAAAATGTTGATAAGGCCATAAATTCAAATATCAAGAATATTAAAATGACATGCTGGTACATGTTTCATAGAAACATAATTACTATGTTTTCTTTATCCTGTTATTTTTTCTTACCATACTTACTACAGATAATAAAATAATAACATTGTTCTATTTTACTTCATTATCAAGAGATTTTGTATAAAGCTTCTATGAACTACCAAAAAATGCATTTCACTAATATGACAAATCAAGAAAGTAGAAATGCAAAACGTATGAACAAATTTTAATGTCAATTTAATAGTTTAGTAACTGATTGAAGACATTTATTAACTTAGAGAATGACTACTTAAAGATAAATTTTCTAGGGTGTGTTTTAGAGTGATGAGTGAATGTTTGGAGATTGAGTAAAAATATGAGATTAAATAGTGAAATAACACCTAACCAATTAAGTTGTGTGTCAAAAACCAATAAACTAACATGGCAGTGTATGATTTTGCATTTCTTTGCCTCGTTATTTTTTTTTACCATACTTGCTACAAATAGTAAAATACTAACCTTAGTTCTATTTTATTTCATGATCAAGAAAGAGATTTTGTAAAAAGTTTCTCGAAAATATTAATCATTCCAACTAACAAATAAAATGTTAACTACACTTTACTCTTGAATATGCTATTGTTAATTACTTGGGAAGCTTCCATGAACTACCAAAAAATGCATTTCACTATTATGACAAATCAAGAAAGTAGAAATCCAAAACGTATGAACAAATTTTAATGTCAATTTAATAGTTTAGTAACTGATTAAAAATATTTATTAGCTTGGAGAATGACAACTAGAATATAAATTTTCTAGGATGTGTTTCAAGGTGATGAGTAAATGTTTGAAGATTGAGTGAAAGTATGAGATTGAACAGTGAAATGATACATAATCAATTAAGTTGATGTGTCAAAAATTAATAGACAGAAGTGACAACGTATGACTTTGCATCTCACAATAGATGGATATATAGATGGGATAGTTTTGAAGGAGATATAATGAAAGGTATAGGTAATGGACCAATATGTGAAAAAGGTTTCATTTTGATTTATGTAACTGATTAAACATTGCTTAAGGTGTAATCATTAAACATTAATTATTGGTGTAACAGCTTTATAAATTTCTTAGCCGTGGACATTGATATGGGATGAATGTGAAGTGTGTTGTTTCTTAGCCGCAATTTGTAATGACACTAAAAGCAGATATAGGAGCTACAAAAGTTAAGAAAGGTAAAGGCTGATCAAAGTGAGTAGAAAATGTGAGGAACTAAATGAGAGAACTACACATCAACAAATATGATAGACGTGACAAAAATTACACAGCAACATAGCAATGTAGTACTTTGAACCTCCGAATTTATATTATATATAGATATAGACACATAAATTGTTTTTAACTAACACATCTTCGTCTTTACTTGTTTCTTTCTTCTTCTTTTAAATGCAAATTAAACATGGTTAATTATTGAGCCCCTACCAAGTGAACATTGAACGTTGTATGTGTATATTATAAGCAAACAAAAGAAAACCCTAGCCAACCTTGTAAAAAAAACCTTAACCAAGTTTTCCTAAAAAAAAAAAACCTTAACGAAGTCATCTCTTGCTTGCTTACCTCACATCGCAACGCAATGCAAAGAAGACTGTAAGTTGTTTTCTCTCTGCAATTGGAATTGATCTTTGTTTCAAGATTTAGGATTTTTTCAATTCCAAATAAATCGATTTGAATTAGTTTCAATTTTGTTCTAAAATGAAAAATGCAAATGCAAATGCAGTGCATCAACATGCTCATTCTAGCAACAAATATATTTTTGGATTATAGGCTAAACTGTACGTTTCGTCTTCCTCGTTTTTTAAATTCATAATTTTGATCATTAATTTTTAATTGTAACATTTAATCTCTCTAATTTTTTTTTTAAATAGATGATTTTGGTTTCTTCATGAATTATTAACTAAATAATTGTGATTAATAAAATTATTAGGTTAATTAAAAATTATTATAAAACTTTAATCATCCTTTACACAATGAAAAAAAAAACATTTTTAAAATTAAAAAAATCATTTTTAATATTAAAAATTAAAAAAATCACCTTTAATAATTAATAATTTTTAGTTAATTTATAATTAACTTAATAAATCTAATAATAATCATCATTAGTTAGTACTTAATCCAAAATCGAATTTTAAAACTAAAGGAATCAAATGTTACCATTAAAAATAGAAACACTAAAATCATGGATTTAGAAATCTAGGAACACCTAAATTGCAATTAAGCCGAAACTATAATAATTTGATATATGACTATTTAGTAAAAATAAATTGTTTTTTTTAGGGGTGTTTATGGGTTGGGTTGGGTTTGTGTGATTTTATTTTCAAACCTAACCCAATCCAATTATGAATGGGTTGGGTTGGGTTGGATAGTTAGGTTAGTGGTGCATTTTTTTAAAAATAAATTAATTAAAATTTGCTAAAAAAAATCATTATAGATTTTCAAATTTTGCTTATTTTTTTACAACAAAAATCATTTTTAATTACAAATATACATAATCATATATTAATGCACAAAATAAGTAAGTTAACTTCAAATGTTAAAAAACAAATCAAGTGATGAGGTGCAAGCAACACATCGAAGGTGTAGCGTAAAGCAGTAATGGAGGTGCAACAGAGGGCAATAGCGAACTGAACGGAGGGCAGCAGATTGAACAAAGGACAACGGAGGACAGTAGTGAAGGCGACGACGATTGAGTGGGTAGGAGTAGTTGAGACTGTTAAATAGGGTTTCAATGTTTCTACTTTTTATTTTTTAGAAGAGTTTTCATTAAATTGAAATGGAATGAGTGACCTAGTGAATGTAAAAATGAAATTGTTATGAATGAGAGTGATCTTAGTGAGTGACAGAGTGAGAATATGGTTTTGATTTTTTTGATTATTAATTTATTAGGATTATTATTATTTTTATTATTTATTAGAATATATAGTTTGGGTTAGGTTAGGTTGGATTATGGGATCCTACAATAGAACTCATTACCCAACCCGTAGGTCATCAAGTTAAGATTAGGTTGGGTTGAATCCGATCCAAATACTCTATTAACTTGATCAAATTGAATTGAGTTGGTTTGGATTGGGTTGGGTCCACGAATTATCCGTACACGTGAATACCCTTATTTTTTTTACAGAAAAAAAGAAACTTTAGGAAAAACAACACTACACACAAAGCATCCCACGGTTAAAACACAACCCTAAAAATCATTATTTTAGATATCTTTTCATTAAATTTATTCTATCATGAACCATTCTTCAATTAAAATATTTTAACATTCAATGTTAATTTTTAAATAAGTGAAAATAAAAAAATTATCAAATAAACACAAGACAGTTTTTTCTTATTAAGTCACGTAAATTTTCATGTATAAAGTTACTTATATCTTTTTATTTCTTTCAAAAACTATTTTTTAGAATCAATTATAATTTAAATTGGAGCTATAGGGTTTGCTTGGTGGTTGGAGGATGAAATAGAGTGAGATGTCATGAGTTTCACTCTCTCTAGTTAACAAAAACTAACCATTAACATTAGTCTATAAAAAAATAATTTAAAATTTAAATTTAAATATAGTCAGTAAAAGTGAGAATAGATATAGATAAATTAAAATTTTAAGAGTATTTTTTAAATTTGAATTTTGGCGTACTATATCAACAAATTTGATAATTCTTAAACAAAACTGCTTGTTTTTATAATTTCTTCCACAATCATTTTTTGTTATTTCTTTAATTTTTTTTTTTTATAATAAGAGTACTTTAATGTCTATGTACTAAAATTATAAAATAATTTTATACTTTTATTCAATCATAAATTACCATTTTGAAATTCAAGGTAGTTATTTCTTTTTATAAAGAATTTTAAGGTTGTTTATTGTAAAAGTCAACAAACTTACTATACATCATAAGTTTTGATTAGATAACTCTAAAATCATTTTACCCTATGAGTGTATAAATTTTTTTTCTTATAATAATAAATAAAATATTTAATATTCTAGTAAAAAACATCTACTATTTTCTTAAATTTATTTTTATGAGAAAGGATCTACTTACTCGTCGAAGAGTAAGTTTTAAAGAGGCTTACTCTTCATCTTAATAATTTATTTTCTTAAAATTTAATGAATTATGATTAATTATTCATTACAACTATTAGATTTTAAGAAAATGAATTATTAGTATGAAAAATAAATCCTTAAAAAAATTTACTCTTCTGAGTAAGTGGATGTAAATGGATTCCTTCTCTTATTTTATATATAAATTCTACTTAAATTTAAAATTACTTGTTGTGAAAAAAATTATTAATAGTTTTATTTTGATGAAAAAGTAATTTCTTGCTTCCATGCTACTGTAGAGACATCCACGTAGGCACGGCTTGTGTTCTCCTTCTTTGGTCAGCAATCTCAAGGCTTTTACTTTCTTCACCTCCATAGTCTTCTTACACCCACAAATTGGTGTAAGTTAGGGGTGCATGAAGTAAATTTGGAGGTGTAGGAAGCAAATCCATGCCTGTTTGATTAAAAAATTTCGAACTAGATTCTCGGTTTATTAATAATTTTTTTTTTTTTTATTGGTTTGGACAAAACACCCAAGACCAAAAACAATTTATTCCACTACGAAGTCTCCAATCTATCCCAATCTCTGCCTCAATACTAATAATAAAAGATGGGATTGACTGAAAAAACATACATTCTTATTTTAAAGATAAACCAAATTTGGCAAAGCCATAATCTAAAACATTATACTATCTACTAATATGCATAAAAACACAGCTACTAAAACCCTCCTTGATCTTCCAGATCTCAGCAACCAGCTCATGAAAATGACTATCCACAAATAAAAATCATCAATTATCTGTAGAGCATTGAAGCTATCTAATGTCACAACTAGATGTACCACTCCTACTCCCTCTGCCAGTTGCAGGCCAAACAGAATGGCCCAAAGCTCAGCCTCAATAATAGAAAAGTGCCTCAAACGTCTAGAAAAGGCCCTTACAAACTCACCATTCGACCTCTTTAAAACTGCTCCAGACGCTGCAATTTTGAACCATGAGCATAAAGGGCTCCGTCACAACTTAATTTGTATGCTTCCACCGTTTGTTCTCCTCTAACACCACCAATTAAAGACCTTAAGTTCTTCTGACTTGGTTGAATCTTCAGATTATCCCTCACACAATTATCAATATCAGCAACCATATTTCTGATAGTTGCTACCATACTGCTGTTAGTACTCCAAGTATGAGAGAAAGTGAATTCATTTCTCCTCCACCAAAGTCTCTCAATTATAACACCAAAAATTATGCACCAAGCAAAACCATTAATGACCTTTTGCTACTGCAAATTCACCTGTAACCAAGCTGTAATGTCTTGCTGGAAAAACAGAGCTTGATCTCCAACTTGGAATGATCACCAAATATGTTTTGCCCATTTGCAATCCCTCAGAACGTGGATAGCTGATTTTGTGTCAGAGCCACACATCAAGCAACTGGCATTAGAGGCCATGTGCCTATGCTGTCTCAGTTCATTTGTTGGGAGTAAACCACTTG
Organism: Amphicarpaea edgeworthii; assembly: GCA_014843725.1. Classification (NCBI taxonomy): domain Eukaryota; kingdom Viridiplantae; phylum Streptophyta; class Magnoliopsida; order Fabales; family Fabaceae; genus Amphicarpaea; species Amphicarpaea edgeworthii. The sequence goes on from CM026324.1 coordinate 13,489,857, forward strand.
CCACCTTCTAAAGGTGGAATCTCATACGCTCTGGCTCATCCCATTTCCAAATAGTTTTAAAAAGTTTGTTTTCAATAAGACTATCATTACCAAAGATATTGTTGAAGGCATCTTTGGTTGAAAATGAACCATTCTCAGAATTATCCCATTCCATCCAATCCCGTATATGTTTGAGTGGTGATATTTTGGAAAAATATATTTTTACACACAAATGCTAGTATACATACAGCTAGAGAAAAAAAAAAATATAGGTATGATACTATAATAAGATGTGAAGAGAGAGATAAAAAGAAGTAAGAGGTGTTGGTGGGAGATTAAAAAAAAAAAAAGTGTCTAAATATCATCACTCATGCTTACATATAAGGAGAATAATTTATTTAATAAAAAAATTCTTGTTCGATTTCTTCTAACTATTTTTTTTTTTACTCAACCATATTCATATTTTTCAAGTAAGATTAGTATTTTACCTTACCAGATAGATGTACATTTGTGATATATGATACATGCGGGATAAAGAAAAACTTGTCTAATGAGAATTAGCTTGGTGATTAAAGTTGTGCTTAATGACGGTTAAAAAAAAAAGTTGTGCTTAATCAAACTGGAAATCTTTTTGAAAATTAGTATTTAGTTAATATATGTTAAGTAAGCTTATTAAAGTACATATTTGGTCAAATTAGTTGTTCAACTTGATAAATTTAAAATGACATAAAGTAATATGTTTATATAGTTTTTATATATTTTTTATTTTGTAAACAAAAATGAATTTTTAAGTAATTATATTTTCTTTGTAAAAAAATTAATTGTATTGAAGTGTTTTTAGTTAGTTTTGAACTCTTATTTGTTTTATTTAAAGAATAACAATTTTTTATGAAATAATGGTATAATTTAAATAAATATCATAATATAAAGGAAAAAGATACTTGATAATTTTTATTAAAGTATCTCAAAAGAGGAAAAATAATTGCATCAAGTATATTTGTACAGAGCCTAAGTATAATTTTTAACACCAAAGAAAAATGATCTCTAACACTGTTTCTAAGCCGTACTCTTTAAATGAGCGTAGAAATTATCATACACATTGAAATTTGGGACTCAAATTCGAGTATCATTATTTATTGTACCCAGACCCTCCTCAATGTAGTTTTAATTTACAATATTTACTTGGAATGGAAGAATTTGGAGACAAAATGAGATCTGACAGAATTTGGATCTTGAGAATTGATCAATGATTGTGGAGAAGGTTGGTTGATCTCATTGTACACTCTTCAAGCCATGTTGAATATAATGTTGTGATGATCTTTTGGAGTACTGGTGTGCCTTATTGGCTCCGAACTCGCCAAGCTTATGCTGTTTTTGCCACGGTTTTGAAATCGTGACAAAATCAACAGCTTGACGGGTGAGGGAAACGAGAGCAAGAACCACACCCAATCGAAGATCGTCCTTTGCCATGCTGAAATACTGGGAAAGGAGTGAGGAAAAATGGTGCAAATCGAATATGAAAACGGAGAAGAGTGTGACTGAGAATGCGATTAAGAGAACCAAAAAGATGATGAGGATGATGATGAGAAGCACAAAGATAACGAATGAGCCATGGAGGAGGGTTAGGAGAATGAGATCCAAGTTTGGGAACATGTTCTGAATGTGTTGTTTTTTTAATGATAAAACCAAGCATGTCGTGTTGGTTGTTAAAGGAAGAGATGAGAAGAAGAGGGGACATGAAGTAAATTAACTTGCACATATTCTATGCTTCTAAGTGCCACTTAACCACTTTTGGACTCTTGTTTAAAATAACGTTGAGACGCGAAACTGGTTGGGATTCCATTCTCCGTCACAAAATATCACACTGTAGCTAAAGAAAAACTCATTATGATTTTCGTCTCAAAAAAAAAAACTTTTAATTCTTTTTTATAAATATCCGAATTTAATATGTATTAATAAATTTATTTTGATTCTTTATCATCAATTAAATAATAACGTTACGTCATCTTAATTATTAAATATATATTAAAATACCTAAATTATCAAAAATCCAAAACAAAAGTGAGATATTAATCAAGAATCTCTAAATTATATATATATATATATATATATATATATATATATATTCCTTCAATCGTTAGAAAAATAAGGGCTCGTCAGAAAAATAAAAAATATGGGACTAATTTGGCTTGCCTTTTGTAACCATTACAAAATTCATTTTTTCATTTTTATTTCGACTTTAGTTTACTTTATTTTTGTGTACGCCACACTTTACTATATTATAATCGACGGCCAATGGGTAACTATTTCTTTTTTAGGTGTACTGAAAAAGTTGATTCTACCTGTATTCAATTTTTGTTACATAAACAACTTTATAGAATGATTCCTTACTTGTCAATGCCTATACGTTAGTATATGTTATTATTAATTTTTCATTCTTTTAGAATTGAGATTTAGGTCTGTTATTACTTTTTTTTTTTTTTTATGAAATATAGGTATGTTATTACTCTGCACACCACCAAAAAATTAGTTGATACATAACATAAATATGCATCCAAGGTTTTAAATTGCAATTATTATAGTATCAATTGCGTTTCATGATATTGTTGACAAATGTGACAAATGAAGTGGCATTATGGCTGTGGACACTTAAAAAAACTAGAGTGAATCTCTACAATAAAAAAGTCCATCCAACCATTGATTTTTTAAGACTTGATTTTATAATCAAAATTAAGGTAAATTATTTGGTGCTTTTTTTTTTTTTTTGGGTTCTCATGCCTTCATTTTCCTGACTAATCACATTAGGTCACCTCATCGGTCAACCCTAGTTAAAGTAGTGTTTTAAAATTTGGACCAATTCAATTGGTCGGACTAATTCGATTGTGAACCAATGATCGGTCTAAATTGGATTGTATATCTTACAGCTAAAAGTGAAACTATGGCCGCTTAACCACTGGAATACAATGCTTAATTAATAATAGTATTACAAATAATATATATAATACATAATCATTATTTATATTTGAATATGTAATATTATAGTAGTGTAATATACTATGTATTTAATAAGTATTTTTTATTCTTATTATAATTTTATTATTCATATTATTATTATTATCAAATGCTAATGACTATTTTTTATATAATTTTTTGTTTAAAAATTTATTATATCAATGAATTTAAATTTAAAGAATCAATTTGTAGAATTATATTAACTTGTGTTGTGATTATTTTTTACTTTTTTTAAGGGATGGTATAAAACATTAATTTTATTTAATATTAACTAGGTCATACAAGTCAATTAATGACTTATTGGTTCGACCAATGACCTAATACCCTGACCGGTTCGATTACCAATTCAATTTTTAAACCTATGAGTGAAAACACTCATCATTTTTTATTCAAATTTCTACTTTTTTCCTTCTTTTTTTTTTTTTGCAAAATTGGGAGAGAGAACTTGCACGAAAACCACTCTCCCCCTTCTCTAAATGCTTGAAAAATTGGAAATAAATTTGAAAAAGGAAATGAAAACCCACCTTTCTCTACCTTTAAAATCCAAAATATTTTCCCCAAACAATGCTTCCTGAGACTCGATATTCTCAGAGAGTTGTCCTCCTTGTGGCTAAGAGTAGCATCATGCTCTAAAGCGAGTTCGAGCCTCTCCCCCTTCTCCTTCCACTTGAAAAATCAAAACAAATTGGAAATAAATTTGAAAAAGGAAATGAAAACCCACATTTCTCTACCTTAAAAATCCAAAACATTTTCCCCAAATGATGCTTCCTGAGGCTAGGCATTCCCATGCATAAGGTTGTCCTCCTTATGGGCTAAGAGCAACATCGTGCTTTGAAGCGAGTCCGAGCCTGGGAGGTTCGGGGATGGGGGATTTAGGGTTTGGGTGTTTTAGAGAGTGAACCAAAATCAGAGGCTTTTGGAGACGACAACTCCAAAGCTACAGGTAGGAATCGTAGGTGGCGAGTTCGCACTGCACTTGCGATTTTTGAAGTGTTAGGATTTTGGCAAGTAGTGGTCTTACTGGTGGTGGCAGTGACAAATCAAGATAGTCGTAAAGGGGGGTTGGATTTTTTTTACACAATTATTTAACTATTAATTTTTAATAAATTATTTTTATCAAAAATATTTTTACTAATTTTATGTATAAAACTAGAAATAAAATCTACTACTAAATGAAAACTAAACAAATATTAATTCAAAATCTTATTTTCTTTATTATTTTATTTTTTTCACATAAATAATGAAGGATCATAAGGGAGGGGGTTAAAGCCTCTGCTTGCTTTCTTCTAAATTCGTCCTTGGGTGGTGGATTGCACTAACGTGAGTTCTCCTTTCAGCTTTGCTTTCTTCATGTACTTCCCCATCAGAGATGTGTGTGCTGCCATAGTGAACCAATGAATGATGACGACAACGGCAGCGAAAAGCGAAAGGAGAAGGGGGAGAGTGGTTTTTGTGCAGCTTCTCTCCCATTTTTGCAAAAAAGAAAAAAGAAAAAAAAAGTAAAAGCATATTGACACTATAAGTATTCTTTAGATTGAACCAACTTGTTGGCACAATAAGTATTTTTTAGATTAAAAACGTAAAGGCTTTCATTCAGAATAGTATGCTTGTTTCTAACACGTATTTTGCTTACAAAAAACAAAACAGTAGGTCTATATGATTAGTGTTTCTTCCTCTCCTTTTCTTTTCATCTACTTTTAGAATACACGGTGAGACATAAACTTAAAGGATAAGATTTTGAACTAAAGTTCGACATGCTTCACAAGGTGAACATTATTAAGGCATTACCCTAACCAAAACATATGAACCAAAATGGGCTCTTTGAGTTTGGCCAATAGAAAAATATGAAATTATTTATAGGTCTTCAGGACATATTTCAGATAACTGGGTTACCAATCAATAGTACTCCAGTTTGTTTGGATCAAAACATGTTGAAGAATTAGGTGTTGGTGGGTTTATTAAACTCAATAGATTTATATGTGATAAGACGAAGATATCATTGGAGACTCTACCTAAAGAAATCAATAAGTCTTATGATGAAATTGATTCCAATGTGGACACAAATACATTAGATCAATATGTTGATAATGCAAGGAAGGCATTCCAAAATAAGAATCAATGCAAAGGAGAGTCACTACTCCACATATTTGATTAGCCTATTCGTGTACACATTGAAATCAATTTCATCATAGGAATTATTGATTTCTTTAGCTAGAGTCTCCAATGATATTGTCGTCTTTTAACATATTAATCTGGTGAGTTTGGTAAACTCACTCACACCTAATTTTTCAACATGTTTTTGGTCCAAATAAACTAGAGTACCATCGATTGGTCAAATCAAGAGAGAGATTCCTCTTTTAAAAATAAAAGCAATTCAATCAAGCCTTTGAAGTTTTTCACAAAGTTTATAAAAATATGTTGATGATGGAATCACAGTTCAGAAACATAAGTAAAAACAATCTTGTTTATAAAGCTTTTCAAAACTTTCTAAGTAAACAAGAACATAAATGAGAGATGACGGGATAAGAAGAAAGACTCAAGCTTTTATACTAGTTCAATCATAACCCGATCTACATCTAGTTTTCCTCAAACTTGAGAAATTCCACTATGATCTACAACAGTTACAAACATAATCACACATTCGAATCATAGAAACCTATCATGTTCACAATCTGAACAAGAACCTACACATGAGTGTAAAAACCTATCACAACCTCATGCAACTACCTAGAAAAACTTATCCTAGAATACCAATTAAAATAAGAGTTAAGGAACAAAAGCATATATAGTTGAAAAAAAACTTCTTCAAAGTTAAAAGCTTAGAGAGAAGTTTCAGCACAAAGAGATTTAGAAAAATTAAGAGTAGTGTGATTTTGATTGATGCTTTGTGATCTTGAAAACATTCTCAAAAGGCTTCTCTTATAGTGTTCTAAAAGATAGAAATCTTATCTTGAAAATGAATATAAGATTGGTTCTCAAAAGATATGTTGAAAGATAAAAACGAATGAGATCGGATCTTTAAGATGACCGTTATAACATATATAATTGATTGTCTCAAGATGTAATCGATTGCATTCAGCTTGTAATCGATTAAATTAAGTTAGAGAAAAATATGATTCAAACTCAGCCAATTGTAATTGATTGGATTTTCTAATGTAATCGATTGCATGTCTCAAAATTCAAAAATAAAGTTCAAAGTTCATCTTAAGTGAATGAGATAAAAGTTTTCTAAGTTTAAAATCATTTTGCAAATAACACTTAGAAACACAACAAGCCTAAGTCTAAACAAACGCTTTCAGGAGGCGACTTGCATCTGGACTTCTTTCCTCTTGGTTCGCTTCAATCAGGGAAGTCAATATGTTTATTTGCTTTTAGTTTTTGTTTTTACTACTTAGGATATTTTAATTTTCATTGTTCTGTATTTTTCATTTCCCGCATGAGGACCATGCTCTATTTTAGTGTGGAGAGGGTTGTTTCAAACTAATGTACTTTGCACTTATTTTGAGTGATACATGACATGTGGTCCTCTTGCATTTACTCTGGTGGTTATTTTGATTTCATGTTTGTTTTTACTTGTGTTTTGGAAATAAATGAGATCACACACAAAGAGGAATATTTTGTGACTTGAAAGATCACCTAGACATATTTTGTAAAACTTCTCGTGTGTCCTTTTCTTTTGAGAACATGGATAGTGAACTGATAATATAACAAGGTTTTACACTGTCAGACAATCACAACTCTTTGCTAAGTCAATTAAATCGCCACAAATTGCAAAGTCTATATATTTTGTTTAACAATTTTTTACAAAATGACTAAAAATAACATTTATTATATTTGGAGGACTAAAAAAATAACTTATAATAATATAAATTTTCCTTAGGCCTAAAATTTGTTAAACATGGCCATGGGTGACATATAGAGTCCCTTTCCATATAACACCAACCAAACAATAAGAATTAATTGATCCTGTTGTGAATGAATATTAAAAGCAAGATTATGTTTAGAGAACAAAAGAATTGAGTTGAATGAATTGAATTCAATCACCTGATATTTCAATGAGAAACAATGCAATTTATACATTCAGAATTACTAACTAACTCCTAGCTGCCTAAACTAGTAACTACCCATAACCACCAGTAACTATTGGTAACCGTCAGTAACTACCTAAACCACCAGAAACTAACAATCTTCACCTTGGTTTAACAATTACAACACAGAGATAGCTAGCTAAATATTCTAATTGAACTATGTTTTACCACAGGAGAAAAGATTTATGTGAAATCAATCCCTTACTTTTGTGTAAAACCTCGAGCTACAAGCCTAGCTTCAAACCTAGAACTTTCAACTCCTTCAATGCATTCTTTCCTTTTGAACAACCATATACTACTAACAACTAAATATCTTGTTGGGCAATCAACAAGAGTCAATGTTTGATTCTTCTGTAATGAAGACATTTCTTCCTCCATTGCTTTAATCCAACTAATCTTGTGAGAGCTATTAATGACCTCTTCATAGGATTCAGGTTCATCCTAATCTTTGATATTATTTCCAGCTACAAAGGCAAATGAGATCAAGTCAGCATGACCATACCTCTCAAGGGCCTTGATAGTCCTTCATTCTCTATCTCTGGCCAGACAGTAGTCATTTAACTTATCAATTCCCTAATCAAGATCATGCCTTTGTCTAGATCCTTCTTTGTGATTATTGATTGCTACAGGTGCATTAACCATCTGAAAAGGGTCATGTGCTTCAGACTTCACCTGAGTTTGAACTTTATGGCTTTTAGTAGGTCTGATGGGTACAACTAGATTTGCCATTTATGCTTCATTAAACACCACATCTCAGCTGATAATATATTTCTTGTGTCCAAACTCTAAACACCATAATATGTATCCCTTCATTCCTTCTAGATAGCCAATGAATATATATTTCAAGGCCCTTGGCTCAAGCTTATACTGCTTCACATGTGCATATGCAATGTAGCCAAAGGTCTTGAGTTTGCTGTAATCAAACACTTTGTCACTCCAAACCTCCTAAGGTGTTTTGAAACTTAGAGCAATTGAAGGATACCTATTAATGCAATGTGTAGCAATGCTGACTACCTCTACCCAAAAAGACTTTGGCAATCCATCATGATTCAGCATACATCTTACTCTTTCAAGGATGGTCCTGTTGAATCTTTCAACTAACCCATTTTGCTAAGGTATACCTCTTATTGTCAAGTGTCTAGCTATTCCATTTTCTTTGCAAAAATTATTGAACTTTTCATCACAAAATTCAAGTCCATTATTTATCCTTAGCCTTTTTATCTTCTTTCCAATTTGGTTTTCAACAAGAATTTTCCATTCTTCAAACACTTTAAATACATCATTCTTATGCTTGAGAAAATGGACCTAAACCTTCCTAGAAAAATCATCTACTATGGATAGAAAATACCTTGCCCCTCCATGTGATTCAGTTCTAGATGGTCCCCATAAGTTAGCATGGACATAGTCAAGAGCTTTCTTGCTTAGTCGAGTGCTGGTGGGAAATTTGAGCCTCTTTGATTTGCCTAACACACAGTATTCAAAAAACTTTAGTGGTTCCAATTTGTTTTGTCCAAATGCACCTTGTTTAGATAGCTCCTCCAACCCTCTCTAACTCACATGACTCAGCCTATGATGCCATAACCTAGTGATTTCTTCATCTACACCAATATTCACAGAGCTTGCAACTACCATTTGTCCAACCAATGAATATAAGTCATTCTTCCTTACTCCTTTCATGATCAACAATCTTTCTTTGTAAATCTGAAGGCTACCTTGATCACACTTGTAACCACAACCTTCTTTGTTCAATGTGCCTAAAGAGATTAGATTTCTCTTTAATTCTGGTACATCCATGCACGCCTAACATTCTCAAGTACCCTGATCTGCCCCATCATACATTCTGAGTCTGATAAACCCAATCCCAACAACCTTACAAGCCTTATTGTTTCCCAATAGCACGATGCCACCATCAACTTGCTTGTAATTTTCAAATCAGCCTTTATTGGGAGACATATGGAATAAGTAGCTTAAGTCCATGATCCATTCTTTTTGGGAATCTTCATCAGTTACAGCAAGTGCCTCTGCACTATCATATCCATCAGGAGCCACTACCACATCTGTCGTGCTTTTACTCCATTCATGGAACCTTGATTTGTTTGGATAATCCTTCTTGAAATGCCCTTCTTGGTCACATATGTAGCATTTCTTCTTCTTGTTCTTGAACTTCGATTTCAAAGGCTTCTTTCCCTTTGAATCTTTCTTCTCATGCTTGCCACTCACCAATTTCTTCTCTTTTCAGTTCACTCCCCCTTTGACTTTCTTTGGAGTTCTATGCAACTTTCACTTCTTCCATGGACAAAGTTGCCTTCCCATAAATCATTGTATCAACAAAATGTTCAAATCTTTTAAGAAGGGAACTCAATAGAATAATGGCTTGGTCTTCATCTTTAACCTTTACATCAATACTCTTGAGGTCCAAGATGATTTTGTTAAAATCATCTAGATGTCTTTTTAGGGGTTTATCATCATCCATCAGTAATGCATTGATAAGTGTCTAGTTTAATTATATCATAAGTAAAATACATAGCCTTTTTCTCCCTTATGGACTATTTTGGAGGCTGTTTTCCCCATGATTGCTGTCATTTCATCAAGTCTTCCCTTGATGGACAACTTGAGTAAGCTTTTGGGATTCTTTCACCCTTTTTTCCTTTTTTTGTAGGATAATGATGATAATTGAGAGATATGAGGAATCTCTTAGTGCATAGTCCCAAGAGTACAAGCAGAGTCAACAACTATTCAGACAATTCAACCATGAAATTTTGGCTGCAAGCCAAATTTTGGCTTAGAGCCAAAATCCACTAACAATGGAATAGTGATTTTTGCTGCTTTGAAAAGAAGTATGTTTCAGAGAATATATTCTCTGCTTTTGGAGGCTGAAAAGACAGGCACTGTTGCATTAGGTTGAGAAGAAATGATTCCTATGTAATCTTAGCATAAGAAACTCATTGTAACACTCAATTGAGGGACTTTTACCCATTATCCATTATCCATTCTTAGAACCTTAGTTGTTGTTCATGGAGAGGAGCAGCTAAGTTCTCCATTACTGTAAGGGGATGAATGTAACCACTGCTACACTCTTAATGTATCTTTGATATTTTTAATGTATGAATTCCACTTTCTATATTTTGGTTAGCATCTTATTCCTTGCTTAATGCTTATTGTAAACTAATAACTTATAGCATGATTTTAAGATAGTACCTTGGTTGGAAAACGGGGATTATTATCTTGAATTGAATATAGATGTCCAATAAATTGGGGGTGCGAGGGATAAAAACTTGGTTTATTAGTAATCACGTGAGAGAATAAACCAGGGGTGTGAGTGATTGAAACTTGGTTTGTTTGAATCACATAGTCATTAATCCTATTACTAGTTTCTTTGTTAAGAGGTGAGAGCCTTAGGAAAGAAACTTAGTTTCTCTAAGTGCGAGGGATTGACACAAAGGATAGTTTAGTTGGCTGATTTTAACTGATAAATGTAGAGGAAATTTTTACAGAACGTTCATGCACAAAAGTGTTAGCTTTGGTGAAACTCAACTCCCTTACAGCATCACTTTACGATTGATCACAACAACATCACTGCTACTTGTTACTGCTCTAGTATTCTGAATTTCTGAAGGCACATTCAAATCTGTCCTTGGCTGAGAACATCAGCCCCCATCATTTACAACTGGTTTTTGTTTTAATTGTTTTCTATTCCTTTTTATTTACAATTTAGAACAATAAAAAATCTTGGTTATTTATATTGCATTAGTCCCTGTGGAAAACGATACTTAGACTTGTCCATTTTACTACTTGATACAACTTGGTGCATTTGCCAACAATTAGGAATCAAGCAAATTGGTGTCATTACTGGGGACTGGCATTTAAATATAAACCAACCAAAGTTTTCTATTATTTTAAACTTAGTTTCCTTTATTTTTTATTTTTTTTACTGATAACACTTGGAGTGTGTATTAGTTTGTGTACTAACAATCTATTCTAGTGCTTTGCTTATCTTTGTTTATGCATACTAGGAGGCCAACTAATCTGTTGTACTTTGACCCTGAAATTGAAAGATTAGCTAGACGTAGTAACAACACAACAAAGAGAAGAAAAACATTAGAAAGACTTGCTGCACAAGAGCCACACACACCGGTGTCACCAAATCTCCCTCTTCCAACAATTTAAGAAGAAGATTTAACCATGGAGGGAGAAGTTGAATGCGTTGAAAACATTCAGCCACGAAGAAGAACTCTAAATGATTATCTGGTCAATACCGGGCCAAGATATTTCAACACCATAACTCGTCCTGATGTTATGGTGATTAATGTTGAAATGAGAGCTTCTCTGATCCAACTCATTCATCAGAATCAATTCCATGGACTTTTCAGAGAAGATCCTTATGCTCATCTAACCACTTTTGTGCAAATTTGCAATACTATGAAACTCCATCAAGTAGACGATGAGTATATTTGAGTCTCCTTTTGCATTTTCTCTCGAGGACAAATCCAAGCATTAGTATGAAACCCTTCCACCCAATGTTCCTCTTACATAGGACACCTTGTGTGACAAGTTCCTAAACAGATTCTTCCCCCAATCAAAGATCAATCGAAAGAAGATAGCCATTTCTAACTTCACTCAAGCAATGGATGAAGCACTTTGTGAAGCATGGGAATGTTTTGAAAGTTTGCTGAGGAGTTGTCTAGCTCACTGTTTGGATGAGGCAACAAAGATCAACACATTCCTTGCAGGTTTGAGACCTCAAACTAAACTAATGCTTGATGCCTCTGCAAGTAGTAGAATCATGGATAAAACGTTAGAGGAAGCTAAAGAAATAATTGAGAATATGGCAGTAAATGACTATGATGTTCATCATGATCAAACCCTTGCCCCTGCATAAAAGAAAGGAGTCCTGGAGCTAAACAAAAATGATGCATGGAGAGCCAATCACAAGCTGTTGGAGGCAAAGGTAAAGACTCTCACCAAGCAGCTGTCCCAAATGTAGCAAGTGTAGAAAATTCAGAACAATCAATCAAACAACCAGCCATCATTTAAATGTGAGATTTGTGGAGGAGGTCATCTTACAGACAAATGTTCTATGATTAACTCTCAAGAGGAAGCCAATTACATGGTAAATTAGAACCGCAACTCCTATCCAAATCAGCCCTACAAAAATAGTTATGGAGCATCTTTTAGTAGATCCTATCAAGGGTAGCCACACGAGTACCAATCCCTTAATCAAAACCAAACATTGCATGAGATGCTCTAGGAGTTTGTTCAAGCTTCAACCATCAATCAAAAGAATACAAAGACAACCTTAAAAATCATGATGCTTCCATCAGAAACATGCAGGTGCAGATTGGCCAAATGGCTAAGGACATGGACAGACAATTTGCAGAGCTAAGATTGGGAACATTTACAGTAAACATTGAACCAAACCTGAAGGAGCATTGTAGTGCTATCACTACTAGGAGAGGTACTTTTGTGGGAGATTTGAGTGGAGAGAAAAATGAAATAGATGGAGTAGTGGAAAATGTTCTTGATGAGGAGGAAGAAAAAGATGAGTTGAGTGAAAAAGAAAAGAGTAAAATGGAAATGAGTGAATTAGAAAGAGAGAAAAATAGTGAGAAAATTGAGAAAATGAGTGAAGTGGAGGAGAATAAGCCAAGAAAAACCAAGAGCCAAATTGCTAGAGAGAAAAAGAAATTAGCCTTAGACAAGTCTATTCCTTTAGAACAATTACCTTATCCTCTTGTGCCAACAACAAAACACAAGGAAAGGTAGTTCATTCGTTTCTTGGACATTTTCAAGAGATTGCAAATTAATATTCCTTTTTCGGAAGCCCTTGAGCAAATGCCGACTTATGCCAAGTTCATGAAGGAACTCCTCACCTAGAAAAGAAAATATATAGATGAGGAAACTATTGAGCTCGAGGTGGGGTGTAGTGCTATCATTCAAAGTCACTTCCTTTTAAGCACAAAGACCCTAGGAGTTTCAATATCCCATGTTCTATTGGAAATCTTGATGTTGACAAAGCTTTGCTTATGCCTCTCTCAATGCTTAGCAAGGTGGGAGATGTAGAAATCAAGCCTACAAAGATGTCACTTCAACTAGCAGACCGCACAATCAAGCATCCATATGGAGTGGTGGAAGATGTGCTAGTGAAGGTGGATAAATTTATATTCCCAGCTGACTTTGTGATCATGGATATGAAAGAGGATTCTAAAATTCCTCTCATCCTTGGAAGGCCATTTATGATGACAGCTCGTGCTTTAATTGATGTGAGTGATGGCAAGTTAAAGATAAGGGTGCACGATAAAAAGATTACCTTCAATGTGTTTGAAGCCAAGCAACACCCTAACAAGGATAAATCATGTTTTAAAGTAGATGTTCTCAATGAAATCTACCCCCCCTCTATAAGGTAAATTCAGAACTCAACTCCTCCTAAAAAATCCTTAATTGATGCAGATGATACACTCAACGAGGAGGAAGATAAGGAAATTGGTAAATGTCCAAAGAGTCTTGTCCACTTGAAGAAGATTCTTGCACATGAAGAGGTGATTAACAAAGAGGAGAAAGTGATTAAAAGTTTCAAGGCTATTAAAGAACCTGTGGGGTGGTCCATCTCTAACTTGAAATGGATAAGTCCCTCACACTGTGTGGATAAAATTGTCATTGAAGAGAGAATTTCGGCCTGGTAGAAAAGCTTTTTTATTCAAGTCCAGATCCAAACTGTTCCAAGATAAGCTTAAGTCCAAGTGGTCAAGTCTTTTTTCATTAAAGATGCAAAACCCTATAAAGTTGTGATTTTGGAGGATCCTCCACTTGGAAGGAAGTGGATAGTCAATGGCCAAGAATTACAACCCTGGGTGGGGGGTGAGATTGAAAAGTCAACTACAATTATGCGCTTAACTGACCCTTGAGGTCCCACATGTCAAGCTAGTGACGTTAAAGAAGCACTGCATGAGAGGCAACCTATTTTTCTAACCCTTCTTTTGATTGTCTTAGTTGTTTAAATTTTTCTAGTTTAGACTTGTTTTGTGTGATTTGAATTTGTTACAATTAGCCTGTTGTGATTTCTTTACCTTAAAAGCATGGTTTAATCAAGTGATACAGTTGTTGCAGCATAAGACATCAAGTGAAATGTTCTAGGAGTAAAAATTTGACAGGTGTTGCTTAGCTCAAATTTTCGCTAAGCGAGCCCTTTTCCTGATTGTAGAAATTTGAAAGAACTCGCTCAGCGAAAACTTTCGCTATGCGAATTTTTTTCTCTAACTCTAAAAATTTGAAAGAATTCGCTTAGCGTGTTTTGGCTTGAAGCCAAAATTTGGCTCAAAGCCAAAAGTCACTCACTCCTTTCTCACATGTGTAGTTTTTAAAACATTTTATTTTATTTTATTTCCTTCTCACACATCTTCTAATCCTTTTTTCAGTTCTCAGCCCCCACTTTCTACACATTTACCCACTCAGCCTTATCCTTTCTCTCACCTATTTCATTTAAATAAAGCCACCCTTTTGAGTTTCCAAAAATCCTTTATGTTTCCTGTACCCCTTTTCAATTTCCTATAACTTCTCACCCCACCATCTCTAGTCTAACTATCACACACCTTTTTCCTTTCCACTATGTCACCAGAGCCTTGTCCATTCAAACTCCTCAATCCCTTATCTTTCCTTATTACTCAACTCATCCTCCATCACACCGAAACTAACCCCTATCACAGCCTCTCTTCCCTTCCGTCGCCATCCTCGTCCCCCCCACCTCCATCCCTACTAGCCTTTCCTCCTCTAAGCTCGATCTTTGTGTAAGTCTTCATTTTCATTTCTTCTCCATTTATGTGTCATTGTTGGGGTTTCCTTTTTCCTTTTATTTCCCCAAAGAAAGGGTTTTTCCAATTGTTTTGTGAGAAAACTGACTTTGCTGATGCTCAATTAAATTTTCACTGCAAAGATTTTATCTTTTGCTTGATTTTTTGCTTTTTAGGTAGTATATTGCATTCTGTGCACCTTTGTTGGTTATTTTAAGCATTGTTCGTAAGTTGAGTCCCCACCTCTTTCCATTCGTGCACTGATGGTACATTCGTACCTATTCACTAAGGTCCCCCTTTCTCGCTTTCTCAACGCAAGTATTACTCTTTTGGCTTAAGGACCAGCCCTTTTTCATAGGGGGTGATGGCCCTTATAGGTTTAAAAAAAATGTGTTTTCTTGTTGTTGTTTGTGTTTATGTAAGTTGAGAAAAGTTTCATTGTCACAGTATCCTTGCATGTTCCTTATCACAGTCTTCATTTTGGGAACCATTGTTTTGATTGAATGTCTGTGGATGTACACATAGTTATCATAACTTGGATGCATTTTGCACTTTTAAGTGAGCAATGTGTTGGCATGAATTTGTTGCAAATCTATGAATGCATTGAGTAATACACTAGTGAGATTGTGTTTCCTTGTTCAATATATTGTGTGTCACCATTGGGGCTTTACACTTGGTTTTGCTTCATTCTCTTTGTATTGAGTTTGCATGCTTGTTTAGAAAGGATCAAGCCAATTTTGTTCTATAATTGTGAGCCACTGAGCCAAAAAGCTAACCCATCATTTTGTCATTTGCAAACCACTTTAAGCTTTATTTGAATTCATTTCTTTCTTGATACCCAAAGCTTAAAAGAAAAACAATTTACTTTCCACACCAAGGGAAATTGTACATCAAGGGTTTCAAGTAAGTTTGGGAGAATGCTTTTGGGGGATGAATTGGGATCTATTTGTGAGCCACTTTCCAAAGTATCACACAGTACATGTCTTTAACATTCTAAAAAAAAAGAAGGCAAATTCAAGTGTGATACTTGGATTAAAGTATGTGGCATTTAAACTAACAGAGTTGAGTAAAGTAAGAGTTTTGGGAATTTCTTTAATTTTGTGAAGAGAATGAGATGAAGTTGGGTGAGCCATGAATAATTGTTCTCTCTATCTCTTGGTGTCTTTTGATTATCTAGAAAAACCAAAATTCTTTCAAAGCCTAGCCCCATTACAAGCCAATGAAAGTCGTGTGATCTTTATAAGTATGCACAACTTATATGACATTTGAGAAGAAAAGCAAAGCTAAAGTATGTAGTTTTCAATGTGTGTGATTTGTGTGATTGAGAGAAACACTTGATTGTAAGGATTAAGCATTCTCTGATTATGTCAACAAAGGACCATCATGCTTGTTACCTTAAAAATTGTGACATTTGCATCCTTGCTATGATCTCCATAAAAGAACACCACAGCTACAAGTTAAAGCATTGATTCAATCTTGAGAAAATCTTGAAATTGAGGCCTCATGCTTTGGATATGTTAGAATGTGACTCATCTCAACTCATATTCTTTGTTTAATGTTTTTAGTGGTACATATTTAGAATCAGTGTGTTCATGTTTTATTTTACTTTTGCTTGGGGACAAGCAAACCTCTAAGTTTGGGGAGTTTGATAGGTGTCTAGTTTACTTATATCATAAGTAAAATACATAGTTTTTTTTCTCTTCTTTGGACTATTTTGGAGGCTATTTTCCCTATGATTGTTGTCATTTCATTAAGTCTTCCCTTGATGGACAATTTGAGTAAGCTTTTGGGATTCTTTCACCCTTTTTGCCCTTTTTTGCAAGATAATAATGATAATTGAGAGATATGAGGAATCTCTTAGTGCGTAGTCCCAAGAGTACGAGTCAACAACTGTTCAAACAATTCAACCATGAAATTTTGGCTACAAGTCAAATTTTGGCTTAGAGCCAAAATCTACTAACAATAGAACAGTGACTTTTGCTGCTCTAAAAAGAAATATGTTTCAGAGAATATATTATCTACTTTTGGAGGCTGAAGGGACAGACACTGTTGCATTAGGTTGAGAAGACATAATCCCTATGTAATCTTAGTATAAAAAACTCATTGTAACATTCAATTGAGGAAAAAAAGAAGATAATTAAGAGAAAAAACATAAAAAGTACATTAATGATAATTAAGAGAAAAAAAAAAGATGATTAAGAGAAAAAAGAGGATAATTAAGAGAAAAAAAAGAAAAAGAAGATAATTAAGAGAAAAAAGAAAAAAGAAAAACATAAAAACATCAAATGTAAAAAAGACCATCTTCACCCATTTTAGTACATTTATTCTGTCATTGTATCAAATTAACATGCACCGTATCAAATCACTACATTTTTTTAATTGAGTGATTTTACCAAGTAGTATTAAAAAATATATTTATTACCGTATGTTAACATAACAAATCAAACTAAAATTGAATTAAATATTTAATTTGTAATTAAGATTAACATTGATAGCAGAATATAAATTACAGTTTTATTTTTCAAAATTTTGGGAGAAAAAAGTACAAAAATTTGTAGATGAGATCAAATACAAAGTTAAATATAAAAAAATGAAAAAGTAATTATGATTTCGAAATTATGTTAAGTATTGAAAACGTTCTTTTATATTTTATTAAATATATATAAATGATACTTAAAATATATTTTTTTTAATTATATTTTAAATTTTTGTAACTTATTTATTTTACGTAAAATTATTAAAATGACATTTCAACGTCTGGGAGGAAATTTTTTTATAATATTGTATATTACTTTAAGTAATAAAGGAATGATTGATGGGAGAATATAAAATTATAATTTTATATTTCAAAATTTTGAGAGGAAAAAGTACAAAATTTTGTAGATGATATCAAATACAAAATTAAATAAAAAAAAGTAATTAAAATAATTTCGAAAAAAATTATGTTAACTATTAAAAACATTGTTTTATATTTTATTAAATGTACATCATTGATATTTAAAATATATTTTATTTCTTTTAATTGAATTTTAAATTTTTGTGACTGTTTTATTTTACTTAAAATTATTAAAATGACATTTCAATTTTTGGGAAATAATCTCTTTATAATATTGTATATTACTTTAATTAATAAAAGATTATAAAGTGTATCCAAATGGGTAAGATCCTACATTTTCTATCCAGAATATTGTTAAATAATATTTTTCATAAATAATAAATGTTATTAACTTTTTCTTCCACTCTCTTAAGGATTTTATTAACTGTTATTGCATGTTTTTTTTAAAAAAAATGTTTTTCATAAATAATAAATGTTATTAATTGTTTTTCATAATATTAAGTAGCTTAGTTTTAAAAATTAAAACTCCACTACTATTATTTTCTCTCCATGCATTAATTATTTAATTATACTTTTGGTTCTCTAAAATTATTTTTTTTACAATTTTTGGTCTCAATTTTTTTTTTCATCACTATTGGTCATTCAATTTTTTTTTTTAATATTTGATATCTCCATTAATTTTTGGCCGTTGACCATTAGTTTGGAGGTTGAGTGTGTTAATTTATTTTATAATTTAGTTATTAATACTAATTAACTAATAACAAATTAATATAATCATTAATTTACTAATTAACTATACAATACTTGTAAAACACGTGTTTATGTTTGTGAGGGTGGGTGTTGGTTAGAAACAAAAAAAAATCCTAAATTTTCAAATTCTTAAATTAAAGAAGGTGGAAATAAAAAATCCTAATTTTAGTATGGGATCTTCAATGGGATGCTTCTATGAACCTGGAACACCTCTCGTTTCTTGATTATATCACAAGGAAACTTGTGCCATAGGGTTATCTCCAGCCGCGGACCTACATGGTTCCCAGTTTCCGTTCCGAACATTAAAATAAATTAATTAGTAATTACTATTCCCTATCCGTTGGGCAACGGTTGATATTAAAAATAATCATTAAAATGATAAGTATTTTACTTTTATTATTTCAATTTTTTAAAATCATAAATGATACTTTATTAACGGTTAAATATATTTTAGTCACTTTAAATAAGATGTTTATTATTATTAATCTCTTAAAAAAATATTTAATATTTTTATTTTTTCATATGTTATAAATATTATTTTTAATTTTTTTTATCTAAATTTTTAAATAAAATATATAGATTTTTTAATTTATGACTTTTTTATCATCACAATATGAAAGACTAAATAAAAATATATTATATTTAAATGTCTAAAAATATATTTAAATTTTTTTATTAATAATTCATACGTCGATAATACTGTAATCCCCACACGCTATTCCTCTAATAATTAAAAAATAAATAAAATCAAGACCTCCTTTGCAATTCAAGAAACCATTATTTAGTTCCATTTTTTTTTCCCTTGCAAGCTTTATCTTTGACCTTTTTGTGCCGCCATCTCCGCAATACAATATGAAAGAATTATAGTATTTAACAAAGCGAAATAAAACACAGAACAAAAACAGTTAAACGCCATCATCATCATCATTTCCTCATGGGTGGTGGCGGCGGCTATTATTATTGTCTTTTCACGTTTCTGGGTTTCATACTGATTCACACACTTCGAATCAGAACCGTCCATGGCATGATCCCACAGTCCCCAGTCCAATGCAACAGTGATTCCGGCCGCTGCACGCTCCGCAACGCATATGGCGCGTGGGGCGACCGGAAAGACTGTTCCGCCCTCGGCGTCCGCTACCCGACGACCGAGGAAGAGCTCCGGACGGCGGTGGCGTACGCCGTGGTCAACAACCTCAAAGCCAAGGTCGTCACGCGGTTCTCGCACAGCATCCCAAAGTTAGCTTGCCCACACGACGACAACAGCAACAACAACAACAACAACGTCTCCACTCTTCTCATCAGCACGGAAAAGTACAACTCCAGCATCGAGATAGACGCGACCAAAATGCTTGTGACTGTTGACGCGGGAGTGGGGCTCCGCGAGATGATAGACAGGGTCGAGGACGCGGGGTTGAGTTTGGCCGCCGCTCCTTACTGGGAAGGCGTGACGGTGGCGGGGCTGATCAGTACAGGGGCGCACGGGAGCTCGTGGTGGGGGAGGGGTGGTGCTGTGCATGATCGCGTGGTGGGGGTTAGTGTTGTCGTGCCGGGTTCTGAATCTGAAGGGTTTGCCAAAATTTTGAGGCTGGAGGGGAAGGATCCGATGCTTGATGCGGCCAGAGTGTCGCTCGGAGTGCTTGGTGCCATCTCTAAGGTCAGTGTTTTTTTTTTTTTTTTAATTACTATATTTTGGTTTATAAATAAAATAAAATGATTTTCAGACACGAAAAAAAAAATTTATAAGTATCATAACTCATAAATAAATGCTTTGTTTATATGTATGGGTGATTTCATTGTTTAATGTTTTTCAACCAACTAGGTGTCTGCTTTGCATGCTTAGTGTAACCTCTAGAAATCAGAAGAAGAGATTGAAACTGGAAAATAAAGAAAATAGAAAGTAGGAAAAATAAAATGAATTTTTAAATAAATAAGAGGTTTAAATATGTTTTTAATTCTTTAAATAAAATATATTTTTTTTATTTTAATTTTTTAAATTGAAAAGTATTTTTTTAATCTAAAAAAAATTAAGTCTAAAATTGATGATTGAAAACATGTTTAAGCATAGATAAAATGAACCCACGCAGAAAAGTTGAACATTAAGCAAACCTCTATATGACATGTCAATATAAAAATATGGTGGCCGAATTATAAATACAACAATGTTAAGGACACTTTGATTTAGATATTCGATCTATAAAATTTGATGATTTTTAATAAACTTTAATAATTAATTAAAGAAAGACTATATAATCGAGTGTCAGAAAAGTGGTTTTTTTTTTTGTACAGAGCTACCATTCTTCTTATACATGTATAGATTAGATATTGGTTTGAAAATTGATACCATTCCTTTTCGTTGAGATGAGAATCATGAATATGTTTTTTTTTCTTAAAGTTAATCATGAATATTATTACCACTAAAAAGCGGAGTTCTGCACAGTATGATTTTCTTTTTGGTGAGGTGGCATGATTGATATGATGTGTTTAAGAAGAAAATAATACTTGAACTCTTACCACAGACAGATAAAAAAAGAAAATATTATATATATTTAGAATCAGATATATATATAAGAAGAAAAAATCAGAAAATTATTAATGGTAGATGCTCTCTAGGGCCCCATTTATATAAAAAAAAATATTTTATGTCTATTTTTTTTATGAAGCTTATTTCATATTTATTAAAACATTAATTAAAATATGTGAATCTCAATAAAAAAAAAAAAGTTTATGTTTTTTAAAACCTTTTATCAAATTTGATATCAAGAATAAAAATTTTATTAAATAAAAAATATTTTATATTTTAAAGATAGTCATATTAAATAAAAATAATAATTAAAATTTACTTATATTTAATAGGTTAAAATATATTTTTAGTTTCAATAAATATTTTTAGTCTACTTTGAAATGTGTTTTTTTTTTTTTTTCTCAGAGGTAGGTTACTCAAACCTATGTTTGATGTTTTTTTATTCCAGCGAATAATTAATAATTAATAATTAATAATTTTAATTTTAATATTTTAATTAGTAGGAGGGTAATAAATAAAGTAGGAAGGAAATAAAAAATATCAAACATGTAGGTTTGAATAATCGAACTTAAAAAAAAAAAAAAAACACATTTTAAATTTATAAAAATGAAAAATAAATCAAAAAATTTTATAGGGACTAAAAGTATATATTCTCATATTTGTTAGACTAAAAACATATTTTAACCATATAATACTAATACTAAGATACAATGATTTATTTATATTTATATTTAAGACCGGAGTATATGGGATTTAACAAAATTAGTGTCCAAATATGTTAGTTCAAACATGGCTGAAAAGTGAAATATATATCTGACCAGATAGGCTTTCCATAACTTTTTTTTTTTTGTACAACCATAATTGGTTCTCTAATAAAATAAAGAAAAAAATAAATTATGAAATTGAACAGAATTCACGTATAATATGCCCCTATTTTGACAAAAAAATATTCGTACCTTGCCAATGATGCACACAAAATCTGTCCCACGCAATTATTTCTCTCTTATTATTGGCTGAGTCTAGGGCATTACTGTGCCTAGATTAGTTTTGTCTTAGTTTGTTGGGCATTTTAGTCCCTTTAAACAAAAAAAATATAAGGTTTTAAAATGGTGAATAGTATACACGGTGTATATTATTTTTTCTCCCATCATATAGTGATATGTGGTCTACTTTGTCATGTCACACCTTTAATATTAATTTTCTTCTTTTCTATTAAAAGTTAGGAGGAAGTTTTATGCAATTTTTTTTAATTTTATATTTTTAAAAGGATAATTTTATCTTTTATTCTCTATCCTTTATTCAAATATGATCTTTTATTTATATTTTTCCTAATTCTAAACCCTAATTTTCATCTATAATCTTAATTCTTACTCTATGCTTAGAGCTGCCAATTTAACCCCTCGCTTACGGGTTGATCCTCCCTTCAAAGCCCATTCTCTCTAGCTAACTTAGAGGACTTAAAAATTACCCCAACATTTTTAATCCCAAACAGTGGGCTTGGGCTTGGGCCAAGGTCAGGGTCATGGGGATTAACACCTCTATTTCACCTTGATGCAAGAGACATGCATAGGAATAGTTACATATACTTTTTTTTTTTTTTACAGACATGCATGTGGGTACTATTCACAATATACATAAAAGTTAAAATAATCTTTTAATTTTTTAATGACACATAAAATAAAATATATGCATAATATATCTTCCTCAGCTTACTTTTGCTGTTATTTATGTTATATACATTGGTGGGAGAATGTTTAATTATAATTACTAAAATAAAATTAATGATTTATATTGTATATTTAATTATAAATTATTTTATGTGAGTTTTAAGTGTTAATTAAAGGTTACATGAAATTCGTAATTAAATATTCAATTTGAAATTGGAAATTGGAAATTTTAAATATAGATTATTTTATATGATTTTTTGTTTTAATTAAAGAGTATATGATATTTGCAATTAAATGTACGATTTTAATTAAATGATTATATTTAAATAATTTACTTTTGCACAATAATTAATATGTCCTACATGATAAGTCAGTATATAAGTAGTGTATCAAGTGAAAATTCTTAGTTATTATTAGAAATTAAAAAGAAATGTATAGATTAGGAGATCATATTTGAATTGTCAACATTAAATTACAAATATGGCCATTAAGTATGTTTTCATACTAATAATCTATATATGATTATATATTCAATTTTATAATTTTCACTTTTCACATTTAGAAAAGAAAATGCTCTCACTAATCACTATATGTGTGTGAACTCACAAGCTAGCAAAAGTATGTTGTAGTCATGAGTATATGGACAGTAATTTAAGAAAGATTTTTACGAAAAATATGAAACTAATTTTTTTAAAAGTTAAAATTGTCTTTTTAAGTTAAAATTATTTTTTTCAATAGTTGACCAATGGAAGCTGTCTCATATTTTCTGAAAGATGTGAGATTTCTATAAATTAACTATTAGAAAAGACAATGTTAATTTCTAGAAAAAATAATTTTATTATTTTTTTCATATTTTTTTTTATCTTAAAATACTTTTAAATGATTGTGTCCAAACATACCCTTATTCAGAGTAGCCTTGTTTTTAAAGTTTGATGAACTAATTAATTTCAACATTGATGAAGTACAGGTAAAGTTATCCCTTGAACCCAGGTTCAAAAGAAGCATAACCTACAATTTCACAAAAGAAGATGATCACATCGAAGAAGTGTACGTAGAGCATGCAAAAAAGTATGAATTTGGTGATATAACTTGGTATCCATCAAGACACACAGTTGTGTACAGATATGATTCCAGGGTTCCCTTAGGTGACAAAGGTGATGGAGTTAATGACTTCATTGGATTTCAAGCCAATTCCATCTTGATCTCTGAATCAGTTAGAGCAGCAGGTATATATATTGATCTCTCCCCTAACACACTTCTAGTAGATATAGCTCAATTTTAAATCGAGGAACGCTAAGAACACACTCTCTAACAGTCATATTAACTTATTCTGTTTTATTGGTTAAAATTTGTTTGGGGTATAAATTAATTTGTACATAAGTTAATATTAAAGTTTAAATATATCTTTAATCTTTCAAATATGGATAATATTATTTTTGGTCAATCAAAAAATAATCTTTTAGTCATTTTCACAAAAGATACTAAATAAAGAATAAGATGTTTATAGTTTGTGATGGTTTTTTAGCTGTCACAATTTGAATTATAACATTTTTGTATATTTGTAGCACCGTCATAAATTATAATTCTCTTATTTCTTGTCTGGTATTTATTGTGAAAATGATTAAAATAAACATTTTTCAATTTTGATGGACTAAAAAAAATAAATTTTTTATTTGGAGGACTAAAAAAAAATATAACATATATTTAAAAGATTAAAAACAGATTTCAGCATAATTTTTGAAATTATGAAATAAAATGATTTCATTCTTTTATCTTCTTTTGGATAAACTTACCCTAACATATCCTAATATGTATGCATTAGAACTTTTATTCTGAAAAAGTATTGATTAACTCCATGAACGTTCACATGCAGAAAAATTGCTAGAAAGTACGAGCAGCGTAAATGGGAAATGCTTAACGGCATCTACTACTTTGGCCTTCAAGAAATTAGTAGGCAATGGATTGAAGAACAATGGCCAAATCTTCACAGGATATCCAGTAGTGGGTTTCCAAGGCAAAATGCAAACTTCAGGTTCATGCTTATACTCAACAAGATTCGACAATGCATGTGCTTGGGATCCAAGAATCAAAGGGCTATTCTTCTATGAGACCACAGCAATCTTCCCTGCATCGAAATTCGGCGACTTCATCCGCGACGTCAGAACACTAAGAGACCTCAAGCCGGAAAATTTATGTGGGGTATGTAATACAATTTTTTTCATCATCACTAACAATTTTTGTCACTGATACCAGTGTCACTTATATCACAGCAACAATTTTTAAAATTACATGAAAATTGTTTTGTCATTGTTATTAAACCTTTTTGTAGATCGACAACTACAACGGGTTGCTAATACGCTTCATCAAAGCCTCGAGTGCGTATCTAGGGCAACCCGAGGACTCAGTGGTGGTCGATTTCAACTATTATCGTGCAACCGACCCGTCAAACCCTAGGTTAAGTCAAGATGTGTGGGAGGAAGTGGAGCAATTGGCATTCTTTAAGCATGGGGCTAAGCCACATTGGGCCAAGAACAGGAACATAGCATTCTTAGGAGTGCAACATAAGTATCCCAAGTTCAACATGTTCATAGCAGCAAAACAAAAATTGGATCCACACGATGTTTTCTCTAGTGAATGGTCAGATGAGATACTTTATGGGAAGGAATCAGAAAAGGTTGATGGGTGTGCTTTGGAGGGATTGTGCATTTGTAGTGAAGATAGACATTGTAGCCCACAAAAGGGGTATTATTGCAGCCATGGCCTTGTCTACAAGGAAGCTAGAGTGTGTAGATATTCACAACCATCCATTTCATCAATCATAGCATGATCATGATGTTCCTTTATATCATACATATATCATTGTTTTAAATTATGGTTGCAATTGAATAAATAGTGAAACATTAAAAGTAGATCAAATGTATTCAATATATATGACTACAATTACATGCAATCACAATACTACAATATCTTTTCTCTCAAAAGCGATATTTAAAATCATGTATCATATATTGCTAGTGGATTATGATTGAACGGTCATATAATTATTTTTTAATTTTTGGTACTAAGATCATAGTCCCCAACAATTGATCGAAGAATAAGTGTCTTTTCGTGAATGTCTGTATGCCACTATTTATGTTTCAGAATCCAGGCGCACGTGAATAGTTTAAGATAAAATATATTTTTGGTTTGTAATGTATTCGAGCATTTTTGTTTATAGGATAAAATATGTGGCCTTTCAATTATTGAAAATTTTTGTTTATAATTATTTCATTTGGATAGTGTTGGTTTTTAAATTTTTTATTTTTTTTTTTATCTTTTGGTCCTCCATCAATGTTGTTAACTTGAATTTTTTTTTTTAATTTTTAATTTTTTTCAAAATAAAATTAGAAAATAAAATAAAATAAAACACGTGTTAGTTAAGGAGACATAGTGACATTTATTAGAGCCATATCACTCACTGATGATATTCACTAATGGAAGGACCAGCAAAAAATACTTTAGGGTCAATATCAGTCAAATAAGATATTAAATAATTCAGGTACCACATGTTTTGCCCTATAGCTTATTATCAATAAGTTTGAATGATTGAGGTAAAAAAAAGAAACAAAAGATTAAGGAGGAAAATTTGGATTATAAAATGGTATTCTTTTGCTTTATGATCAAGAGATAGAAACGTTATTCGAAACATACTATTCTTAAAAGCAACAACAAGATGTTACCATGGGCATACGCATGCAAAGGAGTGGAAAGTTTCATATGGGTTCGCATCAATTACAATGGGCACACACGTCACAATAATAATAACTTATTTTATTTTTTAAAAAAATTATTAGAAATAGCATTTACTTATTTTTAATTCTTTTGGAAAATTATTTTTCTATGATTAGTAACGAATTTATGACATGAATGGAGATGTGTTAATGTTAGCAAAATATATATATGGATATGGTGCATATTGAGATTAGATCTCTCATCATATATGTTAGCAATCAACACATTTCCTTATTTACAATGCTAAATCGTAGTTTTGGTATTCATAATTATCTAAAGGCTTAGTTGTAATTTTGATCTCTACTTTTTTAAATCTATAATTTTAGTTTAAAATCTACAATTTTGATTTTTCATTTTCAAAATCAAGTACTTTTGGTCCCACCGTTAATTTTGAAGGGTTGACCGTTTATTCTAACGTTGACTTTTTTTATTAGGCTTAATTACTTTAACTTTTTTAATAATGTCTAAATTACCCTTTTCTCATTTGCCCTCAGCTATTGTTTATTCGAAACCTAAATTCCCAAATTAGGGCCACCTTTGAGAGTCGAACGCTTGAACGCAACTCTCACCCAACGCCCACCCAGCTTTGACGCTGGCGTTGATGTTAACGAGAGATGGTGATGGAGGCATGAGCTTGCATGAGAGATGAAGATGCAAGCTTGCACGAGAGACATGAGGCTCTCGCGCGTGAGATGATGTCGGAGAGGCGAGCGCACACAAGACAACTTCGATGATCGAGGAGGAGAGACAACCGAAGCTTGTGAAAGAGACAAGAGAGAGAGACAACCTAGGCTTGAGAGACCGTGAGAGAGACAACCCAAGCTTGAGAGACCGACGTGCTAAAGACGTTCCTCACGCAACAAACATGTGGAGCAAAAGACATGAGCTGATGTTCTGTTCCAGGTTAGATTCTCAACATACTTATGAGTATTTTTTGGTTCTTGAATAAGTTTGATTGGAACTAGTGTAGTGTAGGATTGAGATTTATTAATGTCATGTGGTCTAGGGTTTAGGTATTATAATAATGAAACTCATGGGGCTATGTGGACTTTTTATGCATATGTGATGTGTTTTATGTTGTTTTGTCGGGGTAGGGTTAGGGTATTTGTTTTTAAGACTATAATTTTTTTATATATTTCTAATAAGACATGTAAGTTTTCATATTTGCAAGACAAGTCCCTATTTTAGTTAAGTTAGTAAGTACCTATATTTGTGTTTGTTGTGTCATTCATACTTAGGCCTACTCAAGTGCAAATAGTAAGGCCAAGGATTCATCACTCTAGAATGTTTATACATGAGCCTTGTAAGATATATGTTAGGGGCACAATACTTGATGAAGAATGGGATTAGGATGTGGATGAGATGTCCCATATTGACATGACAAAGCTAATTAATAGTTTGGGGCTAAAAAATGTTAAGTGTTTTTGATATAGACACCTTAAATTGGATCTTAGTTGCAGTTTGAAGCCATTAAATAGTGATGCTCATGTATTGCAACTTACTGTGGATAGCAAAGGGTTTGAAGTGGTGGACATATATATTGAGAATCTAGTTGATGTTCCATGTCATGAAGAGCAACCAAAAGGGAGAGGAAAAACAATTTGTGTACCTAAGTTGAATTTGTTGTCTTAAATGATGGGGATAGTGAAGGGGCTTATGTTGATGTTGAGGGTAAGGGTGAGAAATGGGGTAAAGGTGTTTTCGAGGTCCTTGTTGAGGTTATTGGTAAGGAGGAACATGAGAAGGTTATTGGTGGGGGTGTTGGTGTTGGTGAGGGCAAACAAGGTGAGGGTGTTGGTGAGGACAAACAGGGCGAGTGTGTTGGTGTTGATGAGGGAAAATAGGGTGAAGGTGTTGGTGAAGGCAAACAAGGTGATTATGTTGGTGTTGGTGAGGGCAAACAAGGTGTTGGTGTTGATGATAAAGACAGTGAAGATGAGGATTATGAGGATGATAGTGAATGTGAAAGTGAATACACTTCTTTGGATGATAACGACTATGAAGAAGATTAGGACTGAAGTGATCTGTTAGATCTAAAGACCTTTGATGCTGATGATAATTATCCATCTCCACCAACAAAAAATGATGATGACGACTATAATGTGACTTGGGATTTTGATGAACCATTAACAACCACTGATTTTGAGGATGAGGATGATGATAATGACTATTTGGACACACCACTAGGAAGTAATGATAAAGTAAGACCTAAGAAGAAATTCCTAAGATTCAAATTAGTTGATAATGATGCTAAGGTTAATTTTGAGACCAAGTTGATATTCAATAACAAAAAGAAAATCATTGAAGCTGTCAAAACTTTTGCAATGGTGCAGAAAATTTGTTTACTTATCAAGAAAAATGATTTGAAGATAGTTGTTGTAAAATGTGTTAAAGGTTGTTCTTTTCATATAAGGGTGAGTAAGTCTAAATTTAGCATTGTGTACACTACAAGAAAATAAATATATAACGAGGATATTTTAATGGGGGTTTATTAAACCCCCATTAATGTGTAGAGTTAGCATGGGTTTGTTAAATTGTTGCTAGTTTCCCATTTGTTACCCATAGTTTTTATCAAAACCCCATCAACGTTAATTTTTTTTAAAATTATTATTTATGTTTTTAACTTCCTTTTTGTCTGTTGTCTCCCCTAAAGCAAGAGAAGTCTTGACCCTAAAACCTAGTAGAACCCTAAAAAGAAGTAGAGACCATGACTCTCACCGCCGCCATCACCACTGCCATGAAAGTTTACACTATTCACTAAGCCTCCTCTACTGCCATTGCATAACACCCTTGTCATTCGCTAGCGCAAAACATCGTTCAGAGTTCAATAAGCATCCCAAAACCCCCTTGCGTTCACTAAGCCTCCGTTTGTTGCACCTGCTTTCTTCCTTCGTCTTTTGCATCAGGTGAGAACTCACTCTATTGATTCTTCTTCTCTAACCCTAATTTTTTGCATCAGCAGAACTCACTCTATTGATTCTATCTATTCCTTTTTCTTCTAATCACTCTTTGCTACTTTTTGAAATGTTGAATTGTTTCTTATTTTTCACTTGATTGTTGAGTTGAAATCAAAGTGAGGCTACGACTTTGTGTCTCAACTGTAGTGCTTGATATTGATTTGATTTCCAGCATTTATATTTGTCGAATTGGAATTCAAGTGTTCAATCTGTTGACTCTGCCAGAGCAAGCAACCATAATCCATAGTGATTGCGTGCAAGTGATTCGACTAGCTAATTGTGTTTTACAAACTATTATTTTTCGATGATTGTGAAATTCCTGCATTGTTCCAATCTATGTAGTTATTAATTTTGGGCGTTTATATTTGTAGAATTGAATTTCTAAGTGTTTAATCTGCTGATGTACAAGTGATTTGAGTAGCAAATTGTGTTTGAAACTATTAGTTTTTGGTGATTGTGAAATTTTTGCTTAGTTCCAATCAGTGTTGTTTTAAATGAGAGGGGAAAGGTATTAGATAATGATTCTGCTATCAACAATTAGCATTTAGATATACTGGATGTTTTTACATTCGAGTGATTCGAGTAGCAAATTGTGTTTGAAACTATTAGTTTTTGGTGATTGTGAAATTTTTGCCTAGTTCCAATCAATTTGAATAAAAGGAATTGGGAAAAAAAAATTAAAAATATCAACGATTAGTGATAGTCACCATGAGAAGTTGAACTTGGAAACTTGCCGAGTCCCGAATCAGAGGATGTTTGTGAGTGTCTTGATTTTACTTTCTTCTGATTTTACGACTTTTCTACTGTCTATTTAGTTGTTAAGTCGGAAACGCAATATAAATTTGTTTGTCCTCTATCATGGATTCATTGCATTTTGTTGTTTCTGGTTTCTACACACTGATATCTCCTCATTCTCTATTGTTTAAGGCTAATTAATCATCATTTGATAAGTATTAAGTAGTATTGTAGTAGTTTGCAATGATAGAGTTGAAATTCACAAAGAGAGATTAATTAAGTAATAAGGTTGGATATTGATGTGATTAATTAAGGATAACAAAATCCAGGACTTGACTTATTGATGATTAGTTAGGTAGAGACCAGTCTAGGATGTTTATTTAAGTAAGAAGCAAGAGCATTGCAAGTAATTAATCCCCATAGTTGATAAACTGGTAATTAACAATGAGATGGCCACGTTGATAACCTCTACCATCAGTGGCCACATTGATAACCACTGTTCTGCTATCTTTTTTTCCTGTAAATTTGACATGTTTTATATAGGGAAACATGCTTCTCGTGTTGTTTTACTTGTGAAGAATTGAAGTTACTTGTGATGCTATGCTAGTTAACATTGTGCACTTGTGAACGTGTTTATTATTTCACCTAATATTATTAAAGCTCTTTCAATAATGCCTATATATTTACCTAATTTCCATATTTGGCTATCATTATTCTCTTTACTATCAACAATTATGTCTTTTAATTCATATTTAATTTGCAACAAACTAAAATACCACATAAATTCAAACATTTGTAGGGTGGAAGAACTTCTAATCACCTATTTTATTTTCAATTGCATTAACAAAATCACTCAAGCAGTATCTAACAACGATCAAATTTTCAGGTTTCTAACTAAAATCTTGTGCCACTGAATCTTATGCTATTTCTGTTCAATTTGAGATTGCTTAAATTTTGTCACATTTATTAGGAATTTAAGATTGTTTACATTCCTTCTTATTAGAAATAAGAATTTGTTATGAGAGATGAGAGAAAACAATTCATTCTTATTTAGTGAGATTTGAATATTGAGACATTACAATATATAGAGAGGAGAAAGAGAGGATGAGAGGATAAGAATTTCTAACAACCTTATACTAAAATGTTCAATCCTTTACCTAAATAGACTTTTTGTTCAATAGTTAAGTCTTGGATTAGTGAGCCTCGAAATACCCTTCAATACATTGAAGGATTGAATAAATTCTTGAACTTTGCATTTGCTAATTGAAGTGTCGATGGTAAGATAAGATGTCCATGTCCTAAATGCAAGTTCAACAAATGGAAAATCCAAGAAACAACGTGCAACCACTTGATTCTTAAACCTTTTCCAAAAGGGTATACAGTTTGGCTTAGACATGGGGAGACAAGTACAGTTCATACTATGGTTGAAACACCTACAATGCCACAACCAAATGAAGATAGAATTCTTATTAATGATCCCATATGTGACATGGTCAATGATACATTTGGGCATCATCCTAATAACAATGATATGGAGGAAGACAAAGATGTGTGTCCAGAAGCAAGCCAAACAATGCCAGATGATATTGCAGAGTTTTGGAGTTAATGAAAGATGGAGAACAAAGTTTGTATGAAGGATGTGATAAATATTCAACACTTTCCTTCTTGATCAAGTTGTATCACATCAAATGTCTATGCAATATGAGTGACAAAGCAATGTCAATGATACTGGAGTTGTTAGTAGATGCCTTTGAGCATGCTAAAATTCCATATTCATTTTATGAAGGCAAGAAAATCATTATTAAGTTTGGCCTTCATTACACCAAAATTGATGCTTGCTCGTATGATTGCATGTTATACTCTAAAGAGGATAAAGATAGAGATACTTGTAAGAAATGCAATACTTCTAGATGGAAATTAGAAAAAAGGAGATCATTCGATGACACTATTCCTAAAAAATGAAAAAAGGTGGCTGCAAAAGTTTTAAGGTATTTTTCTTTGAATCCACATTTATAGAGGATGTTTATGTCTTCTAAAATAGTAGAGCATATGCGATGACATGCGTCGAATAGTATAGATGAAGGCATGCTAAGGCCTTCAAGAGATTTTAAAGCATGGAAGAGCTTTGACTTAATGCATCCTCAATTCACTTCAGACCCAAGGAATGTACGACTTGGTTTGGCTACAGATGGATTTAATCCATTTGACAACTTGGGAAATGGTTACAGTATTTGCCCAATTATACTCATACCTTACAACCTCCCCCCTTGGATGTGTATGAAATAGAGTTCATTCTTTCTCTCCATGATCATTTTGCGAAAGAAAGCACTAAGAAATGATATTGATGTATATCTACAACCATTGATAGAAAAGTTAAAAGAGTTATGGAATGTTGGCTTTATAACTTTTGATTCATATAGTAATGAAAGGTTTAATATGCATGCAGCTATATTGTGGACTATTAGTGATTTTTCAGGTCTTGGAGCTTTATTTGGATGGAACATACATACTGGGTTAGCTTGTCTAAGATGCAACTTTGATGTAACTCCTACTTAGCTTCATAATGGGGGAAAATGGTGTTTCATAAGTTATCGTTGCTTTTGAATGCAAGGCATAGATTCATATTAGTACAAAGACAATTTAATGGAAATGTGGAAAACAGAAATTCACCTTTGGTTGTAACAGGTGCAATTGTCTTACAACAAGTTGAAAATCTTAATGCTGTATTTGGGAAAGAACCAGAAGTTGAAGTGAGGAAAAGAAAAAAAAAGGGTATTGATCCTAGTAAGGTAGACCTTTTACAATGGAGAAAGAAGAATACATTTTTTAAACTACCTTATTGGGTAGACAATTTATTACCCCACAATCTTAATGTCATGCACATTGAAAAGAATGTATGTGATAATGTGATTTTTACACTATTGAATGATTCTTTAAAATCAAAAGACAATTTGAAGGCTCAAAAAGAATTACAAGAATGGGGTATTAGACCTGAACTTTGGCTTGATGTAAATAGTAGATATTCTCCTACTATATATACATTGTCTAATGCAAATAAGATAATTTTTCTTAGAACTTTGAAGAACATTATTGTTCTAGATGGCTACTCAAGTAACATTAGTAGATGCATTGATATGAAACAATACAAGATTGAAGGATTAAAAAGTCATGACTCACATGTCTTAATGGAGTAACTTCTACCTCTAGCAATGAGAAACACACTCCCAAAGGAAGTATGTGCTATTCTAATTGACTTGTGCTTGTTTTTTAGACACTTGTGTAGTAAAGTATTAAAGGTCGATGAACTTGATCAACTACAAAGCAGAGTTGTCCTCACATCATGTCATATGGAAATGTTATTTCCACCTTCATTTTTTACCATCATGGTTCATTTGATTGTGCACTTAGTTAACAACGCCAGGCTTGGAGGACTCGTTCAATATCGGTGGATGTATCCTATTGAAAGGTACCTAGGAAAATCAAAGTCTTATGTGCGTAATAGGGCTCAATTAGAAGGCTCAATAGTTGAAGGCTACCTAGTTGAAGAGGCTTTAAGTTTTTGCTCTAGATATTTGGATGGAATTGAGACTAAATTCAACTGATTGGGTCATGTTGATGATGAGCCTGCCATTGTGCCATCTAGTGTTTCCACCAGTCGGAAAATTAGTTGGAGGTACTACTCAATTCACTTTATCTACAAGGGAAAAGTTACAAGCACATCGTCATGTTTTGACTAATTTTGCTCAAGTCGACCCATTTCTTCAATAAGTACTCCAACTTTATAATTTATTATAATTATAATTGATCTTCCATTGAACAATTCAGAAGTATACTTTATAAATTTCATGTAGGGAATTTAGAGACATTATACGAAAACAATTGAGAAGAAACACGCGATCATCCTTTGAGATAGACAAGAGAGTTCACAAGGAATTTGTTGAATGGTTTTCATGTCATGTATGTATATTTACACGTTTAAATTTTGAACCCTAATTATTTTAGAACCTTATGATTTTATTTTATTTATTTTTAGATAAAAAAATGATACAGTTGGATCCTACTCAGTTGATTTAATTTTTTTAGCTATGGGTCCAATTAATTGTGCAAAGCGCTATACTGCATACAATATTATTGGACTAAAGTTTCGTACATTGGAGCGGGACCAAGGACTTAAAACACAAAATACTGGAATATTTGGTACATTTGGGACAAGGAGTTATGCAAGTAGTAGTGACAATCAAATGCAATTTGGTGGTGTGCCTTATTATGGAAAATTGGTAGACATAATTGAGTTAAACTATCATGGTCGATTCTCAATTACTTTGTTCAAATGTTTGTGGGCAAATACAACTACTCGTAGAGGAATTATAATTGACGATCTAGGATTTACATTAGTAAGTTTTGCACACTTAATACACACCAATGATAATGATGATGATGAGCCATACATCAAAGCTTTAGAAGCTCAAATGGTATTTTTATGTAGAAGATGAGTTAAAAAAAATTGGAGCATACCAATACATCTAAAACCTCAAGACTTATACAACATGGGTGTAGAGGATGCTGTCATTTTCTATGAAAGTGAGCCATTTGAACATCAAAATTTGGAAACATTATTTCCACATGGGGAAGAGAATATACATTTAACAAGGTCTTGTTTTTTAATTGTCATTTTCTTTACTAATTGTCATTTCATTTACTAATTATCATTTTTTATCCTTATTAATTATGGGTGTATTCTTTTTATTTATTGATGTTTGGTTTATACTAATGTGATTATTTCTTAGGACCTTTGAAGATGAAGAAACTTTCCACCAAGAAGACTAGTGCAACACCACATATGACTAAAAGTGTCTCTTTTAGCCAACTTCCAACCACTCTTTATAGTAGTAGTCCACCTTTACCCAATCCACCTCATCCTAGTACGTCTACTTATTAATTATTAATTTAAAAATTACATTGAAATACAAAATCTCAATAATCAATCAATTTACAATTTTTATTTGTTGTTAGAAACCTTGAAGAAGCCTGCAACCTTGAAGAAGCCTACAACCTTGAAGAAGAATAAGTCAACAGCTTTGGTGCATGCTCATCATCCACAACTTAGTACAAAACCTTTGCCCCAATCTGCACATTAGTTTAGTAAGATATATAGTCACACATAAATTGAGTTAATTTTTGCATGGAATATATTTATTAAATTATATGTTTCTTATTGTTATTTAAAAACCATAAAGATAAGGCTATTTTCCAACAACAAGACTAACTTTGCACCTTAACTAAGTCTTCAATATCCACCTAAATCTCACTTTGATTCTTAGCCTACACATGCATCTTAATCAAATACTTAGCGTACACACGAATCTCAGGCCCATTCTTAGCCTACACATGAAACTCAGCCCCATTTTGAGCCTACACATGGATCTCAACCTCATTCTCAACCTATAGATGTTGCTAAACTAGAGTTCGAATTTGATAGCAAAGAGGAAGAAATTACAGAAACTGAAATGCAAAAATCACAACCTGCATGTCGTAATAAAGCATGGATTGTTGATGTGATTGGTAAGCACTTTACTAGTCTAGTTTTTTTTCTCTTATGCTACATGCCATAAAACCTATAATAAATATTATGCTATGTAGTTTCAAAGCTATTTATTCTTCTGTTGGAAGCTTTCCTTGTTATGCAAACTATAATAAATATTATGCTATGTAGCTTCTTGGTCTTAGTTTTTTTCTAATATATTTGATAATTTGATAGATGACTGATATGTAAAATACGAACGCTTAAGGACAAGCGTACCCTACGCAGTAGTAATAGTGGGCCTAAGTTTGGATATCGTACCCTAGAGATCATAAGTGATTCCCAAATAATAAATCTATAAAGGACAAGTGATTGAAAGGTTGTTTTGAGTGCAATTTAATTGTAAAAAGAAATAAAGCAAAAAGCACTTGAAAGTAATAAAGGTTCTAACAGATTAAAAGACTTAGGGTCGTGAATTCAGACCTATCTTTACGTTCCCCCTATTTTCCTATTTCAATTAAATTCCCAATTATCTATTCAATTGCCAATTATGCCTCTTAAAGTAATAATCAAAGTTTGGTCATTCATTAAAAATGCTCTTCTTGCTAATTTATTCCCTTGTTGGTCATGAAGGGTTAAATTAAAGAGAAGGCTTTAAGTTCAGAGAGCTTAATTAACCAATGCTAATTAGATTGAGAATTTAGGTATTATTTTGGTCATGCAAATCCTTAAAATTCAATCAATGCGTAGATCTATCAATTAAAAGTGTTGATCATGATGATTAATCAATTTGGGTTATGGGGTGATCAATCCCAAATAACAGTAAAAATAACGTAAAGATATAATTGAAAGCACAATTGAGAAACTTTATTGAAAATAGAGAAACAGGGTTCACATGATAGGTCCTACATCACAACCCTAGATTATGAATTTAGCTAGCCATAGACATAGGGAAGCAACAATCCATAAAAGAAAGTAATAAAGACATTAGAGGAGAAGAACTTTACAAAAATTATTCCTTGCGATGTTCCTTACTTTGTAGTTCCCTCAGGAATTTTCAAAATACTCCAAAGAAAAGTATGCAAAAAGATAAAAAGATTTTGCCTCCAAAAAAGATGAAAACTAGGCTATTTATAGAAAATAAAGTGTAGTTGTCTCGTGGAGGTATGCACGGCCTCAAGCGTGAGGCCGTGCATATTTTACGAAGCGGAGACTGTTATGCGGCCTGGTGTTTGAGGTCGTGCATACTTTACGAAATGGAGATCCTTCTGCACTCCCTGGTGCTTAAGGCCGTGCATATATGCACGACCTAGTGCTTGAGGCCGTGCATACTCAAAATAAGACCAAATTTGATTTTTTGAAGTTATTTCCCCCTTTTTCCAATGTCTCAACTATCTTACAGCAATTCAACACACATTTGAATCAAATATCTCATTATGGTACGCAAAAATCAATAAAAAATGGTGTGAGAAATCCCTTAAAAACAAAGACTAAAAAAAGGGGTTTATCAATGACCAAGGCACAAAGAATACAAAGCCACTTAAAGTGAATGATGTTTGGTCTTTATCTCCTACTGAAAGGATTGTTGTAGAATGGAATGATGATGACCAAGCAATTGGAGATAGTGGAGCATTATTAAATAGGTTTTTGGGTCAACTTGCAAGAGACTATGATATATTCCTTGTGTGTTATACTAGTTGGAAGAAGATTCCTAAAGATTACAAGCAAAATGTACTTAAGGACATTATTTAAGTAAGTGATGTATGCATTTTACTTATACTATAATTTGAACTATAATATAAATTGTTAACTTTAATTGTTAAATAATTTGAAGGCTAAGTTTGAAGTTGAGAATGCTCTTCACATAATTTATGTCTTCAAATCACTTAACACAAAATGGAGAGAGCATCGTTAGGATTTGTGGCAGCATAGGAATGATGGCATTCGTAATAGAGATCAATTGATTGAGATGGTCCTAGAAGGATTAAATAAGGATCAATGGGCATCTTTTGTTGACTATCATCTAGATTCAAAAACTTAGGTAAAATTAAACTTGTATTCATCTTTGATTTTTATCTACTTGGACTTACAATTTTCTTATATGACAATGATTAGGAAAAAGCCAAAAAAAAAAAAAAGATAATAGAAAGAAACAAACAATTCCCCACACGGGTGGATCCATGAGCATTGCATGCAAGAAGAAAAAGATCATAACAATGTTTCTTAATTTTTAAATGAAATTATACTTTTGTAAATAATGTGGATAATGAGGTAATGTGAATTTGTAGGAATTGGAGTGTGGCTACAAAGTTAGTAGGAGAGAAATCTGGATAACAACACACAAACATGCTAATGGAGAATTTGTGAATGACAAGGCTAGAGAAATTTGAGTAAGTTAAAATTCTATTGATGATACTAATTAATAATAATCTTAATGCATCTAATTTCTAACCATCAAACACATAGTCATGCATGTGGATGAAATATCATGATTATTTATCACATGCATGTACTTTTTTCTTTTTTTAGATGGGTTCTATCCATTAAGGTTGGTGCATACATGATACTCATGCATGTGTATGCTATTAAGTTATTTTTTTTATTTAATTAGCACATATTGTGTTTCTCTCTCGATAATGCTTAGTAAATATATTGTTGATTGCACATAGATAATAATTAAGTATGCTAGTTTTTTCTCCAAACAAATAATATACTATTGATTGTAATTAATATGTCATCATTTTTGTAGGAAAAAATTGAAGCATATGAATGTGAGAGTATTTCAAAAGACATATCAAGTCAAGATTCCTTAGCTCAAGCTTTAAGAAATAAAGAACACTTTAGATGTGTTTGGGGGTTAGGATTGGGACCTTGCCCATCTCGAGTGTTTGGACATGTACATTCGAATAGTGGGGTTAGTATAATAAGGAAGTCATTGTGGATCTAATTTTTACTATTAAATTGTCCATGTGTAATATTGGTGTCATTTTCCATTCTAATTATGTATTTATATTGATTTGGCTAAATTTGTTTTCTAAAATAGGTTACAATGTTGAAATCACAAATGGTTGAACAAAACAAGAAAATAGAAGAACAAAATAAAAATTTGAAACAATGATGAGTTTTTTTGCATATAATTGTGGAGGTGAAGGGTTTCCTAACTTGGCTATGTATCGAGTTTTACTGGTAATATTTTTAAGTTTGAATTATTTTATACATATTTCAAAATATAATTTTAGATTATAACTATATTTTACAATTTATTTTAGGTGTTTGACCAAGGGAGTGCTCAACCAACTAATGTTTCTAATCTTTCTCCAACAAATTCTCAACATAGTGAATAGGACTATAATTGATAACCGGATATGTTGATGTTGACTCTTTTATTTAGGAAAATTAAGATTCACTTGGATATTATAAACTATGGATGTTACTTTTCTATTAGGGATTTTTTTGGATGTTACTTCTTAGGTTCTGATGGATGACTTGTTTAAATACATTTTAGTTATAAAATTTGTAGATTGTTTATGTTACTTCTTGGGTTCTAATGGATGACTTGTTTAAGTACATTTTACATATAAAATTTGTGGATTGTTTGCTATATTTGAAATATTTATATAACTTATGTGTTTTACATGCAACAACTGCGGGTAAAATGCTTGCCACAAATGCTTTATCGATGTAAGAGGCAATCGCCAGAAACGCATTTTGCAACATCCCACTTTTTATTACATAATTAATCAAAGAAAGATTGAATTTTATTTTATAAAAAAAAAACTCATTCATTAAACTATTTATGAAAAAGACTGTGAACTTTTCTCAATTTCTAAAATCAATAAATATTATTCCAAGCTTAAAGTATAGACCATGAGTTTATAAAACCAAGCTAAATCAATTACAATGCCTCATGCTACTTCACTCTATATAAAAAGAAATATAACTTCAATAATATAAAACTCTTGCAACAAAAGCTTAACATAAACCTAAGCTATCCATACATAACACAAAGCCAAAGAAAAGAAGGAGGAAAATGTAGCTTCAAAGTTGTGCGCGTTCCATCTACAACAACTCCAAAAGAACTCCACCTAAACCCATTTGCTCCCTCGTATGTCAAGGTTGGGATCATCACAGTCACAACCACATGTGCCATATGCAAGGGTAAGTTTACCATAATAAATACAAATAAGGCAATTCAAATAATGGAAAAGGGAAAACTAACTAATAACTTTATGACAACCATCTACAACAACATCACTCTATTGCAACATAAACCATCACATCTCACTACATCTATTCATCAAATATAACAATCTTCATCAATCATCAAAAGTCACAATCATTCATCAACTATGACACAATGTCATCATACTCATTCAAGAGAAATCATCATCACAACTCAACACCATAAGTCATTAGTCAACCTCAATAACAAACACTGACTCTGCTTTATGGAGACTCAACACATTATGAGCGATCTCCCATAGGTCCCATCCCATAACATAGTCTCACTATTTGACCATTCTGGGAGTCCCTAGGGCTGATCATGTGGGAGAAGTGTGATTTTATCAAAAATAGACAAGTGTATATATTGGCTTACCTTTGTAAGTTTGCAAAACTTTACATCTATAGGGATTCACCCTCTTTTCTATTCTATAGGTCCATTCCCATTAGTCACCACAAAACCCCCTGGTACTAGGTTGAGAGCTTACCTAGCACTCTCAACTTACTTGCCTACTCATATGTCCGTGCACCAACTGTGCATGCCTATGCACTAACTGTGCATACAAAGTATATTTCTATGCACCCATCGTATATTAACGATACATATTTGGAATCCTTTACAGTCCTAGATATGGTACCTCCATACCCGCCATCTCCAATGGCCTAACTTAAGGATCCAAATACATCTCAAAAGTCCACACAATAATAACAAGACTTAGATTACTTGAGGTTTAAGATACAACACCGCTGTACTCACCATCTCACTCATGGTCTATCTCAAGTATATCCAAGTCTCACACCATCACCATCAACAACAACATTCCATCTCCCAAATGCTAAAGGGTCACTAATCCTATTGGGGAGTGGTTTTCAACACTCTGACATGTCATCCATAGTTAAAATATAGGGGTGGTATTTGAGAAGATACCCCACTAGGCAAGACCCCCGGGTTGCTTTAGTGAGGCAGAGTCCTGGTGCGAAACTCACCTTCCCAAGTATACCATTTTTTTGTTAACAACAAAAGCCTCCCCAAAGGATATAGCTAACTCCTTTTAACATATAGGGACAGTTCCAAAGCAAGTTCACATTCACATCACATACATCATCATCTCACCAACAATCAAATTTTAAATTTCTAAAAACATCATAATCTTCTTAATAATACATTCAACAAGATCACAATTATATTTTCTCACATAGATATTACAAAGATTTATAAAACCACATTATATCCACTTGGGAACTCTCAAGAAGTATTAAAGGTAAAACAAAACATCATGCCTCCATTTAACTTAAGCATGGAAACTTAGCTTAGCCAAACATTTAGCTTGGGCTAGAAATTCTAGGTTGAGCTAAAATCGTGCTGAGGCTAAAATTTCTAGCCTAGCTAAATCTGCAGATTCTGCAATTAAAGTTCTTTGAAAATCTTAGCTTTTAACCCCATTAATGGCTACCCAAGCATCCAAACTCACAACAAACATATCAATAATCACCCCTTAAGCTTATAAACACTAAACCCTAACAAGAACACACAAGATTTAAACCAATCAAACCCATAATCATCATAAAACAAGAAAGTTAGCTTCCCTTACCTATCACCATTTCCAACCTATATTTTGAGAAGAAAAGGGGATCTTGAGCTCCACCAAGGGTTTTCCTCCAATCATCAACTCCACCACATCAAACTCATAGACACTCAAAACCACGCTAAAAAATGGATTTTACATCAAAATACATAATGTGTCACTCCAACAAAAGGTAAGGAGAAAAAGAATGGAACAAGGAGGTTTAGGGAGGAAGAAGAAACAAGCTTACCACTCCTACAAACAGTCAAGAAGCTCTAATTGATGAAAGGAAAAGTCTCCCATGATGTGGGTACCAAAGCCCTAGCTTGAAGGAAAGCTTCGGGGAAGATGAAGAAGTGAAGAATATGTGGAAAGAGGAAGCTTGTGCATTATAAGCTTTGAGTCACTTAAAGCTTTGCTATGTGCCACCCCCCTTTTTGTAACTATAGTCCATTATTTATTTATTTTTATTAAAAACAACTACCAAGTTTCACACTCTCACAACTAATAACCTAAACCCATTATAACACATCAAGCCCTAAAGACATAATATTATTAATCAGTAAACATATCAAATAACATAATTTAAATTCAATTCAACTAATATCTTCAATCAAATATTTAATCATACATTATAAACAATCATAGTGTTACACATTTGTTGGGGGTTTAAACCATCATTAATGCCAAAAATAATCCCCATTAAAACCATATTTTCTTGTAGTGGTGGTAGGTTGTTTCCTTCAAGAATGATCACATTTGTCATAAGACAGCTAGGAACCAATAAGCCAAGACAAAGTGGTTGAATAACAAATTCATGTGTCTTTTAAGGCATACACCAAAAATGAAGACAAGTGCTCTTAAGGCTTTTGGATTAGATGAATGGGGTTGTAAGTTGAGTGTAGACCAGACTTATAGAGCCAAGTGCAAGGCATTAGAGAAAATTGAAGGTGCTATCAAAGAACAGTATAGACAACTACGAAGTTATGGAGATGAAGTGTTAAGTAAAAATGCAAACAACACAGTTATAATTCACTATGACAGGGGTGATAAAAGGGCCTATTTTTCAGAGATTTTATGTTTGTCTAGAGACTGTCATATCTACATTTTTGACAGCTTGTAGAACATTAATTGGTCTAGATGGGTGTTTCCAAAGAGGTAATTATGGTGGTCATCTTTTGACAATGGTTGGAAAAGATGCAAAAAATCAAATGATGCCTATTGCATATGTAGTAGTGGAAGCTGAAACTATAGAGTCTTGGGGTTGGTTCATGGATTTACTCTTGAGTGATTTGAATGGTATTCAAACCAAGACATGGTCTTTCATCTCTGGTCAACGAAAGGTAGTTTTCTATTATTTGATAACTATTTATTTATACTATTGGAATTGAATAAACTAATTCAATTTTTGGTTTGATGTAGAGTTTGTTAAATGTCATTAAGGAATTGGGTGACAAAGTTGAACATCGTGT
The DNA here is from genome assembly GCA_014843725.1 of Amphicarpaea edgeworthii. Taxonomy (NCBI): domain Eukaryota; kingdom Viridiplantae; phylum Streptophyta; class Magnoliopsida; order Fabales; family Fabaceae; genus Amphicarpaea; species Amphicarpaea edgeworthii. Next base: position 13,532,736 of record CM026324.1, read on the forward strand.
ATGTGTTAAGCACCTGTACAACAATTTCAGAAAAAGGCATGTAAGTGCTCAATTGAAGGAAATGATGTGGCAAGCTGCAAGAGCCACAACGGTGCCAAAATTTGATAAAGTTATGGAGAAGATAAAGGCAACTAATGAAAATGCTTGGAAGGAGTTGAATGTTTTACAACCTTCATGTTGGACCAAGTTAGCATATCATACCAATAGTCAATGTGGTCTTCAAGTTAACAACATGTGTGAGGCCTTCAACAAATGTATCTATCTATATCTATATCTATATCTATATACTATAAGTAAAGAAAGCTTGAACTGAGAGCCATTAGATTAAAATTCTAATTTAATATTAGCCATTGATTTAAAGAAGACTTGAACTAATATTAGTCATTGATAAAAATTAACAATTAATAAAGGTCATTGATTGAATTTGATCAACACTTGAACTAATATTATTTTTTATATTTATTAAATAGAATTTGAAAAAAATAGATAATGTATTATTAATTTAAAAATTAAAATTTTGTTTTAACACAACAAATTTTATAATATATTTCATGAATAGTAATGATTAAAAATTTAAGGCAAAAAAATATTTTTGGCCCATTAATTTCTTCTTCCTATTTATATTTTCTCTTCTTCCTTTTCCTTGTGTGTTTTTACGTGATTTATTTTTAATTGTGGAGTTCATGGTTGCAGGTTCTCATTGCTTGCATCTTCCTTATCATTTTCATCTTTTGTCTATTCCTTTCCCTTCATGTGACAATATTTGAATTGGATACTGTTAATTAACGTTTTTTTAGCAAATAAAAAAATAATTAATTATTTTAAATTAATTTTGAAAGGCTTTTAACCTAAACAATAAACATAAGTCAAAATTTTGATGACATTTTCTATTTTAAAAATCAAATAAATTTGAGTGAATTAACGGTACCAAATAAATTAAAAATATGTTTTCTTAAGAATTTAAATATGTTTGTTTCTTATTTTTATAAATTAAAATATTAAATCAACACAAAAAAACTAAAGATATAGATTTTCATTTTTGATTCTTTCATATCCGTTAATTATACCTAATTAGATTTAATGAGCTTAATTACGTACATGTGTAGTTTGTTTGTAAGCATTAATGATATTTAGTATATAATTTTCAAATTGTTAATATGGTTAATAATATATATTTTCAAATATAACTGTTAATTCTCTACATCATAATATAACTTAATTGTATATCCATAAAAAAAAAATGAATTGTATGATTTAATAAATTTTAGGATGAAAAAGAAAAAAAAAAGAGAAATTAAGTGTTCAATCTTAAATGAATCATCCATTTTAAATATTTTTTATAGGGAAAAATAACAAATTATCTAGATATATTAGGGATCCAAATTCTTTTTCTAATTTATACTAAAACAAAAAATATCAAGAATAAAAAATGAATATTTTGATATATTAGATTATTAGGGATACAAAACAAAGAAAAAATTAGTAAGGATCTAAGATAAAATTTATTAATTTATCAAGGACCTAAAGCATATATCAGTCTACTTTTAAATAATAATAAAATAAAACGATTAATTTTTAAAATAATAATATTTTTAGAGAAAATATTAGCCTAAATCATAATATTTTTGTTAAATGCTAGGATTGAAATAAAAAAATATTAATTTGAAAATAATAATTATAGACACAAAATTAGCATAAAAACTATGAAAGAGTATGAACAATTTTTTGGAAAAAACAATCCACGTTGGCTTTTCTATAATAGGTTTTCAGCATTAATTTAAATTTAGAAGGTTAAAATTAGGTAAATTACACTTATGCTTCGTGTGTTTTTGTTTTTTTAAAAAGAAAACCAAAATTGAAAAGCAAAACAGGTTAAATGTGTTTTTGTTTTTTTCTTTTAAAAACCAAAATTAAGAAGAGTTTTACAAAATCGTTTTTAAAAACATAGTACACAAATAAATTTATGAACAATTTATTAGGAACATTACTAATATATAATTATTTTTGAACTCTCCTAATAGAGATTTAATGTATTATCTTTAAATCTAATTAATTCTCTTAAAAGTAAAACACAAAAAGTATAACGGATAAAAAATAAATTGCAAAGTGTTCACATTATTATCATTTTTTTTTCTTTAGCTTCTTATAAGTAATGACTCTAACATGTTTTATTTCTTTATATGAATGACCATTTTATTTATCTTTCTTACATATTTTTGTTTTTTGCTTGCAGATACATATTTGAAGTTAGGAAAAATGATTCATCGGTTGGTGAACAAATTTAAGTAATTATCGTTATATTTAAATTTGACCATCTTTATCTCTAAATTGAGTAACAACATTTATCTATTGGATAAATGCCTTATCTTTTTTTTTTTAGGTATTATAATAATGCTTTATTTGAACATAGACAACAGAAAAGTAAGGTAGACAACTAATTAATTTAGTTATGTATAAAAAAAACTCTTATATATAATAATTTATTATTTAATTTACATACTTAATTATTAATTTAAAATTAAATCGTATAATAAATATAATGTTTCTACTTATTATTAAAATTAATATATATATATAGTAATTTATTATTTCATTTATATGCTTAATTATTACTTTTTCAAAAAAAGTAACTAATAAATTATTAATTAGTTATTATTATTATTTTTTTACTTATTATTTAATATTAATGGTGGATTATTAATTTATTTAAAATAATTTACTATTGTGATAATTGTTATCTTTTATATATTTATTTTTTAAAATGTAAATATATTCCCACTGTATTAGTTAAAATTTAAGTTAGTGATTTGTTAAAAAATAGAGTAATTTAAGAATAAAATGTTCATACACTATCAATGTAAAATCATTTTACATCATCGGTTAATCATAACCTTGAAATACACAAAAACACACTTGGGGGGGGGGGGGGGTGTTTGAATAGTGGGTTTAAAACTTTTTCGTAAATACTATTAGTTCACAAATTGTCTTCTTGGATATATGTTAGTTTAAATCAACAAATATATCCTTGCAAGGCAAAACTTAAAAAGTCTTTCCAAAAAAGCATAGTAAGCAAGATAAATATATCTAATCACAAGTATTCTAAACCACTTTTGGTTACAAGTATGAATCTCCCCCTAAGATTATACTTCTCAAGTATTCTTTTATCACTAAGCCACTCTTGGCTTTTTATACAAATATGTATAAGATTTAAATAACTCTCAAAGAGAGGATATAAACAAATATTGAATCTATGTGAACTTGTAGAGGATAGATATTCTTTTTTCTCTTAGCTCATGTTCAAGATCTTGTCTTAGAGTGCTTTGTCTTGCTGTCTAGATTTATTTTGTTTTTCTGTTCTCGTTCATTAGTCTTCTTGTTTCATGGAGGCACCCTTATAAAGTGAGCTTCATGAATTTGAACATTAGAGAAGACTTCTTTCCATTGTCTCACACAGTAGAGTGTTGAAGTAGCTTTGACTGTGCTTAATGTGACAGGAGCAAGTTTTTGTCTCTGTTACAATTGTCTTTTAGCTAAAGTGTGCATCCCAATGTTAATTGGTTCTTTTGGTTGTACCTACACACTTCACATAATATGAGACATACAAGCAATACGTCAAAGAGAGTCTCCCTTTCTTTCTATTGCAGCAATGCCTTTATTTGTGAATAGAATTAATTATATAGCACATATGACAGATTATGTTCTGTTCTTGCACAGACAAAGTTCGGCTTAATAAACATAGTCTAGTCTTGATTAAGTATAGTCTATTCGTGCACAGACAACGTCTGGCTTAACAAACATATTCTGAATTAGAAGACATGGTTTGTTCGAGCACAGACAGCATTTTTGTCTGTGCATGAACAAACACATTCTAAATTAAAAGACATGGTTGTTCGTGCACAGACAGCGTCTAACTTAACAAACATATTCTGAATTAAAAGACATAGTCTATTCTAGCCTTAGACATCGTCTGGCTCAGCTTCAGACATCGTCTGACTTAACAAACACATTCTTAATTAAAAGACATGGTCTATTCTAGCCTTAGACATCGTCTAACTCAGCTTTAGACATCATCTGGCCTTGCATCAGACATCGTCTAGCTTGGCATCAGACATTGCCTAGCTTGGAGACTTTGCATGATCCGTTAAGCGTTTATTTTAGTTTGTTTATAAGCAATTCCAGTGCTAGATTTAACCATCATAAGTTATCAGACAGTTAAGACGAAAGTAAGAGTTAGAGTGATTGTACCATTGTCTGTTCTTACTTTATTTCTTGAAATCACTTAATCTGAAATCATTAGTTGATCAAATATTATCACATTTGTTATCATCAAAACCTATCAAGGTATTACGGGTTAGACATCATCAAATGTCTTGGTTCTAACAAACCCACCGTTATAATGACTTTTGAAATAATTTTATAAAAGTCAATTGTCTTATCATAAATGGAGGGTTGTAATTGACTGACAGTGTAAAATAATTTTACACCGGCAGTGCAAAAGCCTTTTTCTCTTTTTTTATTATACAAATATATATTAAATTTAATACTATTTATTAATAATTTATTCACATAATTAAAATATTTTATAAAATAATATTCAAACCCTTTTAAAATACATGACTTTGTATTTTCTCTCAATTTTTTTTTATAAGCTATGAAAATTATATTGTGTATAGATGCACCCATTACAAAGATGCATTGATTAAGCAATTAGAGTAAATGATCATAATTATAAATAATTAATATTAATGAAATAAATTAATTCTAGAAAGAAGGTAAATGAAATAATGTAATGAAAATAAAACTGGAAATGTTATTTGTGAAACCTACAAACAAGAATTGAAAGAGAAGAAGGGAAAAAAGAAGAGAATCATGTGACAACACAAAACATACAAGCTAGAGAGACATCTAGATAAAAATAATTAAGAAACAAAACTTATGAAAAGATATTATTTATTTTACAATTATACTAATGTATGCATATTTGCAAAAATAAAAAGTTTGAATTTTATTTTATAACATTTTAAATTTGTGTATAAATTATTATTTAAAATTCTTATAAAAAGGATTATGTATTATTAATTTAATTATTTTTATATAAAGACATTTACTAAATGGACATCGATACTTTAATAATAATGAGCAATTTATTAGTCCCATAAAAAAATTAATAATTTCCTTTATTTCTCTTATGTTTTTCTTTTTCTTTTAAAATATAGAAAATTAATAAAATGAGAAGTACAATATAGTATTTGTTTTCATTAAAATATTTTAAATTTATAATTTATGATTTTATGTATTATTGCATACTAATTACCATTGATTGAATTTAAAATGTATATTATAATTGTTTAACATCACATAATAAGTAAAATATGTATATCATCTTATTTTATATAGTTTATTATTTCTGTTATGATCTCTTTACATTTGATTCGTCTCTCACTTTACATATTGTGTTTATCTTCATTAGGAGCACAATTATCCAACCCCTATATTCTTGGGTTGTCAAACAATTTAAGCATATTATTTCTAAAGTACCAATTATTACAAAAAAACAATTATAACTATTTAAATATTTAATGTTCCCTTTAAAAGTCATTTGAAGAGACTATGCAGGATTGTTATAAGATGCAAAACTCTTGGGGTGTTATCTTCCTACTACAGTTCTGTCTTCGATCTACAAGAAATAAAACACTATTTTGAATTTCCTACCACTTCTAGGTAAGGAAAAAAAACGTTATTCTTTAACATGGTGAACATTGTTTTTACTACTTTTCTTCTATTTTTTTCTATAATTTATTATTATTTTCTTCTATAATAACATTAGATATAATGATTTTTTTATTATAAAAAATGATGTTTTTTCAACCATATTTGAGTCTTGAGAGTTCTATCTTATCAATTAGATACACATTTATGTCATGAAATATACTAGGTTTGCTTAAGCTTAAGCGAGGTTTAAGGCAAGATTGAAGAGGGTGCCCATGATATTTCTCTCATAAATTGTGTGGACATGTTTTTATCAATATTAGTATCCTCCTAATATTCCAAATTCTTTTAAGTATTTTATTTTACTTCTATAATAATATAGGCCAAAGATAAATATATTATTATTTTTAAAGGAAAATGGATATTCTTTGTTTTTTTTTTTTTTATGAAAATGGATATTCTTTGTTGGTTGTAGCTATCATTGGAATCTTTAAAATCAATTTACTTCATTTCCTTGAGATGCAAAAAGGTCCTATTTTGAATTTTATATTTTTCTAAGAAAAAATATTCAAATTTTACTTATATTTCAAGATCAACAACTTCCTTATATGCATGCAACAATAAATTACAATATATTATGATTTTTTTTATTCTTATAAATTAACTTTAAAGAATAATAAATACACATAAGTATCACCAATGTAAAACAATTGCACTTAAGAGAGAATGGAAAAAGAAATAGTAACACATAAAAAAAATAGCATGTAATAATATTTAAAAAATTAATAACATGTATATATAATAAATAACTTTAGAGTTAAATAATAAAAAAATAACATATTCTTATAGATAAATAATCCTTATAATAATAAATTATGATATATATATATATATATATATATAACTTGAAACATAATAATTTTTATACATAGATAACTTTAACAAATAATGAAATTAAAATAATAAACGCTTTCACTTGATCTTTTACTTGACTCCATCTTTACATGCTTTTTTTATGCAAAGCATAAATAGGTTTATTAAAAAGAAAACTGAAAAATGATATACCATTCTAAAGGTTTTCATCAATAAAAATCTTTTAATGCACTATTAATTACAAATTCAGCCTAAAAGATGATATAAAACTACAATAAAACATCTGATCCAGTATATAATAACAATCACTAAAATTTATTAATTGATTGACTAATAATAAAAAATTAATTATGTATTTTTTATTGAATTATAAAATAGTTATATTATAAATGAAATTGTAATTCTTATTTGAAGTAGCTTTGTACAACTAATTTTTCAAAGTAGAAAATTTCAAAATTGAAAATTACCTAATTTTTTTAACAATTAAATATTGAATAAATTACTTAAATATTGATTAAAATATTTTATTTATTAATAAATTATTCAAAATTTTTAAATATTTTATAAAATAAAATTCAAACCCTTTTAAAAGCATCAATTGAACCAATATTGGCCATTGATTAAAACTTCAAATTTATATTAGCCATTTATCAAGAATTTTTTTTTTTGTTACAAACTACATGTATTCAATAAAGAATTAAATTACTCACATTAATACTATTTAACATTCAATTTTATAATTAAAAAATAATTGATATTTTTTATTAACTAAGATATTTGATGTTATTAAATAAGATAAAAAAAAATACTATTAAATGTTAGTTTTGATATTTTTTTACATACATAAAATTTCAATATAATTATAACCAATTTTAATAGGCTTAGTATTTTTCAAAACATAGTTAATACTTAAATAATGTTACTAAGTATTTTAAAAAACTATTTTATCTATGTACAATTGTACATATATTTCTATAATAAATAATAAATATAAATATGAAAAAATATAATTTAAATGAACCCGTGCATCGCACTGGTTTAAAATCTAGTATTGGAGTACAAGGAGAAACCTATCATCCCTTTGCTTGAAGGGATTAAGTTCTATCTAACAACAAGGATTGTAAGATTAAGAGAGCTGATGGCCAGATATAGGAGCCCTATTTGTCCTAAAATACAACAAATACTCGAGAAAAACAAAAAAGATACTGAGGGATGGAGTCCTCTTTGGTCTGGTGATGACCAATACTCAATGTTTGAGGTCTCTAATTACTACCACAAGCATGTTGCGGACATCAACAAAGGGAGCTGTAGCTGTAGAAAATGGGATCTGACATGCATTCCTTGTTGCCATGCCGTAGCATGTTTATGGCACAATAACTATCAACCTAAAGATTATGTTTCATCTTGCTATAGGTTGTAATTTCTTTCCTTAATTGCTATCAATTTACTGCTGAAATGCTATGAATATATTGTTGAAATGGTCTGAATGCTATGAATATACTGGTTTGGTTGTTTAAATAGCCTCTTCTATATGCTAAAAATTTACTACTAGAATGGTCTGAATTTTACCTTTAAATTTTCATTGTTGAAATGCTCTAAAATTTTACCTATGATATGGTCTGAATTTACTACTGAAATGCTCTTAAATGCTAGGAACAAGGCCAATGATAAGCCAAAAAAAAGTACAACTTACCAAGGCAAGTAACATGTCTTACTTGTAAAGGTTGTGGGAAAGTTGGTCATAATATTAAAATGTGCAAAGGTAAAATAAGGGCGGACAAGGATATTCCAAAAGGTGGAAATAAGGAAATTTATATATACATGTAATCATTTATAGTTGGTTTTGTAATTTCATGTAATTGTATCTTACAATATGATTTTGTGGTAGAATTTGAAAAGAAAACCAACCACCCAACAAAATTCTCAACCAAAGGTATCCAAAAGAACATTTAAGTTGTGATATATTTTGTAAAAATATAACAAGTATCAACCCATTTATTTTGCAGAAAATAAAATCAAGTCCAAGTGAAACTTCCTCTGCTATTGTTGCTGCTGCACATGCTCCAACCACTGCTTGTGTTGGTGCTGTAGATACTCAATCTAGCCAATTTGCTCAAGCACCAGCTCCAACTGCTCAATCAATTGCACAAGCCCAGGCACCAATTGCAAGTTCAAGAGCACCATTTGTTCCCCCACAAACATTGTCTCAATCTCAGGAGCACCACCATCAAGCCAACAATCAACTGCTGCAACTACACCTATGAATAACTCATAGTTGGATCTTTTTATACTTTTTTTGGATGTGGAGACATAATGATTGTGGGATGTTATATTTTTTGTTCTACCAAATTGTTATGATAGTTACTATGTTTTTCATGCTTTTTGTCTAGATGTTAATCTTTGTTCTACCAAGTTGTTATGTTATTTTAGTTTAAATATCAATAGCTTTTTGGATTCAATTTAGTTATGACTTGCTTTTTTTTAGTTACTTATTGTTTTTAGTAGTTTTAACTAGTTTTTAGAAAAATATTGAAAAAAAATTGTGTTCATAGCATTTCATTGGAAAGGAAATGCATATAAATATACAACAACAAACATTAAGGGGACCAGCAGCAGAATTCTACATTAAATTTCATATAACCATTAATTTATACATTAGTAAGAAAAAGGGTAATTTAGACACTAGTAAAAAAATGGTTTTTTTTTGTTGAATTAAAAAAAGGGTATATAGACATTATTAAAAAAAAGTTAAAGTAATTAAGCCTAATAAAAAAAAGTGAACGTTAGAATAAACAGTCAACCCTTCAAAATTAACGGTGAGACTAAAAGTGTTTGATTTTGAAAGTAGGGGATCAAAATTGTAAATTTTAAACTATGGGGACCAAAATTGTAGATTTGGCAAAGTATGAGGATCAAAATTGCAATTAAGTCTTTTCTAAATACTTGATTTTGGTTCTCTTAGTTTAAAGTTGGACAATTTCCATTCCTCTAGTTTTAAAAATTGACAATTTTAGTTTTCCTGATTGATTATTAATAATTAGGCTTAATTGCATTTTTGGTCCCCAAAATTTTATTTTTCACGATTTTGGTCCTCAAATTTTTTTCAGCACTTTTGGTCCTAAAAAATAATTTTTTTAGTAGTTTTGGTACTCCATTAACAAAATAATGTAAAATTATTTCGAAATTGAGTTAAAAACCAACTTAGCTCTATTTTTTGCTTAACATGTTTTGTTTTGAAATTATATTTCAAAATCATAAACTAAAAATTGACAACTACCTCAAACGAGACCTTAATTAATATATCGTTATCGTCACCATCACACTCGTTACTGCCATCACTGTTGCCACCATCGCCACCGCCACCGCCACCGCCATACCTAATCCATCAACAAACACATATTAACATAGTTAAGTCCAAAACTAACCATCAACGCAAAAAATTTAATAGAGGTACAAAAATTGCTAAAAAAAAATAATTTGAAGACCAAAAGTGATGAAAAAAAAATTGAGAACCAAAATCGCGAAAAATAAAATTTTGGAGACCAAACGTGTAATTAAACATAATAATTATGATTAATAGAATTATTAAGTTAATTATAAATTAACTAAAAAGATTAATTATTCAAAGGGATTAAAAATGATTTTTTTTAATTTTATTTTTTTAATATAAAAACAATTTCTTAATGATTGATAAATAACAATTTTTTTAATATTAAAAATGATTTTTTTTAAAAAAATTCTTCGTATAATAAATGATTACAATTATTAATTAATTTTTAATTAACTCAATAACCCTATTAATTACAATTATTAGTTAATAATTGATTAGGACAAAAATTGTCAATTTTTAAAAGTAGAAAGACCATAATTATCAATTTAAAATTATGGAACTAAAATCATTAATTTGAGAAACTAGGAGAACAAAATTGTAATCATGCCTTTATTTTATTCCTGAGAATTACATTTTCAAGGAATTATATATTTTTGGGAATATTACAAATGTGTTTAATATGTTTAAAAGATTCTTGGAAATGTTATTATAAATATGACTAAAAAAATTTCGTCTTTTACAATAATTGATTTACAAAAATTAATAGTGAAAAAACGAAATTAAAAATAACTAAGTGTTTAATTTTGTAATTCATCACATTATAATAGTAAGGGTAGGATAATTTTATAAATAAAAAGTTATGTTTAACTTACCTTTTTTTTATGGAAAAATTTGTTTTCTGTCCTCGACTATGAAAGATTTTGCTTTATAGTCCTTAAAGTATTTTTTTATGATTATTCGTTACTCAAGTATTATTCTGTTTCATTTTTTATCCTTTCTTTTTTAGAGTTTTGTTAAGCTCTTACTTATCTAATAAGATGGTATCACATGACTAGCTATATGACATGTAATATTTTTTTAGGGGCGAAAATTAGTCAAAAAATACTTTGAATTATAAATAAAATCTCAAATAGTTGGAGAACCAAAAACATATTTTGACCTTTTTATTTATTGAGATAATTGTTATAATAAAAAAATTATGAGTTCCCGAATCATTCATAGGTTTAGAGTCAAAATAATGCTACTTGCTAAGATGATCAGATAAATAAAAGTGTTTTTTTATAAAATAGAAATAACATTTTTATATTTTTGCTAATAAAACAAAAAATTTCACTAAATTAAAACATAGGGATTCAAAAACATAGGGATTCAAAATGGAAGGCCATTTGCACCACTTCTTTTATCTATTTATTTATTTTGGCATGAAAAGAAGTATTTTAGAAACAAATAAATCGATTTTACTCATGTTATGCAGAATGTTGGTGATTGTGGCTCTTTGGCATCTCTTGTCAATTCGGAACAGCAAGCTCAAATTATCCTTCAAATGACCTTGAATTTGCACAACATGTTTTGGAAAGGGGTTGCAATGACACATCAACGATAACAGGAACACGGTTTTCTTTCACTAAATGGCCACATGTTCTTACTTCCTCTTAATTCCCTGCCTCACATTACTAACTTCACCAACTCACCTAGCCTACCAAACAGACACCACACAACAAAATAAACCACTTCCCCCGTACTATTTGTCTAAAACCCTCTCCCTCTTCTCATTCTTTCTCACATCTCATCTTCACCTTCACCACAACACTAACAATGGCGTCGTCACCACCTTCTTCTCTATTTATCTTTCTCCTCATTTCTCTCTTTGCTGCCACGACAAATTCCCAAACCTGCACCACCCAAAATCTCATAGACAAATCCAACGACAACAAGCTCTACACCAACCATGCGGACCTCTCCATGTTGGATTCCTTCCTCCACTGGACCCATAACCCCACCAACGCCTCCCTCGTGGTGGCCTTCGTAGCGGCACCACTCGCCCCCAGTGGATGGGTCTCTTGGGGGATCAACCCCACCGCCACCAGCATGGTGGGGACGCAGGTGCTCGCCGCGTACCAAACCAACGGCGCCGTGACAGTTACAACGTTGGACCTTAAATCCTACTACAACATTGTTCCCGGGAAGTTGTCATTTGATGTGTGGGGGATTAGCGGGGAGGAAGTTGGTGGCATGATTAGTATTTTCGCAAATGTTAAGGTTTTGAAGAAGGGGGAAAGCGTGAACCACGGGTGGCAAGTGGGACCCTCCGTCACAGCGGGGAGGATTGACACACATGCTTTTGATATTCCTAATTTGAATTCCAGGGCTATCCTTAGCTTCACTAGTGGTGGTGTCGCCCCGCTGCTGTCAACCCCATTACCATCAAGAAAAATGTGATTTTTTTCTTAATTTAAAAATAATTAAATTTTACTTTGTGATTTTGAGAAAAAAAAAAATTAACCGAAATTGAATTTCGAGGCAAGTTTTTATTTTATTTTTTTTGAAAGGAGGCAATTTATTATTAGGTGGGATTTACAGGTGAAATTTTTAATTGTGATCGTGGCAGAATTAGAACCACATCAATGTCTTTGGTTTAAGAATGTGGGGTTTTGTTTTAATTGAATTAATGCGGTTTTTAAAAATGGGTGTGTGTGTGTGTGTTTTTTAGGGTGGAGCGGTTTAGTTTTTGATTGATTTTTTAGATTTCATAAGAATAAAAAAATGGACTTTTTTGTAGTTTTTTTTTATTGGTTTTTGAGGTTTCAGGAAAAAAAAAGTTTTTTCAACAGTTTTATTTGATTTATGTGATTTTGGAAAATGGGTGGTTGAAGATGAGTGAGTTTTTGGTTTTGATGTTTTTTTTTTTTTATTTTAGAAAAAAAATTGGTTTGGTCGTATTTTTTGTTTTTTTTTTTTACTCTTTTGCAGTTCCAATTTTAAAGGGAGTTTGTTGCTTGAGTTTTTTTTTAATTTTATTACAATCCAATTTGACTTAAAATTGAAGTTAAATTTTAAGTCAAATTGGATTGTAATAAAATCTAAAATGCCTTTCTCCTCTATTAGATATAATTCAATGCTAATGTGATTTTTCTTGAATGGCATATTCATGGAATTCTAAATGTTGTAAGTTGGGACATTTTGTTCTCCTTGAAGTGATAATAGCAAGGTATATGAGGACTTTTCCATGTGTCGATCCAGCTTGGTTCTATCTTCATATCAATTGTCAGATATTTGCTTATGTCATTGGTGTTGTTGGCTAAGCAACTGGCTTGAAACTTGAAAGCAAATCAGTTGGGATTCAATACTCTATTCATCACAATATTGGCATCACCCTCTTTTGTTTTGCAACTCTATAGGTAAAAACATGCCTAATACTTCAATTACGTTGAGAAAATAATTTATGCACTCATAGTCCAAAAGGGTTTACATTGTCGTCAAATCACAAATTGTCATGATTTATAATTCATAAAACAATGAGGAGTGTAATGTAAGCTAGTGTTGAAGGAAACTAAAACTAAAACTAAAGATGAAGTTTTTTTAGCAATGATGTTAACTGTTGTATTGTATTGTATCCCTCCATGTTGTAGGTTTTTGCATTGTTGCTAAGGCCAATGAAGGATCACAAGTACAGGTACATCTGGAACATCTATCACCACAGCATTGGGTACAATGTGATCCTCCTTGGAATCATCAACATCTTCAGGGACTTTAGCATCTTGAAACCTAATCACAAATGGATATCGATTTACACTGGAGTGCTCATTGCACTTGGTGTAGTTGCATTGGTCTTGGAAGTTATCACATGGATTGTTGTGTTGAAGAGAAATTCTAAAAAGTCTACCAAAACCTATGATGGAGGATACAACAACAATGGACAACAATTTAGGGAAGAGCCTCTCAATATGTAATATAGTGTATGGCTGGTTTAATGTTAAGAGATCTTCTAACAACTGTTGAGTCAAAAGCTTTGAATTTCTATTTCTCACGGAACTTTAGTTAAACCTAACATACTCAACGTCTCATGATGCTTATTAGACTAATCGAATAAGTCATTTGATGCTTCTTGTCTTGTCAACCAACCAATATGATAAATGAATATTATGAAAGTTTCTTGGTTTGGATGAGTTTAATTTGCTAGGTTCTAACACATGGAAATTAGGTGTGCAAATCAGAGACTGAATACTATATATCCCTTTTAAGGCTCTGCTTTTTTAATTCCTGTAACTAGGAGGATCCCACTTAACCATACTCAACACTTTGCTGGAATTTCTTTACTTTTAAATTTTGTCTTCTTTTCATGCCAAAATAAATAAATAAATAGATAAAAGAAGTGGCGCAAATGCCTTCCATTTTGAATCCTTATGTTTTAATTAAATGAAAGGATATATATATATATTTTGGACATTTACTGAGGAACTAAATTTTTATTTTTATTTTTATTTTTGAGATAAAAATAAAAATGATTAATTAATGATTATTTTACCAATACTCATTAGGGAGTATTTAATAAGACTCATTTAAATTCTACTTAGAAAACCATTGTTTGGTACATGCGAAAGAAATGGAAGGAGTGAAGAGGAAGGAAGAGAGGTTCACACGGGGTTATTTGGTTGAAAGAGCAATGAAATGTTTGAAATAAGTGGTGGCACCTTTGCATACGAATATCTCCTCAAAACTAAAAAGAAAAAAGAAAATATTTGCACTATTTAATGCTTAACTTTGTTGCACTTTAAGATTTTCATTTAGTTAATCAATTATCTTTTTTCTTCTCCATTCCATGGTAAAGTGATTAATAATTAAAAATTAAAACTAAAATAAGACAATAATGTTACAAGGGTAAATTAATACTTTTATTTCTTCCAACAACTTTAATTTAAATATTTCTACTCTATTTATATCCGATTTCTCTCCAACCAAACCACATCTATTTTTATCATATTTCTCATCTATTCTCTTCCATTTCATCCCTTTCCTTCTTCACATCCAAATACAACCTTAAGGAGCATTTGGTAAATAATTTATTTTAGACTAAATTGTAATTCTTGGTCTTCTAATTTTTCAAATCCATGATTTTGGTCTCCCTAATTTTAAATTGACAATTTTGATCCCTCTAATTTTAAAAATTAGCAATTTTAGTTCCCCTGATTGATTATTAATCAATAATTAGGCTTAATTGCATTTTTAGTTCCCCAAAATTTTATTTTTGCAATTTTGGTCCCTCACATTTTTTTCATCACTTTTGATCCCCAAAAGTAATTGTTTAGCAATCTTGGTACTTCTATTAACAAAATAATGTAAAACTGTTTCAAAATTCAGTTAAAAATCAACTCAATTCTATTTTTTGTTTAACATGTTTTGAAATTGCACTTTGAAATCATAAATTGAAAATTGATAACAACTCCGAACATGACCTTAATTAACACACTGTTGCCGCCACCACCAAACTCGCTATTGCTATCACTGTCACCACCACCATTGCAACGGCCATCATCACACGTAACTAATCAATAAACACACATTAACATAATTAACAAAAAAATTAACGAAGGTACCAAAACCTGCTAAAAAAACATTTTTGGAACCAAAAGTGATGAAAAAAAATTGAGACCAAAATCACAAAAAATAACATTTTGGAGACTAAGCGTGCAATTAAGCATATTGACAAATGTTAAATGTTACTTTTGTTATTTATGTTTTAGGTTTTATTCAGTTTGATCCTTTATATGTTTTAGAAGTCTTAGTTTGGTCCATTATGTTTTAAAAATAAGTCAAAATGATCTTTTTGAAAATAAAGATTATTTTGGATTTTGAGAGGTGATTTTGAACTATTTTTTTACTAATTCAATACATAAAAAAATATTTTATTAAATTCACTTACATGAAAACTATGAAACTCAACTAATATTTGACTAAAAAAAGACTATGAACATAGTGAAGACCACATGAGTTCGTACATGATTTTCATTATCTTTTACTCTTTTTTAATTTGTACATCAGTTGGATTCTATAGTTTTAATGTAAGTAAAATATAATGAAATAATTTTTCATGTCTCAAATTAGTCAAAAAATAATTCAAAATCGTGTAACAAAATTAAAAATAATCTTTGTTTGAGAATGACTATTTTGACTCATTTTAAAAACATAAATTGTAACACTCAGAAAATTTACACTAAATTGCTAATTGTAAAGAGAGGGTGCACTTAATAATTTTTATTCGTCTATGTGCGTAATTAACATTTAATGTTCCCGGAGGATAGTAATTACAATTTTAATGTTTATTGTATGCTTTATTTGTATTTTTGCTTATAAAAGTTTGATTTCGGTTTTGGTCGGATTGTTTTTGCGATTTTTGTGAAAATGGTCCACAATACAATTTTTATCGTTTTTTAATTTGAAAATGGTATTTTAATGATTTTAAAGCATAGAAAATTTAATTAGAATGATTTTTAAGTTGACGGCTAGTTTTGAGAACCTTTGGAACACAGATGGCGAAAAAAATGCGAAAATAGCCCAACCCGGGCCTAAAAACCTAACCCTAAAGCTAATGGGCCTTGATTGGCTCAACCTATTTTTCCTAAGGGAATGGTGCACGAAATTGAGGGAGAGCCGAACCTAGCTTCCCATCTACATTTCTATAACATGAATCTTTACTTTATATGGAGGAAGAAAGAAAAGTAAGCCTTGATTCAAAAATAAACATTCCCTCTTGGTTCCTTACTCTTGAAACTCTCCATCTTCTCTCTAAAACCTCTGTCCTTCTCTCTAATTTTCTGATTTCATTAGCCTAAATCCACCGTTTAAATCCTAGTATGTAATAGAGGAGAATACAAGCTTCAAATTAAGCTCCATTTCCATGCATTTGAAACTTTAGAAATTAAGGTATGGAGGAGTTATTCCATTCCAACCTTAAACCATGCTTTCTTGTTGATTTTCATTGTTGCATTGAGCTTATTGAACTGATTTGTTGATGAAATTGCTTTGAAATACTTGTTTTGGATGAAAAATGGTCATTTCGGTATTTAGGGCTGAAAATGTGTGTTTCCATTTTTTAAAATTTTTTTCGTGCCTTGTTATAGTGTTGAGAGACCATCTGGGTACTCTAGGATACCTCTGGATACTATGGAAAAATTTTCAAAATTTTTGTAGTTAAGGAACTATTTTTAAAAGGCAAATATTTGATTTAGAAAATAGTTGAGATTAGGCTGTTTCATCCTTGGAAATTAGTTAGAGACACTTTTGAAGAAATTTGGAAACACCATGTTGTTTCATAAATCATTGGCAATGTCCATGATTTTATTTGGAATTTTAGAAAGCCTCTAGGTATTTTTCCAAGAATTAATTAATAAAACCGAGTGTAGTCACTCAATAGGGTTTTTGAATGGTTAAAATTATATTTTGTGCATTTTAAATTTTTATAAATTTAAAATAGGTACTACTAGTGATTTATGGTATGTGATATTTTTTTATGAATTTTATTGAAGTTTTCATAATTATTAATGGTTATTTTTTCCTAATCATGTTGTTGAGTGTTAAGGACTATTTAATTCAAAAAGGAAATTTATGAATGTTTTAAAATTCTGAAAAATATATATGTGTTACATGAGACCTATGGAGATCTCCCTGTGCAAGGATTTGTAAAAAATACTATTTTTACTTAGGTAAATAAATAGAAAATCGTGGATTCTTGAGTTGGTCCAAAAACACTTTTTAAATTAAATAAAATATTTATACTTATAATTTTCAACTGAAAAATTTATGAGTATAAATAAGGGTGATGGAGAGTATTTTTGAAAAATTTCATGATATTATGAGTTCTGTAAGTATGTCAAATAATTCTTGTGCTAGTAGTTTCCACTTGAATTGCTTGATGAATATGACATGAATTGTTGGAAATGCAAGTAGGAGGGGATGTTCTACCTTAGAAGGAGAATAGCTATGGTTATTGTGTATTATGTGATGTTGATATGTGATTAAATATTCCTTATGAATCATGCATTTTTCTAACTGACATTTGAGACCTGGGGAATGTGAATCTTGGGCACCAACTACTGGGGTTGGTTGTATTCATGTGATTGGTTGATTGGTTGATAGGATTGTGTGATTGATTGTTTGTTTTGGGGAAGCAAGGATGGTGAGTCATTGTGAGGAGCAAATGGACTCCGATGGAGTGCATTTGTGAGATTAAGACGTAGTCTTAATTAATAAATGAGTTCATTAAGAAATTAATGAACAAATTAATACTAAGAGTGAGGATTTGATAACGAACTAAAGTAATGAGATAGGAGTAAATAAACCATTGGACTTAGACTTAAAAGTATGACCTTTGTAATGGATTAGAGTAGTATATTTAATTGAAGCATAATACTTGAGTGTATGTGAGAATTACATAAGCCTTAATAAAACTTGATGGGGTGGGGTCATGAACGGTGTTCATGACAGGCGTGCGATGCTTAATGCACGCATTGCTTTCTTTGGTGTGTTTAGTGAGATGCAAAAGGAAAGGATTTCCTCGACATCGCTACAAGTGAAGTTGACATGTTTGAACGTGATCATAATGTCAATGACATGTTTTACGAGAAAGGTGTTCTCGGTGAGAGTTGGTTAGAGGAATAAACTGGAATGGGATGTGCATTAATACTTTCTACTATGTGTGTAGTGATGACGAGGCGGTGACAGTTACTCACTTAGTGTAGTGAGGGAGACATGTTGGTATTGTGGACGAAAAGTTCACGAGACACTTGGTGGACCATCGTTCAATGCTTGCAGTAGTGGGAAGCGCACAACCCATTGGAAACGTAATCCCTGTTGAGGGAAATGTTGTTGGGAAATCAGTCCTCAAAGTGTGGATGACCATAGAGTGGTATTTGAAAAATGGTCACAGGCATGGTGTCTTAGGGGGTATGACGCTGGATTGTGGCTTTGGGTCACATAATCGACTTAGCGATCTCGACTAAGCGCGATGCATTTTCAGTTAGTGAGAGCCTTGTCAACCAATAACGAGAGGGGTGTACTCCCAACAATCATCCATCTAAAGTGTAAGACAGTTCGTGGAGTTCTAGTGGCAGTGGGCTCGAGTTTTTGGAGAAGTTATATAAGTGCAAAAATACATAGGTTTTCAATAAGATCGTGAGTGTACCACTGCAGTGTGGATGTTGTTTGTGTATGTGGCCGAAAGGTCGTTTGATTGTTGGTTTTTAGGAGGAGCGAAAAACTCACTCCTTACACTTTAATTCAGATCACGATGGATCAGGACCAAGCATTGTGGGTCTGGATTTGGATTGAGACCATCCAAGGGTAGGTCCCACGACGTCTATTGGAGCCAAGACGTGTTTGTGGGATGGATTTACATAGATGGCTGCTCTGAGCCCTAGTATATACTTTGGTGTATTTTATTTTGGATTAGTCTAGGGTTCACTTTTGGTTTTTCAACATCTATATAATCTAACTAATAGTACTCATATTTAAGTTTTTGGGCGATGTAATTAGGACTAACGTATTCCACTAGACATACTTAGGTTTAACGTACTCATATTAGTGCTTTTGTGATATTCTAGTTAGGAAATACTTATACTATTTCCATCTATGTTGTTACTATTGGATATTTTACTGACAATGTATGGTTTATTTACATTCTGCACATAGGTCATTCGAAAATGCTTGGAGGTGTATTATTATTTTTTTTATTTCTCGAGAAGGGGTTTTTAATTGTTGTGGAAATCTATTTGGTATAAAATAAAAACACATTCCATTTTCCAATAAATTATAGCATTTGACACATAAACTGTGCATTCAGTTTTAGGTTGTCACATAAATGACACCAAATTGAAGCTTCTAAAATATTAATGATCAAACTGAACAAATACTAAAATATAAAAGACCAACAATGACATTTAACAAATTGACAAATTATTCACTTTTGTCATTTAAAATTAAGGCACATTCCGCATGGTTTATTGTTTTTACTTTTGAAATTTTTTAAAATCGAAACCAATTTTAGTTTTGAAAATTTCAACTTATTCTTGTTTTTTTTTTTAAAGTTGTTGCAAATTGGAGATGAATAGATTCAAAAAAAATAAAATGAAAGACGAATAAAATACGCTTAAATGAAGTCGATGACGTTGGCGGTGATGGAAAAGACAACGATGACAATATTGTGGTAGTAGTGGAAGTGACAACGGTGTGGTAGCAGTGGTGAAATGGTGCGGTTATGATGATAATGATGATTGAATGGTGGCGGCGAAGAAAACCATGATGATAGTAGTGGTGGTGGCGGCGACAGTGTGGTGGTGGCGATGATGACAATGATATGGTGGTGATAATGTCGATGATAACGATAGTGTGGTGGTTGAAGCGATGACGATGACGACAATGTGGTGGTGGTGGTGATGGCGACGGTGGTGGTGGTGGAATAGTGGTTGTACTGACAACAATGATTTAATAGTGGTTGCAAAGACAATGACAATAGTAGTGGTGGCGACGATGGTAGTGGTCGTGGTAGGGATGGAGGCAAGGTGAGGTGATAGTGGTTTCGGTGACAATGATGTGGTAGTAACAACAGTGGGTGAGAGTGGTGATGATGACGATGAAAATATATTAATTAAAATGTTTAATTGTAATTTTCATCCTCCTAGTTTTTTAAAATGGCAATTTTCATCTCATGTTTTATAAGTGAACAATTAGGTCTCTCTGGTTTTAAAAACGCATAAATTTGGTCCCTCTGTCTATTTTAGAGAATTGATCATTAGTTTTAATGTTGACTTTGCCTACTTAATTTTCTTGAATTAACAATAATGACCCATATTTTTTTTGAATTAATAATAATGGCCCAAGACTCTTCTCCTCCTCTCAAGAACCCTAAATTTTTTTTCTCACTATTCTGAAGTCTCCTCTCCTCTTCTCCTTCGAGACCTAGCGATCCCGCCTCCCTTCTCCTTTCCTCTTCTCCTCCCTTCCAGTGTTCACTGTATGAGCCATCGAGGTTGAAGGAGAAAGCATTGCAGAGGTCACACAAGGCGAGGTCGCACACCGCGAAAGTCTCACAGAGGGCGCATTGTGGTCACGGTGGTCACATGGAGGGCGCGCAGTGGTCACATGGAGATCATTCAGAGTGCATGCGGAGGTCGCTCGGAGGAGAAGAGAAGAGAAAGGAGGCGGGGTCACTAGATCTCAAAGGAGAAGAGTAGAGGATATTTGAGTCATTATTGTTAATTCAAAAAAATATGGATCATTATTGTTAATTCAAAAAAATTAAGTAGATAGAGTCGTTAAAACTAATAGTCAACTCTTTAAAATAGACAGAGGGACCATTTGTGCTTTTTTGAAATCAAATAACCTAATTGTTCACTTATAAACTAGGGGATGAAAATCGTCATCTCAGAAAATTAAGAAATAAAAATTACAATTAAGCCTAATTAAAATTAAAAATTAAATTTATAATTTTTTTTATTATTTTCAAAATAACGTAAAATTATTTCAAAATTAAGTTAAAAACTCATTTAGTTCTATTTTTTTTTTGCCGAACACATAAACCAAACAACCTTCCCAAATTTAAACAAAAAGTTAGTTTTGTAATTTTATCCAAAGACACTTTGAACATTATACTTATCCACGTGATTTTATTTTTATTTTGAATGTTACACTTATCGTCGTCACCTAGGATTCATCTTTATCCATTAGTTTATCTCTAATTTTGAACGTTGTACTTATCCACGTAATGTTACCTTTATTTAAATAAATTTTGTAAGAAAAAATATTTCTTTATCTTTATCTTCTTCTTTTTTTATAAAAGAAAACCGTAGATCTCCGGCTACTTTAATATATTCCTGTAATATTATAATCCAATATCTAATATTATAGTAAGCTATAATTAATGTTTGTGAAAAAAAATTATTTTATGGGATTGTATTCAATTAAGGTTTGAAGGGATTTTAAAAGATTTTTTTTTTTTTGGTACTCAATTAAGATTGTTAAATGATAAAAAATTTTGATAGTATTATCAAAAAAAATTTAGAAGACAACGGAATCTTATGACATTCGATTTAGACTTTAAATAACTTAAAAAAATCATGCTATTCAAAATGATAAAAATTTGGAAGGATTATTTTCTTAATTGAATTTTTATGAATTTTAAGTGACTTTTTAACTAATTATATAAATACCAAATTCATCAAACAATCCCACCCAACCTTCATAGAGAATTTTTTTTCTCGTCATAAACTTTTTATTTCATTATCTCTTCCTTGGAGAGGTGGTAACATAATCTTTCTAAATGGGAACAATTCCATTGCATTAGGTGTCGATGATACTAATGCAACAAATTTTGTGATAGGAGACTTTTCATATGATCGTAACATAAATGCGTTTATACCGCCAAATTACTACGAATTAGCTTATTAGCTTATATCACCTAACCAATGTAATTTATCATCCCATTCCCCTTTAGGTTTAGAAGTTCCCACTAAAAAACCAAGTCGTCATAAGAGAAGTAGATTTGAGCATAGAGGAAGATCTAACTCAGGACAAACAATCAAGCCAAAGTTTTAAAAGACTCTCTATTAGCATTAAAACTATTGCAGTTAATTTTGAAAAAGATACATAACTTATTAGAGAAAAGAGAGAGAAATATTTGGGATGCTATAAATGACTTGGTTAGGCTGATGTCACCGGAAGAACGTTTATCATGAATATACTTCAAGTTAGGCCAATGATTATATTTTGATAATCTCACAATAAACTTTTTGGTTTTACTTCTATGTGTTTTGGGATGTCTTTTTTGTTGAATTCTTTGGTTTATATTTTGATGACATTATTATGGTTGAACTCTAGATACATTTTATTGATTTTGAGTTAAATGAAGTATTTTATATTTTATGTTAATGCATGGAGGACTAATATAACTTTAGATATGTGAAAAATTGCTATATAGGAAGAACCTTGAGTTTTTATAATTTATAATTATGCATAGAGTTTATAATCATGTATTTTTCATGCTTTTAAATTTTTTGATTTTATTATTTGATTGGATACTTGAATGAATTGTGACTAGTTTGTGTTTAATAATTTTTTCTAGGCATACTATTTTTGGTTTGCTTTTAGTAGTTTTCAATGTTTTTTTTTTAAAATTCATAGAGTCATTTCAAGTCTTATAAATCTGCAAAATCTTTTCAAATCTGATGAATTCATATGTTATAAATCCATTTAAATCCAAACTAAAAAATCATAATTACAAAGTCTTTTAAAAAAATCATAAAAGTTTTTACATTTCTACAAAGCATTTTAAAATTCACAAAACTTTTTTATACCAAAATAGTCTTCTAAATCATAATCCAATAAACCCTTAAAATTAGTTTTGCTCTTTATTTTTTCAAATATGTTTTATATATAAATTTATTTAAATCTTGTAATTAAATTAGGTAAGTTTCATATTTATAGTAAAATTTGAGTAAAAATATTTAATGGAATTATTAATAAAAGTATATATTTGTAAAAAAATGAGTAAAATACTTAGGAAAGTTTCATCGTAACCAATCAAGAAAATAATTAATTCCAAGGAAATATGTCGTGACTAACCAAATATATTTTAACTCTTTTTCAAAAATGATAATTCTTGGATATGAAAAAATTTTCTTCTCTACCAAACGTCCTAAGGGTAAAATAAATAACTGGAGTGAGAGTAAGTTACTCTTTTAACCCTTTTGTCAATAAGAAAGATGTTGATTGCTAATTTATTTTTGGAAAAAAAATATGTTTTTGGTACATGAAGTATTCAGATTTTTCGTTTATAGTCCTAAATGTTTTGTCAGATTGATCTTAATCCCTAGAGTATTTTTTCGTTTGACTTTTACTCCCTCCATCAGTTAACTCCGTTAATGAGTAATTTGACTCTAATAGATGCCACGTGTTGTATTAATTAACTAACATGTATTTTATTTTAAATTAAAATTAAAAAAAAAAAACACGTCAACAACATGACACATAACTCAACCTAGTAATCTACTGAGGTGCAAACCTAACCCACTAACGGAGCTCACTGACAGAGGGACCAAAAGGTAAACACAAAAATATTTTAGAGATCAAGACTGGACACAAAAATACTTTAGGAATCAAGACCAATCAAATGAAATATTAAGGAATATAAACAAAAATGTTGTATATTTCAAACACTAAAAAAATATTTGCCATTTACTTTTTTTATAAAAAAATGAGTAGAAATAAGTTAACCTAACTTACACTCCATCCTCACCATTATTTTTTAAAATCTAATGGTGAGATGAGGTGTAACTATAAAATAATTACTTTGTGTAACTTCATCTCTCTCTATATATATAATATCATCGTGATAGATCAAATGACTAACAGGATAACATTAAGAGAAATACTTCTCATCTCACCATTCATGCCGGTAATTAGACACCTAAAATCAGTTTTGATTGCAAGTTACTCCAAACAAATATTTTGTGACAAAATAAATCTTTCTAATAACTGCTATCCAAAAAAGTAAATAAATTAACAACGATACTACTGACTCATGTTTGTTTCAAATGAGTTCTATAAAACCACGTTGATTTAAAATAAATTCTACCAACACATGTCTAAATACAATCTAAAGCTACCAGAATAAGGAAAGGATTACAGTTCAACTCTTCTTGGACTTCTTACTCTGCTTAGAAGATGAACTATGTCTTTCCTCTTCACGAGCCCTCTTTTTTCCTTTATCATCTACGCCAGTCATGTAGGGATTCCTAGGATCTACAGTTGTTATTTCAGCTGGATTTCTGTTTATCCAACAGAACCATTCATATTTACCACTCATGGCCTCCAGATTAGGATCATGCGGATCAACTAGTTTCCTACCAAAGATTGCAGGTTCATGTGATTTGTCAGACAACTCGGTCCCGCGTTCACCGGGATAATTTTTTTCTTTATATGAATCAATGTGCATGTTAGGGTTCGAGCATTCACCTGGATCATCATCGAGGGTTTCCTTGGGAACCGGATCATTGCCTCCTGTGACAAGACAACAGCAGAATTCAGATCAATAGATGTTTCTTGATTTGATTGAAGTTCTACCTTATTGGGTTCACCGGGATAAAAGTTTTCTTTATATGAATCAATGTGCATGTTAGGGTTTGAGCATTCACCTGGATTATCTAGGGTTTCCTTGTGAACCGGATCATCAATTCCTCCGGTGATGACGACAGTAGAATTCAGTTCAATAGATGTTTCTTGATTTGGTTGAAGTTCTACTTCATTTTCCTCGCTGGATGTTCCTAGATCAATAGCAATATCATCGAAATATGCGATGTTCAGATCAAAGTCTTTTCCCTTGGACTGCTTCTTCAGCTTCTCTGCAGTTTCATTTTCCACGGTTTTTAGAGCAATTCCCAGCAGTACCTCTGCAACTTCATTTTCCACTGGTGAAGCTTGGTTATTAGGCACATCACTGTTTGCAGCTGTCAAAACATTATTGCCACTTCGCATGTTACCAACTGGTTCCATATTTTTGTTGGCACTTGGGGCCTCAACATTTTCCTGGAATTAAGAAGGAAATTGTTATTGTCTTGGAAACGAGTTTTATGTGAAAAGTTAATAATTGTCTCAAGATTATAGAAAAGAAAATTAACATTCCTGCGTGCAATGAAAATTTCTTGGTAACCACTACATTTTCATAGGGATTCATTTGAGAATTTGAATAAACTATATATAGGAGCATGCATAAATTTAGCTAGTATGAAGAATTAGATCAATCTACAAAGTAGTTTAATATGTTGCTACCTAAGTATTAATTCAATATTCGGTTCAAGAATTCAAAATGGTTCACAAATCACAATATAAAATTTCAAGTAATTAACAGTAGTACAAGTTTGATAAAATATTAAGATCCGGTTTGATTCTTGCTCAAAATATTCGTAAAATGAAAATTGTTGGCAAGCAGGGTCACTAGAATCAAATTGAAAATGCAATACCCTTAATAAAATTAGAAACAAAGAAAAAAGAAATTAATCATCTTCAAAGGAGGGACTCCAATGTTGAATATGTTCTAGATCTTATAAAATTTAGATCTTGGTCGCATGGTTAACTGCTAAGGTGAAGGTTTTTCTTTTTCTGTTTTTGAGTAGTTTACAAATCCTATATGTTGTGTATAAAAGCATTATTATATGGATTCAAGTATCCCTTGTACACTCGTTTATTATTTTTCTAACATTCCTATAATTTTGAAATCATTATTCTAGCATCATATATGTTTCAAAACATTACACTGACATTCCTTTAAAATCCTCTCAAATCTTACATTAACATCTTGAGGAGACAAAAGTAATGGTTAAAAAAAAAAAATAGAGGATGCATGTATAATTACACAAAATCACATAAAGTGTTACCGTAATTTGCTAAAACAAAATAAAAATTGCACCATTTTCTAGTTATGGAAGATTCCTTAATGAAAGACTGAGAAAAAAAAAAAAAAGGATTGTTACTGTTATTACTTACTTGGATAAGAGCTTCTTTTCCAGGAACAACACTTGCTGGAGAAGATCTTAGTTCTCCAGAAGAATTGGTTGCATCTCCTTGCTGCCTTATAAACTGCACATCATGATTTGGTTGAGGATCATCTTGTCTAAGTATATCCTTTATCAAGCGCATCCTTCTTTGTTTCTTAGAATACTTATGAGTATTCTTCTTCTTTGGATGATGATCCTCATGAACTTCATTTTCAACATTGTTGTCATTATTTTCAGCTCTGACTACTAGCTCTTGTGGAAGCTGTTCAGTTGTGTGTTTAAGCACATTGTCTTTTTCACTAACAACCACATCAGCTTCCCTTGTGAGTTTACATGATTTTCTTGTTTTTCTCAGGCATTGCTTATCTTCATCAACATGCTTCCTTTTTTTGTTATTAACCTTCGAAAAACTCTTAACTTTAGGGCTGGGATTGCTGGTAACAAGCTCCGCATCAGAAGGTGATGCATTTCCTTCAAAACCTGTCACAAATAGAAAAAGAAAATTCTTATTTGAAGCCCAAAGTTTAGAATTACTAAAATAAAAAAAGAGTTTAATGTAAGTATGTTTGTTCATCATCATTTTAAATAGTTTTACACCTCACAACTCACCATTTACTTATGTCGGTTGACTTTTACACTATTATTACTATTAAACTAAATAAAAATTATTATTATTATTATATACCTTTTTTTTTTATAATGGAAGTTACTACTATATGACCATGGTACGATTTATTTAGTTGAATGAATTGTGAATTAATATACCTTTTTGACTTGCATGCGTTTCTTGTATGAGGTTAAGACATACTTCTAAAATTTGAACATTTGATACTTAATTGAAATTGTTCTCCAAGTCAGAATATGGGTCTGAATAAAATAGTAAAGATAAAGCTATGTATATTGTAAATTAATACTCTTAATCTAAGTTGGGAGTTTATAATTACTAAAATAAAAAATTATTATTATTATTATTAAATGTAATTTTTTTGTTACAATGTAAGTTACTACTACATGATTATGGTACATTTTATTTAGTTGAATACTTAGAATGAATTGAGAATTGACATACCTCTTTGACTTGCATGCATTTTTTGTATGAGGTTGGGACACACTTCTAAAGTTTGAACCTTTGATACTTGAGTGAGATTGTTCTCCAGGCCAGAATCGTGGTCTGGAAAAATAGAGAAGATAAAGTTGTACATATTGTAAACTAATTCTCTTATTGTAAGTTGATAATTAATAATTACTAAAATAAAAAATATTATTATTATTATATACCATTTTTTTTGTTATGATGTAAGTTATTACCACATGATTATGACACATTTTAGTTAGTTGAATGAATTGTGAATTGACATACCTCTTTGACTTGCATGCTTTTCTTGTATGAGGTTTAGACACACTTCTGAAGTTTGAACATTTGATACTTGATTGAGATTGTTTTCCAAACCAGAATTTGGCTCTGAAGAAAATAGTGAAGATATAGCTATGCATATTGTAAATTAATGCTCTTAATCTATGTTGGGAGTTTATAATTACTAAAATAAAAAATTATTATTATTACTATGAAATGCAATTTTTTTGTTACAATGTAAGTTACTACTACATGACTATGGTACATTTTATTTAGTTGAATACTTGAATGAATTGTGAATTGACATACCTCTTTGACTTGCATGCATTTTTTGTATGAGGTTGGGACACACTTCTAAAGTTTGAACATTTGATACTTGAGTAAAATTGTTCTCCAAGTCAAAATTGTGGTATGAAAAAATAGAAAAGATAAAGTTGTACATATTGTAAATTAATTCTCTTATTCTAAGTTGATAATTAATAATTACTAAAGTAAAAAAAAATTATTATTATTATATAAAATTTCTTTTGTTATGATGTAAGTTATTACTACATGACTATGACACATTTTTGTTAATTGAATGAATTGTGAATTGACATACCTCTTTGACTTACATGCATTTTTTGTATGAGATTAGGACACACTTCTAAAGTTTGAACATTTGATACTTGAGTGAGATTGTTCTCCAAGCCAAAATTGTGGTATGGAAAAATAGAAAAGATAAAGTTGTACATATTGTAAATTAATTCTCTTATTCTAAGTTGATAATTAATAATTACTAAAATAAAAAAATATTATTATTATTATTATATACATTTTTTTTGTTATCATGTAAGTTATTACTACATAAGTATGACACATTTTAGTTTGTTGAATGAATCGTGAATTAACATACCTTTTTGACCTGCATGTGTTTCTTGTATGAGGTTAGGATGTACTTCTAAAGTTTGAACATTTGATATTTGAGTGAGATTGTTCTCCAAGTTATAATCATGCTCTGGAGACACTACAAATAAAACATAATAATAGTTAAAAAGTAATTTACATTTAACTTTTTTAAAATTGTCACTAAAATTTTAGTAGTAATACAAGTATTAACGATAAAAAAAAATGTTATTATTAACAAAATTTTTATCACTAATTCTTTAATTTGTTGTAGTGAGAAAATATAGAGGATCAAGCTGCACATATTGTAAAATATAGTAAATAATATAAAAGTGATGATTTTGTAGTAACCTGTTATTCTATTGCATGCAACCTCAACATCATTATTAATTGGTATATGATCACTTTCACCATCATTGTCGCTAGTCAAGTCAACGACTTTGTTAAGATTGGTTTCTTCTCTTGTAGGAATACTATTATCCATCTGAGTTTCATGATTGCTATGATCACATTCTCTCTCCTCATTGTTTTCAATGGCATTAGATTCATCTACTCCTCGACATAAACTACAACTCCATGATGGGAATTTTGGTATAATCATTGGAGGAAATAATGATTGTATCCCAGTCTCATTTGCTGGAAACAATGAACATATTTGGGGATTTTCTTTACGCATCTTAGCCACATAACCCCTACATTAACAATGAAGAAGTGTTAATATTTTGAACCTAACATAAGAATGTTAATCGTATTTGTTTTGTCCAAAATAAAAATAAATTAATCACTACATTTCTACAATTACAAACAACTTTTACTTAGAGGATAACCATGATTGTTGTAACTGTTATTCAATTAATAAACTAAATATTTTCACATAAAATTCAATTTCACATGAATTTGTATTATTTGGACCAACAAATAATTTGATTTTTTATGATAATTCTATAACATTTCTACTTATTATTTCATTGGTTGTGGACTTCAATATGCTAGAAATTTTTAAATTCTTTAATAAATAATAAAATAAAAATTGTCTATCTATCAATAAGATTGTAGCACAAATGTTAAATTGTTAAGTAGGGGTGTTTCCTTTTAAATACCTTGGTACTTAGTAGGGACAAATTTGCAAAAAAGAGCACTTGATAAAAGTAGAGGATTTGATTCAAAAAAGGTTAGTAGTATAGAATATATACATTTCAATCACTAGTATATGATTATGTTGTTATGATCTGCTTGGTTGTCTCTCTCATTCTATCTTATTTCATTCTTCAAGACTCATAAATGTATCATTTCTTGAATTTTTATTTTTTTAATGTGTAGAGGAAAAACAAGTGAAAAGGGAAGACACATTGGGTAGTATGACAGGAAGTATGTTGAGAGAAAGAGGAGTGTAGGTTAGGGATAAAAAAAAAATTAAGTCATTATTAGAAAAATGGTTGTAGAAGTTGATGAATGAGGAATAGATGTTAAGGTGTAATGTTTTAAAAAACACAAGTAAAAAGGATACCACTATTTCATTTGGAACATGCGCTTCTGGAAGATATGAAATATAACTTGTGAGCTATTGATATTAGGCAAGAGGAGATTGATAGGTTGGTGTGGAAAAGGGAGACAAGTGAAATTTTTTCAATAAAGTTGATCTCCTTGCAAAATGTTGATTACAAGTCTATTTGGATACAAGTTATAAGTGTTTTTGAGAGTTTCTCTATTAGAAATATATAACATTTTTTAGTATAGAAGTTGTTAAAAACCTATAACCTCGTATCCAAACAAGCTCATAATGTATTCATGGATAAGCCAAAAAGAATCTTTTAAAACATTTGGATGCAATGTGCGCCTTCAAAGGTTTAATCCTTTGTTTGAAAATTATCGTTAATAAGAATCTCGTCTTTGGAAGTTGTACATGTTGTATGTCATAGATATGGTATGTACAGAAGAATAAAGTAGTTTGCAAAACTTGTTTGTTTGAATGGAAGTTATTTTTCAAGTGTATAGTAAGAATGTTGTAAATTGTAAGGGTGGTTACAATTCTACATGATGATATTGATTTTCATTTCTTGCATTTTTCATGAGTAATTACTTGTAAAATGAACAATTTAATAAGAAATAATTGGATCTTTAGATTCAAGAATATGGGGATTCATGCTAGTGGTGGAATTGTTGAAGTGGTAATATTCACATAACATTAACATAAATTGGTGTAAGTTGTGGTGAGTATGGATGATCAAGTATACCACAAAATGAGTAGGTTAATTATAAGGTAGATTGGATGGTTGAAAGGAGAAAGGGAGAGGTAGTGGGTTGGATGGTTGAATGGAGAGAGGAGAGGTTATGAGTTTGATTTTCTCTCACTAACAAAGAACTAATATATTAACAATTAACATTTATCGATAAAAAAATTCAATGAGTAAATTGATATGTTAGGCAGGAAATTGGATGATAAATAAAATTTCTCATTAACATTCTTTGTGCTTAATTGGATGATAAATAAAATTTATTTGGCTTATAAAAAAAATTGCATACATCAACAATAAGATATAGTCTATGTAATTATAGTTTAATCTTTCATGAAATTAAACCACTAACAATATAGGGAGAAAACTTACCGTATAGAGAAATGCTCACATGAAGAACCATGATCGACAAAGAAATTTTGATTCCTGTTGTCTCCCATGAGCTTGATTTCAATGTACTATAGGGCACCTCAAAATTATTCTCTAAAACTATTTTTACCTGAATAGTACAAACAATTAGAGTTATAAATATACATTGACTTTCTCACAAAAGTCAAAAATTAGATTTAAAAAAGAAATAAAGGGTTTTAAGAAACAAGTGAAGCTACCCTATGTTAAACAATTGTCACAATTAAGTTTATATAAAAATAAGAAAAACATCAAAATCATATGATTTGAGTTCCCTAATTAAATGGTTTTTAGCAATTTATTAGGATTTATGCAAAGTTGCTAACATATGTAAAGGAGAGACAATCAATTATATGTACAATGATAACTTATGCAATTATGAAAGCACACAAAAGCTATATTTTCATTCAATTAATCTAATTAACACACAAATGCTCAATGTTAATGACATAATATTTGAATAACCACCCTATCCCCAAAAAACCAACTAGCATATCCACATAGTTATCTCAAAATGGGATGCATATACATTATGAAAACTATCAATTATATATTAAGATGTTTAAATTCTATTGTGAAACAAATCATTGTTTCAATAAAAGAAGTAAAACTATGTCAAAATAACAAATCACAATCACATCTTAGGAGTTCAAGGCTAGTGACAAAACAGAACATATCAACTCACAAGACCAAACTTTTAGGGTTTAGTGTTCTACACAAATTTCACTTTTATAATAAAAAATGGATAAACAAGGTAAGCTCAAATAACAACGAGAAAAAAACCTCCATGACAAAAAAAAAATGAAAATAAGAAAAAAAATTGAAGAGAAAATAAAAATATTGTAGACTAAATGTTAAACTAGACACACATTTGTTGTGTAAACAATATTGACCTATATATATGAATAAAAATATAATTTAAAAATATCCATACTCCATCTTAATTAAAATAAAACCAAACCTAGAATTAAAAGCATGATAGAAAGATAAGAACCCAAAAGAAGAAGAAAAGTAACACTAACTCACTAGAAAACTAACACAAATGATCCATTCTCTTTCTTAATTAAGGAACTGATTCTAAATGACATTTTGAATAAATGACATGAGACAGAGCAAACAACCATTAATCCATATAGAAAACTTAATCATTGGTTTCCTAGCTCAATATGATCAATTTGAGTTAGAAAAACATAAACCATAAAGAGAAAAGGGGTTTCAATTCTTTCAAAAAGATAATAAAGAGAGAAGTTTTGCTTCCCTTTCCTTTGAAAATGGTGTTGTGTGCATTTTGTTAGGAAACATGGTTCTGTGGGAGGAAAAATGGACTAAAAATATTATACTCATGGTAAAAAAAGTGTATTAGAATGAGAGTGTGAAATTATAAATAGTATAATGGAGCTTATATAACCAACTATTTTCCTACATCTCTAATAACACCCCACAAGTTTGAAGGTTTTCACAACACTTTCAACTCGAAATGGACAATACAAGGGAAAACAAAAGAAAAATACAATGAAAAATGCCAAAAATACATTAGCTAAAAGAATTACAATCAATAACTAGAACCATCCAAGCACTAGGCAAAAGGCTTAACCATTAAGCAAAAGCCTCAATTCAAAGGCTTAACCACTTAACAAAAGTGAATATGCATGCTTAATCAGCCAAAAGAAAGAAGCAAACCAATAAAAATAGCGTAAAAACAATAAAGTAAAAGAAATGGAGCTTAATCATCAAGAGCAAAGGCCAAAACAATTCTTAAACACTGAAGACAAAAGCAAAACAACAACTTAATGCTTAACCAATAGACAAAATCCTACCTCAAATGGAACTTCCTATAAATTAGAAGTTACAAGAACAACCATAACAAACTGAAACAAATTGTCATCAACAAGTAAGGAACTAGAACCTTATTGCAACTTCTAGCACACAGAACATGTCAACAACCAAACTCCTTGAAGATAAGTTTCACCGTGTTTGAAAACTAATACTCTATACAGAATCAAGACCAATAAAATAAATTCAAACTTACAAATCCAAAGGATTACACATCTCAATCCTAAGCCTTCAATCAATAAATGTGTTAGGAATGTGGAGTCCCAAAAACCAAGGTCAAAGTGTTAAAGGCATCACCCCTTCTATGCAATAGTAGAATATTAAAATCATCTAAAACCTTCATGGAAAAAGTCTAAAGGTATTACAATGACAAAAGAAGGAAAATCACCATACACTTGGTGTGCACAAAAAAAATATATATAGGCAAAAATCACCAAACATATGAACCATAGATCTACTAAAGATTGGCAACCAAATAGTTTCCTATGTTGTGGAACTAACCAGAAAATTATCAAGCAATATCATGTAGAAAAGAAAGAAGAAATAGGTGTACTCGAAGAGTTGTTTGCTACTTTCAATAGTAACCAAATAAACTTGATGAAGAATCCATTACCAAGATCACAAAAAGTAAATTAAACAAACATCGACGATGTAATCCAGATCTGGTAGTCCTCAGAAATCACCTCATGATTTAATTTTAATATAATATACCAATAAGAAAAAAAAATTAGGGTAAACATAACACTACTCTAATTAATTTTAGGTTAGGGTCAAGTAGATACCTGAGGATAAAATTCCTAGATCTGAACCCAAAGTTAGGATGACCCCTACACAATTATGTCAGAACACACCTTGGAGTCGACGACTGATAACCCTAAAATGTGCAAATTCAATTCATAATCCAACAAAAGCTTACAAAACAAATGATCTTTCATCAATAGAGAGGATAATTAACATAATAATTTATTGTTATATATATGCTAGTGTTTGAAATACCATTTAGAGAAGAAATAGGATCGCAATGTATCAAGATTGAATCAACTTCTTTAATTGTGTTTAAATATAATGAAATTGAGCAAGAATTTTGAACAAAAAAACTATTAGAATTACGATTACATACTTGTGTAGGATCTTGGGAATACCATTGTGTGCTTATGTTTTCACTTATGTAGTCGAAACCAGCTACGCAAATAATTCAATTCTCAATACTTTTTAGGGTTTGGGAACAAAGATGACAAACAACCTTTATCTAATCCTCCTTTATATAATAATCCTACACCAAGAGTAATTTTAAGAGAGTTACACTCCATCTCACCATTTATTTTCTTTTTAGTTCAAATATTTTGGTGTTGGTTGTTAAAATCCTCCAACTAGAGTGGACTTTAACAATCCCCATATATATATATATATATATATATATATATATATATATATATATATATATATATACACACACACACACATTTAGTGACGGACCTATGTTATGTTGAGGGGGTGCAACACTCCCAGACTTTTTGAAGATGTGAGTAATAGATCTAGTGTTATTGTTTTTTGCACCTTTTGAATTTAAAATTGACCCCCCTTGACTTTAATTTTTTAAGCTATATCAATTTTTACTATTTTTTTTCTTATATTTTGTTCTTTCTATACTTTATTTGGTTGAA
Source organism: Amphicarpaea edgeworthii (assembly GCA_014843725.1). NCBI lineage: Eukaryota > Viridiplantae > Streptophyta > Magnoliopsida > Fabales > Fabaceae > Amphicarpaea > Amphicarpaea edgeworthii. The sequence continues at coordinate 13,567,568 of CM026324.1, forward strand.
TATTTATTCTATTTTATATTTTAGTTTCATATTTATTATAAATATGATTAATTTAAGAAAAAAAATTGCCTCTACTAACTTTAGGTCAAGATCTGCCACTGCATATATTATCATGGGCTTTGAAAGATTAGGCCCACATCAACTTTACTTACCATGTGATTTAATAAAGCCCAAATTTAAATAAAAAAAACTTAAATTAATTTATTTCTAGTCCTTATAAATTGATTATTTAAATTCTATTCATTAATTTTTTTTTTTATTGGTATTCATTCTCATAAATTTAAATATCTAAAATGATGTTTATCATCATTATTAAGTATTGACATGACATTTAGATATGCTATGTTAGTTGTTGTATCATGGTTTACTAATATGTATAAAAAGTAAATGAAAGTAATTACAAAACTTACAAAAATTATTCCATTAAAAACTTAATCAAATAATGAGTTTTTGTAGAATCTTCTATTAAAACTAGGAAAATGTTGTTAACTAACCGTGTATAATTACTCCGTGGAAGTGAGCAAGCAATCAAAAAGAATAGGGGTTCAATTAAAATTGGATTTATTATCTATTTAGTCTTTAAACATTTTAGGATTTTTTGTTTTTGGCCTTTGAACATATTTTTTTACTGATCAACGTCCCTTTACATTTTTCTGTCCATACTTTTAGTCTGTTTTTTTTCTTTGTCCTTACTTTAAGTCGCTTAAGCAAAGACAAAAATATTTAAGGAGCGTGGACTAGTAAAAAAAAAGAGAGTTTAAAAATAGAAATCTTAAAAAGTTTAAAGACTAAAATAATAGTAAAATTGTTATAATTAATTGAAATTAATTATGATTAAGTTTTATGATAAGTTTTAATAAATGGCGGTGCTATAGATTAAAATAACTTTTATTTAAATATGGTTTTTGACACGTAGTTAAAGAAGATTTTCAAGAGTGAGAAAATCCATCCGAAGCCTATAGAATTATTTCTAAATATCAATGGGCTCTATTGAGTCATCAATGCATTTGATAATGTCAATTGACATAAAATCCATACTAACAAAGTGTTGCTTAATTCTTTTTCTCCTTGACTTCTTAAGTTTCATATTAAGCCAAAATTTGAGCCATGAAATATTCAAACCTCCCTTGTTACCTACCCTAAGCTGGACACCCATTTTAGCCAATAAATTATGTTTCAAATAAGCCTTAGCTTAGATATAATTAAATCTTTAATCATAATTAAGTCCAATCATGGTTTACTTTCACAAAAAACCAAAATTTCACAAGTATACTACCTACCCAACTAGGATACCAAAATCAAACCATTTTTTGTAAGTCTCACTAAGCATGGGTTAGCTAAACCACTGATAAACCTTGTTTTGTGTGAGCTAGAGAATGAGTTATTGCTCACAAAATGCCTAATTTTCTATTCATTATTTTTGGAAAAACACACATTTATGGTAAGTATGCAACATGTACTCTTCCAACAGATAAAGTGATGGAAGAAAAATATTTAATAGAGTAGTAGATTCAAAAAGGAGAATTAGGTGGATGGTTGTTAGGGTTAGGGTTTCTCACGTGAACCTATAACTCTACATGATCATTGCATATTTTGATCCCATCATGCCTTGGGGTTTCTTGGATGGAAGTGTTCCTTCTTGAGTCACATTAAACCCAACAGTGGCTTCAAAACTATCAAACTAGAAAACATTCTCACAAGTCATTAATCTAACATGCAATATTCCATTAAGTCAATTACCTGTTCCATGCCTTAAGGGATATGTTCTTGCAAACTCTACCCTAGCGAAAGAGTACCGTGCTAGTTTGGACACTTGCAAAAACAACCTTTATGGGTGATTGATCCTTGCTAAGGGGGTACCCCACCCAAAGCAACAAAGTTGCTATTGAAGTTGTCTAAGCTTTGGCATCCTATTGGACAGTGGGGTATGTTGCCAATAGGAAAAGGGTTTTATGATTTTTCATTCGCTTATGTCAAAGACTTGAGGAAGATCCTCACAGTTGGCTCTTAGAGTCTCGCTTCGGGGGCTCTAAGATTATTTTCTTGGACACCACACTTTAACCCGAATTCAGTTATGTAGACTAACATGCAGTGCTGGATTAACTTTACAGTCTTCCTTAAGAATATTAGAGACCTAATATATTGTTCTTGATTGTTAGAGGGGTGGGAATTTTGCTTTTCCAAGATGAGGCTACATCGAGTAAAACCTCTAGGCATTGTGCAAGGGCTTTATTGGACATTGATTTGGCAAAAGAACCAAGTTAGAAAATTATGGTTGAAAGACGGGCTATGCTTTTTCTGAAGACGTGGTTTATGAGCGACTGTCATCTTTTTTCCTTATCTGCAAAATGATAGAACATTTCTTGGCTAATTGTAAGATGATGTAGGTTGACTGCTTGATTAGAAATTGTTGGCAAGTGCACCAAGTCGTATCAAGTAGTAAAATGGACAAGTCCAAGTATCGTTTTCCACAAGGACTAGAGCAACATAAATAACCAAGTATTTCTACTATTTTAAACTATAATTAAAGGAACAGAAAACAGTAAAAACATGAACCAGTTGTGTGTAATGGGGGTTGGTGTTCTCAGCCAAGAACAGGATTAAAAAATGCTATCTGTAATGCAGAATTAAACCAGTAATAACAGTAATAATAAGCAGCAGCAACAGTAATAGTTATAACAGATTATAAAATGATGCTGTAAGGGGGTTTGAATTTCACCAAAGCTAACACTCTTGTGGCATGAACGTTCTGCATAAATTCCTTCTATATTTATCAGTCAAAATCAGCCAACTACTCTATTCTCTGTGTCGATCCCTCGCACTCAGAAAAACTAAGTTTCTTTTCTAAGGCTTTCACCTCTTAACAAAGAAACCAACAGTAACAACAATGGCTATATGATTCGAACAAACCAAGTTTCAATCCCTTGCACCCCCGGTTTATTCTCTCACGTGATTACCAATAAACCAAGTTTCGATTCCTCGCACCCCCAATTTATTGGACATCTATTTTCAATTCAAGAAAATAATCCCCATTTTCCAACCAAGGTTACTATCCTAAAATCATGCTATAAGTGATCAGTTTACAGCAAGCATTAAGCAAGGAAAAATATGCTAACCCAAAATATTGAAAGTGGAATTCATGCATTAAAAATATCAAAGATACAAATAAAGTATAGCATTGGTTACATTCATCCCCTTACAGTAATGAAGAGCTTAGCTGCTCTGTTCCATGGACAGCAACAACTTAGGTTTTGAGGATAGATAATGGGGAGTGGATACAATGGTGGATGATTTCTAATGTTACAATGGAGTTTCTTTTTTTAATCCTAAAATTACATAGGAAAACGCTTCTACTCAGCCCAATACAACAGTACTCTGTCCCATCATCCTCAAAAGGAAGAGAAAAATAATCTGCAGCAGTAGACTTCTTTTCAGAGCAGAAAAAGGCACTATTCCATTGTTAGTCGATTTTGGCTCCGAGCCAAATTCGTAGTTCAAATTTTAGTTTCAAGCCAAAATCGTACTTGACTTATAAACAGCTGTTGACCCTCTGCTCACTCTTGGGGCAATGCACTCACAGATTCCTCGATTCTCTCTCTTTTATCATCATTATCCTACAAAAAAGGTGAAAAGGGGTAAAAGAAACCAAAAGCTCACTCAAGCTGTCCATCAAAGGAAGATTTGATGAAATGACAACAATCATGAGGTAAACAACTCTCTATTTAGTCTAAAGGATAGAAAATAGGCCCATATTTTACTTATAAAATAAGTAAATTAGCAGTTTATCAAACTCCCCCAAACTTAGAGATTTGCTTGTCCTCAAGTAAAAAAAGAAAAAGAAAATGAAACACAAACACATTGATTTTTAAAAACAAACAAATAAAACATTAAACAAAGAATATGGGTTGAGATTAGTCACATTCTAACATGTCCAAAGCATGAGGCCTCCATATCCAAAATTCCATAAGATTGAATCAATGCCTTAACTTGTAGTCGTGGTGTTCTTCTACGGAAATCATAACAAGGATGCAAATAAAACACTTGGGGCAATGCACTCACAAATTCCTCGATTGTCTCTCTTTTATCATCATTATCTTGCAAAAAAGGTGAAAAGGGGTAAAAGAAACAAAAAGTTCACTCAAGCTATCCATCAAAGGAAGATTTGATGAAATGACAGTAATCATGAGGTAAACAACTCTCTATTTAGTCTAAAGGATAGAAAACAGACCCATATTTTACTTATAAAATAAGTAAATTAGCAGTTTATCATTGACCCAATTGATTCTCTAAAAGGGCCACTCGAAACACAAAGATAATTATGTGGTGAGACTTAAATATGTTTTTAGTCCCTCATATTGGATGTTACTTTTTTTTACTCCCTGAAATTAAAGTATGTTTTGTTTAGTCCGTCCGATGCAACGTACAAATTTTATTTTTAGTCCTTCTGTCTAAATTGTCAAACAAGGTATATGGATTTTACAATTTGTGGTGGTTCGAGGATGGGTCCAAAAAACCTAGCTTCCTAAAGCTTATGTCCTAGAATGCACATGGTTTAGCCAATAAACCAACACAGTCATTATTAAAGCACATATGTCAGACCAATAAGCTTGGTATTATTTTGCTAGCTAAACCTTAAGTGGATTTTAAATTTATTCCTCTTGTGTTTTTGAAATCTCTTGGTCTACATTTGTTTGAAATCAATAATACAAACTCTCTTAGTAGTAGATAAAATAGGGAATATGCACAGGACAATCCAAAAATTGAATGGCAAGTTCATGGCAAAGGGGAACAAAGGAGATCAAGGACACTTAGAGAATGAAATGGTGCAACTAATGAAAAGTCATGACCAGAAAACTAAGATTTACAACAGAATAGGCAAATTCATAAGTGAGAAGATTCGATAAAATATTTAGAGACCAATAATATTGATCTCAATATTAAAAACAACACTAATATTTTGTTTTTTATATTTTACAAATTTTAGTGACCAATTATGTCATGGAAAAATTTTAAATAATTTTAACGAGCGAATGTTTGGTAGCAAATTATCATATATAAATTGACTTAATTGCACTTTCTACTCCCAACTTTTAAATTTTGGAAAATTTTACTCTCAACAAATTAATTTGGCACATTTTATCCCCAACTTTTTAAAATTTGAAAAAATTTACCTTCTATAATTTTACTTCTTACATGATTGCACATTTTACCCCCAACTTTTAGATTTATTTTTTTACAAATTTTACCCCAATTTTTTTTTTTGGCAAATTTTACCAAGATTCATGTTTATTAAAGGACAAATGACAAGGGGGTAAAATTAGCCAAATTTTAAAAAGTTGGGGGTAAAATGTGCCAAAAATTAAAAAGTTGGAGGTAAAAAGTGCAATTAAACCTAAATTAGATTTATTTTATTTTATGAAAATTTTGCTACTAAATTAGCCACTGATTTGAGTTTGTTATCGGTCACTAATTCTGTGGCTGAATTTTGAAATTTTAAATTTGACTTTAAAACAGTTATGGTCGTTGAATTGGTAGCTATTTGCAATCGATGTTTGTTGGTGACAAAATTCGGTCGCTAAATCATTTTTTGTTTTGTAGTGACAACTTATTTTATTGGAGGATCATCACCGTATTATCCATGCATCAAGTCCAAAAAGTGTTGGACATGAGGAGATATATTGTGAAAAATCCAAATTTCAACATCACCTAAAGATAATGTAAAGATAAAGTATATGACTCAAGAGCAACTCTCGTTTTATGAGCTAACTTTTGGAGTTGTATTAGGCTTAAACCTACATTCTCGTAGTCAATGTAAACACTACACTTCCAAACCACTAGTTGCTTGCAAGAGGAATTGCGCACGCGCACACACACATATTCCTATTACACGAGGGTTGAATCCACGTGAAAGTAGAATTCTAATTGTTTCATAAATATTTCTTTTGGCCAACTATTAAGTGTTAAAATTCATATGATATGTTAATTTAGGCTTACTAAAATCTTGGTGTGGCTCTGATTTGATATGCAACATATTTATTACCAACCAAAACTGAGAACACATGTCAAAATATGTAAGTTGCAAATTGCACTTGTTTTCCATTTTTCTTCTAATTAAGGTAAGCTTTTATAAAAAAGAAAATGTAAGCTTTTAAAAATTATACAAATTATATGAAAAATTATGCAAAATTAAGGTAATTTTAAATTTAACTTTTTGATAATTGTTGATGTACTAAACTTTTATTGATTTTTTTTTTTGTAGAAAACATATGAAATTGGTATAGTAGAGAATATGGAAAAGACACATCAAAGCATTTCAAAGTTGACATTGAAGTTTGGTTAAAGACAATCACTGAAAATAGCAAGGGTAGAGTTCATGGCATTAGTCACAGTCTAGAAATTATCATATTAGTGTTTCATCTACAACAATTGTAGGTCCTTCTCCCATTGAAACACCTTCAACATATATTGTTGTTGTTATTACACAAATGTCTCAAATGAGGGAACAATTGCAAATACAGTCTCAAACATAAATGCAACTACTACAAACTTAATTGCAAACCCAAATACAAGTGTAGATGGAAGCGCAAATAAAGGTTCAAGAAGAGATGAAGGAACAATTTGAGGCAAAGATTAGGGCAGACTTGAAGGAAGAGATGCAGGAACAAATGTGAATGCAAATGGAGTTCTTTAGGACAGAAATATTTCTTGTCATACTTCAATTAAAGTAAATTATTTTATGTTTTTTTACACTTTGAATAAAATCAACTTTTTATTATTATCGTTTGTAAGACTTATAACAAGCCTAGTTGTCATACACTTACTTTTTGTTTGGATACTACACTTTGGGCTCTATGATGTTTTTAATATTATTTGTGTAATACTTTATTACTGCCAATTATGTCCTGTCTTATAAGATATTAAATTGTATTATGGGTTAAATATTTCAAATAACAAAATACACTAGTTTAATTTGAGGTGGAATAGTGAGGGAATAACGAAGGAATCATGAGGGACAATGGCAAGGGAATAATAAAGGAATTGTGAGGGATATATAGTGAGGGAATAGTGAAGGAATCATGAGGGACACATGGCAAAAGAGCTGTGAGGGACAATGGTGAGGGAATTAAGAAGGAATTGCGATGGACAATAGTAAGGGACACATGGCAAGGGGCGATGACGAGGGACCATCAACAGCAAGTTAGAGAGGTCCTAGTAAGGGATAAGTTGTGAAGGTCTTGTGAGTGATTAACAAGGAACCAATTATTGCTAACCAGCAAAGGAAAAATTCGCATTTAAGAACATTCTAGCGAGGACCATTGCGAAGGAATTGCAAAGGGCTCTCTCAAAATTAGTGAAGGAATTGCAGGGTAAAATGTCTCTTGCTAATTTGTGATTTGTTTTTTTAGCAAGGGACATTTTCCCTCACTAAATACTCACAAACGTGAATTGTGAGGGGATTAGAAAAAAAATAATCCCTCGCTAACACACAAATTTCTTATAGTGAAAATTGTTTACCAATGCACCAAGTGAGTGAATCTACTAATGTGGAGTGATTCTAGCTTAATGAGTGATCTTAGATTCGAGTCTTGAATATATAATTTCATTGAATACTTAGAAATAAAAGTTTTGTCGTCCATAATAATTTTTACCAATATAATTACATTGAATAATTAGAGATAAAAAAAAATTCGTCCATAATAATTTTATCAAGCTGCTCGAATAATATTTTCTTGTCTATATTGTCAAATTGGCAGCTAATATAATTCCTAACGATCTTCATTTTTCTATTGTTGCCATTATGAATTAGTTAGACAGTAGTGGTAAATGGTACGAAGAGTTGGGGTATAAAAAAATTGATAAACAGTTGTTTTAATATACTTGTTTTAAATGTTAATTAAAATAATAATAATAATAACTAGCAGAATTTTTTGACTAAGCAATTTCCTTAGTTAGAACTTATAAATTGACAGGTGTTACGATGGAGGACATCCAAGGTTTTGCTTTCTCTACAAGTACTTTGAGAGGCATGAGTTTAGGAAACGAACCTTCGAATGGCAACGGCGACAGCGATAATGGTGGTCAACAAAAAGTTTCCTTTCGTGACAAAGTTCTAAGTAGCAAGAATGTCCCAGCAATGCGTCTGAGGGTGGATCTCTTAAAAGAAAAACTTGCTAGCATAACATTTGAAGATGGAAACCCCCTCAAACCGATTGTGCACATTGTAGACTTGGTTCTAAAGGGTATTTGTGCTCCATGGCAAGATGCCCTTATTGTCAAGTTGTTGGGGAAGACCCTTGGGTATACTATACTCAAGGAACATTTAACAAGATTATGGAAACTATCAGCAAGTTTTGAAATGATGGATATTGGCAATGGCTTCTTTAATGATCAAATTTGACGTGGATGAGGATTGTATGCGGGTTATTGAGGGGGGGGAGGGGGACCATGGGTGGTTTTCGATCACTACCTAACGATCCAAGCATGGTCTCCAGCCTTCGTCTCTTTGTCAACAATCGTTGATTGCATAATGGTATGGATTAGGTTCCCAAGCTTGAATTTACTATTCTATGATGAGAGTATTCTTTTGGCGCTTGCAGTGACAGTCAACACACTAATTAGGGTGGATGATAATACTCGTGGTATAAGGTGGAGTAGATTTGGGAGAGTATGCGTTGAGGTGGATCTGAATAAACCTATGGTTAGAAGGGTTTGCCTTAAAGGGCATTGGTACAAAGTTGAATATGAAGGCCTTCATAGGATCTACTCGAGCTGTGGTTGTTATGGTCACATGTAGAATGACTGGTTGTTGAAAGGGACATGTGAGGCAATAGATAGTATAGTGAGAAGATTTATTTGGGGCGAGCCAACCACACATTGGGTCAATTGGAACACCGTTACTCAACCAAAATCTAGAGGTGGTTTGGGCTTTTTTACCACTCATGATGCGAATATCTCATTATTAGGTAAACACACATGGTCCTTACTGCATGAACCTAACAAACTATAGCTCCGTTTGCTTTTATTTGCCCACTTATCAAAAAAAGAACATAGAAGGGTGACACTTTGAAATTTTTTTATATATATATAATTTACTAAGCAAATTAATTTTCTTAACTATTATACGCACGTTTTAAATAAATATTTAGTGTCTAAATTTTATTCCGAAAATAATGATGATTGGAGATCGATGTAGAACAGTTATAATAACTACTTGTGATGGACAATGTTAGACAATGACAAAAAAAAAAAAAGTTTCACCCGTCAGAATTTTACAAATAATATTAGTACTTTTTATTCAATTAACCATAAAATCTCTTAATTTTTCAAACATATATTTTCTTGATCTCATTACAAGAAAATCATGATTTAGCAACAAAAAATTAAACATATATGTCACTATTAAAGATAGCAACAAAAAAATCTGTCACAAAACCCCAAGTCGCTAACAATTAGTGACCAAAAATAATTCGATTGTTGTACAACAACCAAAAAGTTCGATGGTTGAATTTTACATTTTGATTTTCAGTGACTAATTCGATCGCTATATTGCATTTATTATATTCGGTCACTATTAGCTACCCATTATTTTTTATCGCTATTAGCCACCAATAATTTTGATCGCTAAATCACAATTTTTTAGTAGTGTTTGAAGTCGTCTTCTTCATTTATCAAAAAAAAGTTTGAACATTTTGAAGATTTGAAGAAGGAGATGAAGATAAAGGAAAAGGAAAATGACATTGAATTAGGAATAATTGAAAATAAGGATGGGTTATGGCAAGCGAAAAAGAACATGTCTTAATATTCTTTTTTTACTCTTATAAATTTTCTACATGTAATTAATTTCTCATGATCTCCTTTTAAAATCAAAATTTAAATCTCGATTATAGTCGTTGAGGCAATAGAAAAGTCTCTAAGTATAATGATTGATTAATGAACTATACAATTAAAACTGTAACCTTTATTATTCCTTGATATATATTCGTTAATAAAATGCATAATGTTGGTCATTTTGTTTAGCTCATGAAAAAACACATAAGCTCAACTTGTTCTTTTTCCCCTCTTATGTATAAGTGACTCAGAGTGAAAAAAAAACACTAATTATTTTTGTCATTATGTTATAACTTTTTTTTCTTCTAATTTTTAGTTTTGAAGTAAACTTATTTTGAAAGTTTAAAGTCCTATTAAAATAAGTTCAAAAATACATTTTTGTTCTGATATTGGTGGTGGTAATACAGTAATAGTGGTGACATAGTGGGGATGATAGTAGTAGTGTCGATATATAGTATCGATGGTAACGACGATAATGTTGTAACAATTTTAGTGATAGTGGTAGTAACATTGATGACAATGATGAGGTAACAACGTTAACGGTGGGGATGGCAAAATTAGCCCTGGTTCGTTGGGCTGGCCTGCTTGGCCTGCCCTGCCCTTAGCCCATTGAGCCAACCCATCGGCCTGCCTAGAGTAAGTAGTTAGTTTTTTTTGTTTTTTTTTTTAGGAATGAGTAAGTAGTTAGTTAATCTTTCTAATCTTGTTATGTTTGTAATTGTCAAGGTTTTGGTTATTTGTCTTCAGATATTTGTTTTTATAAACTAGTTAGCTAATTAAGCTTTTTAATTCTTATGGACTTTTGGGATGAGTAATATTTTTTTGGACTAAATAAACATTTAAGACAAAACCATCGTCCACCTACATTCATGTCTTGTAAATTATATTTTCACGAATTATAGAGTTGAAATTACACCAAAAAAACATTTATGTAGTAATTTTTTTCTTTTTTAATATTTTTTATAAAGATTGGTGGGATAGGCTAGGGCCTCTAGCCGGTTTTAGCCATTGACGGGCTAGTCTGGCCCAACCCATTTTCAACGGACCATAGGTGAGTCGGGCCAGCTCGTTTTGTCATCCCTAGTTAATGGTGGTGCCAATGGTGGCAAGGATGGAGCAGACTCATCTAAGAGGGGGAGGGGGGAATTTGAAAATTATTTTTAATTGATAAATATTATTATTATTATTATTATTATTATATTTTTACACAAAATATTTAATACATAAACCATAAAAAAAGAGCAGAAAAAAAAGAAAAGAAAACATACAAAATATTATGAAAGGAAAAAAGATTTACTTTGCATGTTTTGAAACTGAAGCCGTCAATATTTTATAATATTTTATATATAAGCTTATCAATTATTAATAAACAATTTAATATTCAAATTGATATAAATAAAAGACTAAGTAATTTGATTGTAAATGCAATCATTTATTATATTTAAAGTAATAATAACAATCCAACACACATAATCCAGGTAGATATTTGGGGTTTCCTCTCTTGGTAGGTAGGACCACTAAGGCGGATTTTGCCTCCCTCACAGATCGTGTCAATAGCCGCATTGCAAGTTGGAAGGGCCAACTCCTTAACCGTGTTGGCAGAGTAACTTTGGCTATGTCAGTTATATATGCTATTCTCTCCTACTCTATGCAAAACCTATGGATCCCGGAGGGAATTTGCAATAAAATTGACTTTAGGTTAAGGTGCTTCATCTCGGGAGGGAATTACAATCATTGGGTAGATTGGTCTACGATCTCTAAAACTCGTGCCAAAGGAGGTTTGGGCATTCGTCGATGTCGCCAAACTAACATTTCCCTACTTGGCAAGCATATGTGAGATCTTTTGCACAGCAAGGATAAGTTATGGGTTCGCTTACTATATGCGAAATATATTGGCCAAAAGAATATTCTTCACCTTAAGAATTCCACAAGCAGCTCGTATGTTTGGTCCTCTATCATGAAAGCCTTATCTCATCTCAAGCAAGGTTTCACGTTTAGGATTGGAGACGGGGATTGCTCCTTTTGGTTTGATCCTTGGTTAGAGGAGGGACCATTGTATGGCATGGTAGATGAGGTCCATGAAAGGGACATGCAATTACGCGTTATGGATGTCTATTTTGATAACTATTGGCACTTTGACGTCCTTACTACAACCTTACCCCAAGACATTCGGAACACCTTTTCGTACTTGTTTCTTAATCCTTTTATGCCGGATATTATTAGGTGGAGTGCATCTAGCTCGGGAAGGTATGATACCAAGTCCGCCTATGCGTGGTTGAGCCGAGAGCCTGCTTTTCATCTTACCTGTGCTGAGTTCTGGTCGTGGGTGTGGAAGTCTAAGCTACCTGAGAATGTTAAACACTTTATTTGGCTCACCTATAGAGGGAGTCTTCCTACTAACTCTTTCCGCTTCATGCGGCATATTACTACTAATTCTTCTTGTTGCAAGTGTGGAGATGCCAATAAAACATGAATTCACATCCTTCGCGATTGTCCTTATGCATGTAAGGTGTGACAATACATCCAGTTGCAGTATGGTCTTGATTTCTTCATTAATGATGCTGCATACGGCTCAAAAGTAATATTCAAGGAGATTTTCAGCTCTTATTCGACATCACTTGTTGGATGATCTGGCGTGCGAGGAATGAGGTGGTTTTTAATGATATAGTTTGGCCAAACTGGTATATGCATAACCAGATAAGTTCTCTTCTACATCTAGCCAAAGGGACAAGCTCGACCAGCTCATCCTCAATAGATAGGATACTGGTTAACTGGGAACCTCCTCCGAAAAACTACATCAAGATCAATATGGACAGTAGTTCCTTTGGTAATCTTGACTTGTCAGGTTTTGGTGGCGTTCTACGAGATTTTGCAGGCAATTGGATCATAGGTTATATGGGCAATTGTGGTTTTACTTCAAACACCACCGCTGAGCTGTGTGCCATTTTCCATGGCATTAAACTTGCCCACAAAAAATGTTTCTCTAATGTTATTTGTGAGATGGATTCCACCACTTCTCTGAAATTCATCATTGAGGGAATCGACGTTGTTCATCCTCATGCAGGTGTGGTTTCGGCCATTCGTGATTACGTACAACTACCTTGGAATATTAGCTTCAAGCATACGCTTAGGCAAGGAAATACTGTGGCAAACATTCTTGCTAAGTTAGGAGCCAAATCCTCCTCCCCGTTTATTTTATTAAATTCTTGTCCAACTTCAGCTCCGAATTACTTAATTGTTGATGCCTCAGGCACTCTCTTTTGTAGGCCTTAATGCCATTTTTTAATTTCTTTATTCATAAAAAAAAAGAAGTAATAATAACAAGTTAAGAAAAGAATATTAAAATAAATAAAATGATATTATATTTAAAAAGAACAAATATAATTATTTTTCCAATAAAGACTATAAAAAAGGAAATAAAATATTATTCTAAAATATAAAATAAAATAGCTAGAATGATAAAATATTTTTATCCAAATTAAGAAAATAATTAATAACATTTAAATATCATTATCTATATAATTAAACACTCGTGAAATAAAAATAATTACGGTAAAAAAATATCATTTATATTGCATATATATAAAAAAAAAAATTAAAATCAAGGGGCTAAGGCCTTAACCCTAACCTACCTTTTCTCCGAGAAAGTCAATAATGATGACAACAACACTATTAGAGATTATAGTGACAATAATGATTGTGGTAAGAGTTATTGTTAAATGTAGAGAGTATTGTTTTTCAAAATTAATATTTTTTGGTTTTTCATGGAGGCATTATATTGTGCTTTCTTTTTCTTATAATTAAATACTCAACTTCTAGTTCTCAAGCACAGAGAGAAAAAATACACAGTATACATTATACACTTTAAGCTTTCTCCCTTAGAAATTTTCTACTGTCACGTGAATCCAAGGTTATTCTTAACTCATTTTCTGACTTTATACAATTTGTCAGTGTTATCATTAAAAGGAAAACTCGCCTCACTACATTGATAAAAAAAAAAAAGAAAAGATGTAATGCACTCCTAACATAGGTCAACCAGTGAGATCTATGGTGTTTAACCAAGGACTCTCGAATCATTGAACATCTGTTTTTTACTGTACTTATTTGCTATTAGTCTTTTGTCAAGTATTTAATTTTGGACGAAATTTATTATCAGATTGGGACTGTATTTTCAAACAACTCAACTTATCAACAACACCTCGTGATGGGACAGGTCAGAGCACAACGGTCGACAGATCCTCCAACATAATTGTTAGTGACGCTAGAAATTTTCTAAATGAGAGAGATATAAATTGTTCACTTCGAAAGTTAGTCAATCAAGCGCCCCTACCTGGAATATATCTATTTTGGTCTTTTTGACGCTTTAAGTGTACAATGTATACATTGTACATTTTCTGTGTATATTGGAGAACTAGAATTTTAGTATTTATAAGAAAAAAAAAGCACAATGCTACCGTGAAAAAGCAACGTACAGTAACAAATCTGGTGCAACAACCTTAAAAAATCTAAACAATAAAACTTGGTTTAACGTGCATCATGAACAAACAAAGGTAACAATAGGAAAAGATTTGACCAAGTAAAGCAAAAGATTTCCCGATAAGAGGAATGGAACTGAGACAAAATTACATATGTAAATTTTTTTTTTATTGTTTTTATTTTTAATTGAGGATTTTTTTTGTTTTAAATAAAAAATATATTAAATGATTTTTATATTATTTTAAAAAATATTATGTTATAATTAAATATAATAATTAAATTATTTTTTGTTTAATGAATAATGAAAAAATTGAATTTCTATGATCTTGATTATTGATGCGAACTTAAGAATTTATAATATTATGCGAGTTGTTTAATGATAATGTGTTTATATTTATTTAGTAAATAAATTTTAAAAAGTATAATAAAACATATTAATGCATATACGTATGCAAAATTAAAATTTAACAATATTCGTAAAGTTTTATTTAAGAAATATAATTAGACAATACAACAAAAATAAATACATCATTCAGGTTGACTTGAGATAGGATGATAATGAAACTTGTTTTTTGAATGACAACAACGTTTTGCTTGTCTAAGTTCTCTTTGGTCCATCTTGGTGTGAATACGACTTGATTATAAACAACATTTTTTGTTTCTTTGCATTTCTAGATTATGGCGTATTGGTGGACCTCTATATTTTGACTAGTAATGTAGGTGCTTCATCTTCCCAAATGATCCGTTGTATGTTGTATGCATGTGAAACATAATTAAGCATGTAAACTTTATCAATTAACTGCTTGCAATCAATGTGCACGTACTTACACATAGTAATTGCATGTGAATAGGGCATGTGGAGATTTTGAAATTTACCACAATTACAACATTATTCCTTAAGGTCTACACCATATCTCTCTAGCAAACGCCGCTATGAAGGATGAAAAGATTCTTCTACTAAGAAAAAAGTATTTTGTTGGTCAAACTCAAGCACATGACATGAGTTAGCCTTAGCTTCTTCGTCAGTTATGAACTTGTTAGCAATATATGTCAAGTCTTTACCAGCAGCTATCATTGTTATTGCTTGTTTTCCCTATGTGACTAAGTATTTGTTGCACCTTTCATATGTAGCGTTGGCCAATGAAAAAATTGGAAGACTCTTTACTTTTTTTAGCACATTGTTCATGCACTCAACTAGATTTGTAGTCATGTATCCCCAACGTTGCCTTGAGGAAAATGCATGTCCATTTATCACTAGCAATTTCAACAAGTCAATTGGCTGCAGCTGGATGTTCAGCTTTAAAATGATTGTGATAATAAGTAAACTTTGGTATAGTCATGGCATAGCCTAAAAAGTGTTCAACAAAACCCATTAAAAATGTTAGTTAATATAAAACAATATTATAAAAAATATTAACTTGTTTAATTGTTAGACATACCCATGTTAATAAGATCCTTCTTTAGTACTGTGTTTTTGAACTAACTTGTGAAATTTTGGGCTATGTGTCGAATGTAGAACACATGCACAGAGTTGTTTTCCGTTCACCCACTACCTTCTCGTTGATATGCACTTATTATTGACTTATGCATGTCCAAGATAAGACACGAGTTGTCTTTCATTGCCACGTGTCTCTTTAAGTTTTGTAGGAAAAAATACCACGCATGCGCAATCTCACCCTCAACAAGGGCAAAGCCTATTGGCATTACATGGTTATCTCCATCTTGTGCCACTACCACTAACAATGTGTGTTTGTACTTTCCGTAAAGCCAATTACCATCGACTAAAACTAATGGCTTACAATATGAAAACCCATCAATGCAAGCCTTAGAAGTCCAAAAAATTCGTTTGTACATTGCTCAACCAGGAAGTAACTTTCCTTCTTCGTCTTTTCCAAGAACCTTCTATTCCTCTACAATGGTGGCAGGAACATATGTTTGCAACGCTAGCAAAAATCTGGGTAAGTTGACATACCTTTTCTCCTAGTTACCATATACATGTTCAATTGCTCATTGTTTTGCGAGCCATGTCTTTTTATAGGAGTGGGTGAATTTGTGAAGTTGTTTAATGTGAGCAATCAAGGTTGATATTGACATTGTTGCATCTTTTTTAACCATTGAAAGAATGTTTCTTCTAATGACATCATACCTCAACTTGTCATGGTCTTGTGTAATCCTTGTTGACACACAAGTGTGGGGCTCCTAGAGTAATTTGATCACCCATTATTTTTGAGTTCGTACCCTCATTGATGCTCTTAACCTGTACAACCATGCAGATTAATATTTTTGAAAAACGTAAGTTATGACAATAGTATTGCTAAAATGTTTTACCTCCATTCACATTTTGGGTCATTTCAATCTAGATTTCATCTTTCAGATGAGTGTGCTAAATAAGAAGAATGTGATATGGTTGAGAAGTGTATGTAATATGAGAAAATTTTGGTATCACACTTGTAAATAAGTGCTTTAAACTATCTTGATATTTAACGATGTCTAACTCTAAAAAGGAACACACGATTTCAATGAGGCAGACTTGAATCGATGACCAGTGCAACCACATGCTAAGCTAATGAATATCGTGATACTATTCACGCGTGAAGCTGTTGTCATTTTAAATTCAGACTAAGTTGATAAAAATTGCAAAACTTGATTTGATAATAAAACACTATTCGTGAGGTAGGCTTGAATCAATGACCAGTGCAACTACATGCTAAGTTGATGAATATCGTGACACTATTCACGTGTGAAGCTGTTGTCATTTCAAATTCAGACTAAGTTGATAAAATCGCAGAACTTGATTCGATAAACACAATGCACGAGGAAACAATATTCATGAGGCAGGCTAAGCTTATAAAGATCGTGACACATTAATTAAGGCATACAAAAATTTTGGGGGTTGTATTTAAAATTAATCAACAACAACAATTTATTTCATAAGAAAACTCTTTTAAAAGGTACAAATCTACTTAACACATACAATAAAGCAAACACATGAAGGAACACACCCACCAAAAATAAAAAAAATAAAAATGTACATTAAACTAATTTAATGATATAATTTGTTACCGTTGATGTTGCATCAAATTTTAACTCCCCCTAGATTCATACTTTGGTCAAGATATTGTGTTAGACCATTGAAGAATCTCCAAAACTGTGAGTTAGTATCATCAAGGCTACAATATAAAAACTTGGTCACAATGATACAACAAATTTTTACACGACAATCGAGAGGTGTACTATAGTCTAGAAATAAATATAAACAAGCATGTTAAGAGGCAACAACAAACGCACAATTTGTTCATTGTGTTATCAAAAAATATATGAAGTCTTCAATGTTGCTCTAGAAACACCATGAACACAGATTTTCCCATATACATAACATGGTGAATTTCAAACTTTTCATTTTCATGACCTATCTTTAGCTTTATATCATTTTAGAACATAATATTATTCGTAACAATTATGTCTTAATATTTTCATTAACAAGGTAATGAACAAAATGTTATTGTTTCATATTGTCACTCAATGTCTGCGCCCAATCCTCTAATAGAACCATTAGTAGAGGAAGCTGGCTTTGTTGAATTAGCAAAGCTTAGACACTTCAATATCGATCACCACTTTATAACTGGGCTCGTTGAAAGATAGAGACCAGAGACACACACTTTCCATCTTCTAGTGGGAGAATGCACAATAAAATTGGAAGATGTGACCCTTCAACTAGGACTGCGTGTGAAGGGAAAACCAATGACTGGACTAACTTATTTTGATTGGGAAGACATGTGTCATTCTTATCTAGGCGTTGTTCCACCAAAATGCGAGGGAATAGTAGGATTAGCAATCAAACTAAAATGGTTGCGCGATAATATGTCACCTTTGCCACAACAACCAACACCACCAATTGGAAGCTCATTGCAGAGCATACATTCTAGGGTTGATTAGGGGGGTTTTGATGCCAAATAAATCAAGTAACAAAGTCCATCTAATGTATTTAAATTTGTTAACTAATCTTAGGTGTGCTCGTAGATAAAGTTGGGGCTTGGCTTGTTTAGCGACACTATATAGAGAAATGTGTCGGGCAACACAAGCAGATGCTAAATGCATGGGTGAATGTGTATCATTGTTACAATCTTGGGGATGGTATCGCATGTCATTTGTTACACCACAATGTAATAGACAACCAACATATCTACTAGTTGTTAGGTGGAGCGGAGGTGAACTTCAATTTTCAAGCAATCTTATCGAATTGAGAACAAGAATTGATAGCATGAGACGTGATCAGGTATAACAAATATTAATCAGTTATAAGTTAACATTATATTACTAAATGAAGTTTTGTAATGGTCTAATTTTTTTAATATTATAGTTCATTTGGAAATCATATCTTACTTTTGTCCAATCGATGTCGTAAGAGGCATTCAACGATTCGTACATATGGACTACATGTATTGGATTGATTCATTATGCAGTTGTTGTATGACAACAGACAAATCGGGTAACGCTCCAATTCGGATTATGCTAAGATGTACCAAAACCACAAAAAAACTTGAGTAAATTACATAAGGTGGATATGTGGGGTCACACAAGCGAGAACTAGGAAGAAAAACATGCTAAGTGGATCAAGTTTTAGAATGAAAGAAAAGAAAGGGTCTTGGTAGCACAGCCTATGCATGGACATTTACATCATACCCATGAATACCTTGAATAGTAGCATGCAAATTCGCAACAACCAATGAGGTTAATTTCACAAACCAACAACAATTTTCCAAACAACGTGGTCAATGAAGACTTTGAAGCACAACATCATCAACAATGCCAAACATGAAGGAGCAACACACCTCAACAAGTGAGTTCCTCTATTCTAGACCCACAGTATATTCCAAACGCATTTGAACGGCAAGAACGAAGGAGCAACACACCTCAACCATATTCAACCTTTGACAATGATCCACAACATTCGTTTGCGTCCACACCTACAGAATTCTATAGTGATCTATTTGGTGCAAACCTAGGAACACTAGAGTCAGCTGTTGTATATATGCAAAGTATGTACTCAAGTTCAAACTCATTGCTTCCTCACAACCAAGCTGGCAGTTCATCACTGAATTCAAGACTTATAAGTTTTACTCCACCGTCATTTAATTTAAATATAACTCAGGATTTCAATCAATTTCATGAAGAACTTGCTGGCAATGGGCAACATGCAACACCACAACAACAAGAACAAGAACAACCTCGCCAAAATCCAAGGCGTTTAAGAAAACCTCAACTTTGTGGAACTAGATCCCACTTTAGGAATTAATTTATATATTTTGTTTTTATTTTTTTGCAAGTACTTTATCATCAAAATGTTGTCAAAATTATTTTGTGCAAAACTTCATACCATGGGGACAACTTTTGACATGTAAACTATTATATATATCAAGTATTTTGGTTCAAAAATGGTTTATTCCCATGATTTTCATGTTGATGAAGTTGACAGTATAACTTTCGGACTCCAATCAATATAACATTGTATAAAAAAACTATCCCAAAAAAAAAAATAATAACGTTTGATTGAAATCTTCATACCATGAGGACAACTTATGGCGTGTAAATAGGTATATATATATATATATATTGAGTATTATGGTTCAAGTAAATGATAATTTTCATAGTGTTCATGTTAATGAATTCAACAATACAACTTGTAAAACTTGAATAAGTCTAAAAATACATAAAAAAAAAAAAAACTCTTCAAAATCATAAAAAATCTTTTTTTTTTTTTTAGAAAAGTTTGTAACAAAAGGATGACGTTTAACAAGTAAATAGTCATATATATCAGGTATTTTCATTAAAAAATAAATTATTCTGATAGTTTTAATTAAATATTACTCATTTAATAATTTTTATTTAAAACAAAAAATAATACACCCATTAAAAAAAACAAAAACAAAAATGAAATATGAAAAAAAAAACAATAAAAAATCAATTAACTATGAAGATAATTATTTTTAATTTATTAAAATTTTAATTAATTTTAATAAAAACATTTTTTAATATAAAAGTTAAAAAAATTAACAAAATTACTTTATTTTATCAATAAAATAAGTTATTAAAAAAAAAGTTAAGAATTCAAGTGATGAAATCTCAAAATTTAAATTGCTCTACACACCATAAATAATAAATTTATCTAGTTTGATAAATAAAAGAAAAGGGTGACTACTTATGAAAATTTTTTAAAAAAAATTGTTCAGATATATAATTTTGTCCTGTTAATGATAGTGACAAGTGTTTACGGAAAACTAATTCAAAATTATATATATCTTTTAAAACAGAAACTGGTTAATAAAATATATATTTATTTTAATTTTAAATTATAAAATAAATATTTACTTATAGTTCCGAGACTACCCTTCCAATTTCTCTTTCATTTTGTTTTAGTTTTTGTCTCCTAAAAATTTTCTTTCCAACCCCATAGTACTAGTTCAAGGGGCATGATTTTATTTTTTATTTTTGGTGATTTGTTGTCAGCTATTTTCTTCTAGTTTTATCCTATCGTTCATGTTATGAACTGGTTCATGTTTAGCTAATTCTCACTAATATGACAAGTTGTCTAAATAACCCCAACTAAAAAAGGGGTTATACAACCCTATGACATAATATAATTGGTTCATATATTGATTTGGATTCATATATTTTTTTTATACACAATATTTGGAATATCTATATATTTTTCCATTAATTTTTATTAATTTTAAATTCTGCCCAATTTTTTAGATTTACTTTATTTTTCATGCAATTATATTTATTCTGTCTACTTTTTCAATTTTTTTTATATTTCAATTTATATATTTTATTTTCAATTTTAATATAAAATAATACTATAATCATTCTCATTATATAAATATTAAAAAAAATTGTTCTTATCATATAATAATTAAAATAAGACTACAAATCATGTAATAATATAGAGTTATAATAAAATATGACACTACAAAAATATAATACTATTGTTATAATAGTTAAACAATTATAAAATAAAACCATTAAAAAAATATAAATAAAGATGTTATTAAATTAGAGTAAAAATATAATAAAATTACTATTTATTTAAAATAAAATATAAATTTTAATATAAAACTGAATTGTGAAAAAATTGAAAATTTAAATATCACTTTAAATATTAAAAGTTATAAAAGACTTTATCAAAATCAGAAAATAAATTATGACAAATAAAAATTAGCAATAAAAACTATAAACACAATAACATTATAAAATAAAAAACTAAAAACAATAGAAATATTATAAATTTTTGTAATAATAAATAAGTTTTTTTAAAACACAAAAACAAAAAATTGAAAGCTTTTTTGATATTTAATAATTTTAAAAAGATAAAATTGATGTGAAATAAATATTTAAAAATTAAATGATTATTTTGGTTTTCTAAATAAATTATTATCTTTTTTTTCTTTGTCTACAATATTCTTATGCTACAAATTTCTTATTTCTATGATTACAAATATATAATTTCTAAATTTTATGATGCTTGATTGGAGAACCAAAATGTCTGATCTGGATTGAGAGATTAAGAGAAAACGAAAAGAAACGAAGGTGCATGAGAAGTAGCATGCCGCTATCACAAGGGGTGAGAGAGAAGGGACAGTGGGAGAAGACGAAGATGGGTAAATTAGGAGAATAAAATTCAGTCATTGATTATAAATTTAAAGTATCCAACGGTGATGAATAACTACCCCATCGTGCAACTCTTTTATAAGCAAGCGACCCAATCTTTTTGTTTTTCTTTCTATTTCTCTTTTCCTTCTGCGTGGCTATTATATATTTTCCAATTTTTTTTTATGTAAATATTATTGAAATTTAATTTAAAAATAAATAAAAAAGATTACATATAAAATTAAGATAAAGTATGAATATTTGAAATGATTATGAGATCACGTTTTGTATAATTGTAAAATTAAGGTATATAATATGTCAGAATTATTTTATTTTATTTTTTACCTTTTTCCTCATTTCATCAGCTTCTATAAGTATTACAACTCTTAATTACAAATTAATGGAATTAACAAGAAACAACATAAACACTACTATAAAAATATGTTTTAGCAATCGATCATTTTTATTGCTATATTAAAAAAATTGATCCTTGTTGTAGTCAGTGATCGAAACAACACCGATTAAAATTGGTTGCAAAATCTCAAGATGTTAAACCTTTAGTGATCGAAATATATTTTTGCCGTTGTACAACGACAAAAAAATTTGGTAGCTAATATAATATTTCAGTCATAGTTAAATTGGTTACTTTTTATGTAAAATGATTTAGTTCAACAACTCTTTTTTTTAGTCTCTAATTGGATCACTATTTTTTTCAAAAACAAAATCTAAAATAAAAGTGGATCTCTATTTTAGTGGCTAAAATGTAGGTCTTTGTTTCTATGGTTATATTTTATTTAATATTTTTTTACAACCATTCTATCCCTATTTGGATGGCTGAATTAAATAAGTATATGGAGACTCATGCTTATCAATTACTAATTTGGTCACTAAATGAAATGAAATTTTTTTGTTTAAATACATTTTGAATCTGCTTAATAATTAGCTTAATAATTATGAATCATAATTAAAAAATGTAATCCTATTCAAACTCATTTAAATTTGTATATCCATAACCAAAATATAATAATAGAGTATAATTTCAATACTTACAAAAAATCCATGTAAAGGTGCATGACCATAATCGAAAAGTTCACAAAACACAATGATAAAATTGCATAATCATAACCTAAGAATTCACAAAACACAATGTATGAAAAAAGTTCAACTATGAAACTAATAATATAAAAAATTTATAATAATGTTTATAATCGATATTTGTGCATGAGTTGCCATGACACCAGGAATTGAACACCATGAGTGGCCAAAAAAAAAAAAAAACCTATTGCAAATAAAGTTTATAGTCGAAGAAATGTACTTAAAATATCCTGCATTTGTTCTCAGTAATAAACACCAAAGAATTGCTGCTACTGAAGCAGGCTTGAAGAAGTGGGGTATCTGGGTTGGTTGTTAAGATTGTTGTTGTACTTAGAATTAGCGAATCTAACAAAGGGTGATGAAGAGGAAGAGGTTGCTGAGTGTGAAGTGAGGTCGAGGTTGATGGTTGGATGTGAAGGTGAAGATGATAGTGCAAGGTTGGAGAGGTATAGTTCCCTTGGTTTTGAACCATCTAAGAGATAGAAGTTGAGGCCGTGGAGAGTATTGGTGGTTGCTGAAGGTATTGAAACGAAGTTTGAGGTTGATGAACCAGACAATAGCATGGAAGCAGCTGCAGAAGTTGTGGATGGCATGGTTGTAGAATTGGTTGTGGGTCCCTTTGTAGGTGCTGATTAATATCGACAATATAATGAAAAATAAATAAATAAATAGATTTTAAAAACTGAATAAAAACAAGATGATGAAAAAATGTTTGTTAAAATAAATTTTTTGAATTAAAACACCATGTAAATTGACTTCTATCTAATTTAATTAACTGTTTTCTTTTACTTTTTTTGAGTTTTCTTTTCGTGAAAACAAGGGCTAAATATATATATATATAAAAGGAGCTTGTAGGAGAATTGCATTTTTATATGAGAATGAAAACATACATTCTTATTCGTTGGATTAAATTAGACAGTAAAGATTAACGCATGCATTTAAAAATTAACATACACCTATTTTATTTGATCTCTGTATTTTCCCTCTTTAATACATCCAAAATTAAAAAAAAAAAATATTTTTCAAATATTCAAAAGATTTATTTTATCACGTTCTAAAATATTCAAGACTTATCATCACTGTTACCAAGAATTGCCTCCATCACCATGACTGATGTTGCCAACATGGTCATTGTCGCTAGGGCTACCGTCATTGCCACAATCGTGGTCGTCGTCTCCGTTGTTGCTGCCACCAAGTTCACCCCTATATGGGGGACCAACATGGTCATCGTCGAACGGTGATGGTAACCATGTTGGTAGTGGTGACGTTCTTTTTTAAAAAAAAAATTTGAATGCAGTAAGTAGGTGTATGTTATTAATTTTTAAAATGACTATGTTAATCCTTACCGTCTAATTTAATCCAATGTAATGTGAGAATGAAAATAGGCATTCTCATCCATTAGATTAAATTAAACGGTAAGGATTAACGTAATCATTTAAAAATAAACATACACCTACTTCATTTGATTTTTATACTTCCCCTCATTAGTGTCTCTGAAATAAAAAAAAAAAAAAAGATTTACCAAATATTGAGAAGATTTATTTTATCATATCCTAAAATATCCAAGATTTATTATCACCGCCACCAAGAGTGGCCCCATCACCATGACCACTGTCGCCAAAGCCACTATCACCGTCACCATCATGGTTGTTGTCCTCGTTGTTACTGCTACCACCATCGTTGATGGTGGCGGTGATGGTGGCAAGAACGAAGGTGGTAACCATGTTGGTGGTGGTGACGATAGCCATGATGGCAATAACGGGGATGATGACCATGATGGTAACGTTGATGGTGACCTTAGCAGCAGTGGTAACCATGTTGGTGATAATGGTAGCGGTGGTCATGGTGATGAGACAACTCTTGCTAGTAATGATGATAAGTCTTTAATATTTTAGGATGTGAAAAAATAATTATTTTGAATATTTGGTAAATCTTTTTTTTTTTTAAATTTTGGATGCAAAGGGGAAACAGAGATCAAATAAGGTAGGTCTATATTAATTTTTAAATGACTACGTTAATCCTTACTGTCTAATTTAATCCAACAGAGAAAATATTTATTCTCATTCTCACATAAGAATGCAGTTCTCATATGAATTGCCCTATATATATATATATATTATCTTTTCTTTATGGTGAAAAAAATTATGTTCACCCTTTATTCTATAAAAAAAAAAAAAAAAGTTTTATTAGTGTGTTGGGATAATAGTAACACAAGAATCAATTCCACTTCTCAAAATCATGATGATATATACCATGAAAAAATAGAAATAGCTATTTTTTACTTTGTCTTGACCGTAAAAAAAAATTATCCATTATACTATGGCTAGTTTAAAGGTACGATATTTTGTGATGATGACTTGAAAAGTATTGAAAGGAGTATGGGAATCATAGTCAGAAACACCTAAGTTTAAGTTGATTTTTTTCCATGACATTTAAAAAAAAAATATTTTAACAACCAAATAAAGTGACCAAAAAATTTCAAGTGTTCATAGATTTTCATCGATTGAACTAACTTTGTCAGCTAACAAAAATAGATTTGTAGCGACTGAATTGAAATAGGTAAATGGAGAAAACAAAATTCAGTTGCAAATTTGGTTGCTACACATTTCAAAAATTTAAATTTATTTTTTCAGCGACGGAGATAGTCACCAAATTTGTTGCCACTGAATACATCAATTGTCGAGATGTGGTCGTTGTAATATGAAAAAAAATCAAAATCACTATCTATCACCCATTAAAATCAGTAGCGAAACCACCGTTTTTTAGTTGTGAAATTGCTAATCCTATTCCTAATATTAATCCACACAATAGGAATAATAATAATGACATATTTTGTTTTTATTTCCCTTTTTAACACAATGTACCTCTAAATGAAAAAAAAAAAAACACTAAAAACATATATATCATTAAAAAAATGATGTTTAATGTAAAGATATAAAAAATATTCTTATGTGTAATGAAAAAAACTATATTAAAAATATATCATTCTAAAATGATATTATTAATCATTTGAAAGATATTCTAATTATGTAATATTATTGATGTTTATCTGTTATCTATTTATATATTGTTTTAATTGTTACTCTAAATTTTACTAAACATATATATTTTTTTAACTAGTTAGTGATCGTGCATACACACGGGTCATACTTTTTTACACATTAAATTAAGGTTAAAATATGTATTTTATCCCTACAAAAGTTTTGGTCTATTTTTTTTTATCCTTATGAGTTTGAAATGTGTTATTTATTTTTTGCTTGGAGCTAGGTTTGTCTATTGGAACCTACATGTGTTGATGCTTTTTTCTTCTAGCACCTCCAACTTTATTTATTATACTCCCACTTTGCTTATTATACCTTCACATTTTTTTATTATTAATTATTTATCATTAATTATGAATTTATTAATTATGAATTATTAAGCATTAATTATGAATTATGAATTACTAATTATTAATTATTCATTATTCATTATGAATTTTTAACTTGAGAGATAAAAATAAACAAATAGTTATTAAAACCCCACAAGAAGGAACACCAACAAGTAATCAAGACAATAGAGATAAAGGATTACAAAAAAGGAAAAACAAAAAACAAATAAGTAATTCAAAAAAAAAGATCATGTATGAAGACATATTGGAATAGATAAGAGAATAATGGATGCAAAGGAAGCTTACAAAGTTAGAAAACATGATTGAAGATGCTTGTAGGCAACAACAACATAGCAGTAGAGAAGAAGAAGAAAAAAAAAATAAAAACTTAGAAGAATTGTGAAGTTTTGAAACAGAATTTTCTTTTTTCTTATCTCATAAAAAACCTCTGCCTCAAAAGGAGCCTTGTATAGCGGAGGATCAATACACATTTTACATTCAAGGGTATCCTATATCTTTTAATAATTTTTAGTCTTGAATTCTTGTTATTTTTTGCCGACACTTCTTTTTTAACGCTTCAGTCTTGTCAATTCCTTTAATAATTTTGAACCTTGCCTTCTTGTTGTTTTTGTCGACACTTCTTATTGGCTGTGCTAATCAAACATATCTTCGTTGCAAAGATAAGGATTAGATTGGGAAGTGCTTTCTCCGGATTCTTCTTGGGCAGTTTGGTCTTGTTTAGACCTAACTTTCTTTAATTTGTCTTCGAATTCTTCATGAGAGGTGGCGGAGGCTAGTTCTACCATGATCTTTTGTTTCTCTACTAGAAAGATGGTCTCTCTCTTAGAGTCTTTATCTAATTGTGATTTTGGGCTTTGATGATTTTGTAACCACTCAATAATTCTTGCTTTATTCAGTAATTCAATGTTGAATTTTTTCCACCATTTGACTTTAACCTGTCTTGAAAGCATCCTGATGTCTAAATTATCATATAATTTTGTGTATATAAATTCCTAAGCAGTTATCCATGTGATTCCTTGGGAAGCTACAAATGATATAAGGCGGTATCCAGGTAGAAATGTTGACTTTTCTTTAAAGAAGTGATATAATTCTTCAACTGGTTCTGGAAAGATAGCGGAGGTTGGACCGAAATCTAAAAACCATTTGATGAGCCATTTTGGAAATTTTAATGGTATTCCCCTTTTGAACCAGATAAACCATGAATGATTATCTAGATTGAGATACAGGACATGGCTCCATGCATCTATGTAGTCATAATAAGAGTATTGTTGAGGATTAAAAGATCTTGAAAAAGATTCTTGTTAATACCATGGTTGGTTCCAGTCTTTATTTTAGAAAACTGGATGTTTCCTTGGGTATCTTTGTTGTGTGCAATTCCTATTGAATCCGTATCTACCAATATAAATTCATAGAATAATCGAGTCTTGGCAGGATGTATTGGAGGGTATTAGAAGTCTTTTGGGAAGATGTGAGAGGCTACTTGTCTGGGAGAAGCTTTTGTCCATGCATTATCTAATACTAATATTGGTGGGTCTTGGTCTTTATCTACGTATTGGTTTATTGATGAAGATGGCCTATTGATGTTTTGGAAATCTTTTGGTCCTACTAAGGTATTGGTATATCGGTTGGATAGATTTGTTAAAGGATTTTGTGTTACCAATCTTGGAGGTAAGGGATTATTGAGGACTTTTAAGGCAGTAGGCCTCATGGAAGGACGTCTGATCCTAGTATTGACTTTAGGAGTATTAGGGGCTGGAGGCCGTATTGAACTTGTAGCTTTAGGGGTTCCTAATGGGGGACCGTATTGATCTTTGCTGCTTGGCTTTATACTCATATTGAAGCCTATAGGAATTCTCTTGTTAAAAAATCTGGTAATGAATTTGAACTTCCTTTAATGTGTTCTATTTCAAAATCAAAGCATGATAATAATGATTGCTATCTAGCAAAAAAATGTTTCAAAACTAAATTTTGAACATCTTTTTGTAAAACACTTGGAGCTATTTTGCAGTCTGTTCTAATAAGAATTTTTTTGTTAAACAAATCATCTTGGAATTTTTAAAGACATAAAACTATTGACAAAATTTTTTTTTTAATGGTAGAATACTTTTGTCGAGCTAAATGCTAGATACCAGAATAATATCTGATGACTTGTTCTTTTGAAGACTGAGGAGTAATCTGTTTGAGTATCCCCCTATATCCTAATTTTGACGCATCAATTTCTACAATGAGTGAGGCATCTATATCTGGGATAGCTAAACATGGAGGTCTCTTAACAACCTGTTTAATTGTAATAATGGCTTGTGTCATATCTTGTGACCATGCTAGTGAATTTTTTCTAAGTCTTGTATACAAAGGGGCACATATTACTTGAATATTGGGTATGAAATCTGCTATGTAATTAACACAACCTAAAAACCTTTGCAATTGATTTTTGTCTTTGATTTCATTTGGAAATTTTTGTGCAAATTCAATGGATCTTTGTATTGGAGTTATGGTTCCTTGGTATATTTCAAATCTTAGAAATCTTGTTTTTGTTTGAAATATTTTCATTTTCTTTTCTGAGATCACCAATCCATTTTCCCTTATTATTGAGATAAAATTTTCTAAATGTTCAACATGTTGATTAATATTTCTTGAAAAGATTAATACATCATCTAGATATACTATTGTGAAATCCACATGAGGGTAGAATATTTCATTCATAATGTTTTGAAATTCACTTGGCGCATTTTTTGGTTCTTGTGGCATTACATTCCATTCATAATGGCCAAAAGGTACTACAAAAGTGGTTTTGTATTTATCTTCCTCTTTTACCGATATTTGGTAATATCCTAATTTTAAATCGAATTTTGAAAATATTGTTGAACCACTTAATCTTTTTATTAAATCATTTTTATTGGGTAACAAGTATCTAATCCATTTTAAAACTTTATTTAATGGTTTATAATTAATTACTAATCTAGGGGCTCCCCCTTCTAATTCTGATGCCTTCATGACATAGAACCTAGAGCAACTCCAAGGAGATTTCGAGGATTGTATTAATCCTTTTTCTAAGTATTCATTAATTTCTATTTTACAATATTCTAAGTATTGCTGGTTCATTTGTATTGGCCTGACCTTAGTGGGAATGTCTTTCTCATTAAAAGTTTCTTCATAGGGTAATTCTACTTCATATTTTTTCCTATGCCAAAAGGCTGTTGGATTCCCACAAATTTCACTAACTATCTTTTCTTCGAAGCCTTTGATTAACTTTTGTACTTTTGGGGCCTTTATCTATTCTTCTATTCTTTTATATTGAATTTCTTTATTTAACATATTTATGTGGGTTGTTTTTCTACTTATTAAATTTATTTGATTTATTGAAGAGTCGTTTAATAAGTTAATTCTCTTGTCCTAGGTGGTTTTATAAAATCAAAACATATTTCTTTACCTAACGTTGAGGTTACTAATCCTTTTTCGGTTACTTGAAATGGATATAGGAGTGTTAAAAAGGGGGTTCCTAATATTACTAGTTCGATTATATTTTTGATTAATATAAAAGATGTATTATAACAAATTTTATTTTTACAAATCTTTGTCTTTGATAATTTATATTGAATATTCATCTTTGTTCCATTAGCACTAGTAATTCTTGATTGTGATTTTTCATAATATTTAGTAGGTATTAAACCTTCTTGAATATAATTAACATCTCTTAAGTCTATTAGCAATGTTATCAGATTCGGACCGGTCATCAACTCGGTCAGGATACTGGGTCATTGGGTCAGGGGTCAACCCAGTGAGTCAATAATTGATTGGCATGACTTGATCTCTATTTAAAAATATAAAAAAAAATATAAGCTGTAGACTTTTATTCTTGAAAAAATCATAAATAATCAAACCATATCTTAAAATATCTAAAAAATTCACAACTCCAATTAAACTAAATTCAAAGGTCTATTGGCAATACACAAGTCATAATTAAAGCAAATAACCATAATAAAGTCTCAAACAGTTACAAGTCTACAATAACAAATAATGTATTTATGTCCAAGGAGTCAAAGTGAAAGGCGCATCATCAAATCTAGGCTCTCCTATTTGTTCTTCATTCAAGAAACTTTCCCCAACATTTTCATTTGGATTCACATCTTCCATAGCATTCTCTTGTGCAAATGTAACTCACTTGAAACAATATTAATGTAAATATAAGTTAGTAACTAACATTTAGTGGTGTCAATTATATAAAAATAAAAAAATAGATATAAACAAAAACATACCAATATCTTTGGAAATGGGTTGGATAGTCAAATTTGCAATGCCATTACGTAATTCATTGATTTCTTCAATAGTTAAGTCAGGTGGATTATCCACCACTACCCAATTGGTATGCTCATTAACTTCAACATCGTCTTTAATATTTTCAAAATTGATAGGATCATAATTTTGTTTCTTTGATCGATTCCTACGATTATTAAATTGGTCATAAACAAGTAATTAACATAAAAAAAAATCTAAACATTATATATAAGCAATCAATATAGAATAAACACAATTATACCTTCTTTGTAACCTTAAGTTATAACGAACAAAGATAAGATCATTGAGCTTTTGATGCTCTAACCTATTTCTCTTCTTTGAATGAATATGCTCAAATACACTCCAATTCCGCTCACAACCTGAAGAACTACAAGTTTGGCTTAAGATACAGATAGCCATCTTTTGCAATTCTCGTGCACCACATCCATAAGATTCCCACTATTGATCTAGAATATTAGATTAATGAAATAAATCAATATACGCATTAAACTAAAATTTAAATTGAAATTATAAACAACTACAGTAGTACAGTTACCTGACATCATTGTATTTCTTTCACGCATAGCAGATGGTCTTCCAAAATCTCCTTCTGTATCTTTGTATATTCTCATTTGACTTGTCAACTTAGAATTCGACTCAGGATCTCCATAAGAATACTTATCAATTACATCCAAAAGGCCAGTTATTGTATGCATATGTGTGTCAAATTCTTGAACATTAAATTGACAAGCGGGATTTAACCAATAACTAGCAGCATGAAGATCCTTTTTAAGTTGTGAATCCCAATGTCTATCTAGGATTGCCAAGTAAGGCTCAACTTTTTTCTTATTTCTTTGAAACCTCCTTACCATCTCTCCCCTAGCCGTAAAAATAACATCATAAAGAAAACCCATAGTTGGTTTATCTTCACTATCAACAATGTGTAACACACGCACAAGTGGTTTAGTTATTTTCACAATTTCAACACATACTTTCCAAAACCTAGAATCTAAAACTTGTTCCACAAATCTTTTCGCCTTGATTTCTTTAGAATAAGTTCAGCTTGTCCAATCTCTAGAAGTTACCATGGCCCTCAATGCATCTTTTTGAGTCAAAATACTTTGCAAAGCAATGAAATTAGTGGCAAAACGAGTTGGAGCTAGATGAAGTATTTCTCTTCCACCAGTGTGTTTTCTCATTAAATACAATGCATAACAATGGTTATATATGTATTTGGTAATGTTGGAAGCATGTGAAACAGTATCACTTGTAATTTTTTGACATCTTGCAACATTAAATTAATACAATGTATTGCACACGTAGACCAATATATATTTGGAAACTCAGCTTCTAATAACTACCAGCATCAACATAATTCGAAGCATTGTCTGTGACTACATGAACAATATTTTCAAGGCCAACATACATTACTGCATCCTTTAAAAGCATATACAAAATTTCAGAAGTTTTAGAAGCATTAGAAGCATCCACAGACTTTAAAAAAATGGTACCTTTAGGGCAATAAACCAAAAAGTTTATTAGAGTTTGCCTGCATTGATCTGTCCAACCATCTGCCATAAGTGTACAACCAGTTTTCTTCCAAATCTCATGGTACTTCTCAATAAGATTCTTCACCTCACTAACACACTTATTTAACAAATAACCACGAACACTATGAAAATTTGAACCTTTATATCTTGGACCCATGCTACAAAAGGCATCAACCATAGGCTGGTAATATGCTGAATTAACTGCATTGAAAGACACAGCAGCATCAAGCATCCATCTTGTAAAAGCAATGTCACACTTTTCTATCACTTCTTTACTTTGTAACACACTTTTTAAGGTTGGTTGAGCACCAGCATTTGTTCTTGGAGCAAAATAATCACCTATGCAATTGGTATTATTCCCCCTTTGAGATGTAGAAGCTGTTGGTCTTGGTCCACTTGAGTTTTTCTTTTCTTGTTCCTATTCTCATCTATGTTTTCTTTCATTTTGAAATGAATATCCGTGGACACTTTTTTGCATGATTCAACTTGCCCATTTTCTCCCGCCAAGTGAGTCTTCAATCTATTAATTCCACCTCCCTTAATAACTTTATCGCAATAAAGACACATTAGAATTATTTTTCCTTTTTCCCCAGCAAGTTGTTTGCAATGTGCCCAAGCTGGATCAGTTTTCCACCTATGATTTGAAACTTGAGTTGATGCTTCTTGTGAGGATGGGTTTTCATGTTCAGGCGTTGACATCTTTAAATTAAAAATAAAAAGGTCATAAACTCATAGCTCATTCAGGCATAACATAATCACAAATAATAACAATTCAGAACACTATAATAAATCAATTGAGAATTAAGGATTGCAATTTTATCAAAGCAAATCATTATAAATTTAGAGCACTATAATCAATCTATGAACACCATGACAATTTTGAAAGTAATTCATTTTCATAGCACTATAATAAATTAACATAAAGATTGTGAAAATACTTCATGAAGAATGCAAGTCAATTGTAGGACATGTAAATTCATAGTTCCACTTAGGCAAGCAAAGATAAAAAGCTTACAATGATAAAAAAAAAATTATCATTGTGCACAAGACTCTCTTCAACTTGTGAACTTTCATTTAATTAATTACAAGCTAATCAAATTGGTAAGACAACAACTTCTTATGCAGTATAATTTTATCTTTCCAATGATGAAGTTTACATTATATAATATATATAGATCACTATAATATAATTGTCAATTTGTCATGACCTATAATTTATAAATGCTTTATTCCTATAATTTATAAATGTTTTGTTCCTTCATCCTTATACTGATTCTTGGATTTTATTTTTTTTGTTTTTTTGAACAGCCAAAAGGAACAATTTTATATATAAAAATGTACCAAAAGTACTAATAAGTATTACAAAGTAAGATATAGCCCAAAGAAATGCCATAAAAATTCTAATATGGTCACATTCACATAGTCATACCCCACCCTGTTAGTTCTCTCTCCCTATAGTAACAGCCATTGCAGTATAAGCAAATACAAAATAACTACAAGCACACCATTAATATAAGCAAGATAAACAAAATCCAAATAATATACTACAATTGATTAATTTCCTATTCCTATTCAATTCTCCATTTCTCCTTTCTGCCTTTCCTAGTGCTGTCGTGCTGGTATAGTTATTCATAATGACTACAATATCAGCAAATACAAAATAACTACAAGTACACCATGAACATAAGCAAGATAAACAGAATGCAGATAATATACTACAATTGATTAATTTCCTATTCCTATTCAACTCTCCATTTCTCCTTCCTGCCTTTCCAATTCTCCATTTCTCCTTCTTGCCTTTCCTAGTGTTGCCATGTTGGTATAGTTATTCATAATGACTACAGTATCAGTAAATACAAAATAACTGCAAGCACACCACCAGGAATATAAGCAAGATAAATAGAAACTAGATAATTTACTACAATTGATTAATTTCCTATTCCTATTCAATTCTCCATTTCTCCTTCCTGCCTTTCTTGGTGCTGCCGTGCTGGTATAGTCATTCATAATGACTACAGTATCAGCAAATACAAAATAGCTACAAGCACACCATGAACATAAGCAAGATAAATAGAATCCAGATAATATACTACAATTGATTAATTTTCTATTCCTATTCAATTCTCCATTTCTCCTTCTTGCCTTTCCTAGTGTTGCTATGCTGGTATAGTTATTCATATATTATAATTTTTTATTTGATAAGAAAATAATTCAGAAAGGCAATAACTCAAAATCTCAGATAGAACTATAACAAACAGAGCAATGAGTTTTCAGACATTAGAAGCCAAAAAATCAAACAAGATATGAGAGGCCAAATAGCAAGGTTTACAATTTAAAGTTCAAACCTTTATGAGAGTAGAGCAATGCACTTTCAAAATCTGAGAAGGGAATAGAGGCCTAAATGCACGTTAACACACATTAATGCACGATTCTTGAATTCATGTTAACGCATGGGATGAGGCGTGAGAGATTGAGGGGGCTTCGCTGACAAGGGGACTGTTCCACCAACGAAGGTCGTACGGTGAGGAGAGGTCGTGGCTGTTGTCGTTTCTCTTCTCACTTCTCTCATAATGAAATGAAATTGGCCTTAGGGAGTTAGGGATTGTGCCGCCGACGAGGGGCCGTGCTACCGACGAAGGTTGTGACTCGTGACGGCGAGTAGAGGTCATGGCCGTTGTCGTTCAACTCGTTTCTCTTCTCACTTCTCTCAGAACGAACTAAAATTGGCTTGAGGGAGTTAGGGATTGAAAATTGGAATTTTCAATTTGGGATTTTTATCCCACAAAATGACATCATTTTGAAGTAAAAAAAATAAAATTGCATGACCCAACCGAGTCATACATGACTCGCCGAGTCACCGGTTCAACCCCCAGACCTGTTGAGTCACACCGAGTCACTTGCATTTCCAGTCCGTTGCACTACTCGGCCTAGTTGGGTGCCCGGTTCTCGAGTTAGTGGGTCGACTCGGCTGGGTCGAGCCGAGTCTTATAACATTGTCTATTAAAGCTATTACTTTAAATTCTCTATTTTTAACAATTATTGTAATCTCACTTCGCCATTTATGGGTGGTGATCAGGCTTAATAAATTTATATAATTTTGATCAGAAGTTGAAAGTTCATTATCTTCATTGTATTCTTTTTTATAATTCTCTTGATTTTTATTATTTCTTTTCCTTCTAATTCTAATATTTTATATTCTAATTCTATATCACTTATTTTTAATTCTTGAATTTCCCTTTTGAGATTTTTAATTTCTTCTTGTAAGTCTTTTATGGATACTTGGTGGGTAGTGGTTTTAAATCTGCTACAGATTTCTTTCATATCGACAATGTTTATAGCTAATCTATTTTCTTCATCTCTTTGTATTAAATCGTTTAATTGTCGAATAAATTCAATTTTTAACGATGAGTCTTCTAATTTTTCTATTATTGTAATTAAAGTTGTAGTTTGATCTCTTGTTAGTACGTTTATTGTTTTACAGATTGTACAAGTACATAGTTCTGGTTCTAAACAAAAGTCTTCATTGGAAGACTCAAAACTAGTTGTTTCATAGGCCAATTAATTTATACCATCACTCTCATATTCTTCTTCTGAGGATGATGATTCTTCTTGTTCAGAGTTGATAAGAACATTTAATAGACTTTGTTTGAAATTTTCATCTAGTTCTAGTTCATTTATTTTTTTGTTGTACTCTACATTTATTGGCATAATGACCTATTCTTCCACATTTCCAACATGAATTATTTTTCTTATTATTTAATTTCTTAAATTTTTTATTGGGTTTAGAAGGTTTATTATTTTGTTGGCTAGTAGGAGAGAATTTAGGTTTATTATATCTCTTTCTATAAGGTTTTTTGTAATTACTTATTTGCTTTTTGTTTTTCCTTTTCTGTTGGGCACTAGGGCTCTAATCACTTCTACACCATATTGATGGCAGAAAGTTCCTATTTTTGATAGTTTTGGAAGACCAGTGATGAA
The DNA here is from genome assembly GCA_014843725.1 of Amphicarpaea edgeworthii. Lineage (NCBI taxonomy): Eukaryota > Viridiplantae > Streptophyta > Magnoliopsida > Fabales > Fabaceae > Amphicarpaea > Amphicarpaea edgeworthii. The sequence continues at coordinate 13,603,808 of CM026324.1, forward strand.
CCGCTCTTTCCAAAAACCTGCAAATCTGTCTTCTCTCAAGGTTATTTTTGATAAGAAGGTATCTTTATACCACCTATAATCTGACATGGTTGGACAGTATAGGTTGGCTAATTGACTTGCTGCTCTTTCTTTAAATATATTGGGATCTCTTATAAAATTTTGTATGATACTGTATATTAGTGTTGATACAGCATCAGATTCCTGAGTTTCTGTCTTAATACTGTTGAGGATAAATGTCCTGTCTGCCTCTGTACACAGGTTATCCCACCATCCCTTAAGTTGGCTAGTAAAACCTTGTACTATAGCTATTGCAGCACTCTTGTCAGAACATCCTTTTGTCTTGTAGGCTACTGTGGCCGTAGACATTTGACAAGTTAAATCTAATATTGCTTGTTCGCTAAACCCATCTAAGTTCCATTCTACTATGTCACTTCCCGAGTATGAGCTTGATACGTATTCACCCCGTTCTTCAAACTGAACATCTACGGGTGATGGTCTTGGATAATAATTTCTTAATTTTGGATAACCTTTTAATCTATTGACTTCTAAATCTTTTTCTAAAGTATTTATTGCAACTCTTTCTAGAATTAGTTTTTCTAATTTGTTTCTTATCTCTTCTATTTTTATATCAGTGTTACTTTCAAACCTTATTGATTCTAATTCTTTCTGCAGAACATTTATTAGCTTATATATCAGTTTAATCGAGTTTTTAACTATTGATGTAGAGGGACTTGGTTTATCTTGTATATTTTGTAATTCTATTCTAGTTAGATGTTTGGCTATGGAGTCTAACATGATGTTAGAATAATTTAATTGAGAATGTAATTTTTTAATATCTTTTTTATCTGCAACTTTATCTTCTCCTATTGTGTCTTTATAAGGACTTGCTTCTATTTCTAAATCTTTTGATACCTGAATAACAACAGATTGTCTGGGAGGATATTCTGATTCTATTATTTCTTGATTAGTAGTTCTCCAATGCCTAACGGATTTATTTGTTTTGTTTGCCTAAAAGGATAGTCTATTTTATTATTATCAGTATACTGCTTAAACCAATCAAAGAAGTACATACACCATGCACACACAATTCACAGCAAATCTCGATTTCACAACCTGAAATGAGAACCTAAAACTGAATGTGAAAACACTATCAACATTCAATTCTAACCACTAGAACAATACCATTCTAGAAACAAGATTAGGAAAACCTTTCCCTAATACAACACAACATTTAGGAATGCTCTTCCTACAATGCCAATTAAACAAGATCAATAGAAAAAGATTCAAGAATGAAAACACCTTAAAGTGCTGATATATTTGATGTAAAGATCATTTGAAAAACTACAATTTGAGTAAGTATAGCAAGCAAGATCAGATTTTGAAGAACCTCAGTTCATAGAAGAACAAGTGAGATATAGTTGTATGGGCTCAAAGGTTTAATCTCAAAATGGGTATAACTGTATAAGTATGGTGAGTTTTTAGAGACTCAAAAGAGATTAACACAAGTGTAGAACCAAAGAAAGCTTTTCTGAGAAAGTATCAAATCTGATAAATAAATCAACGGATTTGGATTTTGACAAGTGAATGAAAGATAGAAATGATATTGTGAATTCAGGTCTCTCTCATGAAATGCTTTGGGTTGAAATATATAGGCTGGGCCAAAAAAATTTGGAGTTAGTTAGATAAAGATCAAATCTTGGAAATCTTTCAAAATGGTCGTTATATCATATATAATCGATTGAACTCAGGTGTAATCAATTATCCTGTGTATTAGAAGATGATTTAAATTAGTTGTCATCCATTGTAATCGATTACACTGAAGCAAGGTAATCAATTGCAATTGAGATAGAGCCAATTCTGAGTTTTAGAGATTGAATTGTAATCGATTGCAACTAGATGGTAATCGATTGCAATTGAAACAAGGTAATTTCTGAAATCTAAAAACAACATTGTAGTCGATTAGCGCTTGTGGTAATTGATTAACCCGATACCAGAGATGGTTCTAAAAAGGTTTGGGCCATCTGGTAATCGATTCCAAGCTTGTGTAATCAATTGCAATTCTTAGAATATGTTCCTAAGATAACAAATCATCTTTTGATGCTAGAGATAGAAGAAAAAAAGACAAATGCAAACACCCTAGCATAAAAGTTCTAACTTAGTTTACAACAAATAATACAAAGCCATCATATGGCTTAAGCAAAAAACTAGACTAAGACGAACGAAAAAGACTTAAGGTATGAAGATACCAAAAATCTAGACAAATTCTACATATTGTGGCGTTGCTTATGAGAATTATAACTCTTGACAAGATCTTCTATTTTCTGAAATTTGGGATTTAAAAGTTCCACCAAAAGGCAATGTTTTTTTTTATTATTATTATTGAGAGTAATGCATAACAAATTATCAACTAGGTCCAATTTGAGGAGGAGAGATATTATCATACAAAATGATGATTATTTATGTCCATTTTGTACGAATTTGGTGGAAGCATTGGACCATTTTTTGTTCTAGTGCAATTTTTTTATGCAGTGTGGAAGAAATTAATCAGGGGTATGCATTTGATTTTTGTTTTTCCTTATGGGACCAAGGAACATTATTAGTGGCACCATATTTATGGTGCTAGTAGTAAAGCTAATGCGAGATAGAATATAATGTGATGTGCATTAGTGTGGCCATTTGGAACTAGAGGAATGCTAATGTCTTTGGGGGCATCCAATGCCACTAGAACGAGGTTATGCAGCAAATCATGTTCAATGCATGGTCATGGTTGACCTCGTATGATCCACGATTTAAAATATTGATGTATATGCTAGGTCTGTCATGGGGGAGGTTTACTAGGTTGGAATTCATTTAGCTAGGTTGGATGAAGTTGTTGGAGAATAAATCTTTGTTCATGATCAAAGGGAGGAAAGTAGTAACATTCAGGAAATTCACCAAATTGGTTGAGCCTAAATTTGATTTAGAAAATTAACTCTAATTGTGTCACTTACGATGAAAAATAATAGATTAGAATCTGTCAGAGAAGAATTGTCGAGTTGAACCCTAAGCATGGTAATTTGGTATATCACATTCACTTATTATTCTTTTGATTGCATATATCTAATATTTTATTTTGCAAGAGACAACTACAAAAATAATCACGTGTCATCTGTTTAGTAAGATGACTTACTTCGTCTCAACAGTAACCTCCTTAGTAGCTTTGCAATTATTATCTCTTGAGTGGATTTTTTGTATCTATGTTTGGAGTTCAAATTGCATGTATTGAGTTGTGAGTGAAAATAGAGAAATTGCTGAATTAAAGCATTGGCTTTGTTTTTGGGTTCTTTCTGATTATGCTTTCATTCTTCTGCCTGATTGAGTGTGAAGATGTTAAACTTCCTCTAGAACTTTCTTATCAGGATCCTGATAGAAGTGCCTTTATAGATTCTTGCATTTGAGTCATGGATTGAGAGCATTTGAGTTTTACTTTGAACTATTGATTAAAAAATGTTATTGGCTTGGAAAGTAGCACATTCATTGTTGGAATAACTAATTTGATTTACTTACAACAAACACACTAGTATGTTGGCTGGTGTTTTTGTTGTTGCAAGTACATTTAATCATGTTTATATTTTAAATTATTAATCTTAATTGCCTTTGTCTATTTGTTAGTCCTAGTATATCGTAAACTCATATAAAGTTGCATGATGTAAACTTGGTGAGCTTTAGTTTTGTATATATTGGATGAATATAACATTCAAACTCAACATAAAATAAGGATTATAGAAAATATGCACAACAATGAGTTCTATAAAAATATTGTTGTGTAGTTTTTAAATGTATTTTGTTCCCAATGATCTTAACAATTTTTATTTATGTTATGAATTTAAATTACTTTTATTCTTTAGATTACCTCTTTTACCATGTGGAAATTGTTCTCATTTTGCATATTGCAATGCTTCATATTAGAAGTGTCCGTCAGTTGTACTTCATTAGAAGTGTGTGTAAGTTTGGGACATACATGTTGGGATTTTATTTATACTATAGTGTTTGATGCGTTGCATTTTACATCATTCATGCATAGCATTTCATTTAGGAAGTATTGCATATTCTTACTTTTAGGACACATTTACCTTTCATTTGCATTGTTTTTCAATTATTTTTGGAACTCATTATGCTTTTGGTATTTTCATGTTTAAAGGTTATCTCTTGAGCTTTACGACATCAAATTAAGGAGAAACATGCATGGTGACTTCAAGTGTTGAAGTTAGGAGTTTAGAGATGACTGAAGATTAGAAAAAAAACACATAATTGCCACATGTTATTAGTAGTTTGGACTCAAATTTTTATTTTATGGGATTTTTACTATAGTTAGTTTTGGCTCAAATCATTATCTTGTCCTTAGTACATTCTCTTTAAATAGAGTGTTTTTATCTAGGATTGGTATTTCTGAATTTTTGGAGACTGAATTCTAGGCAAGAGCAATGGATTTATTAGGCTTTTGTCTTTTTCTATTGGTACTCTCTTTCCTTCTTTATGTTTTCTTTGGGATTATTCACATGAATATGTGAGTAGTCCTCTTATTCTAGGATTGGGGCATAGCCCTTGACAATTTTTTATGCCTTTTTAATATATTTGAGGTTTTCTTTAATTTCTTTCTCTTACTCCTTCTATCTCACTTATTACACGTTCTACACTTATGCATGTATTAAATGCATGTAGATTCAATATTTTTATTACTTGCGACTATCGTGCACTTGCAGTATTCTCACATCAAGCTTTTGACACTTTTGTTGGGGATGGCTTTCTCTTAGCCTAGTGATTATTTGCATTTTTAGTAGGAATTAAATAATTCTTCTCATCTGTTTCTTTATTTTTTTTTTATCTTTCTATATAAGTCTTTTTATTCTTCAATTTATTCATGGTTTGATTATGTTGAACATTTTTCTTTCTTTCAATTATGTTGAACAATTTATTCTTCAATTATGTTGATTATGTTGAACAATTTATTCGTGCTTTGGTTTTCTTTTTCTTTTTCTTTTGTTTATCTCTTTTTGTATTTCTATTCCTTGGTGTGTTCTATACTTTTTGTAAGTAATTCCAATCATGGTTTAGGTAACTAGTAATTATTGTCAGTGGAGTATTGAGAGAAGTCACTATCCAAGGAGAACTTTTGGAAGTGAGTTAAAGGTAAGTGATATTAATTTGCTGTTGGCTAAACTTGATGCTCTACATCAACAACTTGATCATTATGAAGAAGCTCATATTTATGGTGAAGTTTATGCAGCATGTGCTACTAATGTTTTCTGTGAGATTTGTGGACTGCAGTGACATATGTAGATTTGGAATGTCAAGTTGTAATCTCTCTTCCATCAAACTACCAACAACCTCCACAATCAAAACCTAAGACTCTCGTTGAGGAATATATCTTGATTGAAACCAAGCAGAATGAGTAATTGATCTTGGCTCAAAATGTCTTAGGCTTGAGCTCATTATGAGGAGCTTTATCTCTGAGAAAATTAAGCATAATGAGTTTGTGGTTAATTCCATTAACGAGTTGACAAGTAAGATGAAAAGCTTGGCAATCCACCAAAAGATGCTAGAGGCTCAAATTGCTCAATAAGGAAGTTCCATTGTGAGATCCCTTGAGATTCCTGATGCCATACAAGAGAAGGATGGGGATGAACAAACAGAGAAGCACAAAATAGAACTCATGGAGGAAGTGTCCAAATTTGTATTCTTCATTCCTTCTCATATGGACAAATTGGAAAAGATGGAGACTTTGTTTAGAGGTGAAGATCAAAAGAAAATGTACACTCCATGGTAGGACCTAAATCCCTTCCATCATTGCCTAGGTATGACCGTATTGGACATGATTCTATTGTTGATACCATTTGGATTGAAACTGAAACTGAGAGTAAACTTAGAGAACAGTCCTTCAAGTTAGGAGAAACATACCTTACTTTGTAAGTATTTTTTTTCCGCTCCATTCTTTTAAGTTATTACATGTGCGACAATGTGAGTTTTAAGTTTAGAGTTGTCTTTTATCTTAGATTCATGCATTTTTACCTTGACTTTATTGTTGATTTATTATCTGGAAGCCTTTTGAGAAAAGTTGAGGTGATTTGTCACCCTGTTTCAAAATAGAGACATTTGATCTCTTATTTTAAGAAATTTGTAATTTTGATCAAATTCTTAATTATGTTTAAATTTATTTCTTATATTTTAATTAATTAAATCATTTATTGATGTCACACACACACACACACACATATATATATATATAAAGAGAGAGAGAGAGAGAAAGAGAGAGTGGATTAAGTTACACCAAGAGTAACTCCATCTTCACTATTAATTTCTTAAGATCTAATGGTTGTAATAAATCATTAATCTTAAGCATTAGATTTTCATAAAATGAATGGTGGAGATAGAGTGTAACTCTCTTAGAGTTACTCTTGGTGTAACTTAATCCCTCCTCATATGTGTGTGTGTGTGTGTGTGATATATTATATGTCATAACATAATCACCCTACTTTGATATGCTTGTTTCATATCATGGGATTTATAGTAACCACAATCAAAATTATACCATGTGTTGTCATTATAAAAAGAGGGAGATTGTTAGAACTAAGACACTAGACGATTTCTGGCCCCTAATTTTTTTTTATGTTTTAATGATGACAAAATGCAATGAGTTTAAAGGACTAATGGTTTCATTTAAGCTACAAATACTTATATATAACGTCCAACGTTAACTAAAACTTATTTTCTTAATTTTTAAAAGTAGCGTCCAACACGCTATAACTGAACAAGAGTCTAGTGTTATATGAAATTCAATATTGTTATGTTTAGTTGTTTTAAAACTATCCATTTGGTTAGACAATAATTTGTATCAAACGCTCTTTCCAAAAAGTTGTCATTGTCCAATCAATATCATAATTACTTGTTAATTTTACAAGGTTGATACATGTTCTAGAATATCTAAAACTTTTTGTACACCCTCTTAACATTTGAATACTAAAGTTTGAATTTGTTTGAGTGTGTATTATAAGTGACAACAAGATCACATTACCCCTTATGAACTTGCAATTGTACAAATATTGGAGTCAAAAATGCAAAATACACAAAAAAGACCATACCTTCTATCCCCTCCCTCTCTTGTGCATAAGCTACCATATAGCAGTCAAGACTATGAGCATAACGAAAATCTTTACAATGCTTTAATCCCACAACGGATATTTTCTAAAGCCTACATAAAGAGCAAGTCAACATTGGATCAAATGACAAAAAAACATAAAATAATCCTATCAAGTTGAAATATTGCAAGTGCTCATATTGACTAGATAGCTAGATAGTACAATATTGAGAATTTCATAAGAGATATTCTTAATTTGTTGTGCAAAGTAATTTTTGTATACTATTCTTAATTGTATATCCTCTTTTTGGGAGTTATTTGAATTTGTAATTCATCAAACCATTGTTTGGAAAATCAGGAAAGGCTTAGTGATAAAAGAATACTTGGTTCTTTAATTTCACAAGGAAATTAAAGGGAGTGTCACTAGTGACCTAGAGAATACTGTGTAATCTAGAAGTTGCAAAGGAGAGAATACTTATTTTAATAAGTTGATTATGTAGTCGAACCCTTCAAGTGTATTGAAGGAGAGTTGGATGTAGCTTAGGTTGAGTGAATCAATATAAAAACAAGTGTTTATGGGCCTGTTTGAAAGGCTTTTCAGTTTTTGTTTTTAAAAACTATTTTTTAGAACAATTTTTAAAAAGAAAAAATTCGTTTGGTATTTAAAAATTACTACTAGAGAAAATAAATTTAGAAGATGTGACACTTGTGTGTGGGAAAGATATAAGACTTATGTGAGAAAGATAAAATGAAAGATGTGGGATTCTATGAAAAGATAAAATAAAAGATGTGGTACTTTATGAAAAGAGAAAATAGAAAAGAAAAACACAAAAAAACTGTTTTGGTATTTTAGTTTTAAAAACTAAAATAGAAAACAATTTTTAAAAATTGATTAACCAAACAAGTTTCATAGTTTTATATGTTTTAAAAACTGAAAACTATTTTTAAAGACTTAAATCAAGCAGGCCCTATATCACTCTTTCTTTAAAGTAGTTTTAAGTGTTTTCTTTTAAGTGCTCTTTGAATTCTCAATGGACACCCAAGTTCTTTGTGAAAAATCTTTTGAGAAAAATTATTATTAAGCTTGTTAGACGATATACTATTTTTATCTTAAATTAAGTTTCTGTGAAACTATAATCATATCATTGGATGACCTCTCAACACTCGAGATGAAATTATTGTATAATAATGTTTTAAATAAGGAAAAATGTGTTTTGAGTAATTAAAAATGATTAGTAATCAAAAATAGTGTAATCATGATGAAAATAATTAATTAAATTTGAATTTAGCTCTAATTGATCTTAGCTAACCTTGGCTAACTAAATCCAGAGTTAGCTGCTTCATCATATTAGAAACACGAGTAGTACATCCATAATCAATCCATTATGTTATGGGGAACTTTAGTTAAATTTGTTTTGAAATATACATAAGCATTAAGTTCATCTTTGTTTTTGAACCAAACCTTACATTCTGGGTAATCCTATAGAAATGTTCAGCTTTCTCATAGAAGTGGTAATTATCTCTCTTTGATGCTTTCATATGAATTTGCACAAATGCCTCATTAATCTTTAATGGCCCTTTACCCTTATCATGTTTCTTCATCAATTTATTTATGGTTCTTAATTCCCTTTGTGGCTTACATAATGGACTTAGTGACATCTTGATTCTTAAACCTTGTTTTTTCCTAATTTAACATATTGTGCAACTCATGCGTATTTCATTTGTATTTCATGGTATTATAGCTCATTTGAATCAAGCCATACTCATACAATAATTACTTAAGAATAAACTACACATGGAAGTTCTCATTCATAACCATTCCCAAGGTCTTAAGCCTTGCTACATTGTTTGTAATCTCAATAATGTGCAGGGCCGACCTTGGGGGTGGGGAGGAAGGGCCACTGCCCAAGGCCCATAATTTATGGGGGGCCCAAAATTATTATTTTTTTAATATTTTAGTAAAAAAAATATTTTAATTAGTTTTATTTTGAAAAAAAAATGTAATCTAATTATTTTTTTCTGTAGCTATTATTCTCCCATTTATCCTTAATTATCTCTCACGCATCATGGGAATAGGGGTTAACTAGTATCTCCAAAATATTAAAACAAAATATTTTATTTTTAAAACACTAACAACTTATAACGACTATATAGCTTAATTTTCTCTCATTATATTTTTTTCAAAAAATCTTCAATGTGTAAAAACCGATTTATTACAACTAATAGTTAAAAAAAATAATTATATTTTCCATATTTTGTGCAACAGATATAAATTTATTATCTGTATAAAGAGATGATAAAAATTAAAAGAAGATTATATTAAATTACTTTCCGTTATATAAATTTATAAACTTTCTTTCTTTCTACTACACTCTAAGTCTTTACAAGAGGGAGTGAGGAGGTTCGGAGTACAACAATTCAACTTGTTTGGAATTGATTTTTTATTGGAATGAAACTATGGTCAATTGGTATGTATGTCCCTCTCACTTGTGAATATTTATTTATATTTATAGTTAAATTTAATTATGTAATTGAGTCAAATTCAATATTTATTGATTTTATATTAATTTGTTAATCTATATGTTTACAGTATTCTAATTTAGCTATTGGAATTAGTAAACGTGTGGACCAAGTATTCAACTTTGACTTCTACTTCCAAGTGTTATTGTTCTTTGTGTATTAGTTTTATAAGCTACGTCTTTTTTTGTCTTGTGTTAATTAACAATTTAATTTATCTTTTATAATATGTTTTCTAGAAAACATTTATCTGGAAGTGAAAAAAGAAATAAGAGAAAACGAGAGGAAGAATTAATAAAATCACAATAAGGAGCTCTTGATAAATTTATTTTTAAAGTAAATTCTCATGAAAATTTGGATCAATCAAATGAAAATTTGCATACTGAAAACCAAGTGAGAATGATGAGGTTAATGATTCAAGTGAACCTAATGATGTGCCAGATGAATCTAATATTGAAACTTTTTGCATTGACAAAGAACAATCAATTTCTCCTTTAGATATTTATGATTCTAGAAATTGGGGTAATCTTGATAACACGGAAATAGATATTTTAGTTGAAAAGGGACCTATTAGAGAAATGGATCTTGTTTTTCCTTTGGATAACATTTCTAGACATTTTTCATATGCATGTTATTCTAGAAAGTTGAGTAATGGTGAGACTAGTGATAGAAAATGGTTGGTTTATTCTAAACATGTTAACAAGGTATATTGTTTTTGTTGTAAGTTGTTCAAGTCTGATAATAAAAAAAAGTTCATTAGCAAATGAGGGCTTTAAACGTTGGAGACAAGTTTTATTGAGAATATGCTCAATTGTGAAATGTCTTGCTAAACATAATTTGGCTTTTCAAGGATCCAATGAAAAATTATATCAAGATAGCAATAGTAATTTTTTGGAATTGATTGAAATGATTTTAGAATTTGATTTGATAATGCAAGATTATGTTAGACGCATTCAAAATCGTAAAATTCATTATCATTATCTTGGGCATAAACTTCAAAATGAATTGATATCACTTTTGGGTCATAGTATTAAAAGTTCCCATCAGTTGAAAGAAATTTTTCAAAACTAAAATTAATAAAAACTTATTCAGGTCATCAATGTCACAGGAAATGTTGAATGGTTTGACAATTTTATCTATTGAGAATGATATGGTGGAAAATATTGATGTTGATGTTATTATTAATGATTTTGCATCTCAACATGTTAGAAGAAACTATTTTTTATGATAATTTGTGTATTTTGTTTTGTAGGTAACAATTTCAGAGAAAATAATTTGTTGATACTAAAAGATAACATAAGAGTTTATTAAAGAATAAATTGTAATACATTTTCTTAAATAATTTTTAAAAGTTTATTCATACATTTTAATAAGACGTACTTTTTTTTATTAATTTTTTTTTATTAAATACATATTTAAATTTTATAATATTTATATGTAAGGGCCCCTTGACCATGATTTTGCCCTGGACCCATAAAATGTCAAGACTAGGGTTGATAATGTGTTGATGCAATACATAAACCATCAAAATTCATGGTGGTTAGCATACTCATTAATGTCCCAGCAAGAGATTTATCATTTGTTTAGGAGTGCTCTTCCACTAACCCCATTAACTCTTTTGTACTTATGATCTTGGGGAAAGCTATTTTAATGATGTTTGTGATAGCCATTCTCATGAACATTAGGTTGAGTCTGTTAGATCTTCCTCAAGCTTTATAATGGGCTTTCTCTTTAGTGCTATCTAGAATCAATAATAGCAACAAGATTCTTTCCCAATATAGCAAGATCAAGATCCGAAACATCGAGGTGAAATTGGACTTTCTCATTCCAATCAAAGAAGTTAAGTCCATTAAAAATTGGCATAGACGAGACATTAGAATTCAATGAGTTATGAACTTATATAACATAATAAAATTTTCACATAAGTGTTTTGAGACATAAAGCACATGTTGCACATTCAATGCATATTGATGCTCTCCTTTAGGTGATATACCAACCCACAACATACAAGATAATGATGCTAATAATATTTGAGAATAAGGGTTGTGCACTAATAATGAAACAAATTTTGACACTGTTAGGCAATCACAACCTCCATTTATATGACTTTTAAAATAATTTTATAAAAATCATTTGACTTATCATAAATGGAAGGTTGTGATTGCTTAACAGTATCAAACATTATTACATTGTTATTGCACTACTCTTGTTCTCATAAAATTTTAACATTATTTGGTAAATAATTATGCACCGATTAGAATTACTTACCTTTTGGCATATAAATAAAACTAATGGTACACTAATAAAAGTAAGCTCTATTAGAAGAGCACGATTGTGCTCCCTTTAGCATGACCTTGTTAAGCCAACATAGCCATGCTGAAGATTGTGCTCCATTTTTAAAAAAAAAAAACAACTACGTCACTTCCAAGAACAGTCATGCTACTCTTGAGCACAACCATGCTGATCTCAAGATTCAAAATTGAACTGTCTAGCACAATCAAAATGGTCGTACTCCTTTCACCAATTTATTGTTTATAAATAGAAAAAAAAAAATAAGGAGTTGGAATAATCTTTTACTCTATTAGAAATTATAATTTTTTGACCGAGGCTAAGGCATTGTGAGAGAACCATCAGTGGAGAAGAGAACTTAAGGAAGATCACAAGGATTTCTACTTGTAATTTTCTTTATCCTTTGTCTTATTTTTGTTAAGATTATTTGCTTGTCTATTGATAATCGCTTTATATACGTAAATATTGCATCAAATTTTGTAGTGATTATCCAACTTTCTCAGGAATTTTAGCTTAGTTTGAAATCATGTAATATAGATTTGTATAGTTTGATAATTCTAACCCTAGGAAGTTATTTTGTGAGAAATATACTCTAATTTATGTGTGCAGGCCTAGATTCAATAGTAAAGGGAGAATGCAAGAAGAAGACATGACTCGCTAAGCGACACATCTCGCTCAGCGCTTCCCTTGCTGAGCGCAACAGCAAGCTACGCGAGCTAGGCGGCCTATGATGCGTTGAGCGCCACATTGCGCTAAGCGAAGTTTTCATTTGAACAAAAGACTCGCTTAGCGTGATATCGCGCTTAGCGGAAGTTGCTTTCGAACTAAATATGCGCTGAGCGGAAGATTGTGCTTAGCGGAACACCTGTTCTGAGATGCATTATGCAGTGTTTTGCGCTTAGCGGAAGTTTGCGCTAAGCGAGGCTTCGACTATATAAGCTGCACTTGAAGAATTTTGAAGCATTTAGACTTTTTTTGGATTAGTTGAGCTGCTTCCTTTGTTTTCTCTGTTTTCCTGTGTTCTCTTCATCTCCTTTTGTAACCTTTTCAAGGCTTCTCATGACAATGAGAGGCTAATCTATTAGTGTTGAGGACTTGGAACTAGGTGCTGATCATGTAAACGCTATTCTTCATATCTATTCATTGAAATATTCAGTTTAATGTTCATTTCTCTATCTTTATTCTTGTTCTATGATTGAATCAGTTATATATGCATGTTTTAGAGTTTACCTGCCATTGACAGATGTTGTTGAACTTGGAACTGAGTTTGAACTCTAATGGAGTGTATTTCTAGACATAGGATAGACTCCATTAGCTTCACAAAGATCTCTAAGCTTCATCAAACCACTCAATTGAACTTACCGAGACATCAGAAGTGAGGTTGAGCAGTTTAGGCTTGATTTGATGAAAGATCACGTTTTGAGCACTTTTAGATCGAAGTTAATCTGAACTATTAATGTGAATGGAGAATATATCTTATATGTTTACATGGGAAGCAAACCGGTTAAACCAAATCCTCAACATATCCATTATTTCATTCTAAAACTCAAGCACGCCAACTATTCGATCATAGTCCTAAATCAACATTGTCGTTTATATTGTTTATAGTTAGTGTTAACTGTAGTGTTTAGTTAAATTTCTGTTATTATTGATGTTTCAAGAACAACCAACTATAAAAACCAAACTAATGTTTAGGAATTGATTACTTTACTGATAGTCAAATACGGACAATTCCCTATGGATTCGATACTGGGATCTTCCCTTTTAAACTACTTGTGCGATATTTGGTACGCTTGCCAAAATAGTCCAACAAGTTATTTGGCGCCATTGCCGGGGGAATTGTTCATGGTATTCGGCGATTAGTATTTATGTCAATCTTAATCATTAGTTCAATTTTGTCTATTGTATAATTGTACTTAGTTTATATTCATTGTATGCTTTGTTTATAGTTTGTTATTTCAAAGAAATCTGCCTCTGCCTCTATTCTGCATATTCTCTGCTGCATAATAGGAGTTGCTGCATAATTTTCATGTAGAAAATTCTGCATAATTGTCATTCTTGAGTGTTGCTAACCCACTTTTGAGTACTTGAAGTGTATGCGAGGTAGGAGTTCAGAAGCTGATCTAATTCCATTGGATTCGAAGATAGAAAATACCTGTCAGAAGATCAAGGCCGCAAGAAGAAAAAGAGAAAGACAAGCAGCTCAGAAAGCTTCTTCCTCCGTACAACCACACATTGAGATTCCTTCCAGTGCCGAAGAGCCAATCATGGAAGACAATCAACAAAAACGCACTCTGGAAGACTATGTGGCTCCTGCTATTCCAACTCACTTCACAAGTATCATGAGACCAGAGGTACAAGCCGCAAGTGTCTCATATCCATCTTCTCTCATCCAGCTCATACAAGCCAATGTGTTCCATGGCTTGCCTAATGAAGACCCCTATGCTCATCTGTCCACCTATATGGAAATTTACAACACGGTTAAACTAGCAGGAGTTCCTAATCATGCCATCCGTCTCAATTTATTCTCATTCTCTCTAGCAGGAAATGCCAAGCAATAGCTCCATTCCTTCAAGGGTAACACATTCCAAACTTGGGATGAAGTTGTTGCTAAATTCCTTAACAAATACTTTCCAAAGTCCAAGACTGCACAGGGGAAGACAGAGATTTCCTCTTTCACTCAAAGGGCCGAGGAATCTCTAGGTGAAGCGTGGGATCGCTTTAGAGGATTGCTAAGGAAGACACCAACCCATGGCTTTGAAGAGCCAATACAAATTATCATGTTCATTGATGGGTTGAAGAACCATACCAAGCAACTGTTGGATGCTTCAAATGAGAGGGAAGGTCAAGATGAAGACCGTGGAGGATGCCATAGCACCGATTGAAAATATGGCTGCAAAGCGATCATTCTATCACTCATGATAGGACTCATATTCCTCCAAGGAAGGGCATTTTGGAGTTGCATTCTCAAGATGCCGTCTTAGCTCAAAACAAAATCCTAACCCAAAGCAAATTGAGGCTCTTACAAAGCAACCGAGCAGCCTTCCACAACAATCGAAGAGTCTTCACAACCAACACCCTCCTCCAAGGAATTTCTGCTGTCAAGTATGTGGAGGAGACCATGAAAACGGTGTTTGTATGACCTCAGAAAGGCCATATGAAGAAATGAACTACATGGCCAACAACAACAACAATCATGGAGGTAATTACAGTGGGTACAATCAGGGTCAAGGGGGAAACCAAGGTGGAAGCTACAACCGGGAATGGCAATCACATCCCGGTAACAACTATAACAAGGACTCAGGAGGCCCATCAAATAGACCTCAGCATCAAGGACCCTCTGTGTATGAGAGGTAGAACAAGCTGGAAGACTCTTTCGCACAGTTCTTAGATGTGACTGCTTCCAACCACAAGAGCACTCAAGCCTCCATTAAGAACTTAGAAGTCCAATTGGGGCAGCTGACCAATCAAGTGGCCGAAAAATTCAATGGGAAATTCATTGCCAACACGAAGGTGAACCCAAAGGAACAATGCAATGCTGTAATGACTAGAAGCAAATGCATAGAAGACGTTGCCCTTGACACACTCGAACCGACAGCAGCAGAAGCTAATGCCCCCAGTGGAGTGACAGAAGATGTGTTAAGTGAGGAAGAGGCTGATAAAGGTCAGGAAGAAGGGATAGCAACTGACCAGGAAGATGGCATAAGCAAAAATGGTGGAATTGTGACTGAAGAGGCATTACCAATGCACGAGCCCAAGCACCAATTGGCGAAGAAGGCAAAGGAAGCTCCAGAACAAGAGGTCACCAAGAATCTACCTTATCCTCTAATTCCGTCAAGGAAAGACAAGGAAAGGTATTTCACTAGATTTCTAGAAGTCTTCAAGAAATTAGAGATCACCATTCCCTTCAGTGAAGCGCTACAACAGATGCCTTTATATGCCAAGTTCATGAAGGATCTGGTTACTAAGAAGAGGAAGTACATTGAAGAGGAGACCATCAACGTTCAGGGCAATTGTAGTGCCATCATCCAACGGACCCTTCTGCCAAAGTTCAAAGATCCGGGTAGTTTCACAATTCCTTGCACCATTGGAGAGATTTCCATAGGGAAAGCCCTAATTGACTTAGGTGCAAGCATCAATTTAATGCCACTCTCAGTGCTTCGGAGGATTGGAGACTTGGAATTAAAACCTACTCGGATGACTCTCCAACTTGCAGATCGCTCCATCAAATATCCTCATGGTGTCATTGAGGATGTCATAGTTAAGGTGAGAGAATTCACCTTCCTTGTTGATTTTGTCATCATGGACATGGAGGAGGATAAGGAGGTGCCCTTGATTCTAGGAAGACCCTTTATGATGACGGCTAACGTGGTGGTAGATATGGGAAAAGAACATCTCCAGTTGAGCGTGGCCGATCAAAAAGTCACCTTCAACATCTTTGAAGCCATGCACCACCAGAATGACACCAAGGATTGCTTCCGCATTGATGCTTATGAAGAGGAAGTGGTAGAAGCTACTCAACAACTGACTTTACACTCTCCTCTAAAGTGAGTCCTGGTTAATTCCATGGACTGCCTTACTATAGAGGAGGAAAATGAAGTCCAAGAGTATAGACATCATTTGGAAAAGCTAAAAGAAATTCCTCCAAATGATAATATCTATGAAAAGTTGAATAATGACAA
This sequence comes from Amphicarpaea edgeworthii, assembly GCA_014843725.1. Lineage (NCBI taxonomy): Eukaryota > Viridiplantae > Streptophyta > Magnoliopsida > Fabales > Fabaceae > Amphicarpaea > Amphicarpaea edgeworthii. The sequence continues at coordinate 13,620,410 of CM026324.1, forward strand.
GGCAGAGAGGCCCAAGCTTGAGTTGAATACCTTACCTTCTCATCTTAAATACATTTTTTTGGATGAAGAGGAAGGCAAACCAATAATCATCAGCAATTCTCTGTCTTCTGAGGAAGAAACGCAGCTATTGGAACTTCTCAAGCGTTATCAAGAAGCTGTAGGTTGGCACATCTCTAATCTCAAGGGAGTTAGTCCATCTTATTGTATGCACAAAATCATGATGGAAGCCGACTACAAGCCAGTGCGACAACCTCAGAGGCGACTCAACCCCACCATGAAGGAAGAGGTGAGGAAGGAAGTGCTGAAGCTTACGGAGGCTGGGATGATTTACCCCATCTCTCCGACAGTAGCTGGGTGAGTCCAAAGTGCAAGTAGTGCCAAAGAAAGGCGGAATGACAAAGTGATCCGCAATGATAAAAATGAGTTGATACCCACTCGGACTGTCACAGGGTGGAGAATGTGTATAGACTACAGGAAGCTGAATGACGCCACAAGAAAAGACCATTTTCCCCTGCCTTTCATGGACCAAATGCTAGAAAGGTTAGCTGGGCAAGCTTACTATTGTTTTCTTGATGGCTACTCTGGATATAACCAAATAGCAGTAGACCTGGAGGACCAAGAGAAGACTGCTTTCACTTGCCCTTTCAGAGTTTTTGCTTACCGGAGAATGCCATTCGGATTATGTAATGCTCCGGCCACGTTCCAGCGCTGCATGCTTGCTATCTTTGCCGACTTGGTAGAGAAATGCATTGAAGTATTCATGGACGACTTTTCTGTCTTTGGAGTTTTGTTTGGCCTGTGTCTCTCTAACCTGGAGTTGGTATTAAAAAAATGTAAGGAGAGTAACTTGATGCTGAATTGGGAGAAGTGTCACTTCATGGTTCAAGAGGGAATTGTGCTTGGGCATAAAATTTCAATAAGAGGAATCGAAGTGGACAAGGCAAAGATTGATGTGATTTCCAAGCTACCACCACCAACTAACATGAAGGGGGTGAGGAGTTTTCTTGGTCATGCCGGCTTCTACAGAAGATTCATTAAGGACTTCTCCAAGATAGCCAGACCACTTAGCTCCTTGTTAGCAAAAGAAGTCAAATTCAGCATGAGCACAGAATGCTTAACCGCCTTTTACGCCTTGAAGGACAAGCTTATCTCTGCACCAGTGATAATTGCTGCTGATTGGAGTCAAGATTTTGAGCTGATGTGCGACGCCAGTGATTATGCAGTAGGAGCTGTTCTAGGACAACGGAGGAACAAAGTCTTTCACTCCATCCACTACGCTTCCAAGGTGCTCAATGACGCTCAACTCAACTACGCTACCACAGAAAAAGAGCTATTGGCCATAGTATACGCTCTGGAAAAGTTTAGATCCTATTTGGTAGGATCTAAGGTGATTATTTATACTGACCATGCAGCCATAAAATATCTCCTTACCAAGCCAGACTCCAAACCCAGATTGATCCGATGGGTGCTATTTCTACAAGAATTTGATATTGAGATCAAAGACAAGAAGGGGAGTGAAAATTCAGTTGCAGACCATCTATCTCGCCTAATAAATGAAGAAGTCACCAACAAAGAGTTGGAGATCAGAGAGGAGTTTCCTGATGAATTCCTCATGATGGTGCAGGAGAGACCTTGGTTTGCAGACATCGCCAATTATAGAGCTTCCCATGTGATGCCAGAAGGAATGAATTGGCATCAAAAGAAGAAATTCTTGAGGGACTGCACTTACTATGTCTGGGATGATCCCTTCCTGTTTAGGATCGGGGCCGATCAACTTCTAAGGCGATGTGTCCCACAAGAAGAGGCCAAGAATATTCTATGGCATTGCCATAATTCACCTTATGGAGGTCACTATAATGGTGGACGTACAGCTGCCAAGGTACTTCAATCAGGCTTCTACTGGCCAACCTTGTTCAAGGATGCTTTCGAACATGCTCAAGCGTGTGATAAATGCCAAAGGACAGGGAGCATATCAAAAAGGCATGAAATGCCTCTCCAAAATATCTTGGAAGTAGAGGTTTTTGATTGTTGAGGCATTGACTTCGTTGGCCCTCTCCCTCCTTCATTTTCAAATGAATACATATTGGTAGCCGTAGACTATGTGAGCAAGTGGGTTGAGGCTATGGCATGTCAAAAAAGTGATGCCAAGACCGTCATCAAATTCCTAAAGTGGCAAATTTTCATAAGGTTTGGAGTACCTCGCGTCTTGATAAGTGATGGAGGAACACATTTCTGCAATGAAGCTCTTTCAAAAGTCCTCCAACATTATGAAGTACGACATAAAGTAGCATCACCCTATCATCCGCAACCAATGACCAAGCAGAAGTTTCCAATAGAGAAATCAAGAAAATCCTGGAAAAGACAGTGGCAACATCAAAGAAGGATTGGGCACATAAGCTAGATGATTCCCTCTAGGCCTATAGGACTGCATTAAAGACTCCAATTGGTCTCACACCATTTCAGATGGTATATGGCAAGGCCTGTCACCTTCCAGTGGAAATGGCTCACAAAGCTTGGTGGGCAATTAAATTGCTAAATTTTGATCCAACATTGGCAGCCGACAAGAGAAAGCTGTAGTTATTAGAACTAGAGGAAATGAGAAATCAAGCCTATGAATCCTCAAAGCTCTACAAAGAGAAAACCAAGAAATATCATGATAAGAAGCTACTGAAGAGGGAATTTCATATAGGGCAGCGAGTGCTCCTATTCAACTCAAGACTCCGGCTTTTCCTTGGGAAATTGAAGTCCAAGTGGTCCGGTCCCTTCACCATCAAAGATGTCAAATCTTATGGAGCAATTGAGATCATGGATCCATCAGCAGAAAACCCACAAACAAGCTGGGTGGTGAATGGCCAAAGACTCAAAGGCTATCATGGTGGAGAAATTGAGAGGCTTACAACAATCATACATCTACAAGATCCTTGATCTTGTCAACCGTCAAGCTATTGACGTTAAAGAAGCGCTAGCTGGGAGGCAACCCAGGTTTGTCACTTCAATGTTTTTTCAATTTTTGGCATCAATAATAAATCTCTGCATAGTTCGCTTAGCGCTTCTCTTCGCTGCGCACAACTTTGGCTCGAAGTGTTTTTGCGCTAAGCTCATGTGCACGTTTAGCGCAAACTCAATTCGAAGTAAAGTTTCACTAAGAGCGCTATGCAGCTTAGCGCAAGTTTAGTTCGAATGAAATTCTCGCTAAGAGCGCTTTGAAGCTTAGCGCAAGTTTAATTCGAAGTAAAGTTTCGCTAAGTGCGCTATGCAGCTTAGCGCAAGTTTAGTTCGAATGAAATTCTCGCTAAGCGTGCTATGCAGCTCAGTGCAGTTTTGGTTCGACTTATAATGTCGCTAAGCGCAGGACAGCGCTCAGCGGCTATTTGGTTCGAACACATTACTCGCTGAGCGTACGTTTGCGCTAAGCGGTATCTACATAATTATGCAGATCGCGCTAAGCGCCTATCGTCGCTCAGCGGAAGTAAGAAAAAATATATATATAAAATGAAATGAAGGGGCACGAGATATTGTGCTAAGCGCAACCATGCGCTAAGCGAGAGGTTCGTAACTGCTGGGCAGTTTTGAAACCACCCACTCTCCCTCTTTCCCAAATTAAATTTTCTCTCTCACTCAAACCTAATTCCCTTCCTCTCTCACGCCGTCCCCTTCTGTTTTCTGCACTCTCACTTTCCACTTTCATTCACTCACTCACACTGCATCTGCATCTTCTTGGATCCCATTTTTCTTCACTCTCCACACCAAGTAAGCACTCCAACTCCTTTTTAATTTTGTTTTTCTGTTTTAATTGTAGCATTGTTGTGTCTTTAGTGTTATTGAGTCTGGGTTGTGTGCTGAGTAGATTAGGTTTCGTTTTCGCTTTCTCTCTGTTTGATTTGCATTGTGGGTCTAGCATTTTTTAGGTTTCCCTGTTGGGATTTTTGATTTTTGCGCTAAGCGCGTCTTGTGCACTAAGCGAGAACATGCATTCTGGGTTTTTGTTCTTCAGTTGCTTGATACGCGCTTAGCGCTAACTAGCGCTCAGCGCAAATTCATTGGATGTTCATCCTGCTGTTTCTGTGTTCATGGATCTGGGAATTTTCCAGATTCATGCGCCGCTAAGCGAGTCTTCTCGCTAAGCGCGACTATTGTTTTTGTAAATTCGCTTAGCGGGAAGTCTCACTGCGCGAACATATGCTTCGAACTGAAGCATCTAGGAGGCTCACTAAGCGCACACTTGCGCTTAGCGAAAGTTTGCCTTCAACTAGAGGTTCGCTAAGCGCAAGCTTGCGCTTAGCGAAATTTTGCCTCGATCTAGGAGGCTCGCTAAGTGCACACGTGCGCTTAGTAAAAGTTTGCCTCAAACTAGAGGCTCGCTAAGCGCAAGCTTGCGCTTAGCGCTTGAGCCCTGTTTTGCTCTGTTTTCCTTTCAATTTTTGCCCTATTTTTACTCTATTTTCCTTTTCACCTATGCTCTGTATTATTATGTATGTTTTCCTTTTTGCTTTCAATTTCCATGTAGTGATAGGTGTTTACTGAGTGCGACACAACGCTTAGCAAACACCTTTGTTCTAATTGATTTGCTTTGTGGTTGTAATTTTCATTTTGAGTACAGATGGCTCATAAATTTCGCAACAATCATAGCGCGTCTTCCTCTAGAACACCACCTACACCACCTGTGCCACCTACATCTCCTGCACCTACTGCCACGCACGAGAGGGTTATCTATCCCTATGACGCCGACCGTTTCTCTTCCTTTGAAGCCCAAGAGAGATTTGAGAATGAACTCATGGGTCGGGGACTCATTGCAGAGCGGCCTATAAAGATTGCTCCGGGTGACTATGATGTCTTTCGCAATGAGCTGCATCGCCGTGGCTGGCTTAAAAAGCTATGCTGCCTGTCGGATAAGTCCATTGATGAGCCTCTGGTCAAGGAATTCTACGCCAACATTTATGAACCGGAGGGAGAATACAAGGTGGCCAACCGGCAACGCAAGGTTCGGGGGAAGACCATTCGCTGGGACGGTGTAGCTATCAACCACCTTCTTGCAAACCCCTCCGATCCTCGTAGGCGACACTAGGAAAACTCAATTTGACATTTTCCTCAGCCAATACAAAGACCCCAAGGTTATCATAGCGCTGTTGTGCATACCAGGCAAGGGATATGTCAAGAACAAAGAGGGAGCCATTACGAAGATTGTCCGGCTAGACATGACCACCTTGACTCAAGCGTGGTCCGCTTTCTCCTACTACACATTGGCGCCCACATCGCACACCTCTAACGTTACAGTGGAGAGAGCCGAATGGATATATGCTCTTATTATGAAGATGGATATGAATGTGGGTAGTTTCATATCTAATCAGATTTCTGTCATGGCTCACTCCAGCGTCAGTCGATTTGGTTTTCCGGCTCTCATTTCGGCATTGTGCAATGCAAAAGGGGCTAGCTCCAGCACTCCAGTCTTGTTTAAGCTGAGCCCTCCAATCACTTTCAAGTACATCTGCACCTTTTGCTACAATGAGGCCGATCCTAACAGACCTGAGCTCCTTCCCAACACTCAGAAGCGACCTCGCACGAAGATAGTTTCTGGGAGTTCTTCATCTACCGCTGCAACTGTCACTGAAGACATGCTACAGACCGCTCTCAATGGTCTGCAACTGTCACTTAGTCAGCAGATAGAAGAACGAACCAATGCACTATACTGGGGTCAATGTACAATCATTGACAATCTGCACCACCTCTCCCTCCAACAGCCAGTCATGTCTTTGGAGGCCTTCCAGGCCCAAATGCAATGGCCTGCGGACAAACCTTCCTTTTCTCAAGGGGGTGATGGTGGTGGTGACGAAGTAGCTGAGGAAGAAGGGAACCAGGAGTATACTGAAGAAGGGAACCAGGAGGATACTGAAGGAGGAGACAACATAGAGGCCACAGGAGATGACAACATGGAGGCCGACCTAGAGGAGGATTAGCAGATGTGAATCATGGCCGTTTATAAGAGGCCAAGTGTTTTAAATGTTTTGTCATCTGAACTATTTTATTGTTTCTGTTTATTTCACTTTACATATTTAACAGTTTTATGTAGTTTAGCATTTTTGTGGTAATTAAATTTTTTGTGCAACGTTGGATGTTTTATGAACATTTGGTTCAGTCTATGTTTGAATTATTGTTGGTTTTGAACCTATGGCACAATTGTTTTCGAACTGGGTGAGAGCGTGTTGTTAGGTTGCTTAGTTTTGAGGACGATGCATGCATGTGAGTTTGGGGAATTAATAACTGTGAGCATTTGACTTTTGAAGGACTTGTGAACATTGTGAAAATTAACCGATAAGTGTGAGAATTATACTCTGAGAGAACAATTGAGTTGTTCCACTAATTTTTGAATGATTCTCTGAATTGCTGTGTGCATAATTAATGTGGAAATGATTAAGGCCTTGTTTGCTTTAGAGCGATTCCCAGAGCCAAAAAGTCAATCCAGTAAGGTTGAGAGAATCCTCTGCTAAACCATTGAGCCAAATAGACAACTATTTTGTCTTGTGAACCTAGAACCTAAACAAGAATTGCCTACCTTGCCTTAGGGAATAGGAAAGCATATCTTTTATGGTTTGAGACAAAATTGTTCCAAATTTTGGGGAGTCAAGTGAAGATCCACATTAAAAAGAAGAAATGATAGCAACACAACTGCTGCAATATGAATCATAAGAGGCAAAGCCTACGGAAAAAAAAAATTGAATAATTGAAAATTCAATCAATTATGATTCAAGCAGGAAGTAGTTGTTGTCCAACAGTGGAAAATATTGAGGCATATAGAGGAAATTGATAATCAAGAAGGGAGATAAAGATATATTTTCTTCAATCCTTAGGAATTGTAATTCAAGAAAAACCAATGTTCTTTATAGCCCAGCTATGATTCAACCCTGACTAAGACCTTAATGATCCACATTGTTTGTACATTTGCAATAAATTGAAAAGAAATTCAAAAGTTAAGTGCACAATTTCAATTGGAATGTTTTAACCATCTTATACTTTATACACTAAGTGCTGAGTGAAACACTGGCCTTGTGAGAATCATAGTGTTCACTTGAACTTCGAATTGTTGAATGCTCCTTTGTTGGTTTGTTGAATTTGTGTGCATGTTGAAAACTCTCGTTGTGACCTTAATGCGTTTAATCTCAATTGAGAACACTTTTTGCAAGTGTCATTGGTCTAAAACTTGATCCTGATCTTGCCAATTGTTCCTCTGCATCCACTTCGTTGTTATGTAGATATTCTTTTGCTTGAGGACAAGCAAAGCTTTAATTTGGGGGAGTTTGATAATCGCTTTATATACGTAAATATTGCATCAAATTTTGTAGTGATTATCCAACTTTCTCAGGAATTTTAGCTTAGTTTGAAATCATGTAATATAGATTTGTATAGTTTGATAATTCTAACCCTAGGAAGTTATTTTGTGAGAAATATACTCTAATTTATGTGTGCAAGCCTAGATTCAACAGTAAAGGGAGAATGCAAGAAGAAGACATGACTCGCTAAGCGACACATCTCGCTTAGCGCTTCCCTTGCTGAGCGCAACAGCAAGCTACGCGAGCTAGGCGGCCTATGATGCGCTGAGCGCCACATTGCGCTAAGCAAAGTTTTCATTCGAACAAAAGACTCGCTTAGCGTGATATCACGCTTAGCGGAAGTTGCTTTCGAACTAAATATGCGCTGAGCGGAAGATTGTGTTTAGCGGAACACCTGTTCTGAGATGCATTATGCAGTGTTTTGCGCTTAGCGGAAGTTTGCGCTAAGCGAGGCTTCGACTATATAAGCTGCACTTGAAGAATTTTGAAGCATTCAGACTTTTTTTGGATTAGTTGAGCTGCTTCCTTTGTTTTCTCTGTTTTCCTGTGTTCTCTTCATCTCCTTTTGTAACCTTTTCAAGGCTTCTCATGACAATGAGAGGCTAATCTATTAGTGTTGAGGACTTGAAACTAGGTGCTGATCATGTAAACGCTATTCTTCATATCTATTCATTGAAATATTCAGTTTAATGTTCATTTCTCTATCTTTATTCTTGTTCTATGATTGGATCAGTTATATATGCATGTTTTAGAGTTTACCTGCCATTGACAGATGTTGTTGAACTTGGAACTGAGTTTGAACTCTAATGGAGTGTATTTCTAGACATAGGATAGACTCCATTAGCTTCACAAAGATCTCTAAGCTTCATCAAACCACTCAACTGAACTTACCGAGACATCGGAAGTGAGGTTGAGCAGTTTAGGCTTGATTTGATGAGAGATCACGTTTTGAGCACTTTTAGATCGAAGTTAATCTGAACTATTAATGTGAATGGAGAATATATCTTATATGTTTACATGGGAAGCAAACCGGTTAAACCAAATCCTCAACATATCCATTATTTCATTCTAAAACTCAAGCACGCCAACTATTCGATCATAGTTCTAAATCAACATTGTCGTTTATATTGTTTATAGTTAGTGTTAACTATAGTGTTTAGTTAAATTTCTGTTATTATTGATGTTTCAAGAACAACCAACTATAAAAACCAAACTAATGTTTAGGAATTGATTACTTTACTGATAGTCAAATACGAACAATTCCCTGTGGATTCGATACTGGGATCTTCCCTTTTAAACTACTTGTGCGATATTTAGTACGCTTGCCAAAATAGTCCAACATCTATCTATGCCTATGGCTAGATAAACCCTCTTTTCTAGGGTTATAATGTAACTATTTTTAATGAACCCAATTAATCTTAATTTAATTTTCTCTTTGTTCAATCAATTTTCTACTTGCTCAATTCCTATCAGCCAGTTGCCCACACCATGCCTCAAAGGAGAGGCAATTGCAATTAAGATTTCAGAAGAAGAGTATAATGCAGGACTCGCTAGTTGCAAAAATAATCTTCATGGAAGGTTGATTCTTTCAAAGGGTGCTACACCTCCAAGATTGCAAGAACTTCAGTTGAAGATTGCAAAGTTTCGGCAATTTTCTAGAAATTGGCGCATGACCTCACTTGGGAAGGGATTTTTTGAGTTCTCTTTTTTGAACATTGAGGACATGCATCGAGCTTTGGCTTCTGGTCTGTTGAATCTAAATCTCAGAGTGCTGCAGCTTGCAGCTTTTCTCTCAGTCTATAGATTTCAACCTAAGCATGGTGAAATAGTCCAATACACAATGTTGGATCCACATTTACAACCTCCTACAAGAATATTGGAGACATCACATCTTGTTCTCTATTGGAAGAGGTATTGGTTGTAAGTTTATGCTTTCTAAACATCACAGCTACAAAAAGCCAAACAAGATCTTGAAACATATGATTCTCACAACATAATCATAAGATAGTGCGTATCTATTTAACATAGCCTTATCTTTATAGAGAGAGCACTTCGTCGTACATCCATGGCCCTTTGACTCTCTTTGCTATTCTCTCACGTTCGTGATGGCGGTTGGGTTGAGAGAATACTTTAATGTTAGGAAGGGGACTTATTTCACGTTAATGGGTATTAACCCCTTTATATTCACTACTCTCATCAAGTAACATTTATTCTTAAAAACTGCTCCATTTAAGTCCATGACCCATTTACAATTTAGTCCATAATTATTAATTATTTATTTACCACTCATTGATAAGTCACATAAATAAACAAAACATAAATAATGCGCATTGAAATGACTAAATGGCTTTATACATTGGACACATCGTAATTTCATAATTAAAAATAAGAACTAATTTGGATCATGGCGGTTGTACATCACCTAATTGACATAGTCCCTTCCATGTACCACAAATTAGACTTCTCCTTAATATGAACAAAATTAGGAGCACATAATGGTCCAGATAATGTCTTTATTTAAAGACAATACTTGTTTACATTACTCTTATACAAATATGCATACAAACTTAGAGAACAGGTATTCAGAAACATATCATAAATAATCTCATCAAAGTGTCAATGTCACATTACAAAGTTATCATTATTAACAATAATGTCCATTCTTTTGACATGTTCAATAAATGTCTTGGGCTGTAATCCCTTGTTAAGGGTCAACATTGTGCTAGTATATTTCATTGACACTTTTGTTTTTGAATTTATTCTTTCACAAAAAAAATACTTTAATTTCACATACTTAGCACCTTCAAAGTACTAGTCATTCTTAGAAAAAAAATGCAGAATTATCACAATACATTTTCAGCGACTTGACAATATTGTTGACAATTCCAAGCCCTGAAATAAAGTTTTGCAGTCAATTAGTATGAATTATCTCAAAACATGCTACAAATTCAACTTCATATAATGATCAAATGCCATATACGTAGGCATGTGACCTTTTGTTCTCACAATTAGCTCAAAAACTTTTTTTAGGTTTTAGCATACATAATACTCCCAACATTTGAAAAAGTGATGTTGAACATTTTTTCATCATAAATCTTTTTAGTACTTTATTGATATATTCTCTATGAGACAAGACTAGCAATCCATGTGATCTGTTTCAGAATAATTATATTCCTATCACATAACTTGACTCATCTATATCATTCATTTCAAACTAGAGAGAAACTTCTTAGTCTTTACATTAAAACCAAGATCATTAATTGCAAGCAAGATATTATCAAATAGAGAATAAGAAATATAACATTACTCTCACTGATCTTAAGATATATACAACGATCAATAGTGTTTTCCTTAAATTAAAAGAAAAACATAGTAACATTAAACTTCAAATACCATTAGTGGAAACCTTCTTAAATCTGTATATTTATTTCTTTAATTTGCACACCACGTGTTCCTTTCTTTTCAACTAAGAAATCTATTAGTTAGTCCATATAAACATCCTCTAAATTTCCATTTAGAATTTTGATTTTCACATTTATTTGATGTAACTCAAGTCATGATGAGTTACATGTGCATGCCATGATAATTCTGAAGGAATCATTTCCTGAGTAAAACCCTTAGAAACAAATACGACCTTGTAACGTTCAAGGTTGCCATGAGAGTCATGTTTAGTCTTAAAGACTCAATTACACCCAACTCTCTTGCAACCTTTTGGCAATTCTACAAAGTCCCAAACATCATTTTGTTCCATGGATTTCAACTATTCTTTCATGATATGATTAGGACAGTAAAACATATACCTACGTTTGTGAAAATGAAATTGAAATATCATCATTAATACTTAAGTCAATTTTAGTCTCAAGTAGATATACCACATAATCATTCGAAATAGCTAATATTTTGTTCTCTTTGAGAGAAACTTAATGTTACATACTTCTTATGGTTCTTCTACAATGGGTTCATTATAAATCATCAGTTCATTATTCTGTTACTCTTCTTCATTGTTGTTCGTAACAACATCTAGAGAAACATTCACTTTAATGTTAGAGATACAAGTCAAGTGAACTTACATTCTAACTTCTTTAATTTCCACATTCTATAAAACTGTACTCCCACTAATTTTACCATTTTAATCAAACATTTCATTTCTAGTTTCAACAATTCTCATAATATGATTAGGACAGTAAAACATATACCCTTTCTTTTCTTGTAGGTTATATCTATTTGGAAATACCAAATAAATAGTGTATACATGATAATTTTCCATGCATACATCCACAACCATACGAGTAAATTAGAGTTACTTAACATACTCTTAATCATATCCAATAATTTTGTATGCCCTTTAATACAATATTTTATTGCGTACAGATACCATATTTCTAAAGGAGCTTAATAGATGGACCTAGGTGTTGCCCAATTTCATCGTACCTTTCGCCATACTCACCACCTCTATTAAACTTGACAACTTTCACCTTTCTGTTTAATTACCTTTCTACTTCTTTTAAATAAATTTCTAAGGCATCCACTGCTTGAGATTTTTCATGCAGTAAGTAGACATAACCATAACGTGAATAGTCATCAATAAAGGTAATGAAGTACCTTTCTTATCCAAAAGAATTATCGTTAAAAGACCCATAAAGGTCAGTGTGCACAATTTCAAGAAGCTAAGTGCTTCTTATAGCCTTTTCTGTGTGTTTTGTTTATTTTTCTAATACAATCCACACACATATTTAGATCAACAAAATCTAGACCTGGAAAGATTTATTTCTTTATCAATCTTTCCATTCTTTCTCTAGAAATGTGACTCGAACATCATTGCCACAAGAAAACACATTCATTCACTAAACTATGTTTAGTCTCAACATTATGATGCATGGTCAAAATCGTTCAAATACCTCAATTCAATTTATATTGCTTAAGTAAATTGAAACATTTATTACAAACATTAAATAGTATCCAGGGATATCAATTTTAGATAATGAAACTAAACTTCTAGATAAACTAGGTGCATAAAGAGTTTCCAATAAATCTAAATGATGTTTAGCATCAGGATCAAACGATGAGTCCTAATTACATACACAACACTAAAATTATTACATTACCTACACCATTTAGAAACATAAGTTGTACATCCAGAATCAATCCACCATGTGTTATGGGGAATTTTAATTAAATTTGATTTGAAACATTCATAAGCATTAAGCTTACCTTTCTTTTCGAATCAAGATTTACAAATTTTCTTCTAGATTTGCACAAAGACCCATTATTCTTTAATGGTCTTTTTGCCTTTTTTATGTTTCTACATAAATTTCTTTCAGGCTCCTTGATTCCCTTGGTGCTTACATAATGGATTGAGTGACTCCTTTGATTCTTAAGCCTTGTTTCCTCCTGAACCAACATACCATGCAACTCATACACATTCCATTTGTCTTTCATGGTATTATAGTTCATTTGAAATGAGCCATACTCAGTTGGTAATGAGTTAATAATAAACTGTCCAAGGAAGTTCTCATTCACAACCATTCCCAAGGTCTAATGCCTTGCTGAAATGTTTGTCATCTCAATGGCGTGCTCATGCATAGTACGTGAACCATCAAACTTCATGGTGGTCAACGTACTCATTAATGTTTAGCAGTAGACTTATTAGTTCTTTGGAAGTGCTCTCCTACTAACCCCATAAATTCTTTAGCACTTTAAGTCATGAGGAGAACTAACTTAATGTTATCTGCAACAATCATTCTTTCTCAAGAACATTAGGTTGAGTCTGTTAGATCTTTCCCAAACTTTATAATTGGCTTTCACTTCATTGTTACTAAAATCAGTAATAGCAACAGACTTCTCTTACAATATAGTAAGATCCAAAAACACCAAGGTGAAATTGGACTTGCTCATTCCAGTTAGAGAAGTTAAGCGCATTTAAAATTGACACAACATACAATATATGAGAATTCAATAAATTGGAAACTGAAAAATTTTGCATAATTGTTTTGAAACATTAAACATATGTTACACATATATTATATATGTAAAACAACATTCAATGCATATTGATGCTCTCCTTTGGGTGATACACCAACACACAACATACAACATAATGATGCTGATAAAATTTATCATTATTTAGCAATTAAATATGTACCAATTAGAATTACCTACTACCTTTGGATATATAAATAAAACTAATGGTACACACAAATTGCCTACAAATATATTCATTAATTATAAGGACAACTAATCAACCTTTGGACGATCCATAAATGTCTTATAGTAATGAATTTCAATGTACCCATACACCAATTATATATTAATATTTCAGCATCCATTATTCTATGAGTAATTGAATCAAACATCATTAATTTGAAATTGAATGAACTTAAAGATTTGACCACTTTGGTGACTAACAAATCCATCATACACTCAATTCCACACAAATACATGTCTTGTATATCTCCAACAAGCCACATACAATTACATTAATTTGGAATTAAACAAACTTAAAGATTTGACCACTTTGGTGATTAACAAATCTATCATACACTTAATTCCAAACAAACATACCGTCTGCACATGTTTGCACATGCTTGTTTTCTCTTTCTCCAACCAACCATGTACAAATAACATTAATTTGGAATTAAATCAACTTAAAGATTTGGCTACATTGATGACTAACAAATTTATCGTAAGTTAATTCCAAATAAACACAATTCAAATGATTGGGAAACAAAGGTTTTAGATTAAAAAAATTTCCTTTAATAAAACTTAAACATCATGTGCTGCATGTTTGTTCACAAGAGCAAAACTTAATTACCTTATTTCATTAATCAAACAATAAAATTATGTTTGAAATCAATTAAGCCACAACATACAACTTTTATTTCCCCAAAATAAATTAATCACATACAGGAAACCTTGAAGCTTAAAAAACTAAGCTTTGACTTTAAAAGCTTCAAGCATATTTAAGAAACCATGTATAGGCTTTTGTTGCCAATTCCAAAAGCCAATTAAATTTCAATCCATGATGATAGCAACATACATACATGACTATCGTATATGACATTTAATTTCAATTCTAAAAGCCAATACTCATCACAAAACGAAAATTGTTCACAATAATGTACATATTAATAACACCATCATCAAGCAATACACTACTTGAATGGTGAAATTAATAATCACACATATATACATACTTGCAGCGGAAAAACATACCATCAATAATTCCTAATTTTAAAATTAGGGTTCATGTAATTAATTTGGGGAAAATGTCATTAACGGAGAATCATATAGTTTCACAACACAAGGCTCTGATACCACATGTAAGTTTATGCTTTCTAAACATCACAACTATAGAAAGCCAAACAAAATCTTGAAACATATGATTCTCACAACATAATCATAAGATAGTGCGTACCTATTTTACATAGCTTTATCTTTATATAGAGAACACTTTGTCGTACATCTATGGCCTTTTTTATAGGGAGAGCACTTTTTCTACGATGATTTCCTTTGGAGAGGAAGGTAACAAGATTTCACTCCCTTTGACTCTCTTTGCTATTCTCTTACATTCATGATAGCGATTGGGTTGAGAGAATACTTTAATGTTAGGAAGGGGATCCTGTTTCACGTTAATGGGTATTAACCCCTTTATATCCACTACTCCCATCAAATAGCAGTTATTCTTAGAAACTGCTCCACTTAAGCCCATGACCTACTTACAATTTAGTTTATAATTATTAATTATTTATTTATCACTCATTGATAAGTCACACATCTTTCACATGAGACAAAAAGTCTTACATTGGTATCCCAATTTCAATAGATGATGCTACAGCTAATCAATCTTTCGGACATTATGCTAAGGTCTTGGTAGATGTGGATTTGAAACCCCCTTTACAATATCAAATCTTAGTGGAAAGAGAGGGGTTTGTCTTCTTTGTCAATATTCACTATGAAAGGCTCCCAGCTACAAAATTGTTGACCATTCGTTTGCTAACTGTAGACATCTAATTTAGAAGCAGCCTATGGACAAGGGACAGGTCCCTAAGTCAGGCCCTAGTCCTAGTAATGCAGCTGCCAAGGTTGTTAATTCAGATGCACATCATGAGGAGGATGCTGTGCTGCAAACCACGAATAGAGTCTACACGGTTCACTCACCTACCAAGCCCAACACTCCTGCTAAATCTGTTTCAGATGAAGATACTACCTTGGTAGCGGATTCCCTCTCCACTTCAGCTGACCCTCAAGGCAGCAGCCGAAATTCAGGAAGCAGACACACGAATCATGGCACTAGATCTGGTAGGCTCACTCATAATATTGAGGACCTTGCCCCCAAAGGTGTCTCCCCTTCGGATAGGTGGTCCCTGGAATCTGAAGGAACACCTTAGCAGTTGCCTGAACAAGTCATGAGTGATATGAGAATTCTTAGCAACTTTTGGAGAAGCCAGGCAAATGCTATCACAAATCCTAAATCTCATTTTACGACTATTGTTGGGTATACTCCTGTGGTATCTAAATCCACCAAGAAGAAAACCAAACAAGCTGAAGAAGAGAGGAAAAGATACAACACGAGAGGGCATAATGCCAAGCAATAAAATTGCTAGAGCTGCTGTCCACTAGGAGCTGATTGATTCTGATTTGTTGTGCAGCTCATTGATTTGAAGCTGTCTGCAGATTTGGATAGCTACCTGTCCTGTGATCAGCAGCCTTGGATTATTGGTGCATGTATTTTCTGTCTTGGGTTTGCTGCTGCCTCATTTGTCAGATATAATTTGCTGCATCTTTGGCAACTGCTGCTAGACAGATTTTTGGTGTTGTTGCTGCCCCATTTATTAGAAAATTTGTTGCATCTTTGGTAGCAGCTGCGGGACAGATTTCTGGTTTTGTAACTGGTTTGAAGCTGTCTGCATATTTTGCTAAGCTATCTTGTGAACAGCAGCCTTGGACTACATTTGCTCTTGGATGTAATAAGCCTTTACTTGGTGTCTTATGGCTACTGCCTCATTTGTCAGCAATTTTTTCTTAATCTGCTGCATCTTTGGTAGTAGCTGCGGGACAGATTTAGTTTTGTAACTTGTAGGTTATGCAACAACTTAGTTACTTGGCTGTTTTTACATTGGCTATTCTTTTATTGCTAGTTTTTCTATTTGCTTACACTTGATGGGTAAGGTTTGGTCCCCCCATTTTTCCTTTGTATTTTTCTTCTTCTATTAATGAATTTAGCTGCCCTTATCATGTGATGGGGAGTCTTGGGGGTGTCTTTTGAGATCCTCTTGGTCCTTTTCCTGAGATTTGGGTGGTCTCAACCTTTAGTTAAAAAAAATTAATAATTTTGTTCTACTATGATTAATTTATATTAAAATTTATCACTCTAAATTCTAATATGAGATAACAAATAATCAAATATATTTTAGGAATAATAAATCATTTTATTATTCTCTTTCAATTTATATTTTTTTGTAATTTGAATCTCAATTTGACTAGGTAGGATATGAATTAAGAAAAAGGTGACTAGTAGGGTTTGATCAACACATGTTAACTAAATCAAGAGAAGTCAGTGATTTGAATAATAATTAGAATTCAATTGCAAGTTATAATCATAATTGTAACCTTTATTATCGGTCAAATTTCTCACATTGTTTCCTTTTGCTCTTTGAATTTTATTCTCTTACAAGTAATTGAAAATCTTTGTATAAGAAGACCAAAATTACATTTTAACCTTTTTTTTATTTTCTAAATGTCTGAAGTCTACTGATAATAAGATAAAAAAGTTATAAGTTTAAAATAACTAATTACATAAAAATTGAATTCATATAAATTCAATTTCAAATGAAAAATAATCAATAGATGTAAAATTTCCTGAAATCTGATAATGAGACCACGTTGCTATTAGACAACATCGACAGTGTGCTTTTTTTGAACAGCATCATGGATGAGTTTGAGTGATTGTTCTAAATCGTCACAAAGACGGTAAGGATCCGAAATAACAAGTGGATCCACTGCTAGAGAAATGGTCATTTTTTTAGCATAACTTTGGAAATGGATGGTCAGTGCCTGCATTCCAAAGAAATCAAAATGGGTCTGTATAATTTTTTCCTCCATCGATCAAATCTAGAGGTATTTAGCAAGTTAGGTCATGCATGATTCAACACTTACGTGTGGGTGTCCATATACGCTAGGAGCAATGTATGCCACAGGATGACCATAGAAGCTAATTTCTTCCATGGGACCAGGCACATTAGAGAAGGCTACGGTAGTGTTAAAGAGAACTCTTCGTGTTATGGCAGCAGCAACCTATAGAGAGTCCAAAATGTAAGAATATTTTACACAAGATGAAAAACACATGAAGTATTTGTAAAAGATAATTGTTGAATATTACTACATTTTATACTTAACTGAAATTACAAAGATTGTATTTATACAAGTATGAAATGAAACTAACAAACTAAAGATATGCTAAACATAATCCTATGGATAGAATAACAGTACTTTTAAATTACTAATATGATAAACATAATACTAATATTTATACAAGTATGAAACTAACAAACTAATTAAAGACATAATTCTAAAGCTGTAAAACATATCCCCTCAAACACCTTTTCTTATATGAATTTTTTTTGTATCCCAAATTAACCAAGTGGTTAAGTTTTGTTGTTAGAGAAGTGATAGGGAGAATCCATGGAAGATGGGTAACTTATAGATAGTCTCTAAGATTGTAGCATGAAGCTGCTAGGGTGTAATAATACTTGTGTAGCATGGAGAGGCATAAACTATTGAGATTGTCTCTCCCATGACCAAGAGTGGATGTAGTGGTTGAGATGGTTTATCTCCAAGCCATGTGTAACACTGTAACTTTTATAATGTATGATTAAATATTTGATTGAAGATATTAGTGGAATTAAATTGAAATTAAGTTATTTGATATGTTTACTGATTAATAATATTATGCTTTTAGTGCTTGATGTGTTATAGTGGGTTTAGATTGTTAGTTGTGAGAGTGTGAGACTTGATAGTTGTTTTTAATAAAATAAAAAATGGGTTGTAGTTTTAAAAAGGGGGGTGTCAAATAGCAAAGCTTTAAATGACTCCAAAGCTTAAAATGCACCAAGCTTCCTCTTTTCAACATATTCTTCACTTCTTCATCTTCTCCGAAGCTTTCCTTAAACCTAGAGATTGGGGCTTTGGTACCCACATCATTGGAGACTTTTTCTTTCATTAATTAGGCTTCTTAGTTGCTTGCAAGAGTGGTAAGCTTATCTCCTTCTTCCTCCCTTGATCTCTTTGTTCCATTCTTTTTCTCTTTACCTTTTGTTGGAGTGACCCATTATGTATTTTGATGCAAAGCCCATTTTTGAGTGTTGTTTTGGGTTGTCCATGAGTTTAATGTGGTGGAGCTGATGATTGGAGGAAAACCATTAGTGGAGCTCAAGATTCCATTTTCTTCTCAAAATCTAGGTTGGAAATGATGATAGGTAAGGGAAGCTAACCTATCTTTCTTGTTTTATGAGAATTTTGGGTTTGATTGGTTTGCATCATGTGTGTTCTTATTAGGGTTTAGTGTTTATAAGCTTAAGGGATGATTATTGATGTGTTTGTTGTGAGTTTGGATGCTTGGGTAGCCATTAATGTGGTTAAAAGCTAAGATTTTCAAAGAACTTTAGTTGCAGAATTTGCAAATTTAGCTAGACTAGAAATTTTAGCCTCAGCACGATTTTAGCTCAAGCTAAATGTTTGGCTAAGCTAAATTTCTATACTTAAGCTAAATGGAGGCATAATGTTTTATTTTACCTTTAATACTTCTTTAGAGTTTCCAAGTGGATATAATTGTGATTTTGTTGAATGTATTATTAAGAAGATTATGATGTTTTTAAAAAATAAAATTGACTATTGATGAGATAATGATGTATGTGATGTGAATGTGAACTTGCTTTGGAATTGTTCCTATATGTTAAAAGGAGTTAGCTATGTCCTTTAGGGAGGCTTTTATTGTTAACAAAAAATGGTATACTTGGGAAGGTGAGTTCCATGCCAAGACTCTGCCCCACTAAAGCAACCCAGGGGTCTCTCCTAGTGGGGGATATCTTCTCAAGTACCACCCTGTGTTTTGACTCTAGATGACTTATTAGAGTGTTGAGAACCACTCCCCAAGAGGATTGGTAACTCTTTAGTGTATAGGGATACAAAGGTGTTGTATCTCAAACCTCAAGTAATCCAAGTCTTATTATTGTTGTATGGATTGTTGAGATGTATTTGAATACTTAAGTCAGGCCATTGGAGATGGTGGGTACAAAGGTGACATGCCTAGGACTGTAGAGGATTCCAAATATGTATTGTCATGGGTATACGGTAGGTGCATAGTTGGTGCACAAAAATATACCGTGTATGCACAATTAGTGCATAGGCATACACAGTTGGTGCACGAGCATATGAGTAGGCACGTAAGTTGGGAGTGCTAGGTAGGCTCTCAACCTAGTGTTGGTGGTTTTCGTGGTGGCTAACAGGAATGGGCCTACAGAATAAGCGAGTGGGTGAATCCTTATAGATGTAAGGTTTTGCAAACTTACAGAGGTAAGTCAATATATACACTTGTCTATTTTCAATAAAACTAGACTTCCCCCACAAGATCAACCCAAGGGACTCCCTAAATGGTCAGAAAGTAAGACTATGTTATGGGATGGGGCCTATGGGAGATCATTCATATTGTGTTGAGTCTTCATGAAGCAGAGTCAGTGTTTATTGTTGAGGTTGACTAATGACTTATGGTGTTGAGTTATGATGATGATTTCTCTTTAACAAGTATAATGAGATTGTGTGATAGTTGATGAATGATTGTGACTAATGACTTTTGATGATTGATGAAGATTGTGATATTTGATGACTAGATGTAATGAGATATGATTGTTTTTGTTATGATAGAGTTATGTTGTTGTTGATGGTTGTGGATTTATTTTATAACTATGTTGTATGATTTGGTTGAGATGGTTGTGTCATGAAGATATTAGTTAGTTTTCCCATTTCCATAATTTGAATTGCCTTGTTTGTATATGTATTTATTGTAGTAAGCTTACCCTTGTGTGTGGCACGTGTGGTTGTGACTGTGATGATCTCGATCTTGATGTACAGGGGAGTAGATAGGTTTAGGTGGAGTTCTCTTGGAGTCATTGCAGATGGAACGCGTACAACTTTGAAGTTGCATTCCTCCTTTTCTTTGGTTTCATTTTATGTATAGATAATTTAGGTTGATGTTATGCTTTTGTTCTAAGAGTTTTATATTATTCAAGTTGTATTTCTTTTAATAAGAGTGAAGTACCTTGAGACATTGTAAATGATTTAGCTTGGTTTTATGAACTCATGGTTTATACTTTAAGCTTTGAATAATATTTATTGATTTTGGAAATCGAGACTCAACCTTTTTCATAAATATTTTAATGAAATAGTTTTTAAATTAAAATAAAATATAATCTTTCTTTGGTTACTTATGTAATGAAAGTGGGATGTTACACCATGACTCGTTGTGGTGACGGAGATGTTGAATATCCAACAAGTAGCTAGTAGATGAAATACAATAGGTGTCTGTTCTAGCAGTTAGCTAGTTTCGTGGGTTTGGAAATCCAACAATTAGCTAATGCTTGTTTTAAAAATTCAATAGGTGACTAGTTTAGCAATTGGCTAGTTTTGGTGTTGAAATTCCAGTAAGTAGTTGGTAGTTGTGTTTGTTTTTAGCAAGTGGTTGGGGTTGTGATTAGTGAAAATTTCAACAAGAGGGTGAGGATTGGACATAGTTTTGGGTTTGGGGTGAACCAATATAAAATCTGTGTTGAATCTTCTCTTCCCTACCTTTTACATTTTTATATTAAGTATCATACATAATACCCCAGCATCAGAACATTTTGAGCATCACAATGTCATACATCATAATATTTTTAAAAATGTTTTTTTAACAAACCTAACTAATTTGTAAAACATTATATTTGAACTATACAACATCTTTGATCATAGGACATGTTTTAAACCAATTCAATCATTTACATCAAAGTATGAAAAAGATTTTAGAAAAAACATAAAAATGGTTTTGTGCATGAGAAACATCAAACATATTCTTAATAATTAGTATCTTTTTTAGTATATGATTTTGAACAATAACTTTATGAACATAATAGTTAACACAATAACTTTCTGGATGTTAAATCATCACAACATAATATGAGTTTTGACAATAACATAGTATTATGAGAAATAGATTTATTTATGTAAAGATCTTCTAAACATTCGCATATGTGCAATTGCATTAGGTTCTTATGATCATATCAAAATATTGAATAATAAATGTAGTGACTAACCACTTAGAAGTTAGCTATCTAAGTATTTGAACCTTTGTGTCAAAACTTCCTAAACACCAAGGTAATCTTGAATAAAAGTCCAAAAAGATTAATGTTTCAGGAAAAATTGGCAAAGTTACAATTCAACCCCCATCTCTTCTTGTGACGTTCTAATCACTTCAGCAAGATCATTGGTGACGTGATTGGAAGCACCAAAGTCTGAAGGCCAATGAGAGTCATTGCACATTGTAGGAAGATGGTTTTGGACCCAACTTGGGAGGACAACCATGAGTTTGAAGCAAGTTTTGGTAATGTGATCATGCTTGTCACAGTACTAACAAATGAGAAGTAGGAGACAAGTGTCTGAGGTAGAAGGTGAAAACCTGTAGCCTTTAGAGGATTGAGAATGATGTTGGTAGCTTTAACCTAATTGGTGGTTGGCACGATGAGTAAAGTTAACAAATACA
The DNA here is from genome assembly GCA_014843725.1 of Amphicarpaea edgeworthii. Lineage (NCBI taxonomy): Eukaryota > Viridiplantae > Streptophyta > Magnoliopsida > Fabales > Fabaceae > Amphicarpaea > Amphicarpaea edgeworthii. Next base: position 13,642,523 of record CM026324.1, read on the forward strand.
TTGATTTGTTATCCCTCTATAAATAGATTTCAAAATTTACAAGTTTATCAAACATCTCATCAAATTGTAGTGGGGTGTCCTAGAGTTGAATTGAAGTGTTGAATTCACAAAAGGAAGGGCCAAGACATTGATTATAACAATCACAAGATCAAGATCATCAATAGGATGATTGATAAGGGCAAGTTCAACACAAATAGAGAGAATATGGGAAAGATAATCATGGATAGAAGATGATCCTTTGGAGATCATGGCAAGGCACTCTTTGAAGGACATGATTTTACCATGGGAGTGATCATTGGCATAAGCCTTCTTTAGTTTTCTTTAGGCATCAACAAATGAGATAATACTAAGACATAACTATTTATGCCTGTGGTCCACAATTTGCATGTGCCATGTAGGATAGTATGCATTAAGTTTTATTGGGAGAATGTTAGTGAGATTAAACTCAACCAGTTAGGAAGCAGTGGTGCTTGTATGAGAAGAAGGAGCATTGGTTTTATTGTTGGATAGAGTATTAGGGAAGGCCATTTAAGGGGAAAAAGGCTTCGATGCTTAGATAGCTCGTGATACCATGTGATATGTTTACCTTAACGTAGTGTAGCATGAAGACACTTCTTTATGCTACTTGTATATAAATATCAGGAGGTAGTTCCAATAGTAATATATACAGGCTTAAATAAGTTTTTGGGTCCTTAAAAAATACTAATTTTTTTGTTTAAGTCCTTGGAAAATTTTTTCGTTATTATGAGTCCATGATAAATTTTTATTTTTGTTTTGAGTCCCTACCAATAAGGTGACACCATCTTAACCGTTAGTTAAGTGATGACGTGGCATCATCTCAACATATATATGTGTGTGTGTGTGTGTGTGTGTGTGTGTGTGTGTGTTACTTTATTAATGTAAGCTTTCTTTAAAGTAGTGTAACATGAAAGTAAATAGAAGACTAAGGGCATGTGTGGATAAACTTCTCTAGAAAGATTTTAAGGAAAAAAATATGAAGAAAAAATTAAATTAACTTCTCAATAAACTAAAATTAGCTTCTCCAGTAACTAATATGTAGAACCCCTCTCATATAGCTTCTACTAAAAGATGTGGTACTTCTACAAATTAACTATTGTAGAATCTAAATTTAGCTTATGGAGAAGTTAATCTCACTTTTTTCTTCATGTGTTTTCTTCTAGAAGTCATTCTAGAGAAATTTACCCAAACAAGCCTTTATAAAAAGCTATATAGAAAGTATTGACAGTGATTACCTTGACACCTAATAAATTGAGTACCAGCTTTGCACAAGCATAGGAGCAAATTGCTTCTAATGAGTGCTTCTTCCGGTCTATTGTGGCCTTAGCTTGGCGAACATATTCCAATGGATCTTCATACAAAGCAATAGAGAAAGGAAAGATGATGTATCCCATCCAATTACCCCATTTAACTTTTGATTTCTCTGCCATCATATCTGCTAGTTCCTAATTAACATAATGTTTAAGCTAATAAGCACATGCAATAATAAACTAGTTAGAACTTATTTTTACCATGGAAAGAAAAAATAATCACGAGATTTTAAGAAAGTAAAGTAAAGAACAATGTAGCTTATGAATTATGATATATTTATAAAATAATATCATATGATGAAATGATAGAGCAATATATTAAAAAAGATCCACCAAGCTTGTAACAAGAAAAATATTTAGTTCCATAATAATTAGAATTACTTCCTAATAAATGTAGTTATGAAAGATTACGCACAAGGTCAATATTTAAGCTTTTATTTATTTGGAATATATTTTATACAATTTTGAATATTTAGTTTCTATATCATAGATATGTAGAAAAGAAGAATCCCAAGTAGATCTTAGTTCAATAACCACACTGACCTGTATTCCACCAACAGGTCTAATGTTAACAAGAATTGATGCCCTAAGGCGAATCTTCTTAAGGAAACCAGATCTTTGTTTTGTACCATTGTTATTTGTGTCCACATCTGCTTGGAGATCGAGTAACAAATGGTTATTGAAAAGTACATATTCATGTTTTTAATTACAAATTACTTGAGGTATTATGGTTAATGGTTTATGAAGTTTAAGAAAGATGAATTAACAAAGATAGAACTTTACCATTTGCTTGATTCAAGTAACGAGTAAGAGCGGCTTGTGTTACCCCCAACAGAACATCATTGATTGTCTAATTATCAAACATTTAGCCAAAAAAATAATTATCAAAAGTCAAAACACAGTTTCTTGTCTTTTTTTCAATGAGAATTTTGTGTAGTTTCATCAATTTTACATGCAAATAGAGTAAAAGAAGGAAAAGGAAGATTTGGAATTATATATTATGTTCAAATGATAGTTTGAGTTACAAGAAATAGGGAGCTTGATAATTTAAACATGAGAATGTGACATTTTTTAAGTTTATTATTTTTGGAATAATGTTAATTGAACTTTTTGATCAACCAAGTAACATAATTACACCATTTTAACCTCTTAGGTTCCAAATGCATCATAAATTGGATACTACAAGTACGACAAATATTTAATTTTGGTACTTGATAACATGGCACTATAATTAAGTTATGTTAGCACAAATGTCAAGTAATACATCATTTGTCACATTATTAGAATGTAGGTTTGGGCTTAACTCAACCCCAAAAGCTAACTTATAAGGTGATGGTTGTCCCTCATTTATATACTCTATTTTGACCTTATCTTCAGGTGATGTGGGACTTATTCTCAATATACCCCCCATGCCATACGCTTTTGAGCTTGGTGCATGGACAATATGGTGGGTGACTTACTTACATTTTTTTTTTCTCAATGTGCCCCCTCAAACCTAACACTTTCGAGGGTTGATGTGTGGATAATATAGTGGGTGACCCTTCTTAATGAGGCTAGGGTAGGTTCCAATACCATATTATTAGTAAACAAAAGAATACAGAAAGAGCTACTTTGTTTCTTAGATTAAAATTGCTTCTGTTTACAAAAGAGGAAGGCCCTTACATATATAAGAGTAAGGCCCATATGAGGAAAAGCTAATAAGGCCCTCATAGAAACAATAAAAGGTAAAATAAAAAAATAGAGGCTAAAAATAATTACAATAAAATCTAAACTAATTACATAATAAAACTAAGTGTATTAGCAAATACCCTCTGCAAGTTGGAAGGGGGGTGGTGGTCACTTGCAGCATGGACAACAATTGATGAAAGTGACTAGGGTCAAGGGGCTTAGTTAGAATATCAACAAATTATAGAGATGAGGAAATAGAAAGGAGATGAAAGAGTTTTAATTGCAACTTCTCATGAACAACATGGCAATTTAATATCCATCTATTTTGGTTCTCTCATGGAAACAAAGATTGGATGCAATGTGGGTTGGAGATTGATTGTCACAATACAAAAGAATAGGTTTAATAGAAAGGATATGAAGTTTATGAAGGAGATATGTCAACCATTGAATTTCACATGTAGTGGAAGCTAAGGCACAATATTCAGCTTCGAATGAGAAACGAGATAAGGTTGTTTATTTCTTGGAACACCATGAAATGAGGGAGTGCCTAAGAAAGATGTAATAATCGATGGTAGATTTTCTAGTTTCCACAAAGTTGGTCTAGTCAAAATAAAAAAATGCTTTAAGTTATAAGCTAGAATTAGCAACATTGAATAAGCCATGAGCTAGATGAGCCTTGTTGTAGTGAAGAAAAAAAATGATGATTGATGATGGGGCAGCTCATGTATTGAATTAGTTGCTGGATAGAAAAACTATGGTTTTTTTTTTTTTGTCTTGGTAAGGTACAATAGACGCCCAATTAGTCATTTATATGTTGTAGGGTCATCATATGGGGTAACATCATGTTTAAATAACTGGGGGTTGTGAATCATAGGGTCGCTAAAAGGTATGCAAGCTAAAAGACCAATGTTTAAAAGGATTTCCAGGGTGTATTTCCTTTGACAAATATGGATGCCTTGATGAGATATTGCAATCTCAAAATAGAGAAAGTACTTAGATTACCAAGGTCACAGATCCAGAATTGTTGGTGTAGTAAAAGCTTGGTAGTATTAATCTCTTGAAGATTGTTTCTTGCAAGTATTAAATCATCAACATAAATTAGAAGAACAAATATAGATGAGTTAAGGCATTTAAAAAATAAAGATTAAAAGAAGATTGAGTAAATCCCTGATTGATTACGGAGGAAAAAAGTTTGGCAAACCACTATCACCTAGATTGCATGAAGCCATTAAATGGCTTTCTTAAGTTTGCAAGTCTAGTGCAGGTGAGTGGGATTAAGGACAAGGGCAAATACATATAAATGTCCTCATCAAGGTGATCTTGAAGGAAAACATTTTACACCTCTAGTTGATGGAGAAACCATTTTGTGCAACAACAATAGCTAGTAGAAGACTCGTGTTGTTAACTTTTTCAATGGGGGAAAAGGTGACAAAGTAATATATGCCTTCAGTTTAGGTGAAGCCTTTTGCAGCAAGCCTTGCTGGGGATAGCATGGGTAGAAGGATTGTTTTTTACACGGGTAGAATGCCTAATAGGGATAGCAAGGTCCGGTTCAGCTAGTGATAAATTTGTATGTGCATGGTTATTTTGTATAGGTGGGACAACAGTAGGTGCAAATGTTGATAGTCAACAGAGGTATAATTTGAAGAGAAGGGACAAGGTTGGGAGGTTGATTGGGAGATGTGGTTGATTTGTTAGAGAAAGTATTGGTAGTGACTAAATTTTCAAAATTTCTAGTACGGTAGTCGGGGAAGGAAACCATGCTTAAAGTAGCATGTCTCCATAGTGTGAAAGGATCAACCACCAAAAGTGCATTGTTTGTTAGTAGTTTCACAGCCACGACCTCTAGTATAGGATTTTGATAGTTGTTGCCTCGTCCTGGAAAATTATAGTTGTGAATTGAGGGATTCAAAACAGTGTTATAACTATCATTTAGCTCTTTTAAGAAATAGATTATATATTCATTTTCTCTAAGGGTTTTTATTTTGGAAGTTAAGTTGCAAGAACAATTGGAATTGCAAGTGCATGTGGGAGTTGGTCATGGGGATTCCAATTCCTTCCATGAACCATAGAGTTCTTGTATTATTAAGGCAAATGGTGAGTTGAGATTGATCAACGATGAGCTCAGCCATGAATTCTAGTGTCTTGGCATAAGCTATTTTGGGTATTTTCACTTATACCATATTAGAATGTGGGTTTGGAACTAACTCAATTCCAAAAGCTAGCTCATGGGGTGGGAGTTGTCCCCCACTTATATACTCTATCTTGGTCTTATCTCTAGGTGATGTGGGACTTACATTCTTCTCAATACACATTACCAACAAAGTTTGTTAAATATTAAATCAAAGACTAATAAATGGACTAAGTCATATAATTGTGATACCTAAATAACCTAATTTACATGATAAGAACATGTAGAACCAAAATTACACAACTTATACCTGAAAGACCAAAAATACAATTAAGTCTACTTTTTTATACTTTGACACAACAACCAAAGAAAATGGGGGAGAAAAGAAAGTACCGTTTTCATTTCATTCTTGACGAGCTTGATATCATCCATACTAATCGTGCGATGGACAATGCGCTTGTTATGTAATTCAACCCCTGGTGCACCTTTAAGAGAAGTTGGGGTGTCTTTAATGAAGAAAATGGTAAAAGTAAACAACAACATATCCACCACAGTGTGCCAAATAAGAAGCAATCCCCACCAAATGGAAAAGAGCCACCAAAATGGGCTTGACCGGTGATGGTGTGAGGTAGTGTCTTTATTTTGGGTTGGCACTGTTGGCAATGCATCAGGGTCAGAGGTTTTGCGAGTGGCAGCAAGGAGTAATGATATGAGAGAAGCACCATCGCCTATGGAATGATGGATACGAAATATGCCAATAGCCTCTACATCTGAGGTTTTGATGTTGAGGAGGTGCAGTTCCCATAGTGGCTTGGACAAGTCCATAGGAATTTTGGTAAAATGGGAGATATAATCTTCCACAAATCTATCTGGGTACTCTAGGTTTGAATCTATTTCAGGAACTATGATATGATTGTCTAAGTCAATTATTGTTGGGAACCATTTAGTTTTCCTCCCCTTTTTAACCTGAAGATCCACAAGAATAAACATAAGGTATCATTAAAAGAATCAAAAATGGATTAGACATGAATGCACAATTCTTATAAGTTTCAATTAAATTAAATTAAAGATAAATGTTTCATTCTTTGAGTGTTTCCTTCCAAAACACTTTAATTGCAAAAAATTATGGTCTCACAAATAATTCTCAATAAATTCTAAAGTTTTCAAATGGTTTAATTATCCTTTTGGTCCCTATAGTTGTAAAAACTTAAGTTTAATGGTCATACACTGATAATGTAAAATAATTTTACAATGTTGTTCAATCACAACCCTTCCTTTACGGTAAATCAATTGAGTTTTATAAAACTATTTTAAAAGTCATGCAAATTAACAATGAGTTGTGATTGAACGATAGTGTAAAACTATTTTGCACTATTAGTGCATCACCATTAAACTCTAAAAAGTTTCTCTTTTAATCATATAGTTTAAAAAATCCCATTTTGGTCCATATAGTTGCAATACTTTTTATCCTTTTTGATCTTCATTGTCCAACAATGTTACATTAAGATATTTTAAAACAACTAAAACTAGATTTTGACAATTTTTAACCACCATAAATTAAAAAATAAGATTATGTTATGGTGATTTGTCCACTATGACCAAGGCAGAGCCACGCATAACAACTTTCATGAGCATGTCGAGCTTAGTTGGTGGTTGGACAAATCTTGTAAAGACTATGCTTGTTTTTATAGTGATTTTACATTAATAGTTCTAGTATTGTAGCAATTTTAAAGGATCTACATGTAACTGTTTAGCCTTTTTAGACATCAAGGACCAAAATAAATGGTTCAAAAATTAGAACTATAAAAATGACAATGGAATGTTTTAAACTACAAGAACTAAAATGGAAAGTTGTGGCAAATATAAAAACAAAAAGAGTAATTAAATATTTTCAAATAAATTTTAACCCATAGAAAAGAACATGTTAGAAAGTATATGTTAAGGTGTATGTTTCTATCTCACCCTTTAAGTTATATTAAATTAAAATAAATATTTAATGTATTCTAATTTGTTTTTAAGTTTTTTATTTAATTTTCATGATTTTCTCTTAATTTAATCATTTTACATATATTTTTTTATTAAAAGTATGTCCAACTTACACTTATCAAACTTCCAACTCTATTGTTTTTTGAAGTAAAGTCCTTTCAATTTGAAAGGTTGTATATCGTCAAAAGGATGGACGTAAAAAGCTTTGTTGTGGTTTCAAAGGATACAAGTTCTAGGGACAATTCTTAAGGGAAAGCCACAAAGAAGGTTAAATAGAGCCTGGGGAGGATCCACTAGGGGTGGATGGAGTGGAGTCGGAAGATGGGGCTTCAAGTCAACAAGGAAAGCCATACTTGAACTCGTTGTTGATTACATGTTTCTTTGCAAGGTATGATAGTCTTAAGTGTAATGATGCTGAGGGTCGTGGAGACCTTGAATTGAATGTTGGCATGTTGAGTGGGGAGGAGAAGGAATTTATTCCATGCTTGAAGGTGCGTATACTAGACTCGAAATTTGCAATTTGGTGTGCACCATGGAAAGTATCAATGGTGATGGATTTTCTTGCAAAGTGAGTAGAGTTTAAAGTGCTAGAGTACAAACTACAATGGAGTTGGATCAGGTATGGAAGGATTCAAATTGTTAATATATTAGACAAATGCTACTTAGTGTAGTTCACTTTCGAGAATGACTATAAGCATGCATTATTAAAAGGGTCGTGCATGGTTGCAGACCACTATATTGTTGTCCAGTGGCAAAGGCTAGCCTTTTTGGGGAGTGCCAAAGCTATGCAAGAGATAATTGTGTGAGTTTGCTTTTCTAAATTGCATATGGAGATGTATCACGAAACATTCCTCATATGTGCAAGTGTCATGCTGGGACAATTCTTAAAATCGACAAACTGATGTCAAGATACTCACAAGGCAAGTTTGTGTTTATTTGTGTGGAGGTGGACCTTCAATGGAAGCTTGATTTGAGGATAAAAGCGAGAGGGAATAGCTATTATGTTGAGTATGAGGGGTTGCACTTGATTTGCTTTATGTGTGGGAGATATGAGCATAAAGTGGCACAATGTGCTAAATTTGTTGCTAGTCAAAAAGGAGAGAGTGAAGAGGTTAGGGTTATGTTAGAGGTACCTAAGGTTAAAGGGGTATTGGCGGTGCTCAAGACTAGAGGGATACCAATGATGCAAGTCTAGGCCATGTAGGAAAAGAGTCAACCAATCCCCACTAGGGCTTACATCATCAAAAATATTGAAAGAGTTAATGTAAATATACTAAATACAGAAACAATTATGGCTAAAATAGTATCAAATCCAATTCATAATGATTTTGGTCTGTGGATGATTGTGAAGAAACTCGTTAGACATAATCTTAAAAGGTTAATGTAGAGAAAAATACAGCATTGTAAGGTCCAAAATTTAAGGGATTGTGTTTTATTGCACTACAAAAAACACACCTAATGTGGTGTATGCAAGTGAGGGGCAAGTTGGTAAAAAGGGTATTGGACCTATTGTATCTAGCAAGGATGATTCTAAAGGCACCCCATGTCCAACCCAAGTGTGAGTGTGTGAGCTTAAAGCTGGTCAGAACTCCCAAACACTAGCTAATGGGAAGGTGAAACATAAGTTCGTGGCAAAAGGATGCAAAAGGAAGGCTAAGGGGGTCGATGATGTAATGTTAGATGAGAGAGTGAAGGTAGTGCTACCTAAGTGCACTAGTAAGAGGGTGGTGAGGTTGAACAGGGGAATGACTTGGTAAAGAATGTTAATATGGTGTCTTCAAGCATGACCTAAGCCGAGGAGAAAATGAGGCATTGGTAGCTACTATATGCTCTCATCAAGATGTTTACGGTGCAAGTGCATCATGATATGGCAGCGATGGTCTTTACATTCAAGAAGACCGTAGTGTTGGGAGACGACGTCTTCTAAGAGAAAAGTTGATGGTGTCCTAGCTATGAAGGAGAATAACCAGATGGTTCTAGAAATTAGCCAAGGCGATGATATGCATGTGATTAGGCATGTCGACTGCAAAATGGGGTGGTGTTGAGGGTGTCGTAGTCTCATTAAGCTTGATCCGAGATGCTAAGGGTCCTTCTCTTGCACTTGATGATTAGTATGATGAACATATTATCACGAAATATTAAAAGGGTTGTTGGAAGAACCATTCTTAGACTTATGAAGGATCTTATCTTGAAGTACCGTGTTAGTGGGCAAAAAGCGAATGGCATCATTGCTTGGCTTAGTATGGGCAATTGTTCATGCGCAACAGTAGTTGTTATTGTAGGAGTTGGAGGGGTTTGGAAATATGGTGAATTGCCTTTGGCTTGTTGCGACAAATTTTAACGCATACTTTGTCCCATCAAAGAAGGCTAGAGGGGGGTCTCCTAATAGAGCATCTATGGCCAAATTTGATGATTGTTTATGTAGGTGTGAGCTAAAAGATTTGGGGTTTAAAAGGCCTCTTTTTACTTAGGAGTGGGAAAGGCATATGTGAGTGCATTGATCGGGCTATTTGTAATGTGTGGTGAAGGATGGACTTTCTAGATACTTTTTGTTTTTCATTTTCCCTTATTGAAGTTTGATCATAAAGCGATTTTAGTATGTATGAAGCAAGAATTGGTGGATGGTACTCGTAAACCTTTTTGGTTTATGGCTAGTTGGCTAGCTAATGAGCCATTTCAACATGTGGTGTGGGAAGCTTGGGATGGTGTTGTTGGGTGATTGGCTATGATTAATGAGTTGCATGTGTGTTGATGTTTGGAATAAGGAATGTTTTGAGAATTTGTTCCATAGGAAACATAGACTCTTAGCCTGCCTAGAAGGTATTAATTATAAGCTAGCCATTGTGGAAAATAGATATTTGTAGAAGGAGTTGTGGGATGAGTACAAATCTATCCTTTACTAGAAGGAACTATTCTAGTGTCAAAAGGGTAGGTGTGGCTGATTTAGAGCGAGGGATAGGAATACAAAATTCTTTCACATTACTGCCCTTATTCACAAAAGGAGTGACAAGATTAAGGCCCTTTTGGATGAGAATGATGAGTTGGTTATTGATTAGAAGAGATTAGGACCACGATGAAGCTTCACTTTGAGAAGCTCTATGAGGATGAGCCCCACACATCCTCTTAAAGCTTAGCCAATGCATTCTCAAATATGGAGGAGGATAGACTATTGGAGGTTCAACAACCTTTTACTAATGAGGAGGTAAGGGAGGTTGTGTTTAGCATGGGTCCTCTAATGGCTCTTGACTCAAATGGACTCCACCCTATCTTCTTCTAGTCGAACTTGATGGTGGTTGGTCCCTGTGTGAAATTGTAAGGTTCTTTTTATACGGGAAAATTAAGGGTATTAATGGTACCTTGCTAGTCCTAGTTGTCAAGTGTGACACAGTGGCGAATACAAGACCCTAAGCCAGTGGGGATAAATTATAAGAATTAAATTCAATGTGTTAAAAAATATAATACAAATGAAATAAAATACAAAAATCAAAACTTTATTAATAACGGATGGCGTGACATCATCTCAACCGTTGATTTATATTGGAATGATGTCACGTCATTGGCTCAAAGAAAAATTAAATTTTTTTAAAGACCTATAACAATGCAAAAAAATTCAAGGACTCAAACTAAAAAATGAGTATTTTTAAAGGATCCAAAACTTATTTAAATTTTTTTTATTAGTAAATTTTAAAAGTTGAGGGGGTATAAGTGCACCTTGAACATTAAATTGGTCCGCCACTGAATGCAACATATAAATTGAGGAGGTCTAAATCGTAAAATTTAATATATTTAGAATTAATTTTTTTAATTCAGGGTGGGCAGCTGCCCATTCCCACCAATACCTGTGTCCACCTATGGTGACACATCGACAGACGACTAGGATGGACCACTTCTTCCTAATAGTCTTTGGAATGTGGCTTGTAAAATCATTACAAAGAGCATTGCTTCCGGATTGAAAAAGCTCATGCTGAGCTTATTGTCCTAATCAGTGTAGTTTTGTGCCTCAGAGGCATGGGACTAATTATGTTGTGATTGCATGAGATTGGTAATGTTGTAATGAGGACTAAGAGAGGGTGTCAAGGGCTAATGGCTATCAAGGTGGATTAGAAAAAGGCAGGTGATAGGATTTGCTGGCATTATCTAATTGATACATTGCAGGAGGTGGGGTTTCAAGATCATTTTTTCTTGTTTTTGTTATTAGTATGCAGGTGATGCTCAATGGTGCGTGCACATAAGTGTTTCACCCAACGAGGGGAATCCGTCAGGGGCCCCTCTACCACTATACTTGTTCGTGCTTTGTATTGAGAGGCTTGCTCACTTGATTGAATCAGAGGTAGGGGAGGGTAGATGGAAGCTAGTTAAGCTGATCAAAGATGGTTTGCCTATCTCACTTATTTTTTGCAAATGACTTGTTACTGTTTGTAGAAGTTAGTGTGGACCAAATGCAAACTATTAGTAGGGCTTTGGAGGTTTTCTGTGACCCATCTGATTAACGTGTTCCAATGAATAAGACTCGTATATTTGTCTCTCAAAATATAAATTATGAGAGCTTTGGAGCTGTGTTATCTATTGGGTTTTCACTTTTCAGCTTGCAAAGGATTTAGAGAAGTATTTGGGCGTTTTGTTGCTTCATAGGAGGAAAAAGAGGAAGACTTTTAATTATAATTAATTTTATTGATAGGTGTGATTGTTCAAAATGCTATATAATAAAAACCAGTGGGGAGTGCTTTCAAAAAAACAAAAAAAAACAAACTAGAGAGGAGTAATATATAACTAAATGAGAGTGCACAACTAATATATGTTTTTTCTCTTATAATACTATGAGATATATATTAATTGAGTCTTCATTTTGAATTAAGTCAACGTTACCTCTCCTCTCCTATAATTTCCGAGTTAATAAAAAACTAACCGTGTTGAAAAATTGGCAGTGATGGGCCAAAACAATTATGTCATTATCTTGAGTTCCTGACACGTCTCTTATAACTGTCACTATGCCGAATTGGTTTGTTTTTAAGCGAAATTAGCAGACCTAAATAAGAAAAAAGATAATACCAAATTTGTCTTTTATACTTCTATGCTCTTTTTTTTTTTGTTTATGAATGGATACTTCTGTGCTATTATCACTGTAAGTGTTAAAGGAATGAGATTAATTATTGTTATCATTGATTTAACTAATGAGATCGCGTTGTGAAACCATAAAGTTAACATCCCCGGCGGTGATTGTAAAAAAAAGAAGAAATGCTTTCAGCTAACGATCTTATTCATGTATTATTTTAAAAAAAAAAAGTTATAACAAAATAAGGTAAATACATAGTTTAGCATTCTTTTTTTTTTCACAATAAAAATATAAGAATTTAACGTAATACACTATATGTGATTTTTAAATATAAGAATTTAACGTAATACATTATTTGTGTAATTTTTAAAATAATTTTATGCTATACATGACCATTAAACTCAAGTAAATGCATTAATTATTGAAGAAGCAGCCAAATATGCAATATTATCTGACGATGAAATTAAACTTTGATATTACAAAAGGCTGATAACAAAATTATTTGTTAAAGATAAAGTAAGGAATAAATTACACCAGCACATCTAAGATTTCTATGTAATTTTAAAATTATTACTTTTTTCTCTCTTAAGACGTGTTAGTGTAGTATTTTGAAGGAATATCAGTATAATATTTTGAAACATATATACATGTATTAATATAATGATTTCAAATTTAAAGAGATTTTGATAAAATTATGTGTAATTTGATAAAATTCTGGAGATCCAAATTGTAATTTACTCATAAAGTAAATTTTAAAATAGGAAATGTGAGATACCCGATGCAACAATAACCTGGTCTACCCAAGTAAAAATTCCAGGAACAGAGTCATGCATATGCATAGATTTTGAAAACTATGAGCAGTTATTAATTAACAAACAATGTTTTTCAACAAAAGGGTAATTAGGTATCGCAATTAATATTAAGTACTAATGACTAACCACTTTGCTGGTGAACCTTGGATGCTTGAGCAGTGTTTGGCATAAACCTTCTCTGATGAGTTGAGGATTGATGCTTGTCTTGCAACCCATGATGGCAATCACATAACAGTTCAAAGATGGCTCATGGAACAGCTTCCCCGTTGGACTCAGGGGTTCACCCTCTGTAACTGATGCCATATTTGCTCCCTTTAATTTCTCTCACAGATTTTATTTCTGCAAGTGTCAACCCCCAAGCCAATAGGAGACAGGGTAGGTGGTTTATAAATGTAATCAAAACTCCAAAATTATTAAATTTGTAAGAGGATATGGGCATTTTAAACGGTGGCGACTTTATGAATAGATTTATAACGATGCATTGAAAGTTTAAAAATATACATTTTTTTAGTTTAATTTCTAAAACTTGTTTGTATGATCATGAGTTTATCAATGATATCATTTCATCTATTAATTAAATCATGACGTGATATTATTGATATGGAATCAAAATTAAAAATTTATCAAAGACACGTAACAACGCAAACAAAATCCAAAGATTTAAATTAAAAACATAATTTCATCTATTAATTAAATCATGACGTGACATTATCGATATGGAATCAAAATTAAAAATTTATCAACGTAAACAAAATCCAAAGATTTAAACTAAAAAATAATATTTTTTAAGATAAAAAACTTATTTAAGCTAATAAAAAATAAATATATTAAAAGCTTAAAAATATTTAATATTTTTTAAATAATAATTAATATCTAACGGAATCCGTCTAATAGAAAAGTTAGTCCATGTAATAAACCAAATATATATTGAGTATATATGACTATAATTATTATATGTTTTGAATAAAAATATAAAATGGTTTCCATATTTGAAAAGGAAAATCCTAATATATAAATAATAAATTAAAGAGAAAATTTTATAGAATTTAAATTTATTCTTAGATTTTGCCTTCCTACCGACAGCTATGGAAGTTAGAAATGATGGGTTTGCTTTAAATCCATGTGACTCATGGCAGCCATGTCTGTCTCTCTTTATGTGAATGAAAAGAAAAAGCTAATTTGAAACAAACCATTTATGTTGATTAAACCATACAATTTCAAGGACCGAACAAGTTATAAGGTGGTTTGAAATTTGGTTGGAGGAAGAAGATGAACTAATGAATGAAAAGTTGGTGGATTGAATTCATTTCTATTTACCAAATTGACCATTTAACAATTAATATTAGACTTAATTATATATTTGTTTTTTCAAAATTTTATTTTTTACAATTTTAATCTTTTAAATTTTTTCATTATTTTTTATCTTTTAAAATTAATTTTTTAACAATTTTAATATCTACGTTAATAAAATAATATAAAACTGTTTTAAAATTAAATTAAATATATATTTTTATTTGTAGATTCTTAGAGTATTAAAATTAAATATTTTATTAAATAATAAATTGATAAAGTTAAAAAAAAATTAAATTTATTTTTTTCAAATTAAAATATGATTTAAGATAAAAGTGAGTTAAACATGACAAGTTCAAACTTTAGTTTTTTTTAAACTAACCAAATCCAAAATTTTTAATTAGACTCGATTAAATAAATAAGTCAAATTTAAATCATCTATTTTTTTCACAAGTCAAATTAAATCGGACCAATTCGTAGGCTAGGCCTGAAATTATTTATAAGAGTAATATTTTACTTAAAATAATTATATGTAAAACATTTTCTTTTCAATAATACGTGAGGTTTTTTTTTTAATATTGAGACAATTTTACTAAATAAAAATAATAAAAAATATTTTTTTTATTGATGAGTTTAAAGTGAGGATTTCAGTTATCTTATCCATTATCAATGGACGGCCCTAAAAGTAAGCTTTCCACTGCTCGGTTTGGCTATCGGCTCATTTACAAAACCGAACTTGCATGAATCTGGCTTTGGTCTGGCGGCTCATGTGTAAAGACTAAGACAAGACAAATAAAACGTAATGAATATTATACATTATGTGCCCATTCTATCTATATCTGTTTGTTTGTTTGACTTTCAGCTGAGATATTTCTGTCAAATATTACTGGAAAAAAAAAAAAAAAAAGAGTTGATAAATGGAATCAATTGCATCCGTGATTTGCTTTCAAAACTATATAAAAACAAAGCCGTGTATTGAAAATCAAGAAACGGAGGAGGAGGAAAACATGTGATGTGATGTGATATTTCTTCTTTTCCTTTAATTATTTATTTTGATTTAGATTTGAATACAATTACTTGTAGTGAGTTCTTTAGTGATACCAATTTGAGGATTTTCTTATATTATTTAAAAGAAAAAAGACATTATAATTTTTTTTATAGGCAAGTATTAAAAATTTGTATGTTATATGAACAACTCTCATGTCACTCCTCTCACCACCAAATCACTTTATCAATTCTAAACGACATATTATTATAACTGGATATTAATAACATTTTTTTTCTTTGAAAATTATTTTTTTATTATCAAATAAATTTAATTAATATATTGAGCACTATAAAAAAAATGAAAATATCAAATCAATATTGTAATGATTTGCTCACTTATTAATCACACAGATTTAGATTTAATGTGTGTTTGGGATATAGCTGAAAAACTTAATTAAATTATTTTAATAATCAATTATGTGTATAATGTAATTAATTAATATTATAATTGATTATAATTATAATATGTTTTTATTTGTTGAAAAATTATTTAAAAATAATTAATTTTGTTTAGATGAAAAAAAATCATCTTTTGTATAGTAAAAAAGTGTAAAAATTACCGAAAGAAAAAATAAGTGATTGAAAAATAATTATAAACTTATTTTCATATTATATTATGAAAAATAACTTATTTTTTCAAAAAATAAAAAAAGGCTTTTTGCAAATTTAAGCTATGTGATCAAACAAGATTACTTTTTTAAAACAACTTAGGTTATCTTAAAAAGCTTAAGTTTAAATTGTAGAATACCAAGCTCTTATTTTCTACAATTGTCATTCACTTACATACAATCCACGATATTAGAAGTGGGTGTTCAAAAATATAGTTATTTAATAATAATTATTAAATAATTAGATTTAAAATAGTTATTATAACTATAACTAATTTTATAAAACTAGTTATAAATTAATATAACCATATGTTATTTTAAAAAACTAATTACATATCCAGTTATAAATATATAACTAGTTATATAATCAGTTATTTATAAAAACCATTTATATAATCATATAACTAGTTATTATAAATAACCAATTATTTAGTTATATATAACTAGTTATTATAAATAACCAGGAAAAAATAAGAAAAAAGCAAGTTGTGCATACATGAGTATATATATTAAATTGATGATAGATTATGTTGTAGTTTCTTTGTTTACTTACATATGTTAGGACAAAAATGGACAATAATACAAATGATTTAATAATAATTGCATAAAAGAAACACTCCACGATCCTTCAATTCTTCCATTGTAGTCACCTATGACACCCAAGAACAATGCTTCAAGAAAATTTGTCGAAGTTACTGGTATACTAATCAAAATAAAAAGACACTTGTTAAAAAGTTTTGAATTTAAAACCCCTTTATTGAAGGGTTAAGCTCCACCATTTCTACAAAGAAAACAAGATTAAAAATTCAAATATCATGAATCATCAGACAATATATCTTGTACAAATACAAAATTTAATGGATAATTATAAATTTTTTTCACAACACTCAATTATGTTTTACTTCTGCAAAAAAAAAAAAACAATAAAAAGAAACAAATCCTATTAATATGATTTATCAAGACATAATCAAATAAGTAAAAAACATTATATTAAATATATATTTTTATATCACTTTGCTCAATTTGGTTGATCTCTTCAATATCCTCTTTTGATGGCAATAGTGTAGGTGATCCTTTCAGCCAATCTTGTAAGCACACTAGTGCTTCCACTGTTTTATGTGATAAGCAACTACGATATGGATCAAGCACCCGTCCTCCTGTACTAAAGGCAAATTCAGATGGCACAATGGAAGCAGATATGGCTAACACCTCTCTTGCCATGTTACTAAGAATTGGAAATCGAGTTGAATTTACTTTCCACCAATTTGGGATATCAAAGTTAGAATTCTTCCCTTCCTCTCTCTCTTCGTCCAAGTACTTTTTCAACTCAAATTTGGTAGTACTTGACTTGACATTAGTTGATCGCAAAAACTTAGCAAAGAAAGAGTCAGGATCAATAGTGAGTTCAGTAGATTGAGTTGGTTGAGAGTCACCCCTAAACTCTTCAAAAATGACCGCCAAACAATCATCTATTTTTTTTTTATCAAGTCTTTTGCCACAGATGAAACAAAAATTTGCTTGATGAACCATGTTGGATACTCCATTTTGTATCTAGGGTCCAGCACAAAAGCAACTAACAACAACATGTTCAAACTGTTAGGACTTCCCCAATACTTGTCATATTTCACCTTCATCCTTTTGGCCATTTCCTTTGTGCTCGAGTTTTCATTTGTAGATGGACACATTTTATTTATCCTCAACCCAATTGTAAAGACCTCTGCCATATACATATGACTAGTAACATAAGAGGAACTAGATACGCATAAAGTGGATTCCTTAAACATTTTAAAAAACTTTAAGATTTCACGTGCTTCTTGCCAATCAATTGCAGTAGGCACACCCTTCCCCTTTCTAAGATTTTCACGATACTTAGATTCTCTAATCTCAAACTCAACAAATGCCTTTTCAAGCTTCAAAGCGGCACTCAACATATCAAAGGTGGAATTCCACCTAGTCTCAACATCCAAAATAACACTGCCTTTGTATTCAATCTTACAATGTTCAACACATGTCTTGAATTTACGTTCCCTTGAAGGAGAAGACTTAACATATTTCACTGCAGCACGAATTTTGAAAATGGAATCGCCAATTTCTTTTAGACCCTCCTTCACAATTAAATTTAAGATATGCATAACAACACACATGAATTTGGTCTCCATTCAAAACTAAATCATTCCAAGATCTTAACCTCATCTTTAATTGTTCAATCCCACGATCATTTGATGAGGCATTATCTACTGTCACACTCAAAACATGAGTCAACCCCCAATAAGTCAAGGACTGTTCAAGCTTCTTCGCCATAATATCTCCTGAATGGCCCTTAACTTTGAAAAAGTTCAAAATTTTCCTTTGCAAGGTCTAGTTGTTGTCTATGAAATGACCAATTATACACATGTAGCTCAGATTTTGACATGAAGTCCAAAAATCAGTTGTGAGGCATATACTTTGGCAATGCTGAGAAATAAACTTCTTCAATTTTTCCCTTTCAATATCCCAATCCATCAAAGCATCTCGTGTTAATGTATGACGAGAGATCGATTGAAATTTTGGTTGCATTACACTCATACATTCACGAAAGGCTTTATTCTCCACAAACTTAAAGGACAACTTCATGGATACAACTATCTTTGCAAGAGCTTTTCGACATTTCTTTTGGTCAAAATTGGCTTCTGAAGGAGAAGAGGCATTTGTTCTTGAGGAGGAAGTAGATTTCAGCTTCTTGTTATTAACTTCCTAATTCATGTTCCACTTCCCAATTAAGCTATCAAACTCTTTAATTTTCAATGTTTTTTCCTTTCACAACACTTCATAGTTCCATTAGATCAGATAAAACAAATAACCAACGCACAAAATTTGTAGATTGCTTTCAAAAAAACTGCATTAATTTGAATTGCGACTTCTACATCGTCATCACATACCTCCGTTAAGACTTAAGACTTAAATCAATGGAGGACATGAACATGCAGTTATAATGGAGATTTTGATGGTGAAATGATTGAGCTTTGAAATCTGAGAATAGGAAATGAGTAAAGATGGAGAAAGAATATTATTTTATTTTTTATTTTTTAAAATAAAATCTAAAATAATTGTACTATCCCCAAAATAAATTATTAAAATAAATAACATATTGGTTTTTTTATCTTAAAAGTTTTTGTGTATGTTGCTAATACGCTCCAATTGAAAAAGAGGATATATCCTTACTAGGAAATAGCAAACAGAAAATAAAATTAACTGATATTAGGCCAATACACAACAATTAGCTTGGAGAATAATGGCTAAAACATAAGTTTTCGAGAGTGTTTTTTATGATGACGAGTGAATGTTTGAAGATTGAGTGAAAATATGAGATTAAACAACGAAGTAATGACATTTAACCAATTAAGCTGATGTGTGGTGTATGGTTTGCATCTCAAAAATCAATAAACTGGAAATAAAATGTCATTTGCTATTCTCAATAAAATTCGGAGCTAAAGCCCACATGCTGAAATCAAATACAAAAATCCACAAAAAATAATCTATAAAGAAAAGGAATAGTTACATGAAAAAGGTACAAAGAAAAGGTGTTTCATGATGGCAAAGAAAAGCTATATCTAAAAAAGCTCTATGGAATGAAGCTACCAGAATAATGAAGGGTTCCACTTCCAAATCACATCTTTGATTTCTTCTTCTGCTTGGAAGACAAGGGACGTTTTTTTCTTGGAAACCCTCTTTTTCATTTCATTTTTATTAGAATCCTTCATCAGGTAGGGATTCCCTGGTTCTATTATGCTTAATTCAGATGGATTTCTATTCAGTTTACAAAACATTTCAGAAGGACAAGAAAACTTGTCATCATCACCAAGATATGGGAGGTTCAGATCAAAATCCCTTTCCTTTCGCGGCTTATTCATGCTACCAAGTTCAATGTCTTTGGCACTACTTCATCATTTTCCTGCAAGAACAAAATGGTTGGTAATTATCTTGGAAAGAGTTTTCTATGAAAAGTTATTAATTGTCTCAAGATTCTAGAAAATGAAACATCAATTCATGCATGCTATGGTAATTACATTGGTATATAACAACTTCATTTTCTTGGTTATGCATGATTTATTTCTAACTGATCAAATCAAAAGCACCAATATGCTTGTATAATTCTCCTTTGGATCAGGTCCTATTTATAAGACTCATTTTTCTAATTCATCTAGATTAAAAAAAGTAATTAATTTAGATGATAACAATAAATTTATCTTAAATTTATAACTTTTTCCAAAATTATCCTTGTCATTGGTCCGTCTCTGTTCTAATTATTTGTCAATACATTCTCTCTACTATTCTTTTAATTGGAGGTATTTTAAGTCTAAAAATAATTAATGTAAGAGAGAAGGTACAATGAATCTTATAAAAAGGACCAAACACTACTCTTAATTAACTTGGATCTTATAAATAGGATAGGAGAGAGTACAAAAAATATTTTCAAGAGTCATCTAAATTGATTAGTAATTAACAATCATCTAGATTCTAGCCATTGGGACCCCTTTGAGAATCTCAATAAACTATACAAGTATGAATAAATGATTAACACTCCACGGGATGAAAATTGCTAATATGTAGAATTAGATCAATCTACAAAGTAGTTTAATAAGCAGCTAGATATAGTTAGTATTCAATATTCAGTTTCAAGAATCAAAATAATTATAAGTGTAGAGAATATATATATATATACACGGTGGGTTTGACTCCCTTCTACCCACAACAAACTAACAGATAACATTTTTCAATAAAAAAAAAATTTAGAGACTACACTTTACATTTTTCACGCCAAAATTTTATATAAACATGACCAAATTGTATAAACGATTAAAAAAAACAGCTAATAACATAAAAGAAATTTAATTCTTTAATGTTACAAAAGATATCTTATAAGACGATCCTTAGATAGAAAGATCATGGACATTTTGAATTAGATATCGTAGGTCATGCATGAATTCCGACAAACTTAATAACTTGAATTTTAGTCAACGGTCAACAAGGATTGTGCTCGTGAACCGTAGGTCATGTCCATGATTCATGACAAAATTCATATTTTGAATTTTATATAGTATGAATCACTTACATGTTTCGTAGATCATGCTCGTGATCCATGACAAACATATAAATTTGAACTTCTTTCCTTAAATATGAAAGCAAAGTTCTTCAATTCACCAAAAAATTATCGAATTCACACAACAAAAGTTTAATAAGGTTCACTAGCAACAAACCCATCATACTTAACAAATCAATTATACATTAATATAAAAATCCATTTCAAAACCCTATCATGTCAATCTCATACAACACATGAAGAAGATGAACCAAAGAATACATGGGGAAGAGGAGGAAAGAAAACTAGGGATGATTTCAAAGGAATCTTTACAATTATTATGTGGAGTGGGAAGCATGAGTCTGGGCCTTTCTCCGTTTTCCTTAACTTTACTCATTTCCTCCTTCTATCCTCTATAAATTTTTCTCTCTTTTTCTATATGTTAGAATGTAAAGTGCATATTTGACTAGAGGTTTACCCTATGACAAATGCAAGAACTTAAATAAGTGTCGACAAAATATAAAAATAAAATTCAATGAGTGCAAATATATAAATTTACATAAAATAAAATATAAAAAATAAAATTTTATTAATAATTTTATATTAAAAATTTTGACTTTAAAATATTGAGGGGGTGCACCCCGTACAGTGTAGATCCGTCCTGGATTTACCCAACTTAAACTCTTATTGGGCTTCTAACAACCCATTCTCTTATCATTTTATCTCTCATAATTCTCACACATGGGTTTATGAAATGAATCCAAGTTTATTTGACACTCATTAGCACTTATATTATATCGATTAACATTGAAAGATTATTTAATTGAATATTCTCTATTTTTGGATTAAGGGGTTGACCCATTTATTAATAGTCATTTCCAAGGCCTCTCCTGTAGGTTCAAGCCTTCTCTCTACACGGTAAAATACAGTTATTTAATTTTTTAAATAACAAAATTTTGGGGACCTTGCAAACAGAATAAGCATTTCTTGTGAAAAAAATGGAGAGTCCGCAAGCGAGTTTTGTTTTCTTTGGAGCGACTTTGGGTGGCAAGGGTTCAGGCAACGAGCCACTGGACGGCGGTGAAGGCATTCAAGTACAACAACATGTATCATTTTGCGACAAGGTTATGGGCAACAGGGAAAAGGCCCCTACACGTAATACGATTGATCTTTTGAAGCACAACTTGGCCAAGATTGAGTTTAAGGATGGCAATCCCTTGAAACCGATGGTTCACATTGACAATTTTGTGTTCGAGGGGCTGTGCGTTCCCTAGCAAGATGCGTTGGTGGTTAAACTACTGGTCAAGAAAGTGGGATACAATATTCTGAAAGACAAGCTGGGAAGGCTATGGAAGTTACAAGCAAGCTTTGATATGGTCGATATAGGCAATGATTTTTTTCATGGTGAAGTTTGATCAGGAGGCAGACAGGGCACAAGTTATGGAGGGTGGCCAATGGATGATCTTTTATCATTGTCTAACAGTCCATACATGGTCGCCAGCTTTCGTTTCATCGGAGGCAACCATTGACAAAACTTTGGTATGGATTCACTTCCCAAATCTCAATCTTTCTTTCTATGATGAAAGCATATTGTTGGCCTTGGCAACGACGGTGGGGAGACCAGTTAAGGTGGATGCAAATACGCTTGATGCAAAGAGAGGGAGATATGCACGTATCTGTGTAGAAGTGGATCTACACAAGCCAGTAGTGGGCAAGGTTTGGCTTCAAGGACACTAGTATAAGGTGGAGTATGAGGGCTTACACCAAATATGTTCTACAAGTGGAAGTTATGGTCATTTGGCCAGGGAGTGCAAATCTCAGCCCGAAACGCAATAGAAAATACCTCCATGCACGAAGGGAACATGACAGCAGCAAGAAGTACACCTACCATGGCGACCCCAACGCCGTATTCAATACCCACTAATGTCATTAATAGCACGGAGGCAAATATGACGGCTACTGTTACAAAAGGCGTCAATCAGCAGGTTAATAATCAAGACCCTATTCAGGATTGGTTGGTTGTGAAAAGAAGGAATCGTAACGTTAGCAAGAAAGGAGGAACTGATTCTCATGCTAATTTAGGTAATAATGGGCACAATCCATGTTACAAAGGATTACAACAAAATATATCTAAATTAAATGCGTCAGTAGGACCCAAGGGACGAGGCCATTCAAGAACAAAAGGTCAAAAGACTGACGCTAAGAATAAGAGACCTAGAAAGGAGCAAGAGTTGACCATCCAACAACTCATCAAGAATGCGGCGCTAACCAAGAACAAGAATATAACCAAGCCACAAAGGACCCCACCCTTGAAGATCACACCCTTTACTACATCGTTGCAAATTTTTGACGTAAGGAATGGAGCCACAACATCTAATCCTAAAATTATTATGGCACGTGAAGGGGAAAAGCCTCAGTCAGAGGGAGATGTGTTAATGGAGGTGTCCACTAATGAACTTGTTCCCTCAGCCTCGGACCCTGGGGTCTCTGTAGCAACTTAGATGGGTCGTGGGCCATTCTTTTCATGCAACTAGTGTCTTATGAATAGTTTTAAAGACTTTTCAGCAGTTGCATGGAACATCAGAGGCACTCATAGCAACTGCACTTGGTGCTCTATTAAGGATATGTCTAAAAGATACAACCCTTCGTTGTTCTTATTTTTTGAGACTGACACTCCTTTCGCAAAATGCCAAAAGTGTTGGGACTCTATTGGTTACAAACCTCTCCATTTATAGGGAGTCAGGGCCATAGCGAGGGGCATTTGGGTTCTTGCATCACGAGCTAACTTCTCTTTCTCTTTGATTGACTCGCATCCTTAGTGTATCACTTTCTCCATTCAAAGGCGAGAAGTGAATTGGGTGTTCGGCAATCTATGCATCCCCTAACTCGGTGGTTAGGTTGGCATTCTAGAGCTATCTGGTTGCACTTGGAAATAAAATAAAAAACCCATTGGTTGGTTATTGGTGACATGAACGAGATTCGTTTCTCAAATGAAGTCTCCGGTGGTAATTTTGTCTTGTCTAGAGCTGCTGGCTTGGGTGAAGTAATTGATGGGTGCAATCTAATTGACTTGGATACCACTAGTGGTTTTTTTACATGCGCAGAAACATTCAGCAGGGGATGCACATCCACAAGAGACTTGATCGTTGTATGGTGAACACGGATTGGTGGATCCTCTTCCCGCATGCACACACTAAGTTACTACCCCCTTGTAACTCTGACCATAACCCCATCATGGTGCATTGCTCTAGATTTCACAACAAATAGATCCGATCTTTCCAGTTTCAGGAGGCTTGGTCAATGCATCCCGATTATGGTACATTGGTGAAGAATGCTTGAGGCAAGGAGGTTGGTCACATTCTCCTCAAACTAAAACACGTAAAGGAGGATTATATGAAATTCAATGAGGATATCTTTGGCAACATCTTCCGGTGAAAGCATCACATGGAGGGACGCCTTCGAGGGGTGCATAAACAACTTGATGTTGGGTTCTCGTCGGATATGGTGCAACTAGAAAAAATGTTGGAGCAACAACATGCGGAGATTCTGGAACAAGAAGAGATGTTATGGTATAAAAAATCTAGAGAGAAGTGGGTTGAGTTTGGTAATAGAAATACAAAATTTTTCCATACTCAAACCTTGATTCGTAGACGTCATAATAAGATCACGACATTAATGATTTACAATACTTGGTGTAGTGATGAGGAAGTTTTGATACAAGAGGCTTTATCCTTCTTTAAAAAATTATTTCAGGATAATACTACTTGTGCCCCTAACTGCATGGATCTTGAATCTGTTCCTAGGATTCAACAGGAGATGTTTGAAGCACTACTGAGACCGATCTCCCGGGAAGAAGTCAAAACTATTATGTTCTCTATGGGTCCTTATAGAGCTCCGGGGCCGGATGACTTTCAACCGGTGTTTTATCAAACATATTGGGACATTGTTGGAGAGGATACTTGGCAAGTAATAGCTCAAGCGTTTGCATCCGAGACGGTTAACCCTGCTATTATTCAAACGCTCATTGTACCAATTCCTAAGGTCGACCCTCCTACTTCCTTGTTGTAGTTCCGACCTATCAGTTTGTGCAATGTTCTTAAAGTTATTACGAAGGTGCTAGTTCAACGCGTTCAAATCTAAGTGATTTCATTGGACCCTTTCAGAGTAGTTTTATTCCCAAGAGAGGTACAGGAGATAACGCTCTCATTGCTCAAGAAATCATCCACAAGATGCACAACATGAAAGGGAAGGAGGGATATGTCTTGTTCAAAGTGAATTTTGAGAAGGTGTATGACAGGGTGAACTAGGACTTTCTGAGGCTTACTTTGGCTAAGTTTGGCTTTCCTTCTAGCATCATAACTCTCATCATGATCTACATTACTTCTACAACCCTCTCTTTAAAATGGAACAATGAGATGAGTGAAAATTTTAGTCCTGGAAGAGGACTTCATTAGGGTAACCCAATGTCTCTGTACTTGTTTGTTATGTGCATGGAGATGTTTGCGCTTTTAATACAACAAAAGGTGCAAAAAAAAGAATGGAAATCGGTGAAGGTCTCTCGTGATGGCCTTGCATTTTCTCATATTTTCTTTGCAGATGATTGCCTTCTCTTCACCAAGGAATGTCCATCTCAGGTTGGCATGGTCCAACAAACACTAGATTTATTCTGCAAAACGTCTAGCCTGAAACTTAATATCCAAAAGTCTAGATTCGTGACATCTAAAAATGTAAGTCACAAGACCATTTATCGGTTTAAGAGCATTATTGGCTTTACTTATATTATGAATATTGTGAATTATTTGGGTTTTTCGCTGCTTAAGGGGAGGGTTAAAAACTCTGATTTCGCCTTTATTATTGATTGCATGAATTCTCGCCTTGCTGTTTGGAAAAATAAGTTGTTAAATCGAGTTGGTAGAGTGACTCTTGCTAAGTCTGTGTTGAATTCCATTCCTATTTATACTATGCAAAACCTTTGGCTTCCACAAGGGTTTGTTATATTATAGATAAGAGCACGCGTTCCTTTATATGGGGGAAACCCTCCACTCATTGGGTGAATTGGCAAATGGTACTTAGACCCAAGTCAGATGGTGGGTTGGGTGTTCGGTCATCTAAAGAAACTAACATAGCCATGCTAGGCAAGCATATCTGGTCTCTTGTAAACAAACCCAACAAGCTTTAGGTTGAAATGATGGTGAAGAAATACCTCCACGAGATCTCTATCTTCTCGGATCATGACTATCATAATGCCTCATTAGTTAAAGCGGCATTAAAGCTCCGAGAGGGCTTTCATTACCGTGTTGGCCAAGGAAATGTCTCGATTTGGTATGACAGATGGTCAACAGCAGGACATTTTATGGTTTGGTTGATTATGTGCACTTTCAGGATGCGAATCTCTCCCTTTGTGATATTTATGTGAATGAAACTTGGCAATGGAACATGTTGGCAAGCCCTATTATTGATGCAGTGAAGAACGTGATATGTGGTACATTTATTAATGCAAAAAAGTCGAATGAAATGATTTGGGATGCCTCTCCCACGAGTGTGTACTCGACCAAGACTACTTACCGTTGGCTTATAAGAACCCTGGTTACCCTTAGTATCTATGAGGTGACTTATTTCTAGCTCTAGACTCTCCAAATCCCTGAACACATCAAACACTTTTTATGGTTAACTAACCATCATAGTATCCCCACTAATTATTTTCGTTTACGAAGACACATTTCTTCTATTTCCCTTTGTAACAAGTGTGGACTTTATGATGAATCTATCATCCATCTTCTAAATGATTGCTTAAAAGAAAGCACGATCTGGTGTGCCCTCCAATTGAATGTTTCTCTGATGAGCTCAGAGTCGAATAGCTCTCAATGGCTCCGCCACATGGCATTTGGTAGCAATGGAGTCCTCTTTTCCATAGCATGCTAGTATATTTGGAAGGCTAGGAATGCAAAGATCTTTGAAGACAAAGTTATCAGCACATTATCTCAAGTGGCACAAATTCACAGTTTATTCAATCTGGTCAAGAAAGTGTTGCAACACCCAAGTGGGATGACTCAGACTCGAGAAGTTGGTTGGAACCCTCCAACGACAGGCACGTTCAAGATTAATACTAATGGTAGTAGTCGCAGTAACCTTGGCCCCGGTGGATTTGGTGGAGTAATTAGAGATTCTGAGGCGAACTAGATTCAAGCCTTCTCGAGTTTCTGTGGTAATACAACAAGTATGAATGCTGAGTTGTATGCTATCTTTCATGGGCTTAAACTTGCCTGGTCTCTTAACTTGTCTCATGTTATTTGTGAGAGTGATTCAAAAATGGTCCTTCTTCTCATTGAGAAAGGAGTGAATAAGGCTCATCCTCATGCTCCATTTATCAACAAGATTCAGACGTTTAAATCGTTTCTGTGGACCTTAACTTTCTCCCATACCCTTCGAGAGGAAAATGGAGTCGCAAATTTTCTTGCCAACAAGGGAGCAAGTGGTAATGATATCTTTGTTTTTCATAATATGCATATGACCCAAGTGCATTCCCTTCTGCTAGTTGATGCTCTTGGCACCAAGTTTATCTAGTCTTTCTGTAATTTTTCTGAAGTATAAAAAAAAATAACAAAATTTTGGGATATTACATTTGATATCAAGAGTTTGGTGTCAAACTTTTACACTCACACCAATTAATATCCTTTTGTAAAATATATACAAATTCAATTAATCAAACCATTAAGTTTAAAGTTTTTATAATAAATTAAACCAATAAAATTCATGCAAATTGGAAACCAATTGCCCTAACTCCACTTTCACAAGTTGGGGAAAATCCAAACAAAACTCTTGTTTGAAGAAGGTTTCACTTCAATGATAAGGTTGAACAAGCACCCACATATTTGGATTTAATTCCCATGCCTACCCCTTATATTGATTGTTGAGTTAAGATCATGGATGTTCAAAATGATTATAAAATTGAGACTTGTCCCCAATGTTAGGATGACCTTCTCAGAATTTTGTAGGCACACACTCTAAAGTGTATAAATCCTATCCCCAAAATGCACAAAAATCAAACACGTTTCCACTTTACAAGTAATTCATTCAAAGTTTACACAAAGAAATTGATCTTTTATTGATAGCGATCATGATTAAAATAATCATTGATTGCTACATACATCTCAATATTTAAAATACCATTTTAAAGGGAAAATGGGTTTGCTAATAATCAATTAGGTAAGAATTTTGGAAGTAATGTTGGGTTGCCATAAAAAACACTAAATTCTGAAATAAATTTTGGAAGATAAGAACCAACTTGGGTCATTTTTTCATAGACACAATTAATCATAACTAGTTTTAATTCAAAAATAGGGGGAATTTTCCAAATTTTAGATTAACAATACTAATAAAATCCAAATTTTATAGAATCCAATACAAAAATTGTCAACTCGAGGATTCAACTTTTGTGGAAACATAATCACAATCTCATAATAGGCACGAATCCATGCACACATGCACACCAATACAATTTTAGAGGATCATCACCGATATGCATTTGTGAACATAGGACTCACAATTGTAATTCCCAATTCATCATGAGTTAAGGCATAAAACGTGTGGGCAAACGATCAAATGAGGCTCGAGGGCTGTGTACCCTCCTAGATCTAACCTAATCAGATTTGACCCTCCTTTAGCCTCTTTGCCTTTTAGGCTCAAGGCCCGGGGGCTGTGTACCATCCTGAATCCGACCTTATTAGATTTGACCCTCCTTCAACCTCTTCACATTTTAGGCTTGAGGCTTGGGGGCTTTGTACCCTTCCAGATTGTTAGGATTGGGGGTAAATTGATATAACGTAAAGTGACTGATTCTTTTCCTCAAAAAGATTTTTCACCACCGCTCTTGAGGTTTTAATAAAAACATTTTCAGATAATGTTATATTGATCAAATAAACTAAAAAAAACAATCTTAGCTTAAGATAGAAATGATTTAGAACAAATTATCTTGATAAAGATCAAAGGCTAAATTGAAATAGATAAAGGGATAGAGAGATAGAGCCTATTGATTTATACTGGTTTGATCAACCACTGATCTACATCCAATTCTCCCTTTCACCAAGGGGTTCCACTATGAATTTGATTACATACACCATGCACACACAATTCACAGCAAATCCTGATTTCACAACCTGAAATAAGAACCTAGAAGATTGAATGTGAAAACACCATTCACCATCCAATTTCTAAACTCTAAAACAACACAATTCTAGAAACAAAATTAGAAATACCATCTAATTTCAACACAGCATTTAGGAACGAAATTCCCGCAATGCTAATAAAAAAAGATCAATGAAAAAGATTAAAGAACGAAAACACCTTGATGTGCTGATATAGTAGATATGAGATCAAATCAAGAAACTCTAATATGAGCAGATTTAGCAGTCAAGAACTAATGTTGAATCACCTTAGTTCATGAAGGAACAAGAGAGGGATAGTATAGGCTCAAAGGTTCAATCTCAAATGGGTATAGCAATAAAAGCAATATTGAGTTTTCTGAAACTCAAGAGATTAGAGAATGTGCAGAAGAAAGAAAAGAGTGATCAAAGCAATATCAAATCTGAAAATCAAATCAAATATTTGGATTTTGACAATTGAAGTAATGAAAAGATATTGTAACTATTTGTTTGTTGTTCTGCACAAAAAGATATGGATTCAAATATATGGCATGGGTCAAAAAGATTTGGAGTTAGTTAGACAAAGAATAAGTCTTAGAGATATTTAAAAATAACCGTTATACCAGATATAATCGATTGTAATCAAGGTGTAATCAATTATCCCGTGTATCAGAATATGATTTACACTTGCTATCAGCTGTTGTAATCAATTGCAGTAGACTTGTAATTGATTGCAATCAAGACAGAGCCAATTCTGAATATCAGAGATCATTTGGTAATCGATTGCCACAAGATGGTAATCGATTGCAAATGAAACGAGCAATTTCTGAATCTCAGAGATTGTCTTGTAATCGATTGCAGTTCGATGGTAATCAATTGCAATGGATATAGAGCAATATCTGATATCTGAAATTAGCATTGTAATTGATTGCAATGGTTGGTCTCACAATTTAGGGTAAAATAATTGATATTTTTAAATTATGCTGAGAATACAAGTCATATATACAAGGCTAGAAAGCTATTTTAGGAAGTATAATAATAGTACCTAGACAACCAGATCCCTATGATTCAGGGATATTCCCATCATACACTATAATTGTAATCTGCTAAATAAGGAAACAATACAACTAATAAAACACAGATCCTGACAGAAATAATACAGCTAATAAAACAGATTTTAACATTCCCCCTCATGCTGGTGAATAGGTACTTTCCATTCCCAGCTTGGAAACAATCCTCTCAAAGTTAGTGCTATTCAGCCCCTTCATTAGAATATCTACAAGGTTGTCTTGTGAGGAGACATATGGAGTGCAAATCAGACCACTGTCTAATTTTTCTTTGATAAAATGTCTGTCAATCTCAATATGTTTGGTTCTATCATGCTACACTGGATTGTGAGCTATGCTAATAGCAGATTTGTTATCACAATAAAGTCTCATTGGTTCATCCAATTTTATTCTTAAGTCTTCCAAGATGATCTTCAGCCACAGTAGTTCACATATCCCTTGTGCCATTGCCCTGAACTCTGCTTCAGCACTAGATCTAGCTACCACACTTTGTTTTTTACTCTTCCAAGTCACAAGATTCCCTCCAAGGAAAGTGCAATATCCTGTAGTTGACCTCCTATCCATAATTGACCCTGCATAGTCTGCATCTGTATATGCTTCAAGACTTACATTCCCATTTTGTTCAAACAAAATTCCCCTGCCTGGGGTCCCTTTCAAGTATTGCACAATTCTTAGTGCAGCTTGTAAGTGAACCTCCCTCGGTTGGTGCATGAACTGGCTGACTAGACTTACAGCGAATGCAACATTAGGTCTAGTGTGAGATAAATATATCAGCCTACCAACTAGCCTTTGATACATTTCCTTGTCAACTACAGTATCTTCTTCTGCGTTTCCCAATTTCAAGTTTGGATCAATTGTTGTACTTGCAGGCTTGCATGCTGTCCTACCAATCTCTTTCAACAAATCAGTGATGTATTTCTGTTGAGATATGAATATTCCCTTTTTAGAATGGGCCACTTCAATTCCTAAAAAATACTTCAATTTTCCCAAGGTCTTAATTTCAAATTCCTCGGCTAGATGTTGGCCTAATAGTTGTTGCTCCTCCTCATCATCACCTGTCACTATAATATCATCCACATAAACCAGTAACACTATTACTCCCCTTGACTTAGAGTGTTTAATGAACAGAGTGTAGTCTCCTTGACTTTGTTTAAAGCCCAGACCTATCATAACTTCAGTAAACCTTCCAAACCACGCTCGTGGTGATTGTTTCAACCCATACAATGCCTTTTTTAGCTTGCAAACAGTGTTGGCAACTATTTTTTCACCATATCCAAGGGGCAATTCCATGTAAATATCCTCTTCAATTTCTCCATGGAGGAAGGCGTTTTTAACATCAAATTATTGCAAGTTCCAACCATAATTAGCCGCTAGGGATAATATCACCCTAACTGTATTCATTTTTGTAACTAGAGCAAATGTTTCCATGTAATCCACTCCATAGGTTTGAGTGAATCCCTTAGCTACTAACCTTGCTTTGTACCTCTCAATGGATCCATCAACCTTGTATTTTATAGTATATACCTACTTGCACCCTACTAATTTTTTTTCCATTTGGGAGAGCAACCAAATCCTAGGTACTATTCTTTTCTAATGCTTCCATTTCCACGTCCATGGCTTGTTTCCATTTTTTATCACTCAATGCCTCAGATAAAGAGGTAGGTGTGGTTGTAGTGTTTAGGCTTGTGAGGAAGGCTTTATGGGTAGGTGAGAAGTTTTTAAAGGATAGGTAATTGGCTAGAGGGTACAGTGGCTTGGTGGTACATTTCCTAGTCTCTTTCCTAAGGGCAATTGGAATATCTAGGTCCTCATAAAGTGGTGCTGAACTGGATTCGGGTTCCTGTACAGTTGGGGAATCAGAGGTTGATTCAGTGGAGATTAAAGGATCAGGGGTAGTTACCTCATGTAATGTTGGATTGGATTGTTGGACATGGGCAGATTCTGGAATGGCCTTTGTCTTCCTTGTATAAACCAGCTTTTTCCTAAATCTTACATCAGCTTCATCTTGAGTGGATTTAGTAGGTTCCTTCTCAGTTGTTACACTTTCAATCCCTACTTCTAGTCCTAAACTTAAGTCAGGGAGCATAAGGAGATCATCTTCCTTTCTTGCAGTCTCCCCCTGAAGATGATCTTGGTTGAAGTAACTTTTGTGCTAAAAAAAAGTGACATCTCTTGACACGAAATTTTTTTGGGATGGTGGATGATAGCATTTATATCCCTTTTGTGTGGATGAGTATCCTATGAAAACACATTTTAAGGCTCTAGGATCAAGTTTACCTCTATTACCACCGTGGACATGGACAAAAGATACACACCCAAATATTCTTGGAACAAGTTGATTGGATGTGGACACATTAGGATAAAAGGAGGACAAAACCTCCATAGGACTTTTTGAGGCTAGAATACTAGAAGGTAGTCTATTAATTAGATAACATGCAGTGAGAACAGGCTCCCCCCCAAAACTTTTTAGGAACCTCATGTTGAAAAAGAAGAGCCCGAGTTTGGTCTAGTAAGTGTCCATTTTTCCTCTCAGCAATCCCATTTTGCTGAGGTGTTTTGACACAAGATGACTCATGAATGATACCTTCCTTTTGACAAAAGGAAATAAGTCCATGATTAAAGTAATCTTTGGCATTATCGGATCTAATCCTCTTAATGCTAACACCAAACTGATTTTTTACCATGGAGAAAAAACGTTGAACCACAGAGCTGACTTCAAGATTTTTGTTTTAGTAAGAAAACCCATGTGACACGAGTACAATCATCTATAAAGGTAATGAACCAACGGGCACCAAAAACATTTTGGACAATTGAGGGACCCCACACATCAATATGAATTAAATAGAAGGGAAAAGTGCTCATATTATTACTAACTGGAAAAGGTACACGCTTGTGCTTAGCAAGCTCACACACTTCACAATGGAGACTTTCCACATCTAATTTGCTAAAAAGGGAAGGGAATAATGATTTTATGACTCTAAAGGAAGGATGTCCAAGACGATAGTGATGTAGGAAGACCTTCTCCCTGCTGGTCTTTATTGAATCAGAGAAAAAGAGTTGCTATTTTCCAGGTTTGGTGGCAGATTCGAATTGTCCAAGTAATACAGGCCATTCCATTCTCTAGCATGTCCAATCGTCCTCCCTGAGTACTTGTTTTGTAGTATACAAACATTGTCATAAAAAACAGCATTACATGATAGGTCTTTTATGAGTTTTTTTATGGAAATCAAACTGACAGACAATTTAGGAATATGAATGACATTTTTAAGGGTTATGGATGGGCTTATTTGAACTTCTCCTTGACCTGCTGCAGTCATCAGAGAGCCATCTGCTGTGGATATTTTCTTGTTGCTAGGGCAAGGGGTGTAAGAAGAGAAATGTTTAGGTAGGGGTGTCATGTGGTCGATAGCCCCAGAATCCAGTATCCAATATGGGTTATAGTTTTTATTTGAGGCATTAAGTCCAAAAGAAAAAAGAAACTCACCAAACGTACCTGAATGTGCCAGAGAACAACTACCTATTAACTTATCCAACTTGTTGAGGAATGATCTCATAACAGTGATTTCTGGGATCATTGAGTTCCACAGCCATGCCATGATCATAGAGTCCTCTTCATCCCATTTTGTAAATTTGGGATCTTCTTCATTAGGAGCATCTTCAGTCAAGTGGTTAGCTTTCCCTTTACCTTTCAAAGTTATGCGAACAAGCTGGGACCATTTCAAGTAATTCTTCCCATTCAATCGGTAGGCAGTGTTGAGGTTCTGCAACTGTTCCTGAGTGTTCTGTGACTCAATATTCACCACTTTAGCAATTGGGTCTGCCATGTCCACCGCAGTACAACGACCGTAATGCAGTGAGTATGTATTTGATTGTTGCAACGGCAACTAAGATACAACACTGCAAATCACAACAGCAATGAAGGCTGGCTGTTCTAAAAAAAAAAAAACGATTGACAACAATGATGGCTGTCCTAAAAGGGATGGTTGACAGCAATGAAGGCTCCCAGAATTTGAGCGCTCTGATACCATCTCACAATTTAGGGTAAAATAATTGATATTTTTAAATTATGCTAAGAATACAAGTCATATATACAAGGCTAGAAAGCTATTTTAGGAAGTATAATAATAGTACCTAGACAACCAGATCCCCATGATTCAGGGATATTCCCATCATACACTATAATTGTAATCTACTAAATAAGGAAACAACAACTAATAAAACACAGATCCTGACAAAAATAATACAGCTAATAAAACAGATTCTAACAGTTAGTAATCTATTAACCCGATATCAGAGATGGTTTCAAAACTGATTAGGTCATCTAGTAATCGATTCTTACAACTTGTAATCGATTGCAATCACTCAGAATTAGTTCCTAAGAAGTAAATCATCTAATGATGTTAGAAATAATAGAAAACAGGGCAAATCAAAATATCAAGCAAGAAAGATAAGGCTTAGTCTATAACACACAATACAATACCATCATCCATACATGTTATGGCATAAAAAGAAAATACTAGACTAATAGAACGGAGAAGACTTAAAGTAAGAAGATACCAAAAATCTAAATGAAGAGGCAAGGCGTCAATCTTCACAAATCCGACCTGATTGATTCTCGTTCTTGATTGGATCAGTGTAAGACTTCTAGTTTGGGCCACACAAGGCCCAATAGGGAAAAGACTACACAACAATACAACCTAATGGCGTGGAGGATAGGCAACATCGTAAATAACGGAATGGATACCAAAATAATCAATATTAGTTCCCAAGTCCATTATGCAAAGAATATAAGTCCCTCTCAAGAAGGGGAAAGGGGGAGATTAGGTTAGATGACACTCAATACTCTAGACAAGAAAATCTTAACCCTAATCGAGAAAGCCTTACCTGGAACAAGGATAAAGCAATCATATTCCTATTTTGTATGTAATTCCCTAAACCTAATCATGATCATGATTTCAATTCCAAATATTAAAAAGTAGAAAAGGAGAAGACACAAATTCATAGATAAAGAGTAAAAGACTCAAATGTTATCACATAACTAGATTCCTTAAGTTGAACTAAAACTTAGCACTCCGTTAAAGAGATTAAAAGGAAATTAAAGAAGAGGAGATAAGAGGAAGGAGGAGAGAAACAGAGGGGAAAATAAATGAAAACCTAATTAAAAAAAATGTAATGTAAAATGTATTCTATTTAAGAGAAAAAAAAAATTATTACAAGAAAAATATTAAAAAATTGTGGGCTCAATTTACACAAGTGAAGCCCACTCTTTAAATTTCTAAAAACCTACTAAATAGTATAATTGGAGCATCATTTTATCTTATATAGGAAAACTAACCTCCAGGCTGGACAAGTGTCAAAATATGATTAAAAAAAAATCCCTTTCTCTTTCTTTCTCTCTCTTTTCAAATCTTTTTCTTTATTTTTATTTTTTTTCTATTTACGTTTTATTACTTTTTTCTTTTTATGTTTTACTCTTTTTTTTTTATTTACGTTTTTCTTTTTATAGTTTATTATACTGTGATAAAATAAAGACATATATTATTATTACTAAAATGATATTATGTGTTTTTATTGTGTAATAATTATATTAAGATTATTTTTTTGTAATTAACTGAATGTATGATTTATTAAATATATTTTATTTATTCAATCATAAATTTATATATAATATTTTTTTATTACATAATATTTTAAATCATTTAATATATAAAATTTCTAAGAAAAAAAAAGCATACAATTACCTATTCTAATTCTTATCTTTTTTAATTATAGATTATAATATTTATAATTATAACAACAAATATTTTTTGTGTAATAAGTTTATTAGAATAAATGATAAATTGAATATATTTTTTTTATCAGGAGGAATCAAGTTAAGTAAATTTAAAAGAGTTACTTCTCACTCTCAAAATACATTTTCTTGAGACTGGTTGTAATTAGTGGCATATCTAATAGCTTGAGTTAGTGGATGCAAATTTTAAAATTTAAATTTGGTGGTGAAAATATATCAAATTATAAATATAAAATTATAAGATTTTAATTGTAACTTTTTATCAAATTTTTTTTTATTAAGAACTTTTAAAAATTGAGGGGGTATACTTGCCTATCACAATCCTACATGGATCACCTATGGTTATAATTTATAGCAAATATTAATCATTAGATTTCAAGAAAATGAATGATAGAACGAAAAATAATTCTCGATGTAATTTGATCTTTTATCAATTTTTAATAAAAAAAAAATGTATATGTGATCATATTTTCATATTATTTTGAAGTATATTCTTTCTTTTACCAATAATATTAAAATAATATATAAATTTTAATTAGATACTTTATTCCAATGTCACGGGTATAAAAAATATATATATACAAGTTTTAATCAATATTGAAGAAATTATATACCATTATGACAACAAAGTTTCTTTTGTGAATATTTAAAACAGATGCATATCAAAGATTAAACAATATTATTTTTTATTTTAAATTTTATAAAAAAAATTACTTAAAAATTGTATAAATAATTTAAAATAATTTCATAAATAAATATTTTATTAAATAATATTTATATTATGAGCTTTAAATTTTTATACCGGAGGAAACTTAAATCTAAATAGTTAATATATTTACTAGAAAATAATATTCTGACTCTTCATTTAATAACTTCATATACGTAAATTTCAGATTAATATTTATATAATTTTAATTATTTTAGATAAATACACAATAAATAAATTTATAATATTTTATTATATCTATTTTAATGAAAAATAATTTTAAATTACTTTATTCAATAATATAAAATAAAAAAAATAAAAAAACACCATATGTTAAGTGCTTTGATCTTAGTGGAGAAAGCTTACAAGTATAAGTACTAGACATAGTTTATTTATTTTTCCAATAACTATCTTAAAAATCAAGCCATTGATAATTTATGATTGATTGTAAGCGTAAAATTATGTGTATGGCACTGTTAAACTCTAAAAAAAAGTATGCAATTAATAACTTTTCCACTCACGTTGAGAAAATTTCTCTACTTTTTTTGTTCCCTTCTTATTACTCTGTTCAAACTACACACTTTCATTTTTATCTCCCTTTTCTTTTTCTTCCTCCATTACACTCTTATCAGAGAAATGTGACACGTGTTCATAATAAAAGGAAGAGAGGGAGTGGGGAACGTGAAAATACGATTTTCTCTTAACTTCTCTAAGACCCATTAATCTTACTGTTCATTTCTGCAACCTAGTAACAACTACCATAATTCATATATTCGATATAAAGACCATAACTAGAACCATAAGAAGGGAATGTAATAATACAAGGTAAAATTGCAACAAACTACAATCCAACCCAATGATGGTTTAGCCCTTTCTCCCCCACTTTTCAATGTTTTTCTCTAGAACGAATGTACATAATAATCAAATGCTAATTCCCAGACAAGCAAACAATATGTAACAAGAACCAAAAAAAAAAAAATATTATATATATGAAATATTAAGAAAAAAACACAAAAAATCAAAGAAAATTGGGGACAAAAGTTAGGATTCAGATGGAAATGTGCAAACCCGGCAGCAATATAGTTTTTACATGCTACCAGCTCGACCTGGAGTGGGTTTGGGCTTCACTTTTGCCATGTCAACAAGGTCTCCAAATAACTTATCCTCTGGCTTTGAAGGCTTACCAGATGGAGCATAAGATGCAGAAGAAGCTTGGTAAGGGTTTCTCAAACTACTGTCGTCTCTTACGGACATACCATACATTTGTCGTTCAATATACGGAACTCCTTGTTGTTGATGATCATAGCCGCCATATCCCATATATTGGTTTCCGTACATCTGTTGAGGATACATCACATGACCACCCTGCATTTGGTGTGGAGCCATACCCATGTAGGGTCCTCCTGCGACACCTTGCATATGTTGAGGTGGCAAGCCCATTTGATTGCTCTCAACATGGTTGTTGTTCATTCCTGACATGTGGTTGTGAGCATTTGGCTGCTGCATATACATACCAACACCCTGGTCGTTGCCCATTGTTTGTGGCAACGGAGGATGTCCAGCATTCTGCATGTGTGGATACTGAGCGCTGCCCGCTAATGGACTTCCGTTATCTGCTGGTTGAGCTTCCCAGGGAGGTGGTGGCAATGATCCACTTCCTTGTGCACCTGTCAAACAAATAAAAAAAGTGGGCAATGAAGTCCAAAATATGAGGGCACAAATCCTTGTATGCATTTGCATTCTCAATCCATCCAGGAACCAACCCCAACATATCACTGCCAGTCAGTGGGTAAAGAAAAACATTGCAACTTATTACACATTCCCCCATGAACCAATTTAAAACAATTTTATAGAATGAGAATGTAATTGTGAAGGATTTCTGCCTAATAGGACTGCATTTAAATCCATCGAAGAAACATTAAAATGCACCATAAGCGAGCGAAGGTGGCTGTTGCTGTTGTGCAACCTGACCATTCCAGGCAGGACCTGTACTTTGCGTATACAGTGATTGCTCATAGTGAGGTGAACCTGCATTTGGGGCATTTCCATTGGGGTAAAATCCACCTTGAGATGTGACTGTTTGCTGCTGTTGAAATTGGGGAGCATACGGACTGGTTTGGCCAGCAACATTAGCTGGCTGGGGTGGCTGGGAATTGACAGATGTAGTTGCATTATTTCCATCAGAAAACATATCAAAAAGAACAACGGCATTCTGCTGATTAACAGGACTGGCAGATGGTTTTTCTCCTACAGGAACAAGAGCATTTGAAGAATCTGCTTTTGGTGAGTTAAAGTCATCGCCACTGAGCAGGTCCCATTTGGGATCAACCTTGGCAGGAATTGTTGAACCATTAGAATTTGGAGGCGCAGTAAGCAGTAACTGATTAAATGTTTGGGACCCTGCGTCAACATTAGAAGGGGATCTGCATATATATATAAGTAAATAGATGTAAGAGCCGTATAGCCAAAGGCATCAGACGGGTCAGATCAACTTGAAAGTATACATCAATCTATTACTACATGTTTATAAGTAAAATAACAGATATATAAAAGCCATATAGCCAAAGGCATCAGATGGGTCAGATCAACTTGAAAGTAGTTCATACATCAATCTATTTCTACATGTTAATAAGTAAAATAACAGATATCAGAGCCATATAGTAGCCAAAGGCTGATGATGATTGGGTCAGATCAACTTGAAAGTAGTTCATACATCAATCTATTCCTACATGTTTATGATAGAACTCTCGTTTATTTTATTCTCAATGAATGATACACCTGGTAGGGATGTTCGAGAGCCCTCCACTCTCCACTAACCAACCTAACAGAATTAACCAGATAGGTTTTACAAATCTACAACTAACTATTTAAAATCTTCTATTAACTGTAACTGACTACATCAGTTACAGTTAATTACAGTTAGACTCCTAATTACAGCTCATCTAACTATATTATCTCTATACTTCCCATGTGGCTTCCTTCTATAAGTCTCTTTGACTGGGAGCCTAACAGTTTATAAGTAAAATAGCAAATGTAGGTCTGCAGCCAAACCCAAAGGTTATGTATGACCAAGCTCATGAATGACAACTCAATCAATTGATTATGATGATGAGTGAACTAAACACAAAAAATTGTGATTTTTTATGGTCTAATATGACCCATTCCTAGTGCAATACCCTAGATCTTAAAACACTTCCAAGTTCCCAACTGATCTTGGTAAATCTTAAGGACTAAAAAATATAAAAAAGAATAGCAAAGAACTCCACATAGCATCAAACTATAATGAAAGCAAACAATTTGAACTCAATTTTAATTATATATCTGATAAACTATTCCTAATATAAAAATATTATTCCAATAGAAATAATCCTAACAAGTTGCTAGAGCACACATTAATTGGAAGTTATTTTTAAAAGTACACATGTTTACACAAAGAATTAGCCATCAATGATGAATCACATGGATTCTAATACGGTAAAACTAATAGTAACATGCTAAAATGAATGCAGATGATAACATGAGCAAAAAAATGGTGGAAAGAAACAAGAGACTTGATTACCTCCCATCAGTTTGTTTGCTAGTATCTCCAGTATCAACCAAAGGAGCATCAATATCTACAAGAGCTCTGACAGATGCAGGTTTTGAATTCTCTGTGTGATTTTCGTTTTTGGTAGAATTTCCTGAAGAAATAGATTCATGTTTGGCCAGTACACGCTGCAGATCATCATTCAGGGCTAGTCCTTGGCATAGGAGTGATTCATCCCTGGAAAAATAGATAGAAAAGGCCATAATAATAACTGTTATATTGTTCAGATAAAAAAGAATACATTTTACTAAAAATACAAGGAACGTGAATTATGGATTTAAAATTATTATACGCAGCCATCATTATATAATATCATGGAAAGGGAATCCAGGCCTTACGAAGTTGAGTTGACAAGGTGTACCACTCTCTGCTTGTAAGTTCGACACTGCTCCACCAAATCAACAATAACCTCCTGCCTAAGCCCCTGAAAATAATAACAAAGGTCACATCCATGAGATGTCAAGTAGGTGATGGTAATTTCAGCATGATAATCAATGATCGCTTGAAATTAAATGTTGAAACAAATCATAATTAGACTTAGGCAACAGGTCTAGAAGGTAAAAAAACAAATCTACTACAGTGAGGCCATGTTTGGATTTGATGGCAATGATGGAATGGAGGGGAATGAAATGAAAAAACATATTAGACTAAGGCAACAGGTTTAGAAGGTCAAAATCAAATCTACTGAAACAGTGCAACAGTGAGGCTATGTTTGGAATTGATGGAAAAGGGTGGAATGGAGGAGAATGAAATGAAAAAACATATTAGACTTAGGCAACAGGTTTAGAAGGGAAAAATCAAATCTACTGCAGAAATAATATTGGAAAAATCAATTTTTTTGGGAGGA
Source organism: Amphicarpaea edgeworthii (assembly GCA_014843725.1). Classification (NCBI taxonomy): domain Eukaryota; kingdom Viridiplantae; phylum Streptophyta; class Magnoliopsida; order Fabales; family Fabaceae; genus Amphicarpaea; species Amphicarpaea edgeworthii. The sequence continues at coordinate 13,683,643 of CM026324.1, forward strand.
TACTCCATGTACGACGTATTTTAGAAACAAAAGTAGAATTTGGTCAACATTATTCAATATAATGCTTATAAAAAAAAATTATTCAATAATAAACATTCAACCAGATCAATATCACAATTTGAATGTATTTTATTCAATATGTCACACCCATAATCTTCACAATCATTACAATATAAAGTATTTTTATACATTTATTTATCATAATTTGAATGTCTGAATTGAATAACTTACTTCTTTGTTACTAGGGTCTAAGGCATTGAGCATTTCTGCAAGAACATCCATGATGCCACGTGCATTCTGAATTTCGGTCAAACTGTAAAGAAAAATCAATTGGATATTTAGAACAAAATATTGCATAACTACATATGGCAATCTGTATCAAAGCTTAACTCTCAGTATCATCATCACAATACCAATATCAGTACATACTACATGTAACATGTGCTCATTACCAAGGAAATGATTTTAAATCCATGGAAAATCATACAGCTTATTTAATAACAGTTAAAAAGGCACTGATGAATAAAATAAACAGATATTAAATTACTAATACCATGATCAAAAATTGATTCCTACATTAAGCTATACTTTGCATGTTTCTTTTACTTTACATTGGTTCCCAAAACACCACCCAACTTTACAAGATTATGTAACAGCCATTAAAAAGTACATTGCCAGTCACACAAAGGAACATAGCTTCAAATGTGACAGTTGAACAGCAAAAAAATTCTGCCGTTGTTATAGACATGGTAATGTACTTATGACTACACACAAACAGTGTATAACATTATGTCACAAACACAAGTCAACCTCCTTTTATACAAAAAGAAAAGGAATTAGATCCATACTTTAGCGTTGGAAACTCGGACTCTGCAGAGGACTCAGCTGTGTCCTGGGGAGCATCTGAGTTGCGTATATTTTGAGGGTATGATGCCAGTGGCTGTGTTTGTGGAGGTGTCAATACAGGTGCAGATTGTTCAGACCTCTGAGGGAATACTGCACCAACACGCTGAAATAAACAAATCCTTTATATAATAAACTAAATGGAAAAACAACTAGATTCTAAAAGAATTGTGTAAATATTCCAAGTGTAACAATCCACACCAAAATGTCAAAACCTATGTATAAGCAAATCAAATAAGAACATTGCACCCAAACAAAAAAATGCTAGATATCGATTGCTCTAATGAACAGCTTTCTTTCATTTTCACAATGGCAAGAGGAAAATTTCATAGTAAACATTACCAACAGTTCCTGGTAAGCAGCATAATATTGTGGATATCTTGCCCTCGGGCCTCCAAAAGCTTCTTGCCAAGTATTGATAAGAACCAGTATCTTATCCCTGACATGAGTATCAGGCTACAATTGGCATAACAAATGACATCAGCATATTTTGCAAGAAAACAGTAACATCAGAAAACTACAAAAATATTCAAGAAATTATGTATACCTTTTTCTTTACTATTTTCACCATCTCATGAAGCACATCTCTCTCTGCAACATGCATGTGAACAATATCTCCACAGTTCTTTATGATTGTCTCCAGCAACTAGAATACAGCGGACCAACAGAAAACCAAATCAAATTTTCGAATCATCAATTATTTAGACAAGTCAATAATACCTAGGCTAGAGAGAATGCATACTAGCTGAACAAGCATCATTTGAAAAGGTACCCAAGGTACTTTCAAAATGTATTTCATGACAGCATAGTTAAAAGACTATCAATTTGAACACCAAAAAATGAAATGACAGGAACAAGTGGACCAGTTTGGAATGGAACAGTTCTCCCTCTTTATTTTTATATTATTATCTACAATTTCAAGCATGAACATTCCAACCCTTTTGACAAAATTCAAAAAATACCACTGAAAATGAAAGATAAGAAAGAAAGAAAAAAAGTAAGGTTATTTGATTACTGGAAGTGACATTTAATTTCAAGAAGCAATTGACCCCCTCCCTAACAACTCAAGGAACCAGTAGCAGCAACCCTATAAAATTATGCCACGGTTTTATTTGATCCCTATATATACAGTCTGTGTGGAGCTTGCTAAGAGAAGTAAGGCATTGGTATCGTGATAGACTCATGCTTGGAAAATGAAAATTCATAGAAACCTCCTCCAATTCTGTTTTCAGCAAAACTGGAAATTAAACTTGTAATCCTTTCCACTCTATTAATTAAAACATTGTAACATTGAATCTATGGAGTGAAACTCCCCTCCAAAACTTCCAATAATGAGTTGTATACATAAACCTTTCTACTCCACACCATTCCACCACTTCATTAAGAACCATTCCACTCCATCCTTTTCTTTATTTCAAACATAGTCTCAATTGCTTGCAAGTCAAATCAGACAAAATGATTTAACCATTTAGAACCTATCAATTGTAATGAAAATTACTATTACTTCAGATAAGGAAATCCACAAACACCATATCACATCCTATTGTAAGGGCCTCCAAACAACCACTCATTTAGAAATACTAAACTTGAAAGTAAAGCCCAAAAGCCACAAAGCAACATGTTTGAAACCCACCTTAATTGCAGCAGGTAGCCATGGGCAAAGAGGGGCATCTTTCCTCAAAATCTTTAAGACTTTAACATTAGTATAACCCCAGCCAATCACATACATATCCAGAAGTTGCTACTTTCTCTTTCTTTTCGAAGAAGAACACAACATAAGGAAGATAAAGGTATTTTGAATATTCTTCATTCTTTCTGAACAGCCTTTTCCTACAGTTTTCACTGCATACTAATTCCATAAGTAGAAATATCACACAGTTGCCTATTTTGAATTCCATTATATCATCCCCAGATAAAAGTTGACAAAAGCTTCTGCCATACTTATCAATCAACTTGGAAAATTTAAATCCAAAGAACCAGACAAACATTAAGTTTCCTTCTCATCTAACAAAATTTCTTTTATCTGACAACTTTTGGATGGAGTGGAATTCCCATATTTTCAAAGGCATCTATTTTACCTTAAGCTTTAGATGGGAAAGAATTATGTTTGTATCTGTTAGAATAGTTGTTTGTTTATCTTTCTAGTATACTCTAGATATGTCTCTAGTAGTATACTCTAGAAGTCTCTACTCTAGAAGTTACCTTATCCTTCTTTTTGTACTTTGTTTCACATATATATAAGTGTTGCTGGTGCTGAGAGAAACTTTACACTCCAGCACTATTATCCAAAATCTCATTCTCAACTGTATCCACTCTCAGCTCACAGTAGTTTAAATCAAATATCCATTTTAAAGATTTATTGTAATTTTTAGGTCTTCTGTTTTTTAGGATAGCTTCTCCCTAGTTGGATTGTCCTTTTCTCTCTAACAAGCTTACTATTTTATCTGAAAATAAAAGCACTTGTTGGTATTTCACTATTTTAGCATTTACTATTTACTATTTACTATTACTATTACTATATTATACAAAGGAAAGAAACGCATCTTAAAAATATTCTAAAACTTACTACAGATAACACCATCATCATTTAAAAAACGAAACATTCAAAAATAGTCAACAATGTAAAGTTTAGGAGGTCAAAATGAAATTTGAAAAATGCAATTGAAGCAAACATGCTTAAATCTAAAAGAATCTAGAACAATCACTATTTTGCTTACAGTTAGTGCAAGAAGTTGAACTTTTGAATTTGCACTTCCAATCCGCTTCTTTATGCCTTTAACAACATCCTTTGCTTGCCTGATAATCATAACCAAACAGTTCTCAGTATTTGCAAGTACAAACAAAAAGTAAAATTCAAACATTATAAATGAAATATTCTAATTCTAGTTAAAGAAAGAATTATCCAGTTCAAACTGCGTAAACAAAAGCTTGTAGAAACACCAATGATTTATATGTTCAGACCCTCCACCCCATTCTTCCCCAAACCAAACATTGAATCACTAGAATAAACTTCAAACAGTTAGAACAATTACAATAAACAAGGTAAAAATTTTGAAATTTAAAACATACAAAAAAAAAAGAAAGTGTATATTTTGAAACTGTTACGGTATTAGGTTGTTCCTTCGGATTGAGCAAATCTAGCACAGAAGCATCAAGTGTGTAAAAGTATGCAAAAGTGTCAAACATTATGTTTGTCTCTTTTTGCCCCTTATATAGGACTTTGTGCTATTACCATTGCAGGCACTAATTCCAGGTGATGCCCAGCTGTTATGCATTTAACGGCCTTTAATGGACGTTATCATCAACAATGATTGCCATAACGATATGTAGGATATATAGGCTATCGGGACTGAACGTCCCAAGTGTCGAGTGTAGACAGGTCAGTCCAAGGCATAGACAGTACAAGCTCACCAGCCTCAAGTGCTTCAAGTGCGTAAGAACAAAGAGGCTAGAACACATAGGGCCGATCGGTCTGAGGCATAGACGGTAAAGAAACCATGAGCTAATATACAATCAGATTCCTGAAAGTGATATAATTTATGCTGCTCTGATCCCCAAAATTGTACAATTAGTCCCCAGAAGTGTCAACTAGTAAACAATTTCATCCCGCAAATGACTAATCTGGGAGAAACGACAGGAACCATAAACTATCACGGTTGGATCAATCCAAAAGGTTTCACAAAAACTCTATACAACAAACCAATTTTGAAACACACACATATCATACGATACAAAAAACCAAATCACTCTGAAATTTCCTGTTCCATTCCAACCTACAACAAATAGCTCACGCATCGATCGGAATCCATTCACAGACCCAAAACAAACTCAACTCCAACGTTCAATTTTCCGTTCCCCCAAAAAAGAAAACGAAAAACGATAAAAAAAAAAAACAATAAAAAAAAAAAGTTGATTCGCGTCTGGCGGATTGGAGAAAAAGCTGCGTTTTGGAGGAAAGAGTAAGAAAGCGTACCCAGGGTCGTGATTGAGTATGTCGCAGATCTCGATGTTCATGGCCCAATCGGGTCCTATGAGCATGCTGCTCGTGGCGCGCTCCACCATGGAATTCACCATCTCCTCCGGTCACCGACGACGACGACGCTTTTTTTCGAGGTGTGAGCAAGATCGGCGATTCTCCGACGACCATAAACCGAACCGCCGGTGCGATCGGATAACACGATTCCGACACCGCTTTCTCTCTCTTGTTTCTCTCTCTAAAGAAAAAACGAAGAAAAATTTGATGCGTGTTTGGTGGATTCCGCTGTTGAGGGAAAAAGATGGGGCTAGAATTGGAAGTTTGAGGGGGAGGAAAGAGGAATATAGCATTGGGCTTATGAGAAGGTGCCACGTGTGCGCTGAGGTGCGACTCGCCCCCGGATGCCGTTGCTTTTGCCGACCACTTTTGAATCAACGATTCTGCCACCTGAAGTTGCATAGGCCAGCCTAGCTGACCCACCTGCCTTACAAAATTAATCAATCAAGTAAAAAAATATAGGGAAACATGGTAGTTTTAAAAATCATCCGAGTTTAAATTAATGGTTAGATTAGTGAATCACTCAAAAAAAAATATTATTTTTATATTTGTTTTAAGATTTGAAAAAATCCTAAAAAAGATATTTCATTAAAAATTTATATAACAGTAGATATATATCATAATACTCTTTTTACCCTCTTGAACTAACTTACAGTATCCCTAACCTATATTAGTTTTTATTATAATGTTAGGCTTTGAATTTTGAGTGGAGGCTTCTTGAAATGTTGTTGTTTCATTAAATGTCATCTCTTTAACAATTAAAAACAAAATAATGATAATTACTCATTAAACAAAAAAACAGCTAACAAAGACACATTTAACAAAAATTAAACAAAACAACAAAAACATAACAGAGAACACAGAATATATTAGATAGAAACAGAAAAACAAGAATAAGAACAGAAATGAGATAACAAAGACAACCTCAAATAAATTACCTAAGAGCTGAGGTAGAGGGCTATGCGTGGTGGACGGAGGGCGCGATTGGGCACGACAAAGGGCGCAAACATGACTCGTGGAGAAAGTAGAGATGGCAGGAGAGCGCAGTAGGCGGAGGGTGCGTGAGCAGAGGACACACGAGCCTATAAGAGACTCAGTAACAGCTTGCACGATGTGGGGGGGCCGAATGTCATGCCCGAGTGTGGCGAGGGACACAGTTGGCGGCATGGCGACGAGTAGAGGAAAACGAGGGATTTGGGGTTCGAAGTAGAGAGGAGAGCACAAAGAAGAAGCAAGTTGTTTCTATTTTTGTGCATTTACAAAATGACGTCGTATCGTGGGTTGCATTTTTTTTAATTAAATGATCTAGTTCGAGTTAGTAGGTTAATGGTTTAACTACAAATCCAACCAAGTCAATCCGAGTTAAAGCGATCTGTATACATAAACAGTCCAATATCGGAATCGACCCGGTCCAACTACCGAGTTTTGGTTCGACCAAGCGGGTTTATCCAATTTTTTAAACATTGGGTAAAATATGCTCGAGTCCCTATAAAAAATATTAATTTTATCTTTATACAAATATATCTTATTTATAAATCTTTTTACTTCTTCAACATCTTTTGTTGTCTAAATCTTCTTTCACTAAATAACATGTTTTTCTTTTTTTATTTGGAGTAGTTGGATGTTGCTTATTGATGAATATTAAAATTGTATTATCATATCGGATACATTTTCTATATATCAATTGTCATTTATTTATTTTCTTGGAACAAGATTCAAGTACTTTTTTATCTCAATATTTGATTTTCAAGAATTCTACTCTTTACTAATGGTTATATTTTTATTATTTCAAAGTTGTTACTATGATATCAAGTTGCAAATTATTGTGGTAATTAGGAAGCTACAAATTATTTTGTAATAGTTATAATTGTTTTGAATTTCAAAATATACATTTTAATGTTAACAAGAGTGTTATGTTCAACAAGTAAAAATGCATAATTTACTATAACATCTTAATTATGAATATTATAGACAATATATTTGATATAATAGGGTAAATAGTAAGTCTAATATTTACCAATAAGTAATACTGCTCTCATTTATTGAGGAACTCCACTCAATTTTTTTTTGTCACTCCTGGTTTGTACATAATGCTATGTAATTTACGAAGCATTTCTCTATTTCTCATTTCCTGATCTCCCTCCCTATCCCCTTTGAGTTTTCATGTCTCTCTCTTTCTAATTTCACATTATTCATTTTGCCTCTTTCACTATCTAAGTAAGATCCTGCTTTGTTTGTCTTCTCTCACTACCAACTATCACAAAGTTGTTGTCCTTTGCCCCGCTACTACATCACAATCCTTTTTGTCCTCAATAACTATGGTGAGTCATGTTTTTCCTTAACCATGAACATGCACTGCAAGTGGAAATATGTTTTGTTATCTACTTTACTTATCAATTATTCAAGATGGGTGGGTACAGGGCGGAACCATAAATTGAATGGAGGGTCAAAATGGTAGGTTTAATTACACTTTTTATTTCTAAGTTTGTGATTTTTTCGAGTTTTATAAAAAAAAAAAAGTGCAATTTTGACTTTTCAAAATTTCCCTAAACCCTAAATTTTAATAGTCAACATATTTTTTTTTAATAGAGGTGCAAAAATTATGTAAATTCGAAACTTGGAATTATCGAAACTCAAAATAATTAAAAATTTGGATACCAAAAATACAATTAAGTCAAAATTTTATAGCTCAATCTCATGTATATGAATAAAATTTCATATAAAATATTCATAATTATATATATTATAAAGCATTAACTATATTAATAATATATTAAAACATATATTGATTTTTTCAGTAATTTATTTTCAAACTAAATATTTTTTTTAATTATGACTTCATTATAATAAATATTTTTCTAAACAAAAATAATATAACAAGTATTACTTTAACATATTAAAAATAAATATAGTTAAAGAAAAATATGCAAATTGTATATACTATTTTTTATATTCAATATTTCCTCTAATATCATCATTAATAAAAGAAGATATAATATAAAATACATTTATACATTAAAAAAAAATTAAACATCTTTTATTTTTCATATAGACCTAAGCTTATATGTGAATCATTAATTCTAATTCCCATGTCACAAATACTTTTTATTAGATAAAAAATGATCTATTTTTTAGAAACAAAAATCTCATTAATAAATAAATTATAATTCTTAAGTCAATTAAAATCAAATAAATATAAATGAAAGATTAGTAAAATAAATTGATTTCAAATGCAATTATTTAATTATAATCTTTAAAATAGAAATAACATATTATAAAAGAAGATATCATAAAAAAATGTTTGAATATTTTGTAAAAAAAAAATGCATGTCTACTTTAAAGATTATAAAACATATATTTTATTAATTAAATTAAAATATTATATACACTATAAAAAAAATTCAAAATGTGAGGGGGCTATGGACCTCATAGGCCCTAACCTGGGTCCGTCCTTGGGTGGGTCATGCTTCTTCTTAGCCAAGTACAACCAATTTTTGAAAGAATATTACTACTGTTAATCATGAATTGAATGTGTTCGATGAATTGTCTAACTAAAATTTGATATGATTATTTACTTTGATAATAATGAAGTATTTGCAAATTTCTCTCTTTTACTATTTTGGTTTATCGTAAAGAAGTGAAATATGCTCACGTTGTTCACTTTCAAACTATTTTCTTCTGTTAATCTCCTTCGTTGGTATAACTTTCTTTCATTCACGTTTCTTTCCATTACTTTTTTGAAAATATTATAATAATTATATATTATATATTGAATATTCATAATGTCTTGAAAGTTTCTCTTTTTATAACCTTTAATTTTAAAATATTGTTTGTTTCTATTTTTATAACGTTTACTTTACTTTGATTTAATAATGGTTGGCATTTCCATTGTTATTTTATTTTCTACTGTTCTAAAGTGATTTATATTGCGTTGACTATGTCGAACCTGTTGGAGATCATGGGATATCATCAATTCAGCAACACCTTTCTTTTTTGAACCTTCAAGAAGCTCCCATGCTTGGAGCTTCCAATCCTAAGATGGTGAAATAGTCTTTTGTCTTCTTGGTGTTAATAAATTTTGGTAATGTGCAATGATAAGTTCTTAATTTTAGTTATATAATATATACTATGCATTGTGTGTAAGACATTTTCATCCTAATTAAACGCTTGAGTGTTTCAATACTAGACCTTTAGTGTGAATAATTAAAACTTTCAACTAATTTTAAGTACGAGTTTTTCTTCTTTTGAGAGTAACTAATTTTTTGCACAATCTTATAGGAGCATTATGTGATTTTTTTGCATCAATCAACTATTTGGGTAATATTGAGGGGGAAATGTATAAGGTTTTTTTTATTTATTGTGAGAACGTGAAAACAACATATATATATATATATATATATATATATATATATATTATGTTAAATTTATGATTTCTTTTGCTTTTGTCTCTCAAAGTGTTTGGTGTGGAAGTGAAATTAGCCGAAAACATAGGTCTCTAAATGGACAACATGATGATTTTACCATTCTGTATATTTTTCTATATTCTGGTTTTCGATTTCACGTCTCTTCTATAATGTATAGATTATATTATAATTCAAGTAATAATTTTTCATTTTTATTGGTGATTTCAAGTGTTGTTTCATTTCTTTTAATTGTTTCCTTAATTGTTTTTAGCAATTTAAACTTACTAACGTCACAACAAGAAAAATCGTCATTATACATGGATAAAATCCATGGAAAATTGACAAAATCCATAGGTAATTTAGAATTATTCACGAATTTTCTACAGATAAAAATCATTCGATAATAGTCCATAAAAAACTTTATCCACAGATTTTGATGTATATCAGTAATTTACTCACATAAATCATATGTAGAAAACACTATTACATAGGGGTGTTTATAAACCGAACTAAACCGTGAAACCGTTCAAAAAAACCGAAAACCGATTAAATCGAAAAACTGCATGGACCAAAAATTTCCAAAACCGTATATTTTTTACGATTTGGTTCGGTTTTTGGATTTTATTATAAAAAACCGAACCAAACCGCATTCTATAATTATATTGATTTACTTTTAGATATTTAATATTATTTAACTAACAATATTTTAATTTTTTATGATCATAATATGTGATTTATAGTATATTTTTTTTAATAATAAATTTGTAATATATTATGACACATACTTTCATATATGACAAAAAGATATATTGATATTACTAAATAACATTAAATTAAATATAAAGTGAAACATGATTTATTATTATGTTAAAAAAAAAGTTAGTAATATCATTTTATAATAATGTTAAATAGAAGTAAAAATAATATTTTTTAAATTAAAATATGTAAATCAAAATTTAATAAAAAAAATAATATAAAATAATAATTATGTGAGTTTAATTAAAAAAAATTAAACTATGATAATAGATTAAAAAAAAAATCGTGAAACCGAACCAAATCGAACTGCGATTTTATTTTAGATTTGGTTCGAACCACTTTTTGCCCAAAAATCGAACCAAACCGCACCACGAACACCCCTATTATTACATACCCATGAATGTAATTGTAGATAAATTATCGATGGATATATTTGTAGAAAACTATTTAGGTAAATTATCAATGTATATATCTATAAGAAACTACCTAGATATTTACCTATGGATTTATCCATGAAAAACTACTCAAGTAAATTATCAATAGATGTATTCATAGGAAACTATTTAGATATTTTACCTACAAATCTATCCGTGGAAAATTATATGGATAAATTACTTACGAATTTTCCATGGATAACCCATATTTCAATGTATGCAGGATATCAACAAATATGGCTAACACAACATAATTATATATTAATTGAATGTGAATAAAAAAATCAACATAATTTAAAACAATCATAATTATAAATCATCATTTTTGATAACCGTCTTTGGACTCACTTTTATAAGACACTTTTATCCCTAAATAATATTAAAATCCTTTCATTTAATATTTTTATTAAAGGATAAAATAGAAAATAAAATACACACAAAATCCTTTTATTAAAGTTCAACCACTAACAATGTAATAACCCACTCTCCTAACCGTTCATGTTCACTTGAAATCCTTTTATTTGATTTTATAAAATATAATATAACATATCAAAGTTAAACCGCTAACAATGTAACTACCCACTTTCTACTTTCTAAAATGGTTAGTGACAATGTAAATGTAACCGTCCTCACTTTTCTATAATCATTTCAAATTCTATAAAAGCACATTTTACACAAGTTCAGAAATCATTTATGGTATGTGATAAGTATTTTTTTTTAATTGCAATACATGTTTTTTTTTTCTTTTCTATTATGTTCTTTTTGTTATAAATAAAGAGGTAACGAAAGAGTATAAAAGGAGAAGAATTCAAGTAATCAAAGTAAAGTAAGAAGTGTATTATTCCTCAATAGGTGTGACCTATTTATAAGTACACAATGTAACAAAAAGTGTAACAGAAAATAACAAGATAAGATTACAACAGAATATTCTAATAGATATGGACAACCACCATAAATATATTATTCATAACACTCCCCTTTGGATGTCCATTACTTTAGCTTGTGCCTCATTAAAACCTTACTAGAAAAAACCCTATGGGATAAAAATCTAGTGAAAGAAAAAGAGTACACATCTTTCTGTATGTCATAATCTGCCTCATTAAAAACCTTATCTGGAAAATCCATTGGGATAAAACCATGACGAAGGGAAAAAGAGTGTAGAACAAATTTATTTCTCCCCCTCTTGCTGACAATCTTTAAGTCGACGGAGTTCAATCTTGTGAACCAATTGCTCTGTTAGAACCAAGACATTTGATGATGTTTGACCCCTAATACCTTGATAGATTTTGATGATAACAAATGTAATAATATTTAATCAACTAATGATTTCAGACTAAGTGATTTCAGGAAATCAAAGTAAGAACAGATAATGGTAAATTCTCTCAACTTAAAACCTATGCTCTAATTGTCTGATAACTTATAATGGTTAAATCTAGCAATGGAATTGCTTATAAATAGACTAAAATAAGCTCTTAACAGATCATGTAAAGTCTCTAGGCCAAACAATGTCTGATGCCAGGCCAGACGATGTCTAATGCCAGGCTAGACAATGTCTGAGGCAAAGCTAGACAATGTCTGATGCAAGGCTAGACGATGTTTGATGCTAAGCCAAACGATGTTTGAAGCTGAGCCAAACGATGTCTAAGGTTAGAATAGACCATGTCTCTTAATTCAGAATGTGTTTGTTAAGTCTGACGATGTCTATGCATGAACAGACCATACTTAATTAAGACCAGACTATGTCTGTTAAGCCAAACTTTGTCTGTGCAAGAACATAACATAATCTATCATATGTGTTGAGGAATATGTGTTGTATAATTAATTCATTACTCAAATAAAGGCACTGCTGCAATAGAAAGAAAAAGAGACTCTCTTTGACATTACTTTCTTTGATTCCTCGTATTGCTTCTATGTCTTGTATTATGTGAAGTGTGTAGGTACAGCAAAAAGAACCAATCAGCATTGGGATGCACACTTTTAGCTAAAAGACAACTGTAATAGAGATAGAAACCTGCTCTTGTCACATCAAGCACAGTCAAAGCTACTTCAACACTCTATTGTGTGAGACAACGGAAAGAAGTCTTCTTTAACTATTAGAATGATGTATTTTACTGAATGTGTGTTTTAGAATACCACACCTCATCTCTATTTATATTGAGGAAACCCTCAGTAATTGATTATGTCATATAAAGATAAAGATAAATAATAAATAACAAGATAATATAAAAATAATAACTACCAAGATAATATAAAGATAATATATATTCTAACACTCTCCCTCAAGTTGGAGCATATATGTCATATGAGTTAAGCTTGTTACAAATGTCATATGCGGTAGTGTGCACGCACTATTTGATATTCAACTTCGGCACTTGATCTGGTGTTATTGCACTGGAAAAAAAGATTGATTGGCAATGAGGAACAACAGCTTTGTAGAGATGCAGTATTGTTCAGTTTCGGCACTTGATCTGGTGTGATTGCACCGGGAAAAAGATTGGTCGGCAATGAGGAACAGCAACTTTGTAGAGATGTGGTACTGTTCACACACTATTCACAACACTTTGAAAAAGAAAAATTGAAGAAAAATATTGGTTGGCAATGGTGAACAACAGCTTCGCATAGGTGCGGTACTGTTTACGCAATATTCACGACGATTTGAAGAAAAAAAAATAACTTAGGGAGGAAGAGAGGATCACCTATCATGGGAGGAAGTGAGGATCGCTGGGAAGCAAAGAGGCAAAGAGAGGTCATGGAAAGAAGATCCATCGGAGATGTCCACCGGGGACAATTTGTCCCCGGTGAAGCACGATTTCCTGATTCCCTCAACCAAGCTTTGATACCATATTAGAATGATGTATTTTTACTGAATGTGTGTTTTAGAATACCACACCTCATCTCTATTTATATTGAGGAAACCCTCAGTAATTGATTGCATCATATACAGATAAAAATAAATAATAAATAACAAGATAATATAAAAATAATGACTACCAAGATAATATAAAGATAATATATATTCTAACACTAACGTTCAAATTCATGAAACTCACTTTATAAGGATGTCTCCATGAAACGAGAAGACTAATGAACGAGAACAGAATAACAAAAATCAATCTAGACAGCAAGAGAAAGTACTCTGAGACAAGGTCTTGAACACAAGCTGAGAGAAAAAGAATATCCATCCTCTACAAGCTCACGTAGATTCAACATTTGTTTATATTCTCTCTTTGAGAGTTATCTGAATCTTATACATATTTGTATAGAAAGCTAGGAGTGGCTTAGTGATAAAAGAATACTTAGGAAGTATAATCTTAGGGGGAGATTCATACTTGTAACCAGAAGTGGTTTAGAATACTTATAACTAGGAGTGGCATAGAGAATACTTGTAGCCAGAAGTGGCAGTGAAGAATATTTGTTTTGTAATCAGTTGATTATAGTGAAACCCTTTAATAGTTATTAAAGGAGAACTGGACATAGCTCAGGTTGAGTGAACCAGTATAAAAACAAGCTCTCATCTACTATCTTGTGATTACATATATTTATCTTGCTCACTGTGCTCTTTTGAAAAGACTTTCTAAGCTTTGCCTTGCAAGAGTATATTTGCTGATTTAAACTAACATATATCCAAGAAGGCAACTTGTGAACTAATAGTATTTACGAAAAAGTTTTAAACCCACTATTCAACCCCCCTCCCCTCTTTTAGTGTGTTCTTGTGTATTTCATGCTCAAAAGTCTTCCTTGGAAATGACTTTGTAAAGAAATCTACTAAATTCTCACGCGAATGAACTTGTTGAACATCTATGTCACCTTTCTTTTGGAGATCTTGAGTTAGAAAGAATTTTGGTAGAATATGCTTTGTCCTATCCCCTTTGATGTTCCCTTCCTTTAATTGAGCGATGCATGCGACATTGTTTTCATATATGATCATCAGTTTCATTTTCCCTGAATATAAATTACAAGTATCTCATACATGTTGGATCATGGATCTCAACCAAACGCATTCACAACATGCCTTATGCAATGCTATAATTTCTGCATTATTAGATGACATTACGGTTATGGTTTGTTTCACAGACGACCATGAAATGGCTGTACCCCCCGCATGTAAACAGATATCTTGTTTGTGACCTACCATTGTGAGGGTATGATAAATAACCAGCATTTGCATAATTGATTAGGTCTAATTTTGAAGCATTGGAATAAAATAGACCCATATCCATAACACCCCTAAAATAACGAAGTATGTGCTTTACTCCATTCCAATGTCTTCATGTAAGTGATGAACTATATCTTGCTAACAAATTAACTGCAAATGATATATCGGGTCGTGTATAATTTGCAAGATACATCAATGCTCCTATAGCACTAAGATATGGTACTTTAGGATCAAGTAGTTCTTCATCCCTTTCTTTAGGTCTAAAAGGATCATTGTCCAAGTCTAAAGACCTTATAATCATTGGAGTAAACAATGGATGCGATTTATTCATATAAAGCCTTTTAAGCACCTTCGATGTATACGTTTCTTGATGCATAAGAATTCCGTCTTTTAAGTTTTCCATTTGTAATCCTAAGCAAAATTTTGTCCTTCCAAGGTTTTTCATCTCAAACTCTTTCTTCAGGCAATCGGTTGTTTTTGGAAGCTCTTTGGGAGTTCCAATGATATTTGTGTCATCTACATAGACAACAATTATTGCAAATCCATTTTGAGATTTCTTCATGAAAATACATGGACAAATGGGGTCATTTTTATATCCTTCTTTTAGCAAATATTTACTAAGACGATTATACCACATACGTGTTGATTGCTTTAGTCCATAGAGGGACTTGTTCAACTTGATGAGTATTGTTCTTTAGAACATGTTTTATTGGGCAAGTTAAATCTTTCAAGGAGTTTCATGTAAATTTTATTATCTAGAGACCTATACAAGTAGGCTGTAACAACATCCATTAGATGCAAATTAAGGCCTTCATGTGCAACCAGGCTGATTAAGTACCTAAGGGTACTTGCATCCAATATAGGTGAATATGTTTCTTCAAAATCAATGCCATGTCTTTGTGAAAATCCTTGAGCAACAAGACATGCTTTATATCTTATAATTTCACCATTTTCATTTTTTTTTTTGCACAAAGACTCATTTATATCCAACTGGTTTTACACCTTTAGATGTACGAACTATAGGTCCAAAAACCTCTTGCTTAGAAAGAGGGTCTAATTCTGCTTGGATTGCATCTTTCCATTTTCACCAATTGTTTCTTTGTCGACAATCCTTAATGGACTTTGGTTCTTGATCCTCTATTTCATTTAACTCAATATTATATGAAAACATATCATCAACGTTGACTTTATTTCAATTCCATCGTACTCCATTTATGACATAATTTATTGAGATCTCTTCATTTTCAATTATTTTAGGTACTTAAGTTTCTTTTGAAACTAGAAAATCAATTATGTCTAAAGAATCTTTTGGAGTTTTAATATCCTCAATTTGACCATCAGGTCTTTTAGCTCCCTTTTTCATTCAAGGATTTTTATCTTTGGAACCAACGGGTCAACCATGCTTCATGCGTGTTTGAGACTCGTTTACAATGTTAGATTGTCCAATTGGGAAATCAATCCTTATTGGAGCATTAGCAGTTGGAACATGCGACTTAGTCACCCTTTTCAGGTCAATGAATGCATTTGGTAACTGATTGGCTAAGTTTTGTAAATGAATTATCTTTTGAACTTTAAGTTCACATTCTTTTGTTCGAGGATTGAGATGAGATAAAGATAATTCATTCCAACTGATTTTATTTTCCAACTACTTAGTTTCCCCCTCTAATGTTGGAAAAATTGATTCATCAAAATGACAATCGGCGAATCGAGTTGTGAATAAATCTCCTGTTGAAGGTTCAAGGAATTTTATTATAGATGGAGATTCATATCCAATATATATTCCTAACCTTCTTTGAGTTCCCATTTTGGTTCGCTGTGGTGGGGCTATTGGGACATACACATTGCACCCAAAAATTCTTAAATGGGATATATTTGGTTGTTGACAAAAAACTGACTATATAAAGGAGTACTTGAGATAATTTGTTGGCTTGATGCGAATCAGTAAGGTGGCCCGTAAAATTGCATGTCCCCAAGTAGACATTGGAAGTTTTGATCTCATAAGCAATGGTCTTGCAATCAATTGTATGTGTTTAATAAGTGATTTAAGAAGCCCATTTTGTGTATGAGCATGTGCTATAGGATGTTCAACATCAATTCCAATAGACATGCAATACTCATTGAAAGCATGGGATGTAAATTCACCAGCATTATCTAGACGAATTTTCTTAATTGGATAATCTGGAAAATGAGCTCTTAATCTAATTACCTGAGCTAACAATCTCGCAGATGCTTGGTTGCAAGTTGATAATAAACAAACATGCAACCATCTAGTTGATGCATCGATTAGAACCATAAAGTATCTAAATGGTATGCATGGAGGGTGTATAGGTCCACAAATATCACCCTGTATCTGTTCTAAAAATGTGAGAGATTCATTTTCAATCTTTCCTGGTGATGGACGAATTATTAACTTCCCTTGAGAACAAGAAGTACATGAGAATTTATTTGGTTGAAGAATCTCCTGGCTTTTCAATGGGTGTCCACGTGAATTCTTAATTATTTTTCGCATCATAATGAATCCGGGATGGCCTAACTGGTCATGCCAAACAACAAATTTGTTTTGGTTTGTAAACTTCTGGTTTACAACACTATGTGTTTCTATTGTACTAATATACGTGTAGTACAAACCAGTGGAAAAAATTGATAGTTTTTTACAAAACACATTTTTGATCCAAGTTAGGGCTCGTGATGTATAGATATTCCATATTTTCTTTATTTTTTGTTTCAATATGGTATCCATTTAAATGAATGTCCTTGAAACTTAACAAGTTTTTACAAGACTTGGAAGAATATAATACATTTTCAATGCGTAGCTTAGTTCCTCTAGGTAACAATATGTTGGCTCTTCCTAAGTCTTCAATAATATTTGTAGTACCAGATATAGTATTAACATTGATTTCTTGCATTTCTAGATAGGAGAAAAATTTGTTATTCTTGAGAATTGTATGAATTGTTGCACTATCAACAATGCACATATCTTCATGATTGATGCTAATGCCAAAAATCATTCTTAAAAAAAAATAAAAATAAACAAGGAGTAAAAAAAAAATGAGGGATAAAGATCAATTTATTTCTTAGAGAAAAAATAGGCATAAATTCTGAAACATAGAGAGTTCAATAATAATAAAATCCAACAACAATAATAAAAGTTCAAGAACGTAGAAAAATCAAAATACTATGCTAAAGCATAAAATTTAACAACATAATGCGATAAAATTATTTCTTAGCACTCTCATCACTAATAGGGTGATCATTTTTCTCATCTGGATCAACAAAGAAATTTGCAACATCTAAGTGCATAGTATCCATTTGATAATAGTCTGAGTCACCATCTTTATAAGCAAAATGGGTTTCTATCCTTTTCCCCTTATTTTTAAAGGATTCTTGGAAAAGTTCAACCAAATGCTTTGGTGTACGACAGTCATGTGCCTAGTGGTCATTGTTACCACAATTATAACATGTATTCTCCATATGTTTGCCACTTTGTCCACCTTTTTCCTTTTCATTCTTCACATTATTTTTCCTTTTTTGGTGGTAAGAAGTTTTCTTGAAAATTCCTTCATGACCAGCTCTTTTACTGTGATATGGACCATGACCACGACCGCGACCATGACTACGACCATGACCACGAGTTTGCTCAAAATACTCATAGACTGTCATATTTGCTTCTGGGAATGGAGCAAAACTAGTTGGGCGAGACTCGTGATTTTTCATCAAAAGCTCATTAATTTACTTAGCCACAAGGAGACAAGAAATTAATTCATAATATTTATGAAACCTTTTTTCTCTGTATTGTTGCTATAGGACCACATTTGATGCATGAAAAGTGGAGAATGTTTTTTTCAAAGATATCATTATTAATATTTTTTTCTCCACATAAGGCTAATTTAGAAGTGATTCTAAATATTACAGAATTATACTCACTTACAGATTTGAAATCTTGTAAGTGTAAGTGCATCCATTCATAGCAAGCTTTAGGGAGTATCATAGTAAGCTTTAGGGAGTATCATAGTTTCTTGGTGGTCATACCTTTCTTTCAATTGATTCCAAAGAATCAACGGATCTCTTTACAGTAAGGTACTCAACTTTTAAACCCTTATGAAGGTGATGACGAAGGAAAATCATGGCTTTAGCTTTATTCTGATTAGATGCTTGATTTTCATCTTTAATGGAGTCTTCAAGACCCATTACAGCCAAGTGTATTTCCGCATCCAATACCTGGGATAAATAGTTCTTTCCAGTTATGTCAAGAGACATACATTCAAGCTTTTTCAAGTTTAACATATTCAAGAACTATCATAAAAATATCAAATAATTAGAATATAATTATCTAATATAATCATTCATTAGATTGAAAATATATAATGGTTTTATTCTTTCGATGCATATATTTTCTCATTATCTGTACGCAAACATATACGTTGTATATATTTTGTAACCATACAACATTTCAATAAATATTACAATCTATATACAAATATAGATAAACTTTTATCTCGTTATTCTTCTGGTGAAAAAAGAGAAAATGCAAGCTTGAGAAAAGAGAAAAGGCAAGCTTATGCAAACTTATGTTTGGTAAGGTATTCAGGATATTTATAAAATATTTATTTATTATTTTCTCACTTTAGGAAGAAAAATTCTTTTCTTTTAGAAGATTTTCAAATTTGTTATGATCATTTGTTTTCCTCACATCAGGAAGAATTTGTTTTTCTTTTAGATTTTCAGATTTGTCATGATCATTTGTTTTCCTCACATTAGGAAGAAAAATTCTTTTCTTTTAGAAGATTTTTAGATTTGTTATGATCATTTGTTTTCCTCATATCAGGAAAAAAAATCTTTTCTAGAAGATCTTTAGATTTTGATCATTTGATTTTCTTTATTTCACGGTGTCTTCAGGACACATTACATGTAAATTACATGTAAATAAAGAAATCACATATGGAATGTATCATCATATATATAATGTGATTGATAAAGAAATAATGGGGTAGTCTTGCTTGGGTTGTTGACTCACAGATAAGAAGTTCTTCTTTTGCTCAATGGAGGCAAGAAGGTGTTATAAATAAAGAGGTAACGAGAGAGTATAGAAGAAGAAGAATTCAAGTAATCAGAATGTAATTTACATGACTTATTTATAAGTATAGAATGTAACATAAAGTGTAATGGAAAATGACAAAATAAGATTACAACAAAATATTTTAATAGATATGGACAACAACCATAAAGATATTATTCATAATACTTTTACAATTTTCATTTTCTTTTTCTTTTCGTATTTTTGTTGGATATTATAAAATAGTTTTTTTTAACCTTTTTCTCTCCACTTCTGACTTCTACGCGATTGGTGCTAGCTTCAAGCATTCTGAAAGGAAAAAGTGATACTTTCACTATTGTCTAAAGGTTTTTCCTTTCATTCCCTTTCCATTTTTTTTTTTTTGTCTTCTCTCTCGATACGTGATTGTTTATTATTTGTACAGTTTTTTCAAAGAAGTAAGTTGATTGACCATAATTTTCTTATCCCATAATTTTTTCTTCTCTCTCATTTACGATTTGTTTACTTTCATTTTTACTTCTTTTTATTCAAACTCACTCAATTAATCAAAAGAAGGTAAACTTTCATGTCTTTATCTCTTATAATATATATATATTTTTTATATCTTTTAGAGGTTTAAAAGTTTTAAAATCCTTCAAAAGTAATGGGGAGAAGTAGGAGGAAATAGTTCTATACATGTGTAAGACCAATTTTTATCAACCACTATTTCTATTCCTTCTTCTTCCATTTTTTTTTCTCGTTTTACTTTCACATCGTTTTTTATTTTCATTGATTTCTCATTGATTTTATTTTTTAAACAAATATTATAGATCTTGAAGGATTTAATGCTAAGGAACCTGTATGCAATTCGATTGTTCCCACCATCCTGTGTGTTCATATTCTACGGACTCTTATCTTTTATTTCCTTATTTATTTTTTATGTCTCCTTTAGGAATTTTTTTTATTTCCTTTGTAGTAATGCGATTCTCATAATCTCATATAAATTGCTTCTGCATCTTCATGAGTTCATACTTCATTTTCAGAAGTTCAGAATTTATAGTACTTAACTCTATCAATTGGAGCAAGGTACATACTAATCATTTTTTTTTTTTTTTGCATTCTCTTTATATCTTTTTCTTTAAAATCAGACTCACTCAATGTTTTTTTTTAATTTTTTATTTAATTTATGTTTTACATGTCTAAAATAATAATTCGTTTTTTTACACTTTCTCTCTTTCATTTATCTTTCCTGTTTTTTTTCCTAATGAATTGTCTTTTTATATTTTCTTGGTTCTATTGTGTTCTTTGTTCATCTCTTATAATATAATTTATTTTATTTTTAAATTTTTTGATTTACACTTTTATTAAAGTCCTTAAAAAGTAACATTGCAAGAGGAGAGGAAGTTATTCTATATAGGTGTGAGCAACATTTTTTCTCCAAATTTTCCCTTTTTTTTTCTCTTTTTGTTCGATTCTTTTTCTTTTTGTTTTCTTCTTTCTCCAAATTGATTTTTTATTTAGATTGGAACATGGTTATATTCCTTCTTGATCTCATTAGGTCAGTAACTGTAAAGAGAAAAAGAAATCTATTAAGTGCTTTTGATTGTCACCTAATCATTTGTCTATCTTGGGCATTTAGAAATTGATGAGATATGATATTCTCACACGCTCATATTGCCTACTGTTATTAAACAACTGTTACATGACTTTTTTTTTTTTTTATTGAATTTCTCTATCAATTTTTTTTAACAAAATCTTTAACGGGAAACATACAAGAACACACTAGAAGGGGGGGTTGAATAGTGGGTTAGAAAACTTTTTCGCAAACACTATTAATTTACAAGTTGCCTTCTTGGATATATGTAAGTTTAAACCAACAAATATATCCTTACAAAGCAAGGCTTTGAAAATCTTTCCAAAAGAGCATAGTAGGAAAGATGAATATATGTAATCATAAGACAACAGATGAAGGCTTATTTTTATATTGGTTCACTTAACCTGAGCTACGTCTAGTTCTCCTTTAACAACTGTTAAATTGTTTCATTATAATCAACTGATTACAAAACAAGTATTCTTCACTGCTACTTTTGGCTACAAGTATTCTTTATGCCACTACTGGCTACAAGTATTCTAAACCACTACTGGTTATAAGTATGAATCTCCCCTTGAGATTATACTTCCCAAGTATTTTTTTATCACTAAGCTACTCTTGACTTTCTATACAAATATGTATAAGATTCAAATAACTCTCAAAGAGAGAATATGGACAAGTTTTGAATCTGTATGAGCTTGTAGAAGATGGATATTCTCTTTTCTTTTAGCTCATGTTTCTTATTAGGTTTTTCTAAGTGTTTTGCTTGCTGTTCAGATTGTTTCTAATGATTTCATTTCAGTTCTTCGTCTCTTTCTTCTCGTTGCATGGAAGCATCTTTATATAGTGAGCTTCATGGATTTGAACGTTGGAGAAAATAGGTTTCCGTTGTCTCACAAAAGAGTGTTGAAGTTGCTTTGACTGTGCTTGATATGACTGGAGCAGGTTTCTGTCTCTGTCATAGTTAGCTTTTAGCTTAAGGTGTGCATCTCAATGCTGATTAGTTTTTTAGCTGTACCTACACACTTCACACAATTCGAGACATGCAAACAATACGAGGAATAGAAGAGAGTAAGTTTAGAGAGTATCTCCTTTTCTTTATGTAACAACAGTGCCTTTATTTGTGTAAAGAATTCATTATATAATACATATTCCTCAACACATATGACAGATCATGTTTTGTTCCTACACAGACAACGTCTGGCTTAACAGACACAGTCTTGTCTGACTAAGCATGGTCTGGAATGACAGACATGGTCTGGCCTAGCTTCAAACATCGTCTAGCCTGGCTTAATCATGGTCTATCTTGACTATGCGTTATTTGACCGTGTTCCATACATGGTCTGGTCCAATACATATGCATAGTCTGGTCCTAGACTTGTGTTGTTTGTTCCAAGACTTCACATAGCCTGTTCGAGACTGTTGTATAGTTTGGTCTTAGACTTTACATAAGTCTTTCCAAGACTTAGCATGGTCTGTTCCAAGACTGTATCGTCTGGTCATATGAACTTTACATGGTTTGTTTCATAGCTTATTTTAGTCTGATTAAAAGCATTTATAGTGCTTGATAAATTTTACGAGTTATCAGACAATTAAGATAGAGAGTGTTATGAAGAGATTATACCATTTGTTTGTTGATCAATTTTGATTCCTTGAAATTACTTAATTTTAAATCATTAGTTGATCAAATATTATTACATTTGTTATCATTAAAACCCATTAAAGGATTAGAGGCCAGACATCATCCAATGTCTTGGTTCTAACATAACGCAACTAAAGGGGCATAAAAGTGACTGTAGGAAGATTTTGTTTACGTCAACAAATGTTATTAAATACTATTTAAACTATTTATCTATATACACCTTAAAAAATATCACATTCATATTTTGCTCACAATTTTGTAATTAATATACTATTTAATAATTAAAAAGCATGTTCTGTATAAGAACCCATAAAATCTTGATTTCCTTCGCTATTGTGTTTCTTATACAACACACTAGATTTTAAACCCGTTTGATTAAATTTTATATTTTTTTTTATATTTATATAAAAAAAATAGTCTTAAAATATTTAGTAGGTTATTCAGCATAACTATATTAAAATTAGAATAGATAAATAATTAAATATTTAATTTAAAAGATATTGTCTTATAAAATATTAAGCCTATTGAAAATTATTTTGATTGTTTTTTCTGTAAGTAATAATAGTGATATAATATTCTTTAAAAAAATTAGTGATTTAATACCAACATGAAATGTATAAATAAAAAATATATATTTATAATTATTTAAATTCAAGTATTCATTTTTGTTATGGTCAATGGTTAGAGTGTACTTAAATTTTGTGTTTATAATTAATACTATTTAAAATGTTGTGTTGTTATCGCTACTAATTTAATTATTATAAATATTTGTTATCTATATAAGTATTATTAATTAAGTTTAATTATTTATACTAAAATAATTATTTATATATGGTGTTCATCTGTTTAATGTCCTTATCAATATTATTACATTTTAATTTTTATATTTTACTATTTTTTTAACTTGT